>OY796882.1:40545443-41228457 GCA_963680785.1 Diplosoma virens | reverse complement strand
TAAATATAAAGCAAAGAAAGAAATGGGTGGCTCCTGGAGATATGCCAAAGCCAAGAGTTAAGCCTGACCTCCATTCAAGGAAGACCATGATCTGTGTTTGGTGAGACTAAGAGGGCATGGTGCACTGGGAAATGCTCGAAAAGAATGCCACGGTCAACAAGGAGCTCTACATAGCCCAGCTACATTGTGTGAATGAGGCTATTTGACTGAAAAGACCCCATCAACAAGGTCAAATCATACTTCTTCACAACAATGCCAGGCCTTATGTTGCACAAGTCATCAAAGCCACACTCCAAGAGCTCAAATGGGAGTTCTTTCAGCATCTGCTGTATTCTCTGGACCTTGCACCCATGGATTACTATCTTTTCTGCTCTTTGTTGAACCATATGAGGGGCGTTACCTTTGACAATGAAGAGGACCTTAAAAACTGGCTCAACAAATTCTTCGATACCAGACCCGGAGATTTTTGGCAGAATGGCATCGACAAATTGGTTGAGAGGTGGGAGGAGGTTGTAAATAGCAACAGAGAATACATAATTTATTAATTTATAGGCATACTTTTCATTTTTGTTTAAATAAAAATCTTTGATAAAAACGCTATAAACATATTCCTCAACCTAATATGTACTGTATTGTTTAAAAGAAAAAATAATTGTGTTTGATTTTGTAAATTTTTTTGCAGTTGAAGTGTCTGTTTACTTAGCTTATTAGCTGTGAGTATTTTTTTCTTGACCATTCAAATATTTTTTTATTTTTGATATTATTTTTAATAAAGTATTTGGGTGATTTGCAAATAATTATTATTTTTATTCTTTCTATTAATTCCACATACTTGCAGGACAATATTGTAGGCTTTAGTGATAGAGCAAATAACTGTCAAGAAAGATATTGCTGTTCAGCTGAAATTTTTTTAATTGTTTTTTAGTTTTTTTAGAGTTATGATTGAAATTGTGAAATGTTTGCTAAGAAACATAGGAAAGTGCCTTAACCCATTAATGCCCGAAATACAAAAATTTGGAATTTTGTAACTTCCTTCTTTAAAATGTTCATATAAACATATTCTAAACAAATTTTTTTTGAGAATTGCTTTGAGAGGGGTAATTTTAACCATATGCTGCACATTTTTATTTACAAAAATTGAATGCATTTACTTAGTGTAAGCACTTAATTTAGCATATGATAAATCATACGCTGGGCATTAATGGGTTAAAGTGTTTTTTCACAAACTCAATAGAATGATGCAGGTAGATTTTGAATTGCTATTGTGTTAATTACATTTGCAATTTCCTCATTTTACCAACTCCTGATCACATGACATCATATAATGTGGTAATTGTGAGTAGCTGAGTTTTTTGACTGAATATTACTCAATAGTAAGTAGTTCAGTGCATTTATCTACAGTACCTGTTCAGGGGAAGAGAAATATATTACTTATTTAGCAATGTGTGGTAGCAAGTAGCATGCTAAATTTTTGCAGTAGCGCACTTATCCCTATTTAATACTAAAAATTTTCTCATAGGAAGAAATTGAGAAGCAAACTAATATAATTAATTACACCAACACTTAAAAGTTCACAAATTTTTTAAACCTTGAAGGTTCAATAATGACTTTTTATCTGCTTCACTGTTTACAAGTACAGGGTGTCCATAAAGTCTCTTTACAATTTAAAAAAATTATTACAAAGTGAACTGATGAGATATCACAATGAGGGTTGTTTTATGTTAATCAGGATTTCATAAAGTTTTTTATTGACACTAAAATTTATTGTTTCAGATAAAATTTCTTAATTAAAATTTTTTATGTTTAATGATTGAGTTATATGAACTGAACCCCCATAAAATGACTACTCCTCAAGAAAAAGTGCAATTGTATCCTGGTTTATTGAGACAAAATCAGATGTTCAGACCTTTCTTACTTCTTACTTATCCCCAAATTCTTACATTGTGTTTGTTTAACTTTCCTGAGACATGAGAAGTTGCCTCATCATTAAAACAAACTCGCTTGAGAAATGCTTCATCCTCAGAAATTTGTTGCAACATGTTCACTGCAAATTCTTTTCTTCTTGGCATGTTGTTTGGCTGAAGTGCCTGTAACATTTGCACTTTGTAAGCAAACAATCTTAAATTCTTGTGTAAGACTTTGTGCACTGTTGAACGTGGTAATTCCAATTGTCTGGCAGCAGTATGGATGGACTTCATAGGAGAATGTTGAAAGGCTTCCCTTACATGCTCGATGTTTTCTTCAGATGTTCATGGTCGCCCACTCCTCCTTGTATCGAACACTGTCCCTGTCTTCATAAATTTCTTGTGCCATAAACAATTGAAGGACGTGATGGAGGGTCTCTTCCATACTTCTGTAGTTTGACTGGATCTGAATATCTGATTTTGTCTCAATGAACCAGGATACAATTGCACTTTTCTTGAGGAGTAGTCATTTTATGGGGGTTCAGTTAATATAACTCAATCATTAAACATAAAAAATTTTAATTAAGAAATTTTATCTGAAACAATAAATTTTAGTGTCAATAAAAACTTTATGAAATCCTGATTAACATAAAATAACCCTCATTGCGATATCTCATCATTTCACTTTGTAATAGTTTTTTTAAATTGTAAAGTGACTTTATGAACACCCTGCAAATTATTGATATTTTTATTACATTTTGCCAATATTCTCATGATACATTAATTAAAATGCTGTACAAATTAGTACATTCAATAGCCTGTTAATTTTTGTTAAGAATATTTTTTTTAATGAAAGAAAACATCATTGTCAGCATTGTTAAACTCTGGTCACATTTACCAAAAACAGAATTTATAATTTGAAGTGGGAAAATCATTGCTGAATTTTTAAGTTAAAAAAATCAAAATTTATTAGTGGACTTCTAGCCACAGCAACTTTACAGTTGTATATTATATCAATCTATATAAAAGAGCTAGATTTCACTTTATCAATTGATTTTAATAATTAGATTTTTAATACATGGCTACGTTTTCTTCATGTAACTGCAATGTTTTCAAAAATTTGTGCTGACACAAGATTTTAATTTTAAAAAAGAAATGTTTGAATCTTCCGTGTGGGACTTTTGCTAAACACTTTTAAATACTTGTAAACTGGTTGGAAAACACTCTCTAAAATAATGTTTTTTTTTAGAATGGTTCTTGCTTATTTATTTGCTCAGTTGATTCCATGGGTTCAAGGAAAAAATGGTACATTGTTGGTACTTGGATCGTCAAATGTTGATGAGGCCTTAAGAGGATATTTTACCAAGTATTAATTGCCTTTTTTGGTACAGGTGCATGACAATGAAGTGACTATATGATGTTTTTAGATATGATTGCTCAAGTGCTGATATTAACCCAATTGGAGGAATCAGTAAAACTGATCTGAGATCCTTTTTGTTGTTTGCTCTAGATTTTTTCAAAATTGAAGCAATCAAGGAAATTGTTGAAGCACCTCCAACAGCTGAACTAGAACCCTTAAATGATGGTATGTCCATTAATATTGCATTTCTTCTTGTTTAACTGAACACATATCTTCAGGAGAAGTTGTTCAAACTGATGAGGATGACATGGGAATGACATACAAAGAGTTATCAAGCTTTGGTAAACTACGCAAAGTTTCAAAGTGTGGCCCATATTCAATGTTTATAAAATTGCTTGATGCTTGGAAAACGATTTGTACTCCATCTCAAGTGTGTTTTTTGTGAATGTTTATAGTATTTTTGATAGTTCTGGTGTATTTCAAATTATTTTAAATAAATATTTCAAATGCATGCTTTCTCAATAGCCTGCAATCACCAAAAATTGCTATGGTAAAAATATTTGCAATACTAGTAATATTTACTGTATTTAGGACCATTGAACCATGCTAGCACTAACCTGTAACTTATAACTATGTAATAGAACAGCAAAAAGCATAAAGATAGTTCAATACTGACACTTTATTTAAAAATATGAAATGTTTGATTTCATTATTGATTTGTACTAAAAAAAAAAGATGCCAGATTCAATTTGGCATTATAAAAAATATCTTGAAATCTCAAAGGAAATTTAAGAATACTAAATTGCACTTAAAAATTCTAAACTTTGTAACTTTGTGTGGGTATTATAGATGAATTTTTTTTTTAGTCATTTTACTTCCAAACATTTTTGTTAAATCTATTACAATATGTGAGCATTTGACTAGGTTATATTTTTTGTGATAAGTTCTGTCAAAAAAAATTATCAACCAAAAGCAATTTTTTATAGAAATCAACTCTGAGCCCTTTTGAGTCATGCAAATTCTAATTATTCAATAATTTTTTTTTAATTTTTTATAGATTTAAACTATAATCAAATTTAACTGTTAGTTTACACATTATCGAAATTTTAGTTCACAAGAAAGGTGAATTACTGCAATAATTGTAGAATTTATCAGTTGTGTTAATTTTTATAATTGTAATTAGTAATTACTATAGGCATTGATAAATGCTGTCATTTTTAAGCACATTTGTTAAAAGATATTCGGATTTTAAAAAGATATTTTTAAAAAGCAGATCTTAATAATTTTGTCAAATTTATGCAATGATGTTATTTTTCAGATTGCACAGAAAGTTAAGCATTTTTTTGTTTCACATGTAATAAATCGGCATAAGATGACAACTCTCACTCCTTCTATGCATGCTGAGGCCTATAGTCCCGATGATAATCGGTTTGATATGCGCCCTTTTTTATACAACAAAAACTGGACATGGCAATTTAGGTATATCGAAATCAATTTTAAAATTAACTTTGATAAAACTGTATCTTAATATTAACTTCATAAGTTAGTTAGCTTTGAAAAAGGGCTGTATCAAAAGACTTGAGCGTTTCCGTTTAGCTTTCTCTAAAGTGAATTGTAGAAATTTTCAAGCTACTGTACTTGGTGACCATTACTTGTTTAAGGCTATATAAATAGCTTAAACAAAATTAAACTTTGTGGTACCTTTACTTGGTACAGCCAAGGTTAAATTTGTGCGCTGCCGACAAGCCGGATATCCAGTGAAATGGAGGCGGATATGCCAGCTCGCTATGACCAAAGCATGCTGCCAGAATCTGTAGTGTTGGTAGCCAGTGGTCGCTATTACATTAAGCTTACAAGGCTTGGTGACGTCAAAAAAAATTAACTAATAAAATAAAACTGCTTTTTGTTACCGTAAAAGAGTTTATGGACAATGACGTAAACGTATTTTGAAAGTTTTCTGCGGAGACTCAAAAATTGAAAAGAAAATATTTACACTTAATTATGCTTGTAAACAAAAGAAACTGACAAATGTAAAATTGTAAGCAAACTTTTTCTCAACATAATTTCAGTTTACAGGGTGTAATGAAAATTAATTTTAAAATAACCAATGGTATTGACTGAACCTTTAACTCTTTCAATTTTTGGTAGTCTTTTAAAGATATTTTTAATACATTTTGTGGTCCGCCGAATATACTGGTACTTTTATGATTTTGCCCCCATTGTGAAAAAAGGTTAAACATCCCAGGTTTAACTGTATAGGTTATGAGTAGAAATTTAGTAGTATAATCAAATGTTGTTTTTTAATAATTTTTTTTTTTTAGAGAAATCGACAAGAAAATTAAAAATCTTAAGGAAAAATGAAAACGATGTTTTGCACTTATGACGTATTTATATCGTGCTCTTTTGAATGATCATGTCTTAATTATTATACAGTAAGCTGTAGAGGGATTGTTTTGATAAAATAAACGTAAAATTTATAATTTTATTCAAATAAAACACTGTTTAATTGTTTCTTCATTCTGAATGTAGTTTAAAAAAAGGATTGAATTACTTGTAAGTTCACTTTAGAGATAGATTTAGTGTGCTTGCATAAGCAATCTAAAACTTCCACTACTCCAGGCGCATAGCTAGCTAGAGCTAGGACGCATTTTTTATTAGCTCAGCGTTTCTCAAACTGCGTTCCGCGGAACACTTGTGCTTTGCGGGATTACGTAAAGTGTTCCGCTCATAGCCGTACCTGGCGGGGGGTAGGGGCAATTGCCCCCAAGTTTCCGAGATTTGGGCAAAATTCAGATTTTTCGGGCCGCGATATGAAAAATTTGGGCAAAGTCAGGAATTTAAATATTAGTTTACCAAATTTGGGTGAAGACCTTTTTTAGGACGAAATTCGGTCTTCGTCCGAAAATCTCTAGACAATTTTTTTGTTAAATCTGTAAAGTAATAGAAAATCATGATTTGGGCAAGATTTCATTGCCCCCTCAAGTTTTTTTGGCTGGTACGCCTATGATTCCGCTGAACAATGAACATGACGGTTTGCAAGTACGTCATAATGAGTTTGCATAACCTTTACATATTTTTTTAATTTCACATTCTCATGTTACGTTTCGTTATGACTCGCTTAAGCAAATTTAGTTTTTTGATTTGCAAAAAAAGTCCATTGATATTCTTGTCAAATTTGTGATTCGTTTTTTTTTTTTTTGACGAAGTGTTTCGTGAGCAAAAATAATAAGACAAAGTGTTCCGTGAATAAAAAAGTTTGAGAAACCCTGTAATAGCTCGTTCTATCCTCAACAATTTATGGTCAAGTAATTTGCTTATAACGATTAAACTCTAATG
This sequence comes from Diplosoma virens, assembly GCA_963680785.1. NCBI lineage: Eukaryota > Metazoa > Chordata > Ascidiacea > Aplousobranchia > Didemnidae > Diplosoma > Diplosoma virens. Next base: position 41,221,857 of record OY796882.1, on the reverse strand, counting down.
AATATGGTTTATTCTTTTTTCCCTGCAAATTGTTTTTTTTTAATGTGAATCCACACCGCATTTAATGACATAGCAAAGCGAGGGAGCAACATTATACAGGGTGTTTCAAAAAATTTGACATGTAAATATCATAGAAACTACACAGTCACATCAAACGAAATTAAACAAGGTTAATTTCGAGCTAAACAAGATTCCTGTAAATTGGAATAAAAAATTCAAAGGCACCTAAATTTCATGAAAGGTTTTACAAATGTTCAATATGCACTCCGCCTGTGACACGGCACACCTGAAGTCGGTACTTTGGCTCCTCCTAAACATGCTGCAGCATGTCTTGGGTAACAGCTCCAGTGCGGTGGTGTTTATTTGTTAACTACCTGTCTCGCACGAGAGTTAAACTGGAGACTGTTACCCAAGACATGCTGCAGCATGTTTAGGAGGAGCCAGAGTACTGACTTTACCTGTGCACCGGTACAGGCGGTGCGTATATTGAACATTTGTAAAACCTTTCATGGTATTCATGTGCCTTTGAATTTCTTATTTAAATTTACTGGAATAAATCTTGTTTAGCTCGTCGTTAACCCTGTTTAATTTCATTTGATTTGACTGTGTAGTTTCTATGATATTTACATGTCAAATGATGTCAATTTTTTTTTAAACACCTTGTATAATAAAAAAGCCATTATGTGAGTTGGCTGTTGGCTTAGCGTAAACCATGACTTATGATTTTTTTGTTTGGTCTTAAACGTTTCAATTTGAAAAAGAATATTTTTCTCATACTTATCACTTTCTGGATCAGGAGTGGCGAACTTTTTAGCTCGAGGGCAGCATTCGAAAGTTGAATTTGTTTGCAGGCCGCACTTATCACGTGATTTCTGGAAAAAAGGTCTTGAATTTAGTTACCTCTCGCATATCTTAATTTTTGTGCCCAAAATGAAATGATCTCTAAAAAAAGTCTTCACTTTAAATCTGCTTGGATTTCTCGGCTTTCGTACCTAAAAATTAGTGATCGCTAAAAGCAAAGAGTAATGACCAATAATTTGGTTAAAGTAGAACCAAATTTAATAATTCTTTTAATTATTTCTTTGAAGCCTTCGTGGGCCGTAGTTTTCCCACCTCGTCCTAGATTAAGAAAATCGATATATAAAGGGACAAAGAAACAGCCCAATAAATAGGCTATTAATAATGTTTTTTTAGGCCGTCGAACCGGATCCATAAACCCGTATCAACCTTATTTTTGAACCCCAAAAAGAAAAGTATTTCGAATCGGAACTAAACTCCTAAAAATAAAATTTGCTAAACCTGAACCGAAACTTTATTTTAAATGGATCCGATTCGATGCACAGATTAAAATTTTTAAGTTATTTGTAGAAGAATCAGAATCTTGTCTTTGAAGTTGCCGCAATTTTTTTTGTGTTTGAAGTCACTATACCTGTGTGGCAATGCAGACTGCAGAAACGATAAAAAGTTGCACATGTGTTTCGTGGATTTAGAGAAGGCCTTTGACAAAGTTCAAAGAAGAGTAATGCAATAGAAACTGAGGAAGAAAAGACTACCAGAGATCTTGCTGAAGGCAGTGATCAGTCTGTATGAGGGTTCAAAGACAAAGATTAAAGTTGGATCTGAATTCTCAAAAGAATTTTCTGTAGCGGTTGGTGTACATCAAAAATTTGTTTTGTAAACTTTTGTTTGCAATTGTGTTGGAAGTTGTGACAGAAAGTGCAAGAGAAGGTTTAATAAAAGAGGTTTTGTACACAGGTGATTTGGTACTGATGAGTAAAACGATGGAGGATCTGAAGGAAGAGCAAGGGACTGAAGGTGAATCTTGAAAAGATAAAAGTGATGGTGTGTGGATCAGAGGGTGAAGTCATACGAAGTAGAATAGACCCATGTGGAACATGTGGCAAAAGGGTGACTGTAAACTCAGTCTTATGTAAAAAATGCGACCGATGATTTATGGAAGGTGTTCTAAGTTGAGGAAAGTAACTGAAAGTGTGGCAAGATTCTTTGTTTGTACTAAATGCTATAAAGCGACGAATGGTACGGGAGAAGTGCAGCAGGAAGTAATGTGTGATGAAGTGGAAACTGAGAAGAGATTTTGCTATTTTGGCGATAGGTTGAATGCCAGTGGAGGATGTGAAGCCGCAATGACTGCAAGAACAAGAGCAGAATGGAAGGAATTCAGAGAGTGTGGAGAGATACTATTTGAAAAAAGATTCTCATTGTGGATGAAAGGAAAGGTATATAAGAGCTATGTAAGATCGCCTATATTATATGGAAGCGAAAAGTGGTCTTTGAGAGAAAATAAAGCAGCTATTTTGAGAAGAGTAGAAAGATCTATGGTGAGGGCGATGTGCGGTGTAAAGTTGGTGGACAAGAGGAATACAGAGGAGCTGATGGACATGCTGGGATTGAAATAGGCGACAGATAAGCTGGCAAGGCCAAATAGTGTGAGGTGGTACTGTGTTCATGTTTTTAACGACCTGAGGAAGATTTTTGATGAAGGAAATGGTACAAGAAGAAGATTATTTATGACCTGAAATCTTTTTATATTTCTTAGATTGCACAATTAGTAATTTCTTTGATTAAATTCGATACATTAATGTTACAGCAGAACCAATACTCAGTCACAATCAAAGCATTATCGACAATGAATTCTTACACGAAACATCACACATGATTAATGAAGTGTATAAATAACAAAGGGTTATAATGCCACACATGCATACCGCTCTTCTCAAATGACATTAATCACGATAACATCACAACTGTAAATAATAGAAAACAAATATGAGCGACCAACCAAATTAAGAAAATATGTTGTTTATTGATTTTTTATGTTTCTATTTATTTTTTTATTTATCTTTCTGACTCGCAGGAAAGCAACAAAGGCACTAATACGTTAGGTGAGCAATTAGCCAGACCTGCTTCCGGAGATGCCAAGATATTGCTGTCCACTTGAAATTTAATAGAAATGTTAGTGAAATTTTGAACTGCTTGCCAAGACCACCAAGCAGGGAAAAGTGCTGTAAAGTGCCTTTCCCAAGGACACAACAAAATGAAGCCATGTTGATTAAAAGCACGGGGCTTAACTACTAGACCACGCTGCCGACACTATAATCTTGTAATTGTCCAAAACTTAACAAAAGAGGATGTTGATAAAGTGAATTCTTTATTATTTACCCACTTGATTAATCATGTGTGATGTCTCGTATAGGAATTTATTTATTGTCAATATTGCTTTTGTAGTGACTGAGTATTGGTTCTGCTGTAAAATTAATGTATCGGATTTAATCAAAGAAATTACTAAAAGCTGTGTGCAATCTAAGAAATATAAAAAGATTTCGGGAGGTCATAAATAATCTTCTTGTACCATTTCCTTCATCTAAAATCTTCCTCAGGTCGTTAAAAACATGAACACAGTACCACCTCACACTATTTGGCCTTGCTAGCTTATCTGTTGCCTATTTCAATCCCAGCATGTACATCGGCTGGTATGCTTAACAAGTTTGGTAATGCTTAGAATGTTTCTACTCACACCCTTGCCCGTTAAAGCATTCACACAAATTAATCCAATTTTAGAAAAACGAAGTAACTTGATTATGTAAATGTTTTTAAAGCTAGGTTTTTTTTCTTTTAAAAGACGAGCTTTAGCACAAGAGTCAAAGAAATATAAAAGAATTAGATCTACACCACCAAGATAGATTACGTATGTAGTTTTAGTTTAGCCTAAGTGCAGCAATAACCCCCGAGAACGGACACGAATTTTTAAATGTTGTTGTTATACTGTAGTTAATCCACAGCTAGTCACCTACCTTAAAGTTTAATAGGCCTGCCATTAGTTGATTTTAAAAAAAATCCAAATGTTTGTTTCGGACCTTGATTTGAATGTATAATGCCATAGGCAATATATTTTACTGGTGTGTGTTTTAAAGCAGACCTAATTGAGATAAAAATGCCTTTAACGTCAACTGTAAGCTAAAGTTTCTAAATATTCAGTTTTAAAATGCCTTAAAGTAGACTCCAATAGCAATAACGCAATGTTAACGATAAAGTTTCCCGGAGATATGACTGTAGTTGTAGGCTACAATAGAATACAATAGTGATATGACTTAAAGTGGGTAATTCAATAGAATATCATAATATATTTCAGACCTATGCAAAATATGGCCCCTGAATGTCCAGAACATGGCCCGCGAGTCATTTTTTGTCCGCAGCCTCTTCAGAAACTAGTGGGCAATTTGAGTTGAAGGCCAAAGAAAAAAACTATTTACTTTGATTTCTAGATGTTTTGAGGACAAGAATGCTTGTTGCATGACTTTTTTTTCTGCTACTTAACTCGAATACCCGACCAATTTTTTTTTTTTATTTATTTTATCTCTATATTTATCCTCCTGACTCGCAGGAAAGCGACGGAGGCGCTAATACATAGGGTAGGCAATTACCCCGACCTGCTTCCGGAGATATCAAGATATTGCTGTCCGCTTGTAATTTAATAGAGATACGACTGTAATTTAGAACTGCTTGCTAGGACCACCAAGCAGGGAAATGTGCCGTAAAGTGTCTTTCCCAAGGACACAACAGAATGGCGCGAGTGGGTTTTGAACAAAGACCGTGTTGGTCACGAGCCCGGAAGGCAGTTACGTTAAAATTGTACCTTGTGCTTTTTCAACCAAGAGTAGCCTACCTTTTTTCCTATATTGACACGGGTTGCTCGCGGACCCCGGTTGGGAACCACTTTTAATTGCTTAAAGCAAAATACGAATTTGTTAATATGACGAGTAGAAAAGAACAACGTCCTAAAAACTACTCCAAATAACCTACTTAAAGATATAGAGAAAATAAACAGGGGTAATACTGGAAAAAAACCAACGAGTAGTTAAACATTTTTTAATCGTTTGCAAAATTTGTCGTTGTTTGATTTGCAAAATTCATCTTTTTGAAGTGACTCATTAGACAAATACAATTTTATGTAAGCTATACATAGCCAACAAATCCAAACACTGCAACATGTCGACACAAATAATCGAGCTATTTGGATGAAGTTTCAATCATTCCCGTGATGACCGTGCCTTCAGCATTTTTAAGTTTTGAAAAAAAAATTTTAATAAATATTCATTAATTCTGCTTTCTTTTGCTATAGTTGAGCGATTTTTTAAAGCTGGTTGTTTAACAATGAAACCATACACAGAGTTAAGCTCGTTCCAACATAGTAGAGATGGTTGTTTATTTAAATTATAATCTTAGCTTATTTAAAAATGAAAATAAATTATTTTTGGAAAAATTGAAAAGGGACTATATTTTTCGAAAAATTTTTTGGCTCTGTCTTGATCTCGAAAAAATTATCGGGATTTGGTCTCGAGGTTTGTTGTCTCAACTACATCATTAATTAGGGTGGCCATACGTCCCGTTTTTAGGCCTTGGTCCCGGTGTCCCGCCCAGTTGACCGTTTTGTCCCGGATTTTTAAAAAACACTCAAACGTCCGCAATTTTAAATCCAGGTGAAGACATTTTTTTTTTGGAGAACACCTTGATTTTGGGAGAAAAATAGGGAAATCAGAGATGAAATCGAAGTGCAGACCTTTTTTTTTTAGAGAACATCTTGATTTTGGGAGAAAAATGCGCAAGCCCAGATCAGACCTCTTTTTTTCTCAGACAACATCAATTTTTGAAAATTCTTGCCTCGGGCCCCTAAATTCGAATATCCACCACTGATGGCAACTCTACTTTTAAAGAAAGTCCCGATTTATCACTTTGAAAATATGGCCACCCTATCATTAATAAATATCCTTCCGTTTTGGTAATTTTGGTTTTGCCCTGTTATGTTGTCTATTGTAACAATAGGGCAGATTTACTTATGGCCAAGGCTGCGAGAAAGCAATTGTCATTAAAGCCTTTAGGCCTACTTATAAATTTGTAAATAAAAATAAAAAAGTTTGACGTTAACGCTGAAAACGGGTAAAAAGTTAAACGCGATACCTGATCGTTATTTTAAAAAAATCAATGGCCTTAGACCAAATGCACAATACCTTCGTTGTATAGTAGCATAGTAGCCCCATTTTTTGTGAAAAAAAATTGCAAAAAAGATAGGTTTTTACAAAAATTTTTCTCAAAACAATTTTTAAGATAGCTTTAAAAAGCGTATTCATTCTTCAAAGACTTTTCATCTGACACTCATTAGGAGAAATCGTCAGAATGAATTGAGTGCGATCCGATCGTGCAATCTGCTCTACAGACTGTGGTTTGTGGTGGACCAACCAGAAGAAAAAGAATGAACGCAACCTGCGCGTCCTTTTTCAACATCAGTTTGGAAACAAAGCTCATCCAACCAAGAAAAACATTGTCAATTTATCTGACTACAAACTTTTCGACACCGAGGAGTTTGTTTTACCTCATGGACGCAACTTTTCTTGCCGCCCTCTGGTATCAAAAGGGAGGAAGTACTTGCTGAGTTTGAAGTGCTGTACGCACCGTTGGTCTGGCACAAACGATAGTCTGTAAAGCAGATTGCTGCTTTGAGGGCGAGGTTGAGCGACCTAGCTCACGCTTACTGCGGCAGCCCCATTGACATTGGAGACTTCCTCACGACAAAAAAGTGGTTTTTGGCTGTCAAATCTTTGCGATCTAACAATGACATTCTGATCGCCAACCGGACAAAGGCGCTGGTGTTGACACTCTAAACAAGCATGACTATGTTTCGAAAAGAGACACGCTTTTCACGATGCTTTCAAATTTGAAAATCTTGATCCGGCTAGTCAAAATAACAACACAACCAAGATTGAGTCGCAAATCCAATGTCGACTAGTGACACTAAAGAAGAACCCTCATCGCCGTTAGAGTCTACGAAGCCATCCAACCTACAGGCTCTAAGCGCCCACAGACGAGACGACCACTCTCAGCCCAGACGAGACGAGACCGAGACCAATTTTTTGTGGTGCGGTCGCGAGACCTTCATCACTGCTCCACCTACAATTGTAAATTTTTTTCTGCAAGTGGCACAATAAATTTTTTGATCCTCACACTACCCTAAAACTCCTGATTTTTCCCAAATTTTTTCGGCCAAAAAATTCTGGTTGCGTAAAAATATTTCCTTGTCGCTGCCCAAAAAAGTACGATTTTAGCCAATTTTTGAAAACTTGGGCGGCAGTTGCCCCCCCTAAAGGTACGACTATGCCAAGACCATATCACCTCGAGGCCAAAATTGAGACCACCAGCACAAGGCGGAGACCGAGACCACAAAAAATCGGTCTTGAAACCTTTATCACTGGTATCTACCCATTCCGGTATTCAGCGAAGGTCTAGTAATCGACAAATGTCCTGTTCAGGACGGGGCAATGCCAGGAAAAACTTTCCTTTTCAGGGCACATTGCCAATAAGTTCCGAAAACCTACTATTCTCCAGCTGAACACCCAAGGCCTCACTGCAAGCAAGATGAACTTTCTTCGTTATCTTGCTCTGCAGCTTAAAGCACTCCTCATCCAACTACAGGAGACTCACTGCACTAATGCGGAAAAGCTATTACTTCCAGGCTTCCAATTACCTGGGTTTTCCTTAAGCGGAAAATATAACCTTGTCATGTTTGTCCACGAGCGACTAAGGTATACACTTTTGGACCAATCTTTACCGACATCGGGGATTGAGTGGTTGTGCGTGGACTTTGATTGTTACAAAATGGTCAACGTTTACAAACCTCCATCAATGCGACTGCAATCCCTAGATTTCCCTGTGTTTTCTCACACCTGTCTCTATGCCAGCGATTTCAACTGTCGCCCGATGATTGGGGTTACGATGATAACAGCCCGGACGGTGAGTAAGCAAGTATTAATAGTCTTGCGCTCTGATGCAATGCCAAGAATGCCGCCAGCTTTTACTGTGGGCGCTAGAACACTGGCACTAATCTACGATAAATCTAGCTTTCGCTAGCGCAGGTCCTGTTCTTGAAAAGTTTTTCATGCAACAACATCGACCTTCGCTTACTACAACATCAAGGTTTGCTTTCTCAGCGCCAAGCATGCCTGTCAAGCAATAGAACTTCTGCAAGACTTTATGTAGTCACTACATTGCTTTGACAAACAAATTCTTAAAGACTTTCTTGCCGCCTGATTCACTTCATGTGGATGCGGCTAACCAGCACTTTTGTAACGTCATCAGGAAAACAGCCAAAAAGACTATCTCGGCGGTTATCAAAACAATTATCTTTTCACACTCTAAGTATGGAGAATATTGAACAACCTTACTATTAGATCACGACACTCTCCTTGTCAATGTCCCGTCTCAGCTGATGCTATTGTATCACAGCTAGTTAGAAATGGAAGATACGTGGCCGTTAACCGCAAGTCATCTCGACTTGTTTTTCAAAAAGTGTCTGACTTTTGTAGGGCCACAACACTAGACCCAATATATATTTGATAATTTCTCACGGAGAGAATTCACTGCTGCCCTTCAACACTTAAAACCAGGTAAAACTTTGGGCCTTGATGCCATCTGGTCCGAGCTTTTAAGCCATGCTGGAATTGCTTTGAAGTCCTAATTAGCTTACGTGACTTTCTTTCTTCCTGCTTGCACCGACTCAAAATTTCCAAGATCTGGAGAAGAGCGTTTGTAGTCGCGATCCCAAAGCCGATGAAGCCCGTGAGGGACCCAAGGAGTTATCGACCGATATCTCTGCTCTGTATTCCCAACAAGATCCTCGAGAGACTTATCTACGCCCGCGTTGAGCCACTAATCGATCCACTGCTCCCTCAAGAGCAGGCTGAATTTCGAAGTGGGAAGTCAACCGTGGATCAAGTTGTTCTACTGACCAAGAACATCGAGGATTCTTTTGAGGCTAAGAAGACAGCTAGTGCTGTATTCATCAACCTGACAGCGGCATAGGACTCTGTCTGGCACTGTGGCCTTGCCTGCAAGCTGCTGAGGCTTCTGGCGGATAAGCACATGGTCAGAATGATCATGGAGCTTGTCCGAAACCGAAGTTTCACCTTTACTACCGATGACGGCAAGCAAAGCAGGCTACGCTGTCTGAAAAGCCCTTTTCCAGATATCGGTTTTGGCTTCTCTCCTTTTCAACGTCCATAAGGCCCAGCTGGTAGGTGCTTTCTCGCAGCCTGGGCCGTGAGTAAGTCTGTTCATTGATTTTAAAATGACAGACCGAAACCGAACCTACCAAAACGGAAGGGTATCCACCCACTCCGATATTCAATGTGGGTCTGCTAATTGGCAAACGTCCTTTTCAGGACGGGGCAATGACGGGGCTAGGATAAAACTGCCCTTTTCAGGGCACATTGCCAACAAGTTCCGAAGACCCACTATTCTTCAGCTGAACATCGAAGACCTCACTGCAAGCAAGATGAACGTTCTTTATCACCTCGCTATGCAGTCTGAGGCACTCGTCATCCTACTGAAGGAGACCCACTGCACTGATGCAAAGAAGTTGGAACTACCGAACTACCAACTAGCTGGGTCTTCTTTAAGCAGGAAGCATGGCCTTTGCCACGTTTGTCGACGAGCGACTGAGATACACGCTTTTGGACCAATCTCCACTGACATCGGAGATCAAGTGGCTGTGTATAGATGTTGATGGCTATAATCAACGTCTACAAACCACTGCCAACGCGATTGCGATCCCTGGATCTCCTAGTGTTTCCTCACCCCTGTATTTACGCTGGCAATTTTAACTGTCGTCATGCTGACTGGGGTTACGACGACAACAGTCCGGACAGTGAGTGCTTGGCTGGTTGGGCAATTATTAATTGTCTTGCCCTCCTATATAATGCCAAGGACGCTGCCAGTTTTTATTCCGGCCGCTGGAACACTGGTACCAATCCGGATCTAGCTTCAGCCAGCGTAGGTCCAAACAGTCGCTTACCGGATAGACGTGTCCTTGACAAGTTCTCCAGGTCACAACATCGACCTTCGCTTATTACACCACCAAGGTTTGCTATGGCAGTGCCAAGCATGCCTATTAAGCGATGGAACTTCCGAAAGGCCAAATGGAGTCACTACATTGCTTTGACGAATAAATTCGCAAAGACTTTGTTGCCGCCTGATACACTTGATGTGGATGCGGCTTACCAGGACTTCTGTAACACCATTAAGAAAGCAGCCAAAAAGACTATTCCACGCGGGTATCGAAATAACTATGTTCCGTGTTGGGATACAGAGTGTGAATACCGATATAAAATCTTTCTGCTGTCTCCTCAGGGAGATGACTCAAGTTTGGCTGCTACAGCTCTGCTTGCCAAGCTTGACAGAAAGGGGAGGGATCGATGGTCCGAAGCAGTTCGAAGCACTGACTTCTCACACTCTAGTCGAAAAGCGTGGAGTACTTTCAACAACCTTACTGGTAGGTCACGACAATCTCCTTGTCACTGTCCCGTTTCAGCTGATGCTATTGCATTTCAGCTGGTTAGAAATGGGAAATACGAGGCTGTTGACCGCAAGTCATCTCGATTTGTCTCTCAAGAAGTGTCTGACCTTTGGAGGGCCACAACACCAGACGCAGTAAATATCTCTGACAATTTTTCACAGAGAGAATTTATTGCTGTCCTCCAACATTTAAAACCAGGTAAAATTCCATCTGCCCCGAGCTTATACTCCATGCTGGAGCTGCTTTGAAGTCGTGAGTTTTACGTGAGTTCATTTCTTCCTGTTTGCGCCGACTCAAAATTTCCAAAATCTGGAGAAGAGCGCTTGTGGTCGCGATGCCCAAACCAGCAAAGCCCGTGGGGGACCCAAAGAGTTATTGACCGATATCTCTGCTCTGTGTCCCCTACAAGATCCTCGAGAGGCTTATCTACGCTCGCGTTGAACCGTTAATCGATCCACTGCTCCCTAAAGAGCAGGCTGGGTTCCGACGCAGGAAGTCAACCGTAGATCAAGTTGTTCTGCTAACCCAGAACATCGAGGATTCTTTTGAGGCTAAAAAGAAGGCCGGTGCTGTATTTATCGATCTGACAGCTGCTTATGACACTGTCTGGCACCGTGGCCTTACCTGCAAGCTGCTGAGTCTACTTCCAGATAAGCACATGGTCAGAATGATTATGGAGCTTGTCCAAAATCAAAGTTTCACCCTTACCACCGGTGACAGCAAGCAAAGCAAGCTATGCCGTCTTAAAAACGGCGTTCCTCAGGGATCGGTCTTGGCTCCCCTCCTATTTAACATCTATACGTACGATCTTTCTTCCATGATTTCCAGAAAGTTTGCTTATGCTGATGATTTAGCATTGTTGCACTCTTCTGGAAACTGGAAGGACTAGGAGGGGACTTTAAGCCAAGACATGTTCACACTTTCAGCGTATTTCCAGGCTTGGAGGTTGAAGCTCAGTCACACTAAGACGGTGACGGCAGCCTTTCACTTAAATAACCGAGAGGCCAAACGTGAGCTAAAGGTCTACAACAACGGTAGACTTTTACCGTTCTGTCCAACCCCTATTTACATTGGGGTAAAACTGGACAGATCGCTCACGTTTCATCATCTCTTAGTGGCATTGCGCAAAAAACTATCATCGCGCGTCACACTGCTTAGGCGACTCGTGGGCTCGGGATGGGGTGCTGGTGCTAAAACACTACGCATAGCCACATTATCTCTAGTCTACTCGACAGCTGAGTACTGTGCACCAGTCTGGTGTCGCAGTGCTCACACTCGCCTCATCAACAGTGTCTTGAATGACGCCTTGTGCATAGTTACTGGATGCCTGCGTCCCACTCCAACGGACCACTACCTGTACTCTCAGGAATCCAGCCAGCTGAGCTTCGCCGACTGGGAGCGACACTCTCCTTGGCTCACCGTGGATCTCTGGACCCCGATCATATCTTGTATGGTCTTTTAAGTGGGTCCTCAGATACTTGTCAAGTGAGACTAAGATCCAGACGCCTGCTATTTGTGCCAGCTGCGCGGAATCTTTTGGACAACCTTGCCAGACTTGGCATCCGCGCTTCTAAATGGACAAATCACAAATGGAAAACGGAGTATTGTTAAAATGCTTCCAGGCTCCGTGCTTTTTTGTTCCCGAGACCGGTGCCAGGCCTGTTGGGATGGGCTTACCCCGAGCAGCTTGGGTTACGGTAAACCTAATTGCACATGAAATTTTTTGAAAAACAAACACAGTCTACTCCAGGGATGGGCAAACTTTTTAGCTGGAGGGTCGCATTCGCAAGTTGATTTTGTTTGCGGGCCGCACTATGGTGATCTTTGAAAAAAGTTTTCACTTTTAATCAATGTCTAAAATCTCTTTTCGTCCCAATAACTAAGTGATCCCAAATTTTGGATATTGTTTGAAAGCGATAACTTTTTTTTGCCCACCCCTGGTCTATCCAGTGTCCACGTTTCTAGTGTTTAATTTTGTGAGGTTAAAACTGTAGAACTTCCTGGCACAGATAACCCTTGCAAGAGAACTAATCTCCAGCCAGAGAAGCTATGCATTATTGCGCAAGCAAACTTTCCCACCATAATAGGCGATAGCTAATTATAATACACAACAACGCTTTCTTAAAATATGCACATTTATTTATTGTTTAAACAAAATTATGTTAAGATCAAGTTTACAACGAAAAATAGCAACGACAGAAGATCAGAAAGTTTTTAACAAATTCGATCCAAATTTGCCTGATATCATTTCAAATATTGTTTGACCGAAGTTCGAAATGCGTATTTAACTGTATTCATATTGAGTGCATTTTCGGATTTACTAAATAAAAAAAGTGTCAAGATTTTGGCCAATTTTAGTAAATTTTTAAAATGAACCAATAGCGACAGTGACATACATCTAAATTTGAGCTGCTACCATCACTTAAATACAAAAGAACTGTGATAAAAGGAAGAGATTGAGCACACACACACAGGCACTGCCCACCTCGACGCAACCATCGCACACACGCGCCACATACGCAACAGTACGCAAACACACACGGGGACTCCAACTGGAAGGTCCATAACTTGAGTCAGGAAAAAGATTCCTTTTAAAATTTAAACTGGCCATCGCTGGGAAGGGTCATGGTGGGGTCAAACTGAAAGCCCATTTCATTCTCACCAGGTCCCAAGTCAGGCTGAAAAAAAAAAAGAATATTAGAGTGTGGTGAGCAGAAGCAACTATCTGCACTCACATCGCCAGAGAAGAATTGATCAATGATTTCGTAAGCTAACTTGTAAATGTCTTCGTTCTCATGACTCTGTAGCATTTCGATTTTATCCAACCCTGAAAAACATTTTTGTAAATGTCAAAACGACAGTTGAGTTTGAGCGTCACCGGACGACGCAGAAAGATAGATTAACATGCAATGGTTTTACCAAGACGGGCTAAACCTCATACCAAACGACTTCTACATCAAACCGGCTTGCTCTGACAACAGTTGAAAAACCGTATCAATTCTTACGTGATAAAAAAAATTCTCAATTTCAGTGTGACGGCGTTCTTTTTTTTATTTGTCAGCCCTTAAAGTTACTTTCATTAAATTCTCTGCAACCAAATTTTTGAATGCAAAAAAACTCGTCGTCGTCGTTTGAAGGGTATACACTACAGGTCAGACACAAACAAGACTGGGGCCGAGGGTTTATCCTTTTACTACCCCAGACTGCTGCACTGCCTGAATCAGATGCTGGCTGTGGTGTCATTAAGCCAGCAATGAGTGTCGTCATCGAAAACCATCAGACCTCGTGCTCCATGTGGTGCCCGATGTATAACGCACGCTGTTAGAACATGGTCTGCGGTTTGCTCAGAGGCGCCACACTCGCAATTCGGTGAAGAAGCGAGACCCTATTTGTGCATGGACGAATGGAATTGCCCAACACCAGTCCACAGGCGGTTGAGCTTAATCCAAGCTGCTCGGGGTAAGCCCATCCCAACAGACCTGGCACTGGTCCCGGGAACAAAAGCACAGAGCCTGGAAGCATTTTAACAATACTCCGTTTTCCATTTGTGATTTGTCCATTTAGAAGCGCGGATGCCAAGTCTGGCAAGGTTGTCCAAAAGATTCCGCGCAGCTGGCACAAATAGCAGGCGTCTGGATCTTAGTCTCACTTGACAAGTATCTGAGGACCCACTTAAAAGACCATACAAGATATGATCGGGGTCCAGAGATCCACGGTGAGCCAAGGAGAGTGTCGCTCCCAGTCGGCGAAGCTCAGCTGGCTGGATTCCTGAGAGTACAGGTAGTGGTCCGTTGGAGTGGGACGCAGGCATCCAGTAACTATGCGCAAGGCGTAGTTCAAGACACTGTTGATGAGGCGAGTGTGAGCACTGCGACACCAGACTGGTGCACAGTACTCAGCTGTCGAGTAGACTAGAGATAAGGTGGCCTATGCGCAAGGCGTAGTTCAAGACACTGTTGATGAGGCGAGTGTGAGCACTGCGACACCAGACTGGTGCACAGTACTCAGCTGTTGAGTAGACTAGAGATAAGGTGGCTATGCGTAGTGTTTTAGCACCAGCACCCCATCCCGAGCCCACGAGTCGCCTCAGCAGTGTGAAAAAAAATAATCGGCAAACGTCCTTTTCAGGACGGGGCAATGGCAGGATAAAACTTATCGATGACAAAAACTACATGTTTCTTAAATTTTTTTTTTCTTATTTTTTCTTGGTCAATTTTTTGACTGCTTAGTTTGGTTGACCTGCAAGGACAGCAAACTCATCACAATCCTCTACCTCACCTCGCAAGTCATAACCCTCCACCACACATCACCATCTTCCACCTCACAATCAATCACCAAGCAACAAGATCCTTCACAACCTTTTTAATTTGAATAATATGAAGTATTAAGCGATTCCAACTCAGATTTTCAAAATTTTTTAATCATCTGTTTCTTAGTCGTTTCACAAGCCTTTTCTGATTTGCGTCTCGTATATTAGCTAAAGAACCATGTTGGAGAAGCCTTTCCTGGAAAATTCTTCTTACAAAGATTAAACCTTCAAGTTGAAATCTTTGGATTTCAAAAAGTCGTAAGTGCTGCCAAACGGCTAATTGTTGTTGCAAAAGTAGCGCTTTAAGTGCCAGAGTTGCCCAAACAGGAAGTTATATACATGGCCACCGTGGACTCACGACACGTTTCGGCGAATAAAAGCAGTGCAATAAAATGATTTAATGAAGCAACCACTGGTCATCACTGCAACATTTTCCTTTTTTTTTTGAAGGAATTGAACGATGTAGGCAAAAACTTAATCAATGTTTTCATGATTTCTTTTATTTTCCCATTTTTTCTTAAAAGAGACGTAGCTTACATCTTGCTTGGCACGCTAAGCCAGTATTTTTTAAACTTTTTTTTCGTTATGTCACACTTATAAATTCTGGATTTTCATACGACACCCCTACTTTATAAAGGTGAAAATCTACTTGATTGTGAATACCTTGATTGTGAAAACTACTTGATCTACTTGATTGTGAAAACCTATTTTATAAAGGTGAAAATCTACTCGTGGAAGGGTGATCATCCGGCTTAAGAGCTTGAACAATTTTGTAAGCATGGAGCCAAAGTCGTTTATATAAAACTTTGTGAACTGTGCTTCGAGGAATAGCAAGTTCATTTGATGCAACACGAATTGATTTCCTTGGGCTGCGATGAAATGCTACACGCACAGCATCAACAGTCTCTTCATCAATGCTCGGCCTACCCGATCTTTTGCGATCCAAATTGCTGCTGGTTTCCATAAAATTTTTAAACCATCTCTTAATGCTGTTAGTGTGAGGAGGGTCTTGTCCAAACTCATTTCTAAATTTACGTTGTACTGCAGTTGGTGATTTCAATTTATGGTACCAAAAACACATTTTGCTTTTTGTTGAATGGTCAACATGTTTCATAGTTTGTTGCAAACTTACGCCTTTATTAAAAATGACTTATTCTTGCTTATTGTAACAATAAAATAACTTGTAAAAAAACAACTTTATGGTGGTATAATTTACTGTCGAAAATTTAAAGTTTCTACCTTATGCTGTTTTTGAGATATTAAAATTTTAAATGTGTGCAGGACTTTATGGACACCCTGTACAACTACTTTATTTAATAGCACAGTTTTTTTTAAAAATCTTATAAAAAAAAATATAAACTAGTCTAATTAGCACAGCCAATAGCTTTTATTTAATGAAAACAGCATACCAAAAATACTTAATGCTAGGTGCCTAAAACGTCGTTTTCCTGTAGAAACTAATTAACTAGCTGTAACAACTTTATGAAAAAATGTTTAATTTATAAACTTTTTTTGGGAAATAACTAATTAGCGTTTCATAGGTTTGAAAATTTATAAGTAATTTGATTTATACGATTTTTATAACTATCTAAATGCTGCAACTTTTTAATTTAAATTGTACGTTTTATAATTTTGTCTAAAATTAAAAGTGTTTACTCCAAGTTTCCGCTTTTTTTTAAAAAAAATTCAAATATTGTTTTTAATTGTTGTTGTAATATTTTTGTTTTGTTAAAAGGAGTGAGCACAAGATCACCTTGCAAAATTTTTTTTAAACATCCAGACTTAATCTTATCGACATGATGATAAAATTGAAAGCTGAAGAAAGCCAAGCGGGTAACATTGAATAAAGTAGGTTAACTGACCGCTGCATTCTTCTATCATGGTCGCGATTCTATCGTCATCACCAGCCATCTTCAACATATTGTTGATTCCATCCAGCACAACTTGAACGACCTGAATACACAAGATCGTAAAAAATACTTTAAAAACACAAAAAATTCGAAATCAAATTTAAAATAATTCGTAACTTGATCCGTTTTTCTAATCTTCCTAAACACAAAAAACTAGCGACTATCACTTTTACAAATATCTTTTATCTCAAACAATCTTATTCTCGTACGAAGCTTGATTTTAGCAAAAACATCAGATAAATACAAACACCTCATCAACTGTGTGCTGGCATGGTGCTTATATTGAGTAAGACACGGTGAGAGGGCTTTTTCGGTCAAGCTTGCAAAATTTTTTCAGTAAAAAACTTTGTCCTTTTCATTAATTTGTAAACTATTGGTTTATCATTTTGAACAATATTCGTGACTTGCAGAAAATTTTAATATGGATTTTGCCAGGGATTAAAACCGCTTTTTCTAAATTCGCTTTTTTGCCAGTTTTTTACAAGTGCGGAGTGCGGACGCTAATGTCTAATTTTTGTTGATGTCGATTTGATTCAATATTGGTTTTCAATAAAATAAATATTTAATTACAATTTTTACTTGCCTTACAATCAGTGTGGTCGAGTGTGAAGAAAAAGTTTGATGGCGAGCACAATCGACATGGTCTGGGTTCAACTCCTACCCTGGTCGTGTTGTTATGCTCTTGAGGACACTTTACATCAACTTCTTCTGTTTGGCGGTTTCATCAAGCAGCTCTAAATTAAGTTCGTATCATGTTAGAAAACTAAAAATATAAAATATCTGAACGACACAGCAATATCTTGGCATCTCCGGAAACAATTTAAAAAATCGCTTAATAAATACTCCGAGGATCATCATGATATTAGTATACTTCTATAATGTATATGGAATCTCGTATACATGTCGGTTATTGAGCAGTTGGATGCTAATAATCAATAACTTGTTAGTTATTCAGCACTCGATATATATATCGATATAGAAATTTTTTAAATTCTTATCAGTTGAATACGAGTTAAAAAATTATCTATTCAGTATTCAATACATTTAAATTTAGCTATTAGCCATTGTTGTTACTTAGAAATTAATTATTCTCCAAACGTACATGAATGTGGTAAAGTCTGATGCATGTTTATAAAATCGCAATTTTGCGATTCATTGTTGATTTGCTGTTTGTGACTTGGACAGTAAAGGTTTGACGTAAAAATGATTGCAACACCGTATCTAATCACTTCGCTACAACAAGACTATTTGGACGCTATTAATGGACTAAATCAGAGGTGACGAACATGCGGCCGCAAGAGTATTTCGTGCGGTCAGTAAATCGGTTTGACAAAATCAAATTCCTAGATTTCACGATATCAAAAACAAGCAACTGAAGTTTGATGTCTTTTCTATCCCCTTCAATTTCACACCCATATTTGCTCCCCCTGAGCTCCAACTCAAACTCATAAAACTGCAGAGTGATGACACGCTGAAAGCAATGTATCTAAACAACCCATTGCTTGAATTCTAAGCTCTCAAATGGTCATCAGTTATTGGAAGCATAAACCTATGTGAACAATTTTTTTCTAAATTGAACATCACAAAAAGTGGTTACAAATCACGCTGGCAGACGAAAATCTTAGTATGCAGTTGAGAGTTAGCACATCGTTAGTTCGAGCTAATATTAAGCATTTAGTAAAGCAAAAAAGTTTCTAAATATCTCGCTTGGATTTATATTGGTAAAGCTAGTTTAATCTTTCATTACTTTTTATTATTTCATGTTTCAATACTGCATTAAATAACTTTGGCTGTATGTTTTACATTAATTTTTTAACTATTCTGTGTATATCTTTGTAATTTTGATTTCTTGCATTCATTTAAGGAAATTTTAAGCATACTCATGCCAGAGTCTTTATAAAGTGGCAGTTTTAAGGCTCGAGCGTTGGCAAGATTACTCTTTGTTCGTTTATTGATTTTTTACTTCTTTCCATGCTTAAACGCTAAGAGAACCAATAAATCAAACAAAGAATACTTCCACCAATACTCGCAGTGGAAACTAGTCTTTAGGTGACAAACTGGGTTTTTATTATTTTTGTTTGTTGTTCATTACTGTTGTTGAACAATTTATTTTTTCGTTTCTAAAAAGTTTATAGTTTTCTGTTACAAATCCTTTGTAGACTGAATTTTTTGCTTTCTAATGCGCTTGTATTTCTAATATTAAACTTTAAACCGAAAATTTGATGGGCTAAAGTTTTTATTAAGATTGTTTTATTTCACTAGTGCTGCAAACTCGATAGATTTTTATTCGAGTTCAAGTTTGAGTTCTATTCTATGCTGTAAAAATCGAAAGCTCGATTAAGCTTATCTACACGATAACTTAAACTTCTTTAAAAAATAAATAATAAAACTGGCTGTCATTAACGAAATAAAACAAACTCTTTTAATGGGTCAAGTTTAATAAAGAACGAAGATTAATGACAACTCAGTTGTTCAATCGAATGTAAATGTTCAACTCAGTTGTAATTGAAATTTAACAATTTAATATCAAAAGTAAAATTCAAAATATAATTTCAAAATCCTTCAATATTTTTTGAGTTTGCATTCAAGTTCAGCAACTTTTATTTTTCGAGTTCAAGTTTGAATTAGGCAAAAAAAGACCGAGTTCTTCAAGTTCGAGTTCGTAGCACTGCTTTTAACATAATCTGTAAGGGGCCTTTTTGCTTTTTAAATTAGAAAAGTTTTATAGTATGACTAAAAACTTGTGCGGCCCGCGACAAGCAATAGTTCGTCACCCCCGGATTAACAGGTCGCCACCTAGTGATGCGCCGGAAGGGAATTTGAAAGGAAATGGCCGATAACCGATATACTCGTATAGGCACTTTCGATTTTTGGATTTTTGTCCCGAAAAAGTAGTAATCCCTACATCGGTATCGGCATAAAGAGTATCGGCCGTATATTGTCGATATCGATATCTTGGCCATAAAATCGGTGCATCCCTAATCGAAATCTTGGGAAACCCCATATAACAGATATTATCCAATTGCTTTTTTGAAGGCAATGAAAATTAAAATACTTGAATTTGAATATAAATTTTTCCGGTGCCTTATAGACTGCATCCTCATGTGTGAGGTCATACTACCACCACAAAAATAAATATTAAATAGATGATCGCCAATGCCATTCTCCAAATAAGTCCTTATTCTTGGCAGTGTACCGATCGACCTGTACACCTCTAAAATGTCTCTTTTAATTAAAAGTTTAATTCAAAACATTTTTATTCAAGAAACTTAAGTACTTTTCGCGACACCTGTTCTGACAATCAACAATTTAAGTTTAATCAAAAACTGGCTCAAGCAATCAAGAAAAGATTACTATTGAAACAATATTTTCTAGTTTTATCTTTTTTTGAGAAGTCAGATTTAGGACATGCCTCAAATCTTATATCAGCTTATTTTTGGAGAAATTTTAGTAAAGAAAAGAAGCATGCATTATACAGTTTACTAAGTTTTTACTATTCAAATAAGGCTACCCCGCGTAAAGTTGCCTTTTTCAAAAGACGGCCAGGGTAAGAGCTGAACATACCATGTCGATTGAAACAGCCATCAAAACGACACTCTTTTCATTGTTAGTTTGCGTTTACTCGGCACACACAGAAATTGAAGCCTCTTGCTTTTTTGAACAGAAAATGAAAATTATTTTATTTGCATCATTACTAAACAGGACTTTGCTATAAACCCAAGAGCAGCCCAGACACAAACACTCCCCTTTATTTATTGAACGAGGTCCCTAAGCATGGATGTACCCAGAGGTGAAAAAAGAATCATGCTCGGCAAAATACCACCAACATAGAATAATTTTAGAAAGTTGATGGTCATTCCGATCGCTGTAAAAAAAAATACAGGGCCACCTACCAACACCACGAATGGTAATCTATCGTTGGTGGGACTTAAATAGATATGTTGTCAGATCGTGATAAAACGAGAAGTCAAATCGCTTCTCTTCACTATAAACATCAATAGCCAAGAGCCGGTTACAACATCAAGTTAATAGAACCGGATGAGACATCTTCAAGTATATTCAATTCAAGAAAAATCGGTAATACTACCAACAACAAAACCTTTCAATTAAACTTTTGTGCTATTTTGACAACACATATATTGATTAAATAACAGGGTTACAAATAAAACAATTAAATCACAGTCTAGGTGGAAAATTGCAAATGACAAAAGCAGGAAAATGAACAGTGACAAAGACATATTAAACGGAAATTAATTTTTTTGCTAATGTGTTTTTTTAGGTAAGGCAATGACTCACTAGCCTATCCTGACAGTAAGTCCAAAGTGATTTTCACTCGGGACTTAATTCAAATTAAACCACAGTATCTAGTTAAATTTGTAATAGAAATAATTCTACCAACCTGATTATCCTTAGCAGTAAGTAGATTACAGAAAGGAGGTATTACTCCTTGATCAATTACGTAAAACACTTGCTCCTTATTACCAGATATTGTAAGATTACTAATTGCCCATACTGCTTCTTTCTGGGTTTGAAAATCACTCTAAAAAATAAATTGGTAATTTTTTTTATCTTTCATGTCTGTGAATATTAAATTTACTACAAAAGCAACTAACTGCAATAAAAAACAACTTTAGCTTAGCAAATTTTTAAAGATTTGTTTATTAATTTTGATAACACTAAAAAGAAATTTTATCAAGCAGAACTTTCATTGGTAAAACGGATGCAATATACTTTCTATTTTTTTTTATTCAGTTTATTAAATATGAAAAATTTCTTTGCCCTTTGTAAATCTTATTACTAATTTAAAATAAATTTATATACCTTATGCAAATGCAAGATTATTTGAGGAATCAAATCTGCTTCAATTACAGCTTGAACTTGTCTCTGATTGCCAGCTGTAATGTTAGAAAGAAACCAAACAGCTTCCTGTAAAAACCCATAAGCATAAAGGATACCATAGATTTAACAAAAGATTTTTCTGACTTACTTTGTTAATTTTATCCTTAGGATGGGAAAGCAATGCAGGGAAATGTTTCAAAGCACCACAGTCAAGAACAACTTGGGTTTGTTCATCAGTACCAGTCACAATGTTTCCTACTGCACGAACCGCAGCAGTCTATTAATAAAGAGTGTGTGAAACCATTATTTTTTTACTGATTACTGTTACAAATCTTTTGATTAAGTTTTTTACTAGAAAAATTTAATAACCAATTCAACGAAAACTTTGTTTAAATGGAAAGAGTAGGACGCAAAAAATCTTTAAAAAATCACATTAAAATGACAAGCCACACACAGCAAAACATCAAAAATTTGGGAGACAAGCTTTAAATTATGCATAATACTATTTAGTTTGCATATTACCAATTACATACCAATCAAGTCAAACTACCAAACCTCAAAAAGGTAAAAAAATCACCACAAATAGCAATTTGAATAGATGCTTATATAAAAGCAATTCTTTAACAATTGCTCTAACCTAAATAAAATTTTTATGTGTTTACTGAATGTGTTTAGCAAACCCCCATAAAATAATTAGTTCTCAAAAAAAGCACATTTGTATCCTGGTTTATTGATGTGACTATTTTGCTGAAGCTCTCTAATTACATGAGGGTATTCTGATTCTCAAATTCTCACATTGTGTTTAATTTTTTTGAAACATGACAAGTCGCCTAGTCATTAAAACAAAATCGTTTGAGGAATGTTTCATCCTCAAAAATTCATTCGTTTGAAGCAAGTCATTTTTAGGGATTTATTAAACACATTTAATAAACACAAAAAATTTATCTGAGACACAAAATTTTAATTTGAATATAAACTTTAATAAATACTGATTAAATTAAAACAAACCTTTTTGAAATATCTCATCAATAGCCTTTGTAATAATTTTTTAAAATTATAACAGGATTTTATGGACACCCTGTATTTTAAATGTAAGATATTATTTCTAAAATAAGCAAAAAAAATTATAGAAACTTTTTCTTGTTTTTGCTATTAAGGTCCTTTTGTAAAACTTTTTCAAGGCTAAAGCTCTATAAGCATTAAAAGCACAAAAGAATATTTAAATATATATCCACCTAACCCACTTACCATCAATGTCAGTTTAAACTGACAATATGTATTTTGCCTAATAAATTTTTTCTCAAGGATATTATACATACATAGTTCTTCCCAACTCCAAACACATATTTGCTTTTCAATCCAATTGATTCATTTTCTAACAGTTGAAATGTCTGAATCCTCAATGGAATAAAGACAATATTACTCTGTGGTTTCCAAACTTTTTGTCAGTGAAACACTTCAAGGGTTTTAAAAAGGAACACCTGATATGCTAAAAATCTGGTGAAGGGTAAAAAAGGGCTTTACTTTGAAACTATTTCCAAATTCTTGATTTTTGAGCCCAAAATAAAGTGATCTCTAAAAACAAAAGAGAAAACAATCTTCACTTTGAAACTATCTTGAAATTCTTGACTTTCATGCCCAAAATAAAGTGATCTTTATAAAAAAAAAAAAAAAAAGTCTTCACTTAAATGTGTCTCTTGACTTCTTGATTTTCATTTTAATGTTTATCATACATTGCAACTTTGCAACCACACACAGGCCACATTGAAAAATCTTGCAGCCTGTGTGTTCCCCACCCCTGGCATGCATAATCAGCTGAAGCTTATTTATTTATTTTTTATTTATTTTATCTATATATTTATCCTCCTGACTTGTAGGAAAGTGACAAAGGTGCTAATACATAAGATAAGCAAATATTCTGACCTGCTTCCAGAAATGCCAAGATAGTGCTGTCCACTTGTAATTTAAAAGATACGACTGTAATTTAGAACTGTTAGTCAAGACCACCAAGCAGGGGAATGTGTTGTAAAGTGCCTTTCCCAAGGGAACAACAGAATGGTGTGAGTGGGTTTTGAACCAAGAGCATGTTGATTATAAGCACAGTGCTTTAACCACTTGACCACATTGCTGACAGCTTATGGAGCCCTTTAGGAATTTGATTGGAACCCATTTGGAAATCACTGTACCAACAAAATCATGGCATAACCTCAGACGCAAACACTCCTTAACTCTTTTAAATTTCTTGCTTCATAGCTTTGAAAAAGACACCACTATGTTTTGAAGTCAATCTGTTTTACAGTTCTATCTCTACCAACACCTTCCTCTCAAGATTCTTTTTGGAAAAATGAAAAAAATCACTACTAGTTATATTTTTAACCTCCATATCCCTCCTCAATGGATCAGCTCTTTTATGTCGATGATATTCCTATATTAATGATCAATTTATTTAATAACAAATATATGGGTCAACCAATATAGATTGATACTCATTTAGTGGTAGAGATACACTGTTAATAAAAGTAAAACTTATTAATCACTGTTAATAAAAGTAAAAATCTTTGTCACACTAAACTAGTCATAAACATGTAGCGCAACCAAAAAAATTAATAATAGTTTTTTACTTTTATCAACTATTCAAAGTTATTTGCAAATAGTCCTAAACTCTTCCCTTAAAAATCAATCTTGAATTTTTCAAAATCGACCAACTAAAGTGCCTTATTTGTTTCAAAGTAACAAAAACCATGAGGCCTAATAAATCAATACACAAATTCTATTAGAGAGTTATAGAGTTACCTGTACTTTAACTTCATTATGAGTGAGCAATGGCACAAGATTGGGAACAACTTTGGACTCAATTACCATTTGTATGAGATCATTTCCACCATCAGTTAAGTAAGATAGTGCCCAAACAGTGTCCACTAATATCTGATAAAAAAAAATTGTCCACCTTGTTAAATGGCACAATTTTATGTCATTTACAAAGTCTTTAATATGGCTTATGCAAAGCTTCAACAAACATGCAGTTTACTCCAAGCAAATAGATAGAATCACTATAATATTAAGTTAACTTATTTTACTATTACAATTTTCAAATTGTCAAAATTACAAAATACATTTTGACACTAACATTTGTGTCTGGGTGATGAATGAGTTCACAAAGAGCTGGAAGTAAAAATTGAATTGTTGAAATAGGAGGTGGAGGATCTTTATTGCGGCACAGATTAACAATAACCCAAGTGACATTTCTGAGATAATTTAAATTAAAATTTTGTATTGCCAAAAATATTAACTAATATAAAATAACTGTTAATTATTGAAATCAGTACCAATACAATCACAATATTTAATTCAACCACAACCAATAATTATTAAAATTTTAAATTAAAAATATTCATTATCTATAATATTATTTTTAACATTTTTTTGAAATTTAATTATTTTATGCATATGTACAGATTGTAAACAGTAAATTGAGACTATGTTTAATCAACATTATCATTTTTTCTCATGTGTTTTAATCAAAATAAAATATTGCAAGATATTAATTTAGATTGTATTACAGTAAGACTGTAAAACCGGATTTCATGAATCCCTTGTTGATTTAGTTATTAATATCACAAAATTTCAAAAAAATTTTGCAAAATCTCTGGTTTCAGAGTCTTAATAATAAATATTTGTTCAAAGTGTAATACTTCTTATATACAGTGCATAAATATATAAAAAAAATTTTAATCTACCGCAAAAAACTAATGGGAATATCTGGATTAATGAACATTAACAATGGTTCAACAACACCCAAGCTGATGACATAATCACGAAGATGTGGACCATCACCTTTAAACAAAGAATTGAGTTAAAAAACAATTATGTTTAAGTTGCCAACAAATCATTTACGTACCTATTATATTCCCAAGTGCCCACACAGCCTGTTCACAAACATTTTGATGTTCAGAGTGTAGCAAGTTTAAAAATAAAGGAACAGCACCTGTTTATAAACAACCCACAAAGTAACAACTTACTAATAGCAACTACTCTACAATATTACAGTTTAAGCAAATGGTAACTTACCAGCATTAACAACAGCTTGAGTTTGAACTGAAGTACCAGAAGCAATGTTAGTAAGAGCCCAAGCTGCTTCAAATTGAAGTGATGCATAATCATTTTGTTCAAGACATTTAACCAAAATAGGAAGAATTCCTAAAATTAATAATAAAAATAATATATACCTAATTTAAATTTATTAGCTGCAGTCAAGTAGCACATGGATTAAAAATTTAAATACACTAAATTCAATTGTTTGGAGAAAAAGTTGGACACTATTTTACAAAAACAACCAAGCAAAGTATCAAAAATCAATAAACAAAATTTATATATTATTTAAAAATTAAATACTTCTTTATTGTATATATTACACATTATTAACTAAAAAAACATTTTTCTTTGGTGTAGAAACAAATACAAGTCAAATTTACAAGTAGTAATACTTTTCAGGGAGTAAACCAGGTGTAGTGATATTATCCACCAATAAAGTATTTAATTATGATCTAGATCATGAAGACAATTAAAAATTGTCACACAGTGTATTTTAGAGGTGATGAACATGCAGCCCATAAAAGAATTTTATGCAATTTGCAAATCAGTTGACAAAATCAAACCCCTAGATTTCAGGATATCAAAAGCAAGCAAATAAAATTTGCTGTCTTTTCTATCTCCTTCAATTTTATATCCATTTCTGCTCCCCCTGAGCTCCAACATAAAACTACAGAGTAATGACCTGCTGAAAGCGATGTATCTAAACAACCCATTGCTGAAAGCGATTGCTTGAATTCTATTGTGTTTATCAAAGGAAGAATTTCTAAATTTGAGAGCTTACTCTCTCAAATGGTCATCAGTTTTCAAAAGCATAAACCTATGTGAACAATTTTTTCTAATTAAACATCACAAAAGGTGTTACAAATCATGCTGGCAGACGAAAATCTTAGTATGCAGTTGAGAGTTAGCACATCGTTAGTTCAACCTAATACAGTGTTTTTCAATCTACTTTAGTCCTCTACTGATCAATTTTAATTATGTGTCAATCAATTTTAGTCACTACCGATCAAATTTAGTCATGTGCCGATCAAATTTAATCTTGTGTTGATCAATTTTAATCATGTACGGACCAAAAATAGTTATGTCAACAAACTTTATTTTTATCGGCAAATACATGTAAACAATTTTGAGATATAATTTTTACTATAAGTTTTTTTGTTAATTAAAGTTTTACAACTACTGCATTTTCAAAAACAAATACTGTAAGAATATCATAATTTTGTAGAATACCTCAAAGAATTTATAGGGTTTTTCGATCTAATTTGTTTTTGCAATCAAATTCTTTTTTTTTGCAATCAATTTTGTTTTGCAAAAACTTTTATATTTACAGGGTGAACAGAAAGTCCTTGGACCATTTTAGAAACAGTTTATTAATAGAAAAATAGCACAATTACATTAAAGAGGTATCACAATGATAAGTTACAATACTAAGTATAAATTCCATTTATTAATTTTCAATGTGGTGGCCCTTCATTTGAATAACTCTCTCAATTCTCTGCCTGAAGTTTTCAACTGAGGCACGTAGCTCTTCCTGGGATATTTTAGCCCATTCATGCTGAAGTGATTGCTTCAGAGGATAAATACTTGGGTGAGCAACAGAGCAGACCTTTACCTCCAACAAAGACCACACAGAAAAGTCCAAGGGATTTAAATCAGGCGATGAGGGAGGGCACATTTCCTTACTCCAGAATCTTGGAAAGTGACGTTGGCACCAGTTCTGAGTTTTTCTGGAGGTGTGGGATGGTGCATCAACTTGTTGGAAGGTGAAGGGCTGATCTTTGAAGTGTTTCTTTATTTCTTCAAGGGCTGGAACCAAAACATCGTTGATGTAGTGATCTGAATTGATTTTAACCCCTTGTTTCACAAAAATCAGAGAAGACTTCCAAGTTTTGGAGATCGCGGCCTACACCATGAGGGAAGACAGCTTTTGTTGGCAGAAAACTGTTCTCATGGAATCTTCAATGTCTGCTGAAGACTTTGCATAAACTCTGTTGTTCTGATTGTTGATCTGCGCTTCAATCGTGAAGAATTTTTCATCCGAAAAAATGATTTCTTGTTCTGCCATGGCCGTTTTCAGTTCTCTGAGAAGAAGCTGTGCTCTTTTAAGTCTTTGCAAGGCTTTAGAGTGACAAATTTATGATATTTAAATATATCTGCAGAAAACGGTTAAATAGAGAGTTTGGCAAAATATTTAGCACATGCAAAATAATAAAAAGTGATATTAAATACAGGGTGAACAGAAAGTCCTTGGACCTTTTTTAGTTTTACGATTAGATATATTTAATATCACTTGTCTTTCACTAGATGGCATTGAATTAAGGTTATATGCTGCCTGTAGTCCTTGTGGTGTACATTTGATTGTAACCAGAGGCACAAGGGGGTTGATTTGGAGTTCATGTCAGCTCCTTTTTCACCTGATGTTAGTCCCTTTTGCATGCTGATATGTAACAAGATAAAACTTTAGTGTGTTAAAGTGATGTTTTATGCCAATTTAACTATAGTAACTAGTTTCTGTTTTTTTCCTTAAAGAATAGAAATGAGCGCATTTTTGCTATGCTCCTTTAGTGTTCTTTTTTTAAACATTGTTCAAATTTTTAGCCAATTACCTGAAAATTTTAAGCAATTTCGACAAGATGTCAAAAAATTTTTTAATGGTTTTTTCAAAA
Source organism: Diplosoma virens (assembly GCA_963680785.1). Classification (NCBI taxonomy): domain Eukaryota; kingdom Metazoa; phylum Chordata; class Ascidiacea; order Aplousobranchia; family Didemnidae; genus Diplosoma; species Diplosoma virens. The sequence continues at coordinate 41,193,678 of OY796882.1, read as the reverse complement.
GTTCAATGTTGAGTTCAGACGACTCAAGTTTGGCTGCTACAACTCTGCTCGCCAAGCTTGACAGAAAACGGAAGGATCGATGGTCCGAAGCAGTTCGGAGCATTGACTTCTCACACTCTAGTCGAAAAGCGTGGAGTATTTTGAACAACCTTACTGGTAGGTCACGACACTCTCCTCGTCATTGTCCCGTTTCAGCCGATGCTATTGCATCTCAGCTGGTTAGAAATGGGAAATACAAGGCTGTTGATCGCAAGTCATCTCGACTTGTCTTTCAAGAAGTGTCTGACCTTTGGAGGGCCACAACACCAGACGCAGTAAATATCTCTGACAATTTTTCACAGAGAGAATTTGCTGCTGCCCTTCAACATTTAAAACCAGGTAAAGCTCTGGGTCCTGATTCCATCTGCCCCAAGCTTATACTCCATGCTGGAGCTGCTTTGAAGTCCTGGTTACGTGACTTCATTTCTTCCTGTTTGCGCCGACTCAAAATTCCCAAGATCTGGAGAAGAGCGCTTGTGGTCGCGATCCCAAAACCAGGAAAGCCCATGGGGGACCCAAAGAGTTATCGACCGATATCTCTGCTCTGTGTCCCCTACAAGATCCTTGAGAGGCTTATCTATGCTCGCGTTGAACCATTAATCGATCCACTGCTCCCTAAAGAGCAGGCTGGGTTCTGGCGCGGGAGGTCAACCGTAGATCAAGTTGTTCTGCTAACCCAGAACATCGAGGATTCTTTCGAGGCTAAAAAGAAGGCCGGTGCCGTATTTATTGATCTGACAGCTGCTTATGACACTGTCTGGCACCATAGCCTTACCTGCAAGCTGCTGAGACTACTTCCGGATAAGCACATGGTCAAAATGATCATGGAGCTTGTCCGAAATCGAAGTTTCACCCTTACCACCGGTGACAGCAAGCAAAGCAGGCTATGCCGTCTTAAAAACGGCGTTCCTCAGGGATCGGTCTTGGCTCCCCTCCTATTTAACATCTATACGTACGATCTTTCTTCCATGATTTCCAGAAAGTTTGCTTATGCTGATGATTTAGCATTGTTGCACTCTTCTGGAAACTGGAAGGACTTGGAGGGGACATTAAGCCAAGACATGTCCACACTGTCAGCGTATCTCCAGACTTGGAGGTTGAAGCTCAGTCACACTAAGACGGTGACGACAGCCTTTCACTTAAACAACCGAGAGGCCAAACGTGAGCTAAAGGTCTACAACAACAGTAGACTTTTACCGTTCTGTCCAACTCCTACATACCTTGGGGTAAAACTGGACAGATCGCTCACGTTTCGTCACCATTTAGTGGCATTGCGCAAAAAACTATCATCGCGCGTCACACTGTTGAGGCGACTCGTGGGCTCGGGATGGGGTGCTGGTGCTAAAACACTACGCATAGCCACCTTGTCTCTAGTCTACTCAACAGCTGAGTACTGTGCGCCAGTGTGGTGTCGCAGTGCTCACACTCGCCTCATTGACAGTATCTTGAATGACGCCTTGCGCATAGTTACTGGATGCCTGCGTCCCACTCCAACGGACCACCTACCTGTACTTTCAGGCATCCAGCCAGCTGAGCTTCGCCAACTGGGAGCGACACTCTCCTTGGCTTACCGTGGATCTCTGGACCCCGATCATATTTTGCATGGTCTGTTAAATGGGTCCTCAGATACTGGCCAAGTGAGACTAAGATCCAGACGCCCGTTTGTGCCAGGTGCGCGGAATCTCTTGGACAATCTTGCCAGACTTGGCATCCGCACCTCTGAATGGACAAATCACAAATGGAACGCGGAGTACTGTGAAAATGCTTCCAGGCTCCGTGCTTTTGTGCCCGGGACCAGTGTCAGGCCTGTTGGGATGGGCTTACCCCGAGCAGCTTGGGTTAAGCTCAACCGCCTGTGGACTGGTGTTGGGCGATTCCATTCATCCATGCACAAATGGGGTCTCGTTCCTTCACCGAATTGCGAGTGTGGCGCCTCAGAGCAAACCGCAGACCATGTACTAACAATGTGCCCCATACATCGGGCACCACATGGAGCACGCGGTCTGACGGTTTTGGATGACGAAACTCGATGCTGGCTTAATAACATCACTGCCAGCATCTGATCCAGGCAGTGCAGCAGTCTGGGGTAGTAAAAGGATAAACCCTCGGCCCCAGTTCTGTTTGTGTCTGGCCTGGAGTGGATGCCCTTCAATCGATGACAACGACGAAAAGTTCAATCTATAATTGTGTTTGCCATTTTTAGCAACTACTACATTGAATAAAAATTTCAAGCGATGCTTTAACTATACAGGAAACCCCTAATTATTGCAATTCTGTAACTGTTAATTCTGATTAATAAATTAATAAATTCTAAAACCAATTAAGGCGTTATTATTTTTTGTACTTGAATACTGATTAGTATGAACTTGGAATTCAATTAATGCACTGTTGACAACTGCCTTGCAAAAGGAGTTTGCCAAAATTTTTTGAACTCTAGAAAATTTGAAGCAGCAATGCATTAATGATGATTCATATCTAGACTGTAGTGCACAAATTTGTAGAGATTTAGATTTAGGCTTCACACTTTATCTTCAAATTTACGCAAAACACAAGAAAATAGTATCCAGATTCTAGACAACTCTCACAACACTCACAAAAAAATATTATCCACATTCTAGACAACACTTGCCCATGTTGAGGCCCAGGCAATAGTCATTTTATTCCAATTTTTTTTATCTATAAAATATCTAGTTATCCAAGTTTTTATTATAAAATTATACTAATCTTTTGTGACATAGTTTGCTTTTACAAAATTATTGTAGAAGCTTTTACAAGTATATGGTAGTTTTGCCCTAGCTTAATTGCATTATTTGATGAAATGGGAAAATGCTCAAGTTGAAATTCAAAATCACAAATTATTACTTGTGATGTAACAGCTTACTTACAACCTTAAGATAGTCTTGAACAGAAATTTTAGTACTGTATTTTTTTTGTTGTGACGATTTTTACAACATAATACTTTGGCTAGTACATTCTGGCAAATTCTGATGGCCTTATATATAAACTTTTAATAAGATTTAGTCAATTACATAGGAAAAAAAATTATTCCAGTGTTTTTGTGATATTGAGTTTATTGTTATTACAAAAACCATTAAATACAAAAAAATCTGCAAAAATTTACAGTTTATATTATCTCATACAGCTGTGGTACTGTATGAGAAAATCAGGAATGGCAGAAAAATTTGTGTGACTTGTACAGGATATGTACAAGGGAAGCAAAACAGTAATGAGGTGTGCAATAGAAACTACAGAAAGTTTCAAGGTCAAGGTCAGATTGCACCAGGATCGGCGTTAAATTTGTTTCTGTTTGCTGTGACTATAGATAGGCTAATGAACAAAGTAAGGAGAGAACCACCATGGACAATGCTGTTTGCTGATGATATCGTGATTTGCAGAGACAAGGGAAGAAGTAAAGCAGATACTAGAATGCTGGAGGTATGCATTGGAAAGAAGAGGGATGAAAGTAAGGTCAAAGACCAAATATCTGTGCATAAATGAAAAAATTACAAAGAAACAGTGAAGATGGAGGACACAAAAGTGCCAAGAGTAAAGGAATTTAAGTGTTTGGGATCAACAGTGCAAGAAAGTGGTAGTTGTGAGAGGGAGGTAAAGAGGAGAGTGCAGGCAGGATAGGACGGATGGAGACAAGTATTGGGAGTATTCTGTGACAGGAGGTTACCAGCTAGAGTAAAAGGAAAAGTGTATAGTTTAGTGGTGAGACCAGCAATGGTGTATGGACTTGAGATGGTGGCAGTTACAAACAAACTAAAAGAGATGGAAGTTGCTGAGATAAAAATGTTTGAGGTTTGCTATGGTAGTGATGAGAAAGGATAAGATTAGAAATGAATGCATCAGGGGTACAGTTAAGGTACAATGGTTTGAAAAGAAGATGAGGGAGGACAGGATGAGGTGGTATGGACATGCCATGAAGAGAGACCAGAAGTATGTAGGAAGAAGGGTGATGGAATGGAGTTACTGGAAAAGAGGGAGGCCACAGAGAAGATTTTTAAATTTAGTGAAGAAGGATATGGGAGAAGTTGGTGCAAGGAAGGACGTTGGAAACAGGACCTGTGGAGGAACATCATATGCTGTGGCAATCTCTGATTAAAGGAATGGGCCGAAAGAAGAAGATTATCCAAACTTGAAATTATATCTATACGAACAAAACTTTTCAGCAACTTACTCTGCGTTTTTGTAAAATTTTAAGCAGCCAACAGTTTTTTGATACTGTTCCTGTCCAAACTCATTTTGTGAAATGAAATAACAAAGAGAGCTAATGAAAAAACAAAACTTAAGTTTTTACTTACCTTTTTAAAACAATGTTTGAATGATTGGCAGCACTACTTGGCTTTTACATATTGAGCCTAGGACTCGTTTCCACTACAAGCTTGAAATGGAGCATTCTTTATTCGTTTTATTGATTTTTTCTTTCCACACTTAAAATCTAAGCTAACAATAAGCAAAGTAAAAAGAATCATTAAAACAAAGAATGCTCCATTTCACGTTCGTAGTGGAAACAAGCCCTTAAACCACAAAAATATTGCCACTGGCAATAACAAGACATATGACGCCATTGTGCAACTACAAAAAAGGCAATGGCACAAAGCATAGCTCATGGAGCTTACTAAACCAGGTGGTTGTTAAGAAGTCAAGGGGGCTGGTTGCGCATCTGATTGTAACAAATCAAAAAAACTGCTTTACAAAATATCACACAACTTCAACAAAGACAGTAAGCTATTTATAAACTATAAATATTTAAACTGCATTAAAAAAAATTGCCACTGTAATTGCCACTTCTTTTTGCTTCATTTGATAAAATTTGATATGGTTTGACTTCAGTGTGTTATTCTTTAGCTCAAGGCCAACTATGTATTTCCAAAACTTTCACAACTTTTGTACAAGCTAATGATATCTATTTATTTTAAAAAATACATTATTTTGTGCTTTTACATTTCAAAGAAGTTATTGGAAAGTTTTATAGTGCAATAAGGTAGGTGAGAAACAAAAATAGTAATATTTCACTCAAATGATTTTTCAGCAAAAATAATAGCACTCTGCATCAGAGTGCTATGAAAACAGAGAATCCCACCCTCAAAAAAATAGTTTCGAAATTTTTGTGAATTTTACATGTAACAAGTATCTATTATATGCATATCGCAGTGAAAACAACAATTTTAATAATTCTGGGGTGAAAGGGTTAAAATAAACAATTATAATTAATGGGTAGCATTTAGCTGACAGCATGCAAGCTTCACACTGCTGGTTTACACACAAATCTGATTAATAACACTGGTCAACACAAAATTTCTTTCTGGGATGAAAGTAGCCACCCTTTACTAATTTTGTGGCGCTAAATCCGAAAATGAGCCTTAAAATTGTCGGTTAGCTCTAGTTTTCAAGATATGGGCACGAGCAACATATGCTAGAGGGTCAGGTAAGTCGAACACTATGTTTATCTAGAAATCTAAGTCGAATACATGTTTATCTAGTTCATTCACAAATGTACGAGTACCTCTTTTAGATAACAGGGCTTGAAGACCCTTTTAAAACAACCACCAAGTTACCACCAAGTTACCTTTTTAATAACCTAAGGCCTTTGGTGACTGTTACATTTAAACCCCTTCACAGATCATTTGATGTCCCTTTCAAACATACTGCAGGCGCCCATGTTTCAAAAGAGGTAGGTCACATGTTTTATTGTGATAATAGCTAGGCTTATAAAAGATGGAAATACATAGTGCATTCCTCCCATACTGATAAATTTTTCAGCAACAGAGATGAAATAACGTTATCAGTTAGGGAGGGCATATCCCAAGATAATACAAATGCTGTGAAAACATTTCGCTGGTTTATATCAGCTACAGAGCTTAAATAGGAGTGTAGCTTAGTTAATGTGCGTGATAAACAGTGAAATGCAACAGGTAACGCTAGCCAGCAAAATTTTACCTAACTTAGACTACGCATAAAAGGCTTCTAACAGGTGCAAATATACTGCAAAGTACACTACCTGTGTAACATAGTTATATTTGAAAATTTCCACTGTGTTCTTTTTTGTTTAGAATTGAGCTCTTTTAACTACAAGTACGATAACCTGTTAAAGTAGCTTTCAGTCAGTATATTTTGAAATGCCTCGTGTCTGTGCAAATTCTGAAGATAACTTCTGTTATATCTGTTGGGAGTTCACCGTGTCTTCGCAGAAGCGTGTCTTCACTACTAGAACAAGAAAGGCTTATCATCAGTACTTTGGTTGCAAAGTCGGAGATCAGGAAAAGCCTTGGGCTCCTCACATAAGCTGCAACTCCTGTGTGACCGCCCTTAATGAGTGGTTGAAAAAGAAAAGAAAGGCAATGCCATTTGCAGTGCCAATGATTTGGAGAGAACCTACGAATCACGTAAACGATTGTTACTTCTGTCTCACGCCTTCCATGAAAAAAGGATTCAACAGAAAGAAGAAGTCTGTAATAGAGTATTCTAACATACCATCTGCAATTTGTCCTGTTCGTCACAGTGACGAGCTACCTATTCCTGAACCACGTGAAATAGATCTGTTGAGTTTAGACGATGCAGAGAGCAGTTAAGAGTGTAGCGTTTCTGAACCGTGCATATCCACGAATGAAGAATTTAGTATTACTACTGAACCACATTTAATCAATGAAAGTAAACTGAATGACCTTGTAAGGAATTTGGATTTGTTGAAAGTTAAAGCGGAACTATTGGCTTCCAGATTAAAACAGTGGAATTTGCTTCAAAGTGGTGTCAAAGTTTGTAGTTTTTGTACACGTCAACAGTCTTTGGCCCAGTTTTTTAGCATGAAAGGGGGACTTGTATATTGCACAGATATTGCTGGTATTATGCAAGAATTTGGGTACTTCCACAGACCAGAAGAATGGAGACTGTTCATTGATTCGTTGAAACTAAATTTAAAAGCTGTGTTGCTGCACAATAAAAATATGTTGCCATCAATTTCCCTTGGATATGCAGCTCATATGAAAGAAACATACAAAAATATGAAGAACCTTTTACAGTGCATAAATTACGAACAGTACTGCTGGCAACTGTGTGGTGACTTTAAAGTAATTGCAATACTGCTGGGATTGCAGCCTGGTTATACAAAGTATTGCTGTTTTTTGTGTGAATGGGACAGTCGTGCAAGACATGAACATTACCTTAAAAAGGAGTGCCCAAAAAGAAGCACTTTGAAAGCAGATACAAAAAATGTGAAGTACACTCCACTAGTTGAAGCATCAAAGATTTTACTTCCCCCTTTGCATATTAAACTTGGATTAATGAAAAATTTTATAAAAGCAATGAATCAGGATGGAGCAGCTTTCAAGTACATTTGCAACAAGTTTCCTGTATTAAGCCAAGCAAAGCTCAAAGAAGGTATTTTTGTTGGACCTCAAATCAACAAGCTATTAAAGGATGAAGACTTTGATCACACTTTATCTGGAATAGAAAAAGTTGCCTGGAATGCATTCCGAGATGTGGCACACAACTTTCTTGGGAATACAAAAGCTCCAAATTATATTGAACTGGTGAAACACATGATAGACTCCTACAAAAATATGGGGTGCAACATGTCTTTGAAAATACACTTCTTACATTCGCACTTGGATTTTTTTCCTTTAAACTGTGGTGACATAAGTGACGAACATGGGGAGGGTTTCCACCAGGATATTGCAGTCATGGAAAAACGGTACCACGGAAAATGGAGCCCATCAATGTTAGCTGATTACTGTTGGACACTTGCCCGAGATTGACCAGAATTGTCTTACAACAGGAAAGCTAAAAGAATGCGATTGTGAACATGAGCGTTTCTGTTGTTGCATTAGCGTTAATGTACGCATTCGTAGAAAACTAAAATTGAAAATATTTTAAAAACGAGAGCTAATCAAAGGTTTTTATTGTCATTTTCAGATTCAGCGCCCAAAAATCTATAAGAAATGACTATTTTCATAAAAGGAAGAAAAAATTTTTGAAATTTTGTAAACCTGTGCAATAGCACTCAGAAAAAATTTAAAAAATGAATTACAAACACATATTGTATGAATTCAGCTAAACCTAAATAATACAAATAATAACAGTAAATACAGTATGTTGTTACCTGATTGAATTAAATCATCAATAGGTGGATTTCGGTCACTTGACAAGAGCTTTCTTGCTTGTTGAACAGCAGCTAATTGAACTTCTTCATCTGTACTTGTGGCGTTTCTTACAATTTCATCAAGTTTTAAAGCCTTAAATGAATTTGATGAATAAAAATCCAATAATTTTATTACAATATTTTAATTAAATCTTACACAAATGTTAATTAAATAATCATTCAAACTTTAATTTTGCAACAATTAGGATGATCTGCTTAAGTGGTAAAAGCTTTATTAGAAAAAGTCTAGATACTGTTTTTATTTCAGAATCAGATTCATCAAAGCTGTCTTCAGTGATAGGAACATTTCTTCTTTTTAAAAGATGATCATCTCTTTTTTGTTTACGCAGTTCTACAGACATGTCATTTCTTTGTCTTCTCATACTCTAAAAATATTTTGATAAATTTTCTAATGTAAAGTTAATTTAAGATTGAAATTAATTTAGAAAAAAATTATAAATTTTTCAGCCATTTAATGTATAGTGTGTTCTAAAATGTTTTGCTTAACACTTTTGCTGCCAAAGGGACATGAATCATTTACTATTTACTGAATTTAATTCACTACCTTTTGAATTTTGGAAAATCCCCAAAGCCTGTGAGGTTAGTAATGGCAAACAGTGAATAACATTCTGTCTTAGACATAAATTTACAACGTTTGGCACTGAAAATTTTAAGGACTTGATATTTCAGTTAAACATGTCCAATGTATGTTAATTAAAGCATTTTTAAAAAATTGCAAAATAAAAATTTAATTGCGTAACTTTTAATTTGAAGCCAAATCTTAAGATAATGTATTAAAATGGTTTATTTTTATGACAAAAAATAAATTTTTTTTAAACGGTGGAGAGTTAACAAGTTTTGAGTTGATTTTCAGTAATAATTTTCATTTGAAGCAAGATTATTTGGCAGGGAAAATTCAGCAGGACAATTTGTCGACAGGCCAATTTAGTAAGAAAATGATTAATGTTGATTTAAGTTCAGTTGCTTTTGTTTTGCTGAGCATCAGAGCTGATGATTGTAATGCTGAGGGTAAAGATAAACATAGCAAAGTCATTGCCATTTCATTAAACATTTTAATATTCAAATGGTATGATACTTGAATATTATTTTACATATTTCCAATATTTCAAAATAAATATTTAGTAAACACTTAAAGTTTATTGAAAAAGAAGCACATTTGTCAGTCACAAAAATTAGAAATTTGCAGTGTAAACAAAAAACACAGATGAACATGAAGCAAAAGTGCATAATTGGTGATGTATGTTCATCATTTAAGGCTTAATATCAAATATTCAAATTTAATATAGTGTCATTGAATCTTCTTTGATTTTTCACAAAAAAATACAAAGCACTAAAAAGATGTTGGGTTTTGAAAGCCACAATGCCATAATAAGTATTACCTATACACATTTTTTACAAATCTTTCTGGTCAGCAGACATATGAAAAATGCTCAATGACAATTATTTTAGACAGGTTATTAAAATAAATTAACTTGAAGAGTTAATTTATTTTAGACAGGTTATTAAAATAACTTAACTTGAAGAGTTAGCAAAAGAACTAAAAAACAATAAAAAAAAATACAGTAGTCATTAATTAAATATGTTAAACCAGTTACAAATCTTTTTTGATAAGTTAATTGCTCTTGCAGATAAAATAGTGCTAGATGACATGCTTTTCTTTTGGTTATTCTCTCAAATAACTTCTCTGGTATATTATAAACAGTGGTTCACAGCATAATTGAAACTGCCTTATATACACTTCTGTAAACTAGGATGTTTAGCTTGAACTTTTTTTCTGCCTTTATAATAGTTGCATTATTGCCATTGTTAAAGCTTTTCAGTAAACCTGATTATGCTGTTACTCTTTTTGTTTAGACTAGTACCCATTATATTGATAAATAATTATCATGGTTAATTTATTTCTGAAGTTGCTAATTACACAGCTGCCGTTAATGCAATGAAATAGCTTTACAATACAAATTGTTTTGTTTAGTTATACAGGGTGTCCATAAAGTCCTGCACACATTTAAAATTTTAATATCTCAAAAACAGCATAAGGTAGAAACTTAGGTAGAAACTTAGGTAGAACATAAGGTAGAAATTTTCGACAGTGATTTATACCACCATAAAGTTGTTTTTTTTACAGGTTATTTTATTGTTAAAACAAGCAAGAATAAGTCATTTTTAATAAAGGCGTAAGTTTGCAACAAACTATGAAACATGTTGACCATTCAACAAAAAGCACAATATGTTCTTGGTACCATAAATTGAAATCACCAACTGCAGTACAATGTAAATTTAGAGATGAGTTTGGGCAAGACCCTCCTCACACTAACAGCATTAAGAGATGGTTTAAAAATTTTATGGAAACCAGCAGCATTTTGGATCGCAAAAGAAGATGAGACTGTTGATGCTGTGTGTGTAGCATTTTATTGCAGCCTAAGGAAATTAATTTGTGTTGCATCAAATGAACTTGCTATTCCTTGAAGCATAGTTCACTAAGTTTTACATAAACGACTTCAGCTTTGAGCAGCTTTTGCTGAAGAAATTCTTCAGCACATTGATGATGACAATGACCATCTTAACAGTGTGGTTTTTTCTGACGAAGCAACTTTTTATGATCCTGGAAAGTCAATAAGAATAACATTCGAATATGGGGTCAGAAAATCCTTGCGTGGTTGTAGAAAGCATAGTGCTTTTTGTTGAATGGTCAACATGTTTCATACTTTGTTGTAAACTTACACTTTTATTAAAAATGACTTATTCTTGCTTATTTTAATAATAAAATAACCTGTAAAACATAAAAAAAAAACTTCATGGTGGTATAATTCACTGTTGAAAATTTAAAGTTTTTACCTTATGTGGTTTTTGAGATATTAAAATTTTAAATGTGTGCAGGACTTTATGGACACCCCGTATTATGACAAGTTTAATACTGTGTATAAGCAATTCCTCACTAAATTCTGCGATTTATCTTTAGCCACAGCACCACAACATTAGCCATGATAGCAGCAAACAAAAACTAGTAAAGTTAAATAAAAATTAATTATTTTCTGGTGAATTGCCCCTTACCAAATACTAGTGACATACTGCTTACATTAGATAATGTCTAACAGCTTCTATTACATGGTTAAATTTGCTAGAACTTCTAAGACAAAAATTTACATCAGCATAATTTTTTGCAACATTTTAAATACAACATTTTTGTCTTTGCTCATTTTACCACAAAAAGTTTTTAGATTTGCACTGATAATAGATGTTTGGGTCTTATGAATAATATCAGCAAATAACTGTTACTGGCCATATTGGATTTTTTTGGCATTCTTTTGTCATCAGTATTTTTCCAAAAATAGTGCATTTTAATTGTTTTACTTTTTCAAATGAAGCTATAGGTTACTGGTTTAAAAATTGCAAACACAGCCTTAAGCCTCACAATACATGCATTAATTTACATAACAACTTAAAGCTATAAGAAAATATGCAAAAGTAACACACATATTATTAAAATTTAATAATGTTAACCAATTGTTAACAATAGTTTTATTTTGATATTTTTAATAAATTTTTATTCATAACTTGAATTAAGTAAAAATAATTTAAATAATTTTTTAAAAAATTACACTGGTTAACAGAAAATTTTAAAAGGAGATTCAAGTGGGGATTTTTAAGAGTATTTTCAATGCAGATTCCAAAAATGTTTTTACTTGATGTCATTGATTGCAGTGCTAATGAAGACAATTCCGACGAATTCATTTCTCCCAACTCTACAGATTCTGAGTATGATACCAGAAAAGATCCTATCTTATTTTCACAAAAACATCTAAATGACCTAATTAGAGAATATGTCTTTTTAAGGAAAAGGCAGAGCTCCTTGCATCAAGGTTAAAAGAATGAAATATGGTTGAAAAAGATGTCAAAGCAAGTTATTACAGGAAACGCAATAGGAACTTTTCTTCAGCATTCAAAGTTGAGGGACCTCTTTGTTACTGCTATATGATATTGAAGAGTATATTGTATATTGTATTATGTATTGTATATTGTATATTTACTACATTGTATATTGAAGAGCTATTTTGAATTCTGGGTATAGTTCACATTGTAGATGAATGGAGGCTTTTTATTGATTTTTCAAAGAGAAGCTTGAAAGCACTTCTTTTACATGTTGGAAATAAAAAACCTTCCATCCCTATTGCACACTCTGCCTAGTTAAAAGAATCTTTTGATAATATTGAAATCTTGTAGAATGCAATCCACTATTCTGACAACCAATGGAGCTTATGTGAGGAGCTTAAGATCATTGGAATGTTATAGGACTGCATGGGAGGGTTTACTAAACACTGTTATTTTTTATATTTGTGAAATATGTTATGTTATGTAATATGTTCGTGGCTTTTTTATATTTTCTTTTATTTTACAATGATTTTTTACTACTTGGCAAAATGTATATATTCATTCAATAGAGCTCTTTCTACTGTAAAAAACTGTGCTGATTGTCTTTTTGAGTATTTTGAGATTTTATTATTTGTGAGGCTTACATATGGAATATCCAAGGGGTAAAAAGCAACATTTTCGATACCTGCTATTCTTCGCTTTTCATTGAGGCCAAAAAGCTGCTGAAGCAGCCTGGGACATTTGCATGATATACAGGGAAGGTGTCATAGGCAAATCTACAGCAAGAAAATGGTTTGCAAAGTTTAAAAATGGCAATTTTAACATTGACGACACAGCCTGCAGTGGAAGACCTTCTGAATTTGATGAAAACCATCTCAAAGCACTTTTGAAGGAGGAAAGTCGCCAAACAAGTCGTGAATTGGCTGAAAAAATAAACTGCAATCAAAAAATGATTCTCAATCATCTTCATTCAATGGGATTTGCTGAAAAATTGGGAGTCTGGGTGCCTCATGAGCTTAGCAAAAACAACAAAGAAAATCATCTTCAAATTGCTTCTCAACATCTTGCCTGATATCAAGCAACACACAGTCACAAACAGCACTTTTTGTACCGAATGGTCATGGGAGATGAGAAATGGTGCTTATATATAAATATGAAGCAAAGAAAGGAATGGGTGGCTCCTGGAGATACGCCAAAGCTGAGAGTTAAGCCTGACCACCATCCAAGGGAGACCACGATCTGTGTTTGGTGGGACTGGGAGGGCATGGTGCACTGGGAAATGCTCGAAAAGAATGCCATGGTCAACAAGGAGCTCTACATAGCCCAGCTACATTGTGTGAATGAGGCTATTCAACTGAAAAGATCCCATCGACAAGGCCAAACCATACTTCTTCACAACAACGCCAGGCCTCATGTTGCACAAGTCGTCAAAGCTGCACTCCAAGAGCTCAAATGAAAGGTCCTTAGGCATCCACTGTATTCTCTGGACCTTGCACCCACAGATTATCTTTTCTGCTCTTTGTCAAACCCTATGAAGGGTGTTACCTTCGACAATAAAAAGGACCTTAAAAACTGGCTCAACAAATTCTTCGATACCAGACCCAGGGATTTTTGGCAGAACGGCATCGACAAATTGGTCGAAAGGTGGGAGGAGGTCGTAAACAGCAATGGAGAATACATAGTTTATTAATTTATAGCCATAACTTTTCGTTTTTGTTTAAATAAAAATCTTTGATAAAAACGCTACGAACATATTCCTCAACCTAATACCTGAAATGAAAAATATTCAACACATTCCTTATTTAATGCCACCATTGCATATCAAGCTAGGGTTAATAAAGAACTTTGTAAAAGCTATAGCCAAACACTGTTCAAATGGCTTTGAATTTCTTTGCAAAAAGTTTCCCAAGCTAAGCCAAGCCAATTTGAAAGAAGGAATCTTTGTTGGTCCACAAATTCAGAGAATTTTTTAAGACCCAGCATTTGAAAAAGCTTTAAATACATTGGAATTACAGGCTTGGCATGCATTTAAACAGATTTTCTTGAATATTTTAGGAAATTTCAAGTCACCTTCACATCAAGAAGGTGTTGCAGAGTTGCTTGCAGCATATAAAGAATTGGGGTGTCATATGTCTCAGAAAATGCATTTTCCTCATTCACACCTTGACTTTTTTCTTGAAAATCTTGGAGCAGTTAGTAAATATGACCTAAATATCACCCAAAAATAAGCCTAATAAAAGATTTCACCTAGATATCCAACCAATGGAAGAAAAATATCAAGGAGTTTGAAATGAGGGTATGATGGGTGATTTTTGCTAGATGCTATACTGTGATGATCCAACCCATGCATACAAACAAATATCAAATTCCAAACATTTTAAAATCTTCATCTTAGATGTGGTATTAATTGCAGTACTAAGTGGTGCCCAGGTTGAAAGCAATCATTTTGCCCTGTTTGTGTCTGACCTGGAGTGAATACCCTTCAAACAATGACGATGACAAACAAACTTAAGTTGTTTAAAGCGCATATTCAAAGGGGAGATTTAATGCATTTTCCCACTTTGCTTAAAGCCAGTGGGCAAGTCACTATTGCCCTAAATAAGCAAAAAGCCATATATGCAACACTTCTTGAAACCCTGAAAGAAAGCTTTGTGTCGCGGTTCTGTGATCTACAACTGAAAAGGCCTCTGATTACATTCCTCGTCAACCCATTTAATTTGAAGAAGGACTGTTTGAAAGCCCCTCTAGTCTCAGATGAAGCTGCGACTGAGTTGGAGATGATTGATCTTTGTGAGGAGGACAAACTGAAGCCTGCTTAAGAGAAGGAACTATTGTGTTATGGAAAAGCGTGGAAAAATACCCCAATGTTAAGCAGGCCGCGCTTAAGATACTGTCAATGTTTGGGTCAACATATGTCTGTGAGTCTGTGTTTTCAACCCTAATACACGCAAAATCAAAGCATCAATCTGTACTGACTGACACCCATGTAAAAGAATTGCTTTGAGTGGCAACAACAAAATACAAGCCCGATTCGAAGAAGATTGCTCAATACAAGGAATGCCAGAAGTCCCACTAAGTAACATTCATAACAATAAATGGCTGGTAAGCTTTTGTTATTATCATGTTGGTGTGTGACATTTACAATAAATGTAGCTGAGCAAAGTTATGTGCATGTGTAAGTAAGAGGTGGGGCAATTTTTTTGTATGCCCTTGTGTATGATATGGCTCTTTTCTGTTGAAATGTGGCTCTTTGTCTCAAACTGGTTGGCCACCCCTGGTTTAGATGGTGTCTTTGATGAAGGTATAATGTGAATACTGTGGACTAAAAATAAATTTTATTATGCAGCACAATGCTTTATTATACTAATTGACACTCAAACATATTTTCAATCAATAAAAACTGTTTGAGAAGTTTTACGAGTGAAACTGTAACATCTATTATATGTAGATAATCCAATATTGTTTTCATCAATTAACTTCTAATAATCCAGTTTATCAGATTTCAATACCATTGATTTAGCACATTTATTTCAAAACTTTTGTGTTAGAGTCGAACATGGGGGTATCTGGATTAAAGGAATAAATTGCATAGGAAGAAATTTGTTTCCAGCAGTTTTGTGTCAAATATCAAAGATTCCACATCTTTGAGGTCCAGATTAACAAGGTTTGACTATATATTCTTTTGTTCAATAAGTGTTTTTGTAATCCATAAAATCTGTCCTCAAATACCAGCCACACCCTGTAGATAAATCCAATTTTTAAAGTTTAATATTGTTGGAATCTGGTCTACCAAAACAAAGATCTTTTTAATCTTAGTAAAAACCTAGTATAATATCAATCTTGTTTACTGGTTTAAATAAATATAAAATTTGATGGTTTTTATAAAATCAAAAAATGGCATACTGATAAATAACACTGTACAACACAAAAAAAAATTCAAGAACAATTTCGTGCGTTTTAGGGTGACTTGGGGTCACTAAACACAAATCTGAAGTTAGTTTTTTTGTATCAGGCTTGAAATTTCTGAAAAATTATTTTTTTGTTATTGCGATAATATTGCATTTGATGCAAATTGTGGCTTATACTGTAAACGCAAGTTAGAATTGCATCATTTGGAAAGTTAAAACAAGCATTACAGTAGAATTGCACCACTAATTGTCACTAAATAGTTGTCTATTTATCTCATAAAATTTGCAACTCTTTTCATTCTACTTTAGATCGACAATGAATTGTGACTCTAGTCTTATGCAATGTTTTGCTTTTTTATAGAATTGTTTAGTTTTAGATTTCAAAATACTGTAGAAATTTGCTATCTTTTTTAGTTGATCATGACTTCCTTTAGACGAAAGTGCAAAAATGACTCTGACTTATTTTGTTACATCTGTGGAGAGATGACAGCAAGCAAATATAGACGAAAAATAACTGATCGGATCAAGAAGCTATAACAAGCATACTTTGGATGTGCAGTAGCGGATCAGGACAAAAATTGGGCTCCACATGTTTGCTGTCTGGACTGTTCTAACAGGCTCCATAAGTGGTTTGCAGGTGGAAAGCCCACATTGTCATTTGCTGTTCCAATGGTGTGGCGAGAACAAAAAGATCATGTAACGGATTGCTATTTTTGCCTCACGGACACTCAAGGATTTTGCCACACAACCAGAAAGAAGATACTATACCCAAGTTTGCCATCTGCAATTCGCCCAGTAGCACATTCTGATCAGTTACCAGTGCCTAAACCACCGGTCACACTTCCCGAAACTTCTGCAGAATCTTCACAAAGTTCTTGCAATAGTGAATTTGAAGACGAACCAAACACTAACTGTCCACACCTGATAACCAAGCAGGAGTTAAATGACCTTGTCCGTGACTTAAATCTTCCAAAAAGCAAGAGTGAGCTACTTGGGTCTTGGTTGCAACAGTGGAATCTGTTAGCTCCTGGAACAAAAGTGACAGTGTATCGTCGACGATCGGAACTTTTCTCCAATTTATTTTCAAAAGATGGAGAGCTTTTTTACTGCAATGATATTTTCGAGTTGATACATACGTTAGTTGGAAACTATGACCCTAATGACTGGAGACTCTTTATTAACTCATCCAAGAAAAGCATCAAAGCTGTACTATTGCATATTGGAAATATCCTGCCATCTGTCCCTATTGCTTACTCAACAACGATGAAAGAAACATTTCAAAACCTTCAATTTATGTTGGAAAAAATCCGTTACTCTGAACACAATTGGCTTATATGTGCAGACTTGAAAGTTATAGCAATCTTTACAGGACTTCAGTTGGGTTACACCAAATATTACTGCTTTTTATGCTTGTGGGACTCTAGAGCAAGAAGTGAACATGATGTCAGAAAGCAGTGGCCTCCCAGATTGGTATCTCACCCAGGTCAGCACAACATTGCCAATATTTTCCTGGTTCCACAAGAAAAAATTATACTTCCACCTCTTCACATTAAACTAGGACTGTTTAAAAGTTTGTAAAAGCATTTAACAAAGAATCACCAGTGTTTCAATTCTTGCAAAAAGTTTTTCCAAATCTGTCTGAAGCAAAAATCAAGGAGGGCATATTTGTTGGACCGCAAATACGAAAACTCATTTTGAACAAAGAATTTGATAAGATATTACATGGAAATGAGTTGGATGCCTGGGTTAGCTTCAAAAAAGTTTGCACAGACTTTTTGGGTTGTCATCATTCTGAAAACTTTAGAGACGTTATAGCTGAAATCCTAAACACTTACAAAACTCTTGGATGCAAGATGTCCCTTAAGGTTCATTTTTTGGATTCCCACTTGGATTTTTTTCACAAAAACATGAGTGATGTTTCTGATGAACATGGAGAATGATTTCACCAGGACATATCTGTTATCGAAAACCGGTATAAAGGAAAATGGTCTGTAAGCATGCTTGCAGACTACTGTTGGTTGATACAACGGGTTGATACATGTACTGAATATGATTGTTTGGTTCATTTGCACCTTTTTAAAAAAGCTAGACTGCCATGAATAGTTTCAATGCATGAGCTCTCCACTGAAAAATAAGCACAGAAGGATGTATTTGATAGCAACACACTCAATGAGAGTATGAAAGCAGGAAAATTTTTAAAGTTTAGGCCAGATTCCAATTAAGTGATTTGAGGCACATCTTCTGTGTGCTTTTTACTTTATGATACCTATAAAAATGGTTGTGCAACCTTATCAATAATTGTTAAATTGGCTGCACTGCACATTTGTAAACGAAATTAAATTGTAGAGCTTCGGCAAAGAAAAACCACAGCACCACTTTAGTCAACATATTGGTTATGTTGGGAAATTATACTGATATATAACTAAAAATGCGAAAAAATTAAATTGCATTTTTTTCAAAACGCTGACCTGATCGGTAAAAACGGAGTTCATATTTGGAATCAGCATCCCCAAATTTACAAAGGGCACCTATTCTTGTTCTTGAATTTTTTTATGACTCGAAATTTGTTGGACAGTGTAATTATTGGCTGAGTTGATAACTGCATCAATATTTGCTAGAAAATAAAATAAACTTACTTCAGCATCTCGTCCTTTGTGTTTCCAATTTTTGAAGCGATGGCTATCAGCTTTACTGTCCATTGGATTTGATTGAACCAAGTCCTTCATAGAAACTATTAATAATTTATTTCAAAATTCACAACAAAAACTTCAAAAGATACAGAAATTCTATACAAGGTATTGTGAAAATTTTCTGGTATGATTATATCTAAAAAATTATCAAAGAATTATCCAGAAAAACAAATTAAGCCAAAAAAGCAAATCTCATTCATTTGGTTTTATTTGCAATCAAGCTAATATGTTTTTAAATTGTATTGACAATTGCATAACATATTGATATACAAGGTCTTTTTAAATTGTTTCAAATGGACAGTAATTGTTTTTAATCAGTGATACTAACTAGGAATATAACCCACAGCACCAAGAGGAAATAAAAAAGAAACCAAGTAAAAAATATCTTTTTAAGAAATGATAATAACCACAAAGGGAATTTCAAATAGTTTTACTAACAAAAATCATTCACAATCACTCTTAAAAAAACCCAATATACATCCTTGCACAATGTCAATTGTGCTTGGACACTACAACTACGGTATCTGTTTAAATTATGATGTAATAATATAGCTTACTGGTATGCTTTAAAACAGCTTTAACAACAACAACAAAAAAAAACAGATTTATAAATCACTTAAACATATCAGTCACAAAAGGTAACCAATACGCTGCCAAAGCGATAGACATTTAAAAACATTTAAGAAGTCATTGAGTAAATGAGAGTAATCAGGTAATGACTATTAAAATACGTTTTGGCATGAAAACCAAATTATAAACTAAACTTTAAATTAAGGCAAATTACCAATTGTTAAAGGAGTCTCTTCAAGAAGTCACCATAAACAATTTTTGTTCCTGAAACTAACCTAGATCTCCCCAGTGGTTACTATTGCTTCCTAAAACGATTCTTTTCCTAGGGGTTTCTTTTTTATTCTATGTTGGTGTTGTGGGGAGATTCCGGGTCAGTTTTACCTAAAAAAATCGCTTACGGTAACTTCTTGAAAAGACGCAATATGTTCTAGTCTGTGTCTTCAATGTATTAAATTATCTTCACAGACAATTTTGATAAACAATTCCATATACAGGTATAACTGAAAAATTAAACTAAACTGTATATGTTTGATTCTTCTAAAGGAGATTAAGTAATCTCTTTATAAAGTTTTAAAATATGAGACGTGAACCTTAGTCTCACGTGTCTCGCAAATAAGAAAAATAAATCTTTTAGAAGTAAAAATTATAATTGTATAATTAAGTGAAAACAAATTTAATTGTTTAATGCAATAAGCGAAAATGCTTAATCTACTGTATTTATACGCCATTTATCTGTATACTAACTAAATTATTCTAACATGCAACATTTAAAACAAATTATTATTGATCCTGAAAATGCTAATTGAACTTTAATTCAAACTATATAGGTTAACGGCGGTGGAGGCTGAGTGGATTTTTTTCGCACCAGCCAAAATTAAACTCCGATTTCACTCAAGCGTGAACTGCACGTTTTGCCAGAAATGAAATGAATTCCCAAATTCATCATTATTTCACTGTGTTGCTGCGGTTGCTGTAATAAATTGTTGATCGTTTATGGCGCGTTTACAGCCGTTTTACAGTACTTTTTTTTCAGTGTGATCTTTGTTTGTTTTATTGACGCTCAAATCCACTCATTTTTTTTCGAAAAAACGCGCCTTTACTCACTTATGCCAAATTTTGAAACGCCAAGCCCAAAATCAAATTGATATCTTTTGCGTTCTAAAGCATTAAATCGGTGTTTTTCATCTTTTTTTTTTGTGTGGACCCAAATGCTAAGCAAAAACAGAGAGAAAATATTTGGCGACCCATCAGAAATTTGTGATTCAAATTCCGTTTATCCCAGGAAGTTTAAAAATTAATATTCAAACATAATCTGTCTCGGATTTCTCGATTTTCGTCCCTTAAAAGTAGTGATTAGCCAATAGGGAATCGAACTACAAATGTTTATGAAGTAGCCTACTGTTCTATGGCAGGGTGGTCTGTGTTTAATTCATTTTTAACCGTGCCTCCGGTAATTGTGTTTGTTGCGCAATTCTAGTTGTGCACAGTATTGTAGAAAATAAGTACGGGTATCGGACGTTTTGGTAATAGACATTCTTCTTATCTTCTTCGCGTTAGTAACATTTTAGTTTTATTTACTTTTGTTAAATGAAATATAGCAACAAAAGAAACATGGTGTCAGAAGTAAAAAATTAAATTTGAATTTGAATTATTTTAATGAAAAGGTAGAAATATGAGAGAGAAATGAATAACTTACCTGTACCGGAACCGATGAACGTTATGTCAGGCAACATAGCAGATAATTGGATTTACTTTAGAGAGCAATGGATGGACTATGAAATCGCTACAGGTTTGAGTAATAAAGATGAAAAAAATTGTGTTGCAACTCTTGGAGAAATCGTAGGCAAAGAATGCAACAATATTTATAAAAATTGTCAATGAAAAATGGCAGTAAAAAAAGAGTTAAAAGCATTCTTGACGGTCTAAAACAGTGGTTCTCAACCTTTTTAAGTCTGCGGACCGGTAATGTATCAAAAAAATTTCGGCGGATCGGTAACCTTTTTAATGTCTGAAAAATTGTAATAAATGCAATAAATCGATAAAAAAAATTTTTATTAAAATAAAAGTAAGCATTTAGCATTAGAAAAACGCTATTTAATGTAAAATTTGCTGCTGTCTTCTTGATATAATACGTAGTAACGTAGCTCTATTGAAGTTTTTGAATGGGAAGCCAGAAGCGGGGGGAACACAGTGGGATAAAAAATTTACAAAAAGGTACAAGGTACTTTTTGATATAATTTCGTCAAAACCAAGCTTTCAAAATTTTCTTTCTTGATTAGTACTGATTCCTGATTGTTTCGTTTATGATAATGCGGTACTCTCCGTCTTAAGTACTCATATTTAATTTTGAAATTGTAGATTTTTGATTACAATTCCAAATTTCTAAAAAAGTTATTCGTGGAATTCTTATCTTTTCCTGCTTAGTCTTTTCGGATACTGTCTTAACCCAGGATAGTCTGGCACCATTCCTCTCAATAACTAGAGACTAATTTCTTAACTCATTTTCATACTTTTTCTTCACCACTTCTTTAGAAATCATTAGTTTTGTTGCACACTGTAAATATATCGATGCAATAACCATAAGAGAGCTATTAAGGTCATTCAAGCGGCTGAATGTACTCACTAAATATGCAAGTCTACGTATGCACATTTTATCGGATAAAAATTCTTTTAATAGGAATGTTCATTCACGTATAAACTGATTTGCTTCTTCCCTTTACTCAAAAAGGCGTGCAAGGACGCGTCCTCTCGAAAGCCATATCATTTTTGCATGAAAGATGAGATGGCAATTTTGCACAGCCATACTCACACACAGTGCCTCAAGAAGCCTTAAATGCAATACTCAGTCACGAGTAATTGATACACTTAACTGGTCGGATCATAATGTCATTTAATTCAAATGACAGTTTCTGGGAAGCTATATGTTCACAGCAATACATGCAATGTGTAGACAGCAGATTTTTGTTTGGAACTTTTTTATTTTTGCGGTTGCACACGAACGACAACTATCCATGCTGGCAGCTTGGTCAGTACATAGCCATACAGATTTTCCCCGTCGTCGTCGTCGTCGTTTAAAGGGTATCCACTACAGGTCAGACACAAACAGGACTGGGGCCGAGGGTTCATCCTTTTACTACCCCAGACTGCTGCACTGCCTGAATCAGATGCTGGCAGTGGTGTCATTAAGCCACCATCGAGTGTCGTCATCCAAAACCGTCAGACCTCGTGCTCCATGTGATGCTTGATGTATAGGGCATGCTGTTAGAACATGGTCTGCGGTTTGCTCAGAGGCGCCACACTCGCAATTCGGTGAAGATGCGAGACCCTATTTGTGCATGGACGAATGGAATCGCCCAACACCAGTCCACAGGCAGTTGAGCTTAACCCAAACTACTCGGGGTAATCCCATCCCAACAGACCTGGCACTGGTCTCGGGCACAAAAGCACAGAGCCTGGAAACATTTTCACAGTACTCCGTTTTCCATTTGTGATTTGTCCATTTAGAAGGGCGGATGCCAAGTCTGGCAAGGTTGTCCAAAAGATTCCGAGCAGCTGGTCTTAGTCTCACTTGGCGAGTATCTGAGGACCCACTTAAAAGACCATACAAGATATGATCGGGGTCCAGAGATCCACGGTGAGCTAAGGAGAATGTCGAATAGTTTTTTGCGCAATGCCACTAAGTGATGACGAAACGTGAGCGATCTGTCCAGTTTTACCCCAAGATAAGTAGGGGTTGGACAGAACAGTAAAAGTCTACCGTTGTTGTAGACCTTTAGCTCACATTTGGCCTCTCGGTTATTTAAGTGAAAGGCTGTCGTCACCGTCTTAGTGTGACTGAGCTTCAAAGTCTGGAGATACGCTGAAAGTGTAGACATGTCTTGGCTTAGAGTCCCCTCCAAGTCCTTCCAGTTTCTAGAAGAGTGCAACAATGCTAAATCATCAGCATAAGCAAACTTTCTGGAAATCATTTCCCCAATCTAAGCCTTGATCTTGCATTTAGTTATTAAGGGAAATCAATAATTACTGTTGATATTCTTCTGACATTGTTCTACCTGAACTTCTAAATTCGTAGGGCCTCCTTAAAGAGTAAAATTGAAATAAATTGCTGCGGACAGGCACCGGTCCGCGGACCAGCGGTTAAAAACCACTGGTCTAGAACAATGGTTCTTAACTGGGGAGGCACGCCTACCCTGGGGGTTGTACGTAAGTTTTCAAGGGGGAGCCAGCCTTAACGTGCATTACAACACATTCTTAATTTATTAATTTTGATATTAACGTTTTTTGGCTTATGGCATGGTTGTCCTGAGTGTTTACATGCTCTCTGAGATATTATTGTGAGTATATCTTGAACCATTACTTGGTGAACCTGTTTTGTAAACCGAATAATGTATGATGTCATAATACGACTAAAGTATCAATCGTGTTCACTTTATTTTAAGAATTTAGCAGTTGCAAATAAATGAACATGTATAGCCTGCCAAAGGTTTCTAAATTCAGTCAGTAAAAAATCAAAATGGATTAAGGCAGCCATCAGTCAGTTTGTGAATTGGCAATGCGGTATTTGTAAATTTCGTAAAAGTAATTTAGAATGGACTTAATCTTGAGAATTAAGCTAATTAAGTTTATGTTTTTATCATGTTGCAGTGCCTTTGCATCTAACTAATAATTTAGATAGGGATATTAGAACACCGGGATCAACAACTCATTTTGGCTATTTACGTTAGAAGGGCTACTGCGAAAATAGCGTCAAAAGTCATACGAAGCTTCGAAATCTTTTGTTTGAAGGTTAAATGTATTTTAGTTATGGTTTAAAGATTTCTTGACGGTTATTTGTTCAAAGAAATTGAAATCTTTATTTCGATAAAGGCATTAAGCAATATCACATTAAGAATACTAAATATATATTGGCTAAAGTTATTTAAGGAAAACAAAAATAAACTAGTACATGCGAAAAGAGTAAAACTAACTAACAATATAGCATGCAATAAAACTAAAAATAGCTTGCCAAGAAAGAAAAATAAACAAGTATTAAGCTTAAAATGCAACAAGAAGCAACAAAACTATCAAAATAACAAAAAACAAACTATTGTACAATTAAAACTGGGAGCTTTTTGAAGTTAATTTTCGCAGTTTTTTGACTGATATTTCTGGCATTTCAACTTTAAATGCATTTATCCGTTTAAGTTCATTCTTTGCAAAGCAATTAAAAGTAGATTTAACCACTTCTTTGAAATTCAAATGACCGGCAGAACATTGCTGGGACAATAGGTTACTGAGAGTTTCAGTTGCTGCGGCAATGTTAATTAATGCTTTTAGAAAAACAGATCGTGGGTTGCTCATGGATAAAAACTTGGTTTTTGTCGGTTCTCCAGTGGATAGAATGGCCATATAATGTTGCACTGCCAGCGCTGTCACAGTGTAAATAAATTCGGATGGTTGCGACAAGCCCCCGCGATTTACATTTTCAAACAACTGTTTGTACTCATCTGGAAGATAGTGGTGAATTGAAAAGGAATCATCACCTGCAATGAGCAACTCTTTGCAGGATGAGCACTTGCGCCGGCGAGATATGCTTCTGCCAACATAGCCACTTACATAGTATGTTATATTGGCATCAGCACATGTTATATTATCCAAAGAAACACGAGCAAAAACATCATTAAGCCAAAGCACATCATTTTCTTCAGCTCCAATATCAAAACTTGTTTCTAATAAAGGAAGAGCATCAAATTCCTTTAGACAAGAGCCAGATAAAAGAGCATGCTGCTGCATTAAGGATAATACACGGATTTTTTTTTCTGATTGCATCAGCTGTTTTAACGACATGAAATAATTGCCACCATTCATTTGGCGATACCAGCCAAAACGACCTTCAACTGGATCCGAAGTAAATTTTCCAGAAAGTATGTAAACAAAACCATGTTTTTTTTTCAAGTGTTCAGCAAGTTCTGGAATAGCACTCATTGATTGTATACACGCACAAAAGGTTTGGTGAGTTAAACCAGCATTTCCTGATTGTTTCCACCGAATAAATATATTTGAAGCTGCTTTAAGATATTTCAAATTTACTTCATCAACTCGTATAGGTGCACACAATTCATCATTTTTTCTAATCTCTGAAAAAATACATTGAACGTAAGATAGTGATTACAAGCTTGGCATTTAACTCTATAAAAATATAATATATCAATGTCTATTATATCATGCTATGGGTAAAACAATAAAATCAACTAATTTTGGAGATTAATCTAAACGCAGGTAGTGTGATACACGTTTTGTCTATGTACAAAAAATTACCTTCAAACGGTGTTTTAACCCGTAAAATTTTCCAAATTGTGTTGATGAATTTTAAAAACCGAGAAGTTTCTAGAAATCCTGGATGCTCTTTACTATAAAACTCTAATGCTTGCACCGTTGATTCATGAAAAACACCTGAATACAGTACAAGCAATCAATTTAAAATATCTCGTACTTGATTGTGGTTGAGTACTACACACTACTGTATATTCAATACAATTTAAAAGCCAATTTTTTTTCAAAAGTTACCGAAAATATTAGGTTTGATATAATAATTTAAAATGCTATCTAAAAGTAAGTAAAACTTACCAAATGCATGTTGTGGTGAAGTCCGTGCAATGCCACTGGGATTTAAAGATACTTTTTTTAAAGCATGTGCGATTTTTAAAGGTTTGTGCTCCTCAATCGCGTACACGTGTTTTAGATGTGAGAAGCAGGGTGAACATGTTTTTCCAAGAATGTCTTCATTCGCATGTGTAGGAACATTAAATCTACCCTTGTTGATGAAATTGTTAAAAATGTTTTTAAAATTATGGGTCGTGTCAAACAACAGAAACAGCTTTTCATCAGATCGAGTAGGATGCACAATGCAGTGTTTCAACTGACCACCCCCAAGTTCTATGTACATCTTTCTGCAAAATAAGTTAAAAAAAGGATTAAAAACAACAGAGAATTTACGTTTAAATGTAGAATTATATTTATGAAATTAAGAAAATTACCAAAGAAATAACTGACAAAAACACACCTGTTGCATATATGATTGTCGACAGAAACGGCAATAACCAAAAAAAATTTGTCCAAAGCAAACATGACTCTTTTAAACCATGAACACAAAATTTTGGTATTCAATTTATTGACGGGAATTATGCAAACCACATCCTTATAATTACTGCATGTAGAATTTACCATAAAAGTTAATGCAGTTTTTGCTGGGGCACCATCTGCAGTCAATCCGACAAAGGAACCATTACTGTATTCTACTCTTTGCGCAGTGTAAACTTCATCAACAAGTAAAGTAACAATTTTTTGTTCAGATGTTAAATTTACAGTTCTTTGATGAAGATAGTTCAATGTAATTTCACCAGTTTCTACAGTAGTTCCAACAGACAGCTGTCGAAGCCTGTTTATTGATGGCAGAATAAAAAATTCTTGCAGCTTTTTGTACAATGCAGTGCTTGTCAACTGCCACATATATGAAGAAATAATGGTTGCTGTAGAATAACGTCTGCCATGTTTGGAAACTTGAAGCAAATTCAATTGTTCTATTATAAAACAAACTAAAGACATGCTAGATTGTGATAAATCTGCTACAACTGCTTCATCAGAAAGGTAACTTTTTAGCAAAGATATAGCTAATTTTAATGCTGATTTTTGATTGTTAGAAACAAAATTAGACATGTCTGCTAAAGCTTTACACCAGGCAAGAATATTAGATACTTCAGTTACTGTCTGCAGAGAACCACATGAAAGCAAATGCATATATTGATCTTTTGGTATCAAATTAGAAAAAACAAAAGCATTGATTTGTAGCTCACTTGAAATTATCACAGACACTACAAGTTCTGGAGCAACTTTATAACTATCATCATTTTTAACAAAATAGAATTGAGCAGATGAAGCTGAATAAACACTAGTATATCCAAAGGGAAGAACTGCATTTTTCATTTTGCTTCTAAAGGATGAAAAATCCGAAAAAGAGTCTTGAATGAGAAAATCAGCATTTTGCTTTTGTAAAATGATGTTATCTTTTTCACGTCTAAAAGAGGAACTGGTAGAGGAGGTTGCACGCATTGTTGGTAAAGGTGATGAAAGGTATTTTGGCAAAGAAGGAAAAATTTTAGGAACAGCATCAGGTTTCAGATGCACTCTTTGCAGTTTTAGAGTACTTCTAGATTTACATCTGGTACTACAAGTATCAGTTGAGATGGTTTTAAAATCACTTTCATGAAAGTGCTGTGCACAAACTTTATGAGACTTTGATACTTTCCAGTTTTGCCTTGGGATAGCCCTATACCATTTATCACGAAGCTCAGAATTTATAGGAAATGGAAATAATGCAACTTTTTTTCCATTCTTATTGGACCTATAGCCAGAATTGCAAGCTGGCACACAGCAAGTGTTCACCATTGTTAAAAACTTTCTGTAGTAGGTTACTCAAAATTCAATTACCTAAACTAAAAAATGCAGCAAATTTAATAACATTTAATTTTACATAAAAATTTAGTATTTTTAAAACCATAAAATTTATTTAAGAAAAACACTGACAGTGAAAGTAAAAATTTTTTATACTTATATGAAATATAAAAATAAATATTTGAATTGTTCAATACCATATTACACTCAATAGCATACCATGGAAAATATGAGTAATTACACAAAAAATTAAATTGTACAATAATTATAAATATTTCACAACACTAATCTTTTATTAATCAAAAAAATCACTTTTGAATAACCAAATTGTTAACTACACACTTTAAATTTTAAAACATATTATAACTAACTTGAAAATTTTGTAGAATTGGCAATTTTCTCACCATGCCATTTTAAATAAAAAAAAAATTTTTCACTTTGATCTATTAATTAAACACAAAAATTTTTTTTAATTATTTTTTTAACTACCATACTTTATTTAAAAAATAAATGTCTTTTTGAGTAATCAACCTAGTCACTTAAAATTTGATAAAAATAATAATGAAAAGTTTTTTTTTAATTAAAATGCTGGAAATTCAGGTTTTTAATTTATTATTTTGTTAATTATTTTAATGACTGCCTAAACAACTCATATTACTAAATTTTTTATATTTCAAAACTTTTGTTATTAGATCAACTAAATAAAAACTTAACTTTTGCTAAAATTAATTTTTGACTATAATACTTAAATTTTTTTAAAATAACTGTTTTATTAGAAATATCAGAGTAGGTAACCAAGTCACTTAAAATTACTTAATTTCATTTGTTTTTATAGCTAGATAAATTTCCATTATTATTATTTTTTTTTTGTTCTAATCAATTTACTTAAAATTTATGATTTTAATTTGGTAATTTGAGTAACTGCCAAGTAACCTGTTTTTCAATAATTTTTTGAATAAATCTTGACGACAACTATTAAGTATAAAAAAAGGACATAATTCTTTAAAACTGTTTTATCTTTATCCATTAATGAATATTACATAAAAATTTTTTTATTCACTCTAATAATGACTAACATGAAGCTTTGCTTTAATTTTGATTTGAAAGCTTGACCCCACTAGCGTAAACCAAAAACTGGATCCAAAACGGAGTTGTACATCCCGATATCTAAAATCCCTAAATTTAGATAACAAAGTGACAGGTTAAACAGAAAGTATCTTGATAACTACATTCAAATTTGGCTTTGTATTGCTGCAAAAAGGTGATACAAAAGTCCCACAGTGGGGTGATATGTTGAAAGACTTTTAATAATGATGTAATGCGTCCCTCACGTTTAAAACTGCACTTGACCACAGGCCATTCCTGCTTTAGCCGACAAATGTGAAGAATTTTTGGTATGAAAAGTCACTTCTTGAAAAAGCCAAGTTAGACATAATCAATCAATCAATCAATCTTTGTTTATTTGTTGCAGAATACATATACAATATAGAAAACAATAGAATATTATTTTACCATTATTTGTTAATACGATTCTACAACAGGGATGCAGCGAAAGACCGTCAAGAGGGTCACCAAGTCAGCCACATCCCTTTATAAGATAGGTACACATTCAATTATTTATCAATTGTACAGACAACAACAAAAAAAAAGCAGAAAACAAAACATAAAAAAAAAAAAAAAGTTCAGTAAAAATAAAAAGCAGTTTGAATAATAAAGCAAATAAACAATAGCTTATAAGTTTAATCAGAAAAAATAAAGTAGCACATATCAGACAACAAAAGCAAAACATAAAAAAAAAAAAAAAGATGTAAAAGTGTTTTAACCGCATAAAGCAAGAAACAACGAAAAAAGCAAGTGAGCAATATCCAATTAATCAGACAATAATGAAGTAAAAAAATAAGACAAACCAAACTAAAAGAAAACTGCATCAGGTGTATTTATTTTATAAGCATTTAGTAAATGCTTTTTAAGCTTTTTTTTTTTAAATCAATCAATCTTTGTTTATTTGTTGCAGAATACATATACAATATAGAAAACAAAAAAAATATTATTTTACCATTATTTATTAATACGATTCTACAACAGGGATGCAGCGAGAGACCCTCAAGAGGGTCACCAAGTCCAAGTCACCAAGTCAGCTACATCCCTTTATAAGATAGATACATATTCAATTATTTATCAATTACACACACAACAACAACAAAAAAAATATGTTCAGTGAAAATAAAAAGCAGTTTGAATAATAAAGCAAATAAACAACAGGCCTATAAGTTTAATTGAAAAAATAAAGTAGCACATATCAGACAACAAAAGCAAAGCATAAAAAAAAAAAAAAGAAAAAAAAAAAAAAAAAAAGCCAAAAGATGTAAAAGTGTTTTAACTGCACAAAGTAAGAAACAAAAAAAGTAAGTAAGCAATATCCAAAAATAAATAAATAATAAAAAATAAAAAAAAATAAATAAAAAAATAAATAAAAAAATATTTAAAAAAAACAAAAAACAAAAAAAATGTTCAGTAAAAAATAAAAAGCAATTTGATCAATAAAGCAAATAAACAATAGGCCTATAAGTTTAATCAGAAAAATAAGGTAGCACATCTTAGACAACACAAGCAAAGCATAAAAAAAAAAAAACAAAGAAAAGCCAAAAGATGTAAAAGTGTTTTAACCGCATAAAGCAAGAAACAACAAAAAAACAAGTGAGCAATATCCAATTAATCAGAAGAAAATAAAGCAACACATGGCAAATATGGTAAAAAAATAAGACAAACCAAATTAAAAGAAAACTGCAATCTAGTCATCAGGTATATTTGTTTCATAAGCATTTAGTAAATGCCTTTTAAGCTTTTTTTTAAAACCAATGTATGATAAATTTTTAATTTCTGGTGGAATTTTTCTAAGAATAATAATAAACATAAGAAGGACGTTTCAGCAAAATATTCGAATGTTGTTGAAGCTTATGAGATTTCCATGCTAATTACCAAGGTTAAGGTAGCCATAGCATCGGGGGGGTCTCTTGTAAAACTTAGAAAGCTCGTAGCAGCAGAATTACTACTGGGAAAAGAATAAAGCAAAGATGCTTTTTCAAATTTCACTATCCAGATACAGTCAAAGGAAGAATTGATGAACTGTCTCAGAATATCAAGGATCAATTTCACGACCAAATAAAACATTCTCCATTCTTTGCTATACAATGCAATGAAACGACAGGTAATGAAAATCGTTCTCGGCTTCTGCTTTATGCTGGTTTCTTGTTGGTTTAGCAACAAAAGAAGAAATGCTATTTTGCCACGCAATGAAAAGTCGTGCAACATCAGCCGATATGTCTCAAACTTTTTTAAAAAAAACCAACTATCGTGGGAATCATGAACAGGGCGTGCACGTATGGAGCTCCAGAGAGAGCTTGATTGGCAGTCATTCAGAGGGTAAAAGAAAGAAATTATTCTGTAATAGATACGCATTGCGTACTTCATCGTAAAGCCTTACTGTCACAACTTTGATTCTTGAAATGAAAGTAGTTTTGGACCTGTCTATTGAGATCGTTAACTATATAAATCGCCGTCCACTTACTTTTTTTAGAAAACGCTTGACTGAAGGCCAGGGCTGCAAACTCGAAGCATTTTTAATCGAGTTCGAGTTCACAAAAAATTTGCAAGTCCGAGTTCGAGTTCGAGTTCGAGTTCACAAAATAGAGTTGAAAAAATACAGTCGGAATAGAGTTAAGAGAATAATTCAACCGCGAAAAAATGAGCACATGTTAAAAATGCTTTGTCATCAATGTTACCAATTTTAATCTATTATTACAGGGTGGTCCAACTTCTGCACTCTTGTGGGCCACTTTACAAAATTATTCGTGTTTGCGGGCATCATCCGGCTAAAAACACCTATTTTTGATTTTTGTCCCAAAATCAGAGTTCTCTAAAAAAAAAAAAAAAAAGGTCTTCAACTGAAATCGATCTCTAAAATTCCTATTTTGGTCCCAAAATCACGGTGTTCTCTAAAAAAAAAGTCTTCAATTGGAATCGATCTACGAAGTTCCTATTTTCGTCCCAAAATCATAGCGTTCTTCAAAAAAAAAGTTGCCGCTGCTTGTAATCGACAAGACTTGTGCAAAATTGTTCCGCGGGCCCGTAGTTGGACCACGCTGTATTATTAAACAAAATAAAAGAGGACAGCAAATTATAATTTGGCACCAACGCTGAGAAATGCTATAGTTAAATTTACTCATTAAATGAACTCAAACATCACAAACTTTTTTCGAGTTCGAGTTCGAGTTCGAGTTCAAAAATTTTTATTTTTCGAGTTCGAGTTCGAGTTCGGCCAAAATTGCCGAGTTCTTCGAGTTCGAGTTCGAGTTCGAGTTCGCAGCCCTGCTGAAGGCACATAAATTTTTTTTATTTTATTGTTTCTAAAATATGTTTTTAAATATATATACTTTTTTTTAAATAAATTTGTTTTAATTAGTATGTCCTTTAAATTATCAGTTTATAAATTTTTATATTTTTATTGGATTTATTCTTTATTCCAGTATTTTACCATCGTTGTTTCTTAACTTAATTCAGTTTTTGATTTTAATCCATCGGATTATGGATCGGAAACGCAAAGCTATAACACTGGATTCATTCCTAGTAAAAAGAAATAAGAATGAAGGAACTCCTTACCTTGAACCTACAAATTCTGAGGCTATTAATATGAATTTAAAGGAGAATGAAGGCCAGACTGGTGTTCTGGATATTCCAGAAATTTGGACCGCGGAATGTGGAAGGAAAAGAGAAGAACTTACCCATGGCTTATTTGTGTAAAAGGAAAACTCGGGTGTTCAATATGTTCCAAAGTGGGCAGTATGCGTGTAATGAAATCCCAAGACCTCAGTATTTCTATCGAGTGGTTTATAGTTTTCTATCTATCAAGTTTAATTGGTTTCCACGGTAAAACGAGAAGTATACAGCTCGCTTCATTAAGAAAGAAGTGTCACGGGCATGCAAATTCACAGGCGCACATAACGGCGTCAAACATTAAAAAGACTGCTAAGGATGATACTTTGGTAAAAATGGTTGATCGGTTAAATGAATCTGAAATGGATTTAACGTGCAAGATATTTCGCATAGCATACTTTGTTGCTAAGAAGTGCAGACCTTTCTCAGATCATTTAGAGTTACTGCAGCTTCAAGAACTGAACGGTACTGAAATTTCGCATGGTTTACGTTCTCGTTTCTCGGCAACAAATATATGGGATCATATTGCTGTTGAAATGAAACAAAGAATTTGCACTGAAATACTAGAAGGAAATAGGAAAATTTCTGTCTTGATTGATGAATCAACTACTTTAAGCAAAAAAATCTACTTTAATTGTGTACTTAAAATGTCAAACCGTCAGATTTAATGAACCTCACTTCATTTTTTTGGATTTAATTGAATTACAAAAGGGAACTGCCTCGGCAATTACTGAGGCCTTACTTTCTTTCCTTTCCCAATACGGATTTAACGACATTTATCTAAAGCAGAATCTCATTTCCTTCACAAGCGATGGAGCCAGCGTGATGTTGCGAAAAAAATTTGGAGTTGCCAAGAGGTTAATGGAAAAATATCCGGATATTATTGTACAGTATGGCATTGCTTGAACCATAGATTGGAACTATCAGTGGGAGATGCGGTTTCAGAAGCAGTTGGAGTCAAGAGTCAACTATTTTCGAGATTTCATGGACAAACTGTATGCACTTTATCAGGGTTTCCCAAACTGTGTGCCGTGAAAGGGATTAAAGTGTACCACAAAATTTTTGTGTTTCGACAGAAAGCCATAGTGGTGAATATCGGGTGAGGCGAATGAGGCAGTTGCTTCGGGCTCCCCCTAGAAAATACCTATAGTTTTATTTTGCTGTATATGTTTTTTAGAGATCACCATGATTTTGGGAGAAAAATAGCGAAATATAAGATCAAATTGAAGTGAAGACCTTTTTTCTTTAGAGACACTATGATTTTGGAAGAAAAATAGTGAAATATAATTTTTGTAAACTAAATGTAAACTTAAAAAGTGTATTCAGTAAGCTTTTGCCTTCATGAAGTAAGTGTGCCGCAGGCAAACTCAGAATTTATTAGTGTGCCGTAGTGAAAAAAGTTTGAAAGGCACTGCACTTTATAGTCAGTCACCGAAAAATATGAGAGAGTTAGAGGAGCATGCGAGGGACATTGGAGATCAGGTATTAAAAATCGGAAGAGTTCTAAATATTAGATGGGTAGCAAGCTCTTTTAGAACAGTATCTTTAGTGTGGAAAAATTATGTTCATCTGTGTGGTCATTTTAAAACATCTAGTAAAGATAAGACAATAGGTTGGAAACAGAACAAGCCGTTTTCCGAGGTCTCTGGAAAAGAATTTGTTCCAAGCACTTTTTTCTTGACTTGGCTATAATGCAGGACGTGCTGTATGAGTTGTCTCTTCTTTCTAAAAGATTACAGAAGCGTAACGTTACAATTTTGTATGCGGACGGTCTTATTCGTCATTGTATAAAACATCAAAAAGACATGAAGCAGGAAAAAGGGAAAAGATTATTGAAGCAGAACAGGCTATAGAAAAAATGGCCTTCAATTCTGTAAAATTGACAGACTGTAAGAAGATTAAATCCATTAATCATGGTCAACTTTTGACAAATATTATCAATAAAATAAAAACGCGTTTGATTCCTGAAGCAGCAGAAGAAGGTGGAAGAAATGCAGCAGCTATTCAAATAGTTCTGTCAGAAATTTGGACAAGTATATGGCTGAAAAAATACCTCTGAATTTTGGTCGAAGTCAAAGAAAATTACTTTGTCATTGATTTCACATGATGAAAGCTACAAACGCCACCAAAATAGCATTTGAAGATTTTCTTGATAATGGTCGTAAGAAAAGTATACCTGCGGATTTAGAACCTTTACTTAACTGCATCAAGGTTATTCCGTGCAGTTCAGCTGAATGTGAGAGGTGTTTCAGTGCAATAAACAATATTCTTACCAACAGCAGATCGCGACTACTTGTCCAGCGAGTTAGCAACTTAATTTTTATTAAGTTACACGGTTTTCCGTAAATTTATGGAAACTCGAAGAATATGTTAGGAAGTGGCTTACTGGCTTAGGAGCCATCGATCAGCAACGGACACACGGACAAAAGTTGCCAAACCTAACTTGAAGCAAGAAGAGGATCCGATATGAAAGTTTTTGTAATTTTTGTATTTTAATATTACAATTTTGCAAGATTATGGAATTGGATATTATTTTTCGAATTTCTGATTTCAATAAATATCGGCTTTTTGTATTCATTAGATAAAAAAATTATTAAAATGTATACGGTTTTAAACAATCTAATTTCTTTCAATATCCTGGTAATAAAATGACAAGTGTTGAGGCCAACCTTCCACCTACTTTATTATTTAGCAATACACCACTGCCTAACCCTAAACCTTATTGGACAAAAAGACGTAGAGGAAGTGTTGTTGGACAAAAATTCGGTACACCAGTGACGTGCGGTGACCTCTGAGACTAGTCATACAATTGGCATGCCAAAACCAGGCCATAAAATGGGTATTCTCAAGACCATTTTTTGTCCTAGATTCAAGGTGATCTCTAACAAAAAAAGGTCATCACTTCAAGTCATTCCCTGATAATGCACTTTTCGTCCTAAAAATGCACTAATGTCAACAGAAATCACAGGTCATCCCTTGAAATCGCTTCGAGTAATCCACTTTTTGTCCTAAAAATACAGTGATCTCTAAAAAAAAAAAAAAAAAAGAGTCATCACTTCTAACCAGTCTCCGATTTCTTACTTTTCGCCCTAAATTCACAATATTCTCTAAAATACTCGTAACACAAAAAAATAGGTTTTCGTCTCAGATAGGCCTCACATTTTATTCGAAACAAGTAATATTTCTCTTCCAATTCAACGATATCTACCACGCAAAAGTTTGTTATGCAATTCCTAAAAATTTGGTCATGCAACGCATGACTCGCATGCTTTGACCGCACGCCACTGCGGTACACGGTCATAAAACATATTGATTTTTTTCCTTGATGTTGAAAATTCAGAGCATTCAATGCCTGAAATATGTTTACGAGATAAGCTAGTAATTGTTGAAAGCCTTGGGAGTTTTTCAACAAATTTTTCTTTTTCCTAAAATTGTGAAATATTACAACTTCTTTTAATTTATAAAGCCGATTTAGCATATTCTCCACAAGCAACCATTTAATATTCGTGTAGGACTAGTTCAGATTGCATATCTTGACCAGGGTTGCAAACTCGATAGATTTTTTTTCGATTTCTAGTTGAGTTTGAGTTTATAAAAAATTTGCAAGTCCGAGTTTGAGTTCTTTAATTTTCAATTTTTCGAGTTCAAGTTCGAGTTCGAGTTCTATTCGATGTTATAAAAATCGAAACCTCGATTAAGCCTATATACAAAATAACTTTAAAAAATTGGAAGGCTACTATGAAAAGATAAACAAAATAAAGGATATAATGAAACAGGCAATTATATAGGCGTACCATCCGAAAAAATGTTTGAGGGGGGGCAATACAATTTTGCCTGAATTTTATGAGTTTGCCCGAATCATGATCTGTAGTACTTTACAGAAATGAGAAAAAATTTTGACTCAAATTTAGAGTCAAGATCAAAAGAAAGATCTTTACTTGGAATCTCTTTCAGATTTCTCGATTTTTATTCCAAAAAAGTAGTGATCTCTGAACAAAATTTTCACCTCAAACCGTAATCTTTTTTTCTGAATTTGAAAACTTTGTCCCGCAAAAGTAGTTGGTTTTCTAAGCTCAAAAATTTTTTGTTGTCCAAATATTTTCCTGTCGCTACCCAAAAAATTCTGACTTTGCCCAAATATTTCCTAAATCAAATACAACTCAGCAGTTGCATTTCAAATACAACTCAGCAGTTGCATTTAATGTCAAAAGTAAAATCCAAAATGTTATTTATGGTTCTAGAAATTTTCACCGCAAGAAAATTCGCCGTAGGAAAATTGGCCGCACGGAATTTTCGCTGCACACAACGGAACAAACTCCATTTATGGGAATGTGGCTGACTATATCAGCTTGGTACAAACTGCAATTGGCGCCTCTAACAGAAAAAAACTCGACTGGCGAGTATAGATTATTTGGTGCCGGTATAGTATGCGATCTACCCAAGAAACCACTATGATCTGTCTACCACTATGATCTGTCCAATCTCTTTTGCAATTTCTATTCACAAAAAGTACCCTAAATCTAACCTAACCTTAACTCTAACCTAACCCTAACTCTAACCTAACCCTAACTCTAACCTAACCCTAACTCTAACCTAACCCTAACTCTAACCTAACCCTAACTCTAACCTAACCCTAACTCTAACCTAACCCTAACTCTAACCTAACCCTAACTCTAACCTAACCCTAACTCTAACCTAACCCTAACTCTAACCTAACCCTAACTCTAACCTAACCCTAACTCTAACCTAACCCTAACTCTAACCTAACCCTAACTCTAACCTAACCCTAACTCTAACCTAACCCTAACTCTAACCTAACCCTAACTCTAACCTAACCCTAACTCTAACCTAACCCTAACTCTAACCTAACCCTAACTCTAACCTAACCCTAACTCTAACCTAACCCTAACTCTAACCTAACCCTAACTCTAACCTAACCCTAACTCTAACCTAACCCTAACTCTAACCTAACCCTAACTCTAACCTAACCCTAACTCTAACCTAACCCTAACTCTAACCTAACCCTAACTCTAACCTAACCCTAACTCTAACCTAACCCTAACTCTAACCTAACCCTAACTCTAACCTAACCCTAACTCTAACCTAACCCTAACTCTAACCTAACCCTAACTCTAACCTAACCCTAACTCTAACCTAACCCTAACTCTAACCTAACCCTAACTCTAACCTAACCCTAACTCTAACCTAACCCTAACTCTAACCTAACCCTAACTCTAACCTAACCCTAACTCTAACCTAACCCTAACTCTAACCTAACCCTAACTCTAACCTAACCCTAACTCTAACCTAACCCTAACTCTAACCTAACCCTAACTCTAACCTAACCCTAACTCTAACCTAACCCTAACTCTAACCTAACCCTAACTCTAACCTAACCCTAACTCTAACCTAACCCTAACTCTAACCTAACCCTAACTCTAACCTAACCCTAACTCTAACCTAACCCTAACTCTAACCTAACCCTAACTCTAACCTAACCCTAACTCTAACCTAACCCTAACTCTAACCTAACCCTAACTCTAACCTAACCCTAACTCTAACCTAACCCTAACTCTAACCTAACCCTAACTCTAACCTAACCCTAACTCTAACCTAACCCTAACTCTAACCTAACCCTAACTCTAACCTAACCCTAACTCTAACCTAACCCTAACTCTAACCTAACCCTAACTCTAACCTAACCCTAACTCTAACCTAACCCTAACTCTAACCTAACCCTAACTCTAACCTAACCCTAACTCTAACCTAACCCTAACTCTAACCTAACCCTAACTCTAACCTAACCCTAACTCTAACCTAACCCTAACTCTAACCTAACCCTAACTCTAACCTAACCCTAACTCTAACCTAACCCTAACTCTAACCTAACCCTAACTCTAACCTAACCCTAACTCTAACCTAACCCTAACTCTAACCTAACCCTAACTCTAACCTAACCCTAACTCTAACCTAACTCTAGCGTTTTGCACCACCTCTACTACTTTTCACTGTATAAACCATTGTATATGTAAAGTCTGCCAATTTGTACCAAGTTGCAGCAAAATATTTGTGCGGCCAATTTTTCTAGGGCGAATTTTCTTGCGGCCAATTTTCCTAAGGCGAATTTTCTTGCGGCAAAAATTCCGGACACGGTTATTTATTTTCTTTTCAAAACTTTCCGATTAATGAATTCAAATTTAATTATATATTTTTTGAATTCGAGTTCAGCAATTTTTATTTTTCGAGTTCAAGTTAAGTTTGGCAAAAAAGACCGAGTTCTTCGTGTTTAAGTTTAAGTTCGCAACCCTGGGGTCTTGAATAGACAACTGTTAACTTTTGTCGAAGTTACAACTATAATTTTTCTTGCTCGGGCGTCAGAGATACGTGTATTTCAATATAAGGGTAGTTTGTAACTTGGGGTGATTTCGCTAACGATATTCAAGAAGTTTAGCACCACGAGGACGGAGAAAGCAATCGAATTTTGTTAAATTATCTGACAAGCCAGCTTATTTTCAACAAAAATTGTATTCACGGGCCTGGGGTTAGGGTTAGGGTTCCTTTAACAAAACTTCTTTTCTTTGAAATTGGACTGAAATCGATTTCTTTAAAACCGAGTTGTTGGACAAAAAAAATAGGACAAAAAGACGTGGACGAAGTGTCGTTGGACCAATTGTCGTTGAACGAAAAGACCACCCACCGTTTTATGACATTATGTGGTCTTTCATGTCAAAACTAGATCTCAGAAAGAATCGAATTAAATAAGGGAGTCCAGCAAGCTTTTTAACTGGATTTTGCTCTCACATACGGTAAACATGAGTTCCAAATAAGGCACAAATATAATAATCACTTATCTGATTTAAAAAAAGAATTTATTCTAACAAAATTCTTGCATAGATGAGAACAAGAAACCAGGAAAGCTTATCAGAAACTCATTTCACTGCGAATTAAGTAGTGGGCATTTTTGATGGACCATAAGAAGAGTTTCTCGAGTTAAAAATTTAACTCAACAGCCAAGGACAACTTCAAAAAGCTATATCTTGAGGCGTTTTGGGCCAAACACCTTCTCGTTTACCTTATTAATTTAACCCAAGCCTTTTGTGCTTTAGTTATTTTTGTTTCGACCTAACTTTGTGAAACCGCATTTTCTACACTAGTTACCATCAAGACCAAGTACAGAAACAAGTTGAAAGTTGAAGGAGACTTAGGATGTGCGCTGTCTGGAATTAAATAACGCACTAAAAAGCTATTTTCTAAGAAACAATGTCAAGTGTCTCACTATTTGTGATTAATAAATAAAATGCAATTGCAACACTTCTTTTGTATTTATTTATTTATTTATTTAAATCAGACTTACGGTCCATAACAGAAAAAAAAACAAAAAAACAAAACAAAATAGCAAAAACTACACAAAATAAGAGACACATACTAAAAAAACAACACTTTAAAAAAAAGCTTACCAAGTATCTATTATAAATAAATGCTTTGTAATGTTTATAGCATGATCAATTAATAAAACATTCTGATGCCATTAAAGAAGAAATTAATTTATTATTAGATTCGTAACAACGATAAACAAAGGAGCAGGATTATTTTTCTTAGAATTGCATCAAATGTTGTAATGTTATTCAACATCCCGTACAAAAAAGTATCCCAGTAAACCGGTAAAAACGGGGATATTTTTAGCCGATAATATCCTGGTAAAACTTTGTAAAAGTATTATGGCCGTTTTTCTGGCATATTTTTTTCAAACAGTGTCCTGGTATAACGTGAAATACCGGGATTTTCCAGAATCTAACATTTAAACAGGAGATCTTGCTGGTAAACCCCAAATTACTGGGATGAATTACTATACCAGTGTACTGTAAAAAACCGGGAATAAATATTGGTATGGAAATCATGCTGGTAAACCGTAAATTATGAGGATAGATTACTACACCGGTATACCGTAAAAAACTGGGAATAAGTATTAGAATGGAAATTATGTCGGTAAACCGTAAATTACTAGGATGGACTACTAATGCTAGTATAACGTGAAAAATCAGGATTACATCTTACAATGAAGATGATGCCTGTAAACGGCAAATTACTAGAATTAATTAATATAACGTTAAACCGCTAAATATCGGAAAAAACATTAAGATAAAAATGATGCCGGTAACCGTAAATTACTGGGATAAATTATTGCCACACTGGTAAACCGCTAAATACCGGGGCCAAATATTACAATAAAAATGATGCTGGTAAACCGCAAATTACTGGGATAAATTATCCCACCCCTATACCATGAAAAACCGGGACCAAATATATAGACGAAAATGGTGCTGCTAAACCATAAATTACTTGGATGGATTATTACTATATTGGTATACCTCAAAATACGGGACAAAATATTACAAAATGATGCCGGTAAACTGCGAATTTCTAGGACAGATTATCACACCTGTATACTGTGAAATACCGGGACCAAATATTAAAATGAAAATGATGTTTCGCAAATTATTAGGATGAATTACTATACTGGTATACCGTAAATCAACAGGATTAAAATTACAATAAAACCACCCTGCTAAACTGCAAGTTATTGGGGTAAATTATTACCACAACGGTAAACCGTGAAACACCGGGACAAAACATTAGAATGAAAAGTATTCGAAAAATACTAGGACGAATTATTATTACACTGGTATACCACGAAATAGTGCGAAAAAATTTTACAATAAAAGGTATCCCATTAAGTCGCAAGTTACAAGGGTAAATTATCACATTGTTGTAGCCTAAAAAAAATATTTCTATATAATTACAATAAGCTGTGATTTACCCCGTATATTACAATTAGTTGTGGCTAAAAAAGACGTTTTGATAGAGACTGCAATGGTCATGGCCTTGGTTTAACTATACTATAAGAACATTTTATAAAAACGTCATTGCAATTAAAGAAATATCAGCACAAAGTAATCAACATAAAAAAACATTTATTTAATATTTTGAACACAATTTCCTGGCATTTGATATTTTTGTACTACACAGGTTATTGAAACCTGCGTTCCAAGAAGTAACACTTTTTTTCCATCACTCTTTAAACATACAGGTAGAACAGGAAAGAGTTCTCTCACGTATTCTGCAAAAGTGAAAAATAAAAGATTACAACTTTGAAATTACCTAAAATAAAAATCAAGCCTAAAACGGAGTTAGTAGAGTTAATTGATTAAATATCGCTTTTAAAATAGTGGTTTGTGCGGCTATATGTCTTCCCTCTACAAGGTTTTGTCTGCCCTCTACAACTCTTATTTACTTTCAAGAGCATAACAAATTTTGATAACTATTTTACTTTAACCAGATTGTCCAGTCCAGATTTCTACCAGTAAGTAGTCTGAGCGACGAGTGGTTTTTTACAGGAAAATCGAAATCCAGGGCGAACCCCGAATACTCGCGAAAAACCAGCTTCGCTTTTGCTAAAACT
Source organism: Diplosoma virens (assembly GCA_963680785.1). NCBI lineage: Eukaryota > Metazoa > Chordata > Ascidiacea > Aplousobranchia > Didemnidae > Diplosoma > Diplosoma virens. The sequence continues at coordinate 41,151,834 of OY796882.1, read as the reverse complement.
GCTTGGTTTTGCTTTACGGTTTTTCGTTTTTAGGGTCTGAGGAGGGGCCATGGCATAGTGGCCTCCCCCCTTATTATGCTAGTGTTTTCAGAGCTGCCAAGATATTACAGTGGGTTGGAATTTTTAATTTATTTTTTTAGTTTTTATTTGAGACATAACTAAAATGATAGTCTACCTAGACTACCCTACTAGCCTAATAAGCTAAGCCTAAACGAAAGTAGTAAAAGGGAAGTGCGTAAAACGTTCCTAAACCTGACCCTACTTAAAATTAACTAGTTACTAGTACCGAAAAAACGGGAAAAGTTCTGGTAAACACTTAACTATGACAAATGTTAATTTGTGATAACACTACTGTAAATCAAGAAACTCCTTTGAAGTTGCAATTGATACGAAAAACAAAACATGTCGCAATGCTTGCAAAAAAAAATTCTAATGACCCTAGAATGAGATTAATGACCCTGCATTTGCAGGTTAGTTGATACCGTTGGGTAGGGTATGTTTTGGGAGTTGTGGAAAGTTAACCTGCATAATGATAATATTGAAAATTGCTGAAAATATAGGCTTGATAATGCTCTTTTGTTTGTTGTACTAATGGTGTTTCTAAGAAGAGTAGTTTTACCAATATAGCCATATAGGTAAAAGCTGTATCAACTAACTGCTCTTCCCCTACTGGGATAAATTCATATAACTATTCGTACAAGTAATATTGTTGTAAACAAACTCTTTCTATTCATCATTTTTGACAGAGTTAAGTAGGTTACTGAAATGATTTTTCCACATCTCTGCAATTTTTTGGAATCCTGAGGCACTCCCAACTGCAGCTAGTAAAGGACTTGATTTCTTAAGCTTTCTAATGTTTAGCCAGAAGGTCTTAGAAGAAGTATTAGAATGAAATGCCTTAGCCAATGCATCAGCAGACTTTTGGTCTTTTGCACCGTCTTAGTTCATATTTGAATTGTTTTCGTGTTGATTTCATTTTAGTTGGAATCTCACCATTTTTTAACCCAGGACGGATAAAAAGTTCTTAAAAGATGTGCCAATTCCACTGAGTCATTTCAACCTGGAATAGGATGAAAAGAAAGACGATGACAAGAAGATCTAAGGTACATCTTTTGATAGTTTAAGAGACTATATACAATATCTGAGTAAAACTTATTGATAAGTTCTAAATGTTTTTGGTCACAGTAATAAGCATCATTGCATTTTATTGCTTCAAATGGATCTAAGAATAGGGGACGTAAAGTAGGGAGTCATCGCTCAAGAAAAGTGCAGTACCAAACAGATTAAGAACCACTGGTCGAGAAAAATATTTCAAGCCAGCATTAAATTAGTTTTTAAATTTTTGGAATTTGAATCATTCTGTGCAGTTTTTGCTGTTTTATTTTGTTTTGTTTTTTTGTTGGTGTGTTTTTTTGTTTTTTTTCTCTGTTATGGACCGAGGGTCTGAATTAAATAAATAAATAAATAAATAAATAAACATAACACACGTAAAATTTGTTTTCAATATCTGCAATCAACAAAGTCATGAATCATTTGATGACTATGTAAACAAACTGGACTAGAGTGAAACCTGCAAATTCGGAACTTTACGCGACAGTTTAATAAAATATTGCATCGTGCTAGGAACAAAAAATATAGGCAAGTAGGTGACAAGTTTCAGTATCAGTATCAGTATCTTTTATTTCTGCTCCGCCACAATAAAAACAGAAAGAATTAAACAAAGTATAGGACTATAGCAGAAGAAGAAAAAGGAAGAAACAACAAAACGTTAAACGTTATAGCGTGCAAACAGTAATATTTGATATAGTAGTTAGAAGAATGATGCATGGTTGCAACACCTTACATAGAAAAGCAGATAAGGAATTATAAGACCGGGAAAAACAAAATAAGAGATAAAAAAAGTAAAGTGCGACAAAGCAAGATGTACCATGTATTTGAGGCATTGTTGTGTTGGCGGCAAAAATATGGTTGGAAGTACAACAAGCCTGTGACCAAAAAGGGTTAGACAGGCAAACAAACTCACCGAAAGAAATCCTGTCACGGGTCAAAAGGACCATTTCATAGAAACATGGTACTAGAAAAAAAAAAAAACACATACACACACACACACAAAAGAATTGTTTGAACATTTTCTGTTGAGATAGTAGCCACACAATCTAGTCTTCTCTATTAAAAGCAGTTTCTCCAGATAGAAGTCCCGTGTTCTGAAAAATAACAAAGACAAGGCCAGACAAGGCTCAACGCCAAAAAAAAAAAAAATAATACTAATAATAGTAATAACAATAATAATATTCGTTCTAATCAAGCAGATTACTAGTAATTGTAGTCTAGATTAAAGTTGGTTATTCTATTGTAGAGTAGGTTTGGTACTTGTACTAAACTATTTGCATTAATTTAACAAGGAATTTGGAAAACGTGCCAAGTATTGCGTGAGTTTTTTTCTGAAGGTGTTGGTTGAATGGCTGTGTCTGATCTCGACAAATCTTTATTAGTATGTTGTAGCAGTGAGTTAACCGAACAACACCTGCTACAGATGAATCATACTTCAATTTTAATCAATGACACTCTCCAGAATTTCTCACAAAAGGAAAAAAAATAGAAATACGATCAAAGAAACTGTGAGTAGGCCTACTATGTTTTAAAACATGCTAAGCGTAAATGTCCCGCAAATGGCAAATTTGTTGTAAATGCAACAGAAAAACCACTTCGCAAATATTTGTAATACTAAAGCTAAGTTTTCAGTAAAATCTTTGGACGCTAGTTAATAGTGATACCGAACTTTCAGAGACTAATAAACTACATGAAATTAACTGTAAATTCCTAAGGAAAGCGTTGGTTCATGACTTTTAAAATGAAAATGCTAAAGGGTGAATCTTAGTTAACTGTCGATTGGACACTTGTTTAACATGCAACAATATTTTTTATAGAGTTTTACAAAATTTGTTTTTATAAGAGTAAATTGAAAGACTCTAATGTTAAACTAAAATTGTCGGTACAAAGTGGGTATCAAAGTCGGTATAAAGATAAATCTACTGTTTTAATTTGTAGAAAATCTTTTCTACTATCAGCTGAAACATGAGCAGTTTAGTTTGTTGCAAATTAATTTTGCTATGTGTCATGATAACATAATTTTAAAGTTTCCTGATCTGTTTAAAGGTTTAGGTTGTTTACGCGGACCTTACGAGATTGCAATTGATCATCTCGTATCTCCTGTCAAACACGCGCCAAGAAAGGTTCCTGTTTCCATAAAGGCAAGACTCAAAAAAGCGCTTGACAGACTAGTGAACTTGCAAATGATTATTCCAGTCAAATAAGCAACCGATTGGATAAGTAGTACCGTTTATGTTAAGAAACTCCACAATCTACGTATTTATTTTGATCCCAAAGTTTTAGCTCAATAAAGCAATTAAACGACCAAATTACCCGATTCCTAATATCGATGACATTTTAGTAAAGTGTCTAAAGCTAAATAGTTCTCGGTTGTTGATTGTAAAGATGGATTTTGACAGCAATATTTTGGCATCTCCGGAAGCAGGTCAGGGTAATTGCTTACCCTATGTATAGCGCCTCTGTCGCTTTCCTGTGAGTCAAGAGGATAAATATAGATATAAAAATAAAAAAAATAAAAAAAAAATTGAACCAAACGACTCCTGTATTTTTTTTACTACCTTTTGGACTCCTTTCGGAATGTATAGATCAGGAACTCCGGGAAAAGGCCCCCCGGAGCCACAAGAAGAATCCTTATTTTGAAGTTCAATTTACTTTTGAGACGAAATGGACAAAATCAGAGACAGTTTCAGAGTCATGACCTTTGCTTTTGGTCTTCACTTAAATTTTGGGACAAAAATGAGAAAATCAGAGACAGTTTCAAACTGATTGTCATTTTTTTTTATTTGGTCTTTACGCAACCTTACGCAACACGACAGAGTTTCGTTTTTATTAAATGACTTCGATGTAACTTAATAATGTGCTTCTTATTTTTATCTTCCTTTCTGTCTTTTTTTTTTTTTCTTTAAATAAATTTTTATTGAGGTGAAGCAACCTTGCTTCTTGTAATACAACGTCTATAAATAATTCATTGCTATCTTAGCAAGCTACAACGTACATTCGTTTTTTTGCTTCTTCCTTTTTCTAATCCGCAGTCTTAATGATGTTTATTATTAAATAATTATAGTTACATTTTTATTATGTGGCGGAGCAGAAATAAAAGAAAACTGAACTGAACTGAATTGAACCTTTGGCACAATATTACAACCAGGTGGCCACGGGTGTTTGAGAGTCTCTGAAAGGGGGCCACTGACCACCAAATTTGGGAACCACTGGTATAGATGATTAAGAATGCCTTTCGGCATTTCCTCAGTTGCAGAAGAATTTCAGAGACGACTTCACGAAACCAAAGCTGGTTTATAGTGGAAACGGATTTTTAAGCTCTTTAGGAGTGTGACCAAGTTTGAAAAAGCGCTGTTGTGATCATAGATATCCTATGGTTGTGATAGCTGAAGCGATCGACACGGTGATAGTTCATTTCTTACTCTCGTCGTTCTGTTTTTATACTTGGGAAAGACACTTATACATCACTTTCTTCTACTTCTTACTCCTTTACTTTCAACTAGGCAGCAATTTCTCAAATTTGATGCCATAACAACAACAACAACAACAATAACAATAATAATAATAATAAGGTAATACCGTAATAATCAGCTGATCCAGTGCAGCAGTACTGTAGTACAACAGCAATTCACATCTCCGAAAGAAGTTCTTAATATTTGCTGATAGTGATAAGTGATAGACTTGCCAGTTGGGAGTATTAATATTGAGTTGAATTGACTTCGTTTATTTCGCCAGTTTGTAACATCAAATCAAAACAAACACACGCTACAAGATCAAATAAATGGTAAACGATTACATAACACGTACAAATAAATAAAAAAAACCAGCATGGAGACTGCGAAGTGACCAAAAACAATTGGTCTTCAAGTCAAGCAGCCACCAGATGATGATGATTGGTTGAAAATACTTATTCATTACAGAGAAAATGAAATTTATGTTAAAAATTTACAATTTTAGGTTTTTAGTAAATAATTTTGAATTAGATTGTCTACTTTGTATTTTCTTTTCCTGCAACAACATAAACTAGAAGCTTTTTAAAAATTTTTTTCTCTTATTTTACAATGCCAGTAAAAAAGCAAGGTAATGTGATAATGATTAGTTTTTTGCCTTTTTTTAAATGCTTTATCAAGTATTTTTTCAAGCATTTTTACTTTGTATTGAATGCATTATCAAGTATTTTTTCAAGCATTTTTTAAATTTCTACTTATTTAGCTTATGTTAAAATAGTTTTTATTTTTCATCTTCGGAAAATGCCATATTTAAGTTTGTGAAAAAATATTATTAATGTTGTGATTATTTTAAGCTTTATGTTTCTTTACAAATTGTTGTGTTCATGCCAATACAATTACAAAATTTAATAACTATTGTTTTAAAATCTTTTCTGTATAATAGTTATATGTTAAAACAAATTTGCAACAATGATAAAAACAGGCAATTTTATTATAACAATTTTAATAATATCTAATACAATAATAATGAATTGTTTAATATAATAATGAATTGTTATTGCTTTTATTGTTAAGAGAACGAAAACAAGAAAATAACATAAAATTAGGTAAATTATAAAAGACTAAGTTTTTTGTTTATGCATTTGAATTACAAAAACACGAGATCTTTTTAAGAAGCAACTGTAACCAGGAAAAATCAAAGCTATCTTCACTAACAAAATGTGTTTGGTCTTTTCAATAAGCAGTCATGAGTGATTTTTGTTAGTAAAACTAACACAGAATTCTTCTGTGGTTACTATTGTTTCTTGAGAGATTCTTTTTCTTTTGTTTTTTTTTTTATAGCCTCATAAAGCTGTAGGCAAGATTCTGGGTTAGTTTCACTGACAAACAACACATGTTTACAATATCTTTTTTAAAAGAGTCAAAACAGTTTGTATACATCAAATGGTGAATAAAAAAGCAAGTCTTTGCAAGAAGTTACCATAAGTGACTTTTGTTTCACTATCGCTTTTTGAAGAGATTTTTTTCGTCTTGATTTCTTTTTGATTTCATCCTAATGCTATTGGGAAATTCCAGGTTAGCTTCACCAAAAAATTGCTTATGGTGACTTCTTGAAAAGACTTTGAAAAGCGTACCATTTGAGCAATTTGTATGAAACTTTTTAATTTAGATTTAAATGGTAAGATTAAAAGCATGATAATAAGTGTGCTTGTAAGCACATTGAGTTTTTTCATTTTTAAAACTAAAATTAATTGTCTATGATATCATTAATTAAAGCCAAATTCAAAGTTGTAACTGTTATGCTTAAGAAAAATTCTTTGAAAAAAGATTGAATTTTATATATTTGGTATTATCTATGTAAAATACGGGCATAGGTAAAGAATACGGACCCCCCTTGTAAAAATAATTTAAAGTAACAAAAATAAAATAAAATTACACAAACAACATTTAGCTGTACAATTGCACAAAGAGCATGCACAAACCATGTTAAAGCATATTGGGGACGCATCAAGCGACGAATAAAGTGAGTCAAAGGTTCAGAAGGAGATATGCAGTGGCAACATCTTGATGAAAGCGTCTATTGGCATTGGTTTTCCATGAAATCTGAAAATATTTTTGAAAACTTTGAGTTATTTATTACCCATGTTAGTGAATGTTATCCTTTGTAATATGAATTAAATCTTATTAAACTTGAATAAAAAGTTCTTTAAAAAATGTGCCATTCGGAATTATTTTATTTTTGTTATTTTAAATTATTTTTACAAGGGGGGTCTGTATTCTTTACCTACGCCAAAATACGTATAACAAATTTTTCATAAATTTGGTTATTTTTTATTTGCATTGCTTGTATGTGTCAAATGCTGTAAACTTTTTTATAAAACAATGATATAGGCTATACAAAAAAGAACATAATAATTCCAATAATTGAACTGTTGAGAACATTTAGATACAATAAGTTCATGGTTTGGACCTATATTAAAACAATGTGGCAGCCACAAATGACATGGGTAAATATTATATTTGTACAGCAGTTTTGCTGGTGGTTTGCAAATTAAAAAAATATGGTAACAAACTTGCTTATTTGTAAAACAAATGTTGTTGTTGCTTAAGCTTTTTTTATAAAACTTCGATACAAAAATTTAAATGATTTTGACAAATGTAATTTTTCTGTAATATTTTAAAACAATTGTAGTATTTTGTATTCTTATTATATGGTATTGTAAATTGGTATTAAAATAAAATTGGCTAACTTTTCCAATTTTTTATATTTATAGAATTATCTTACACATGTGTTTATGTAATTTTGGTCTAGAAAACAGCTTTTTGAAAAACAAGTCACACAATATAGTGCTTTGGAGCAATTTCCTTAATAAGACATTTTGATATACCTAATGTAAAATTATACAAACTGCCATAATAAAAATTGCTTCTATGAATATAGCTAATCTATGTTTCACTTGAAACCAAGTTTGTTGTTTTTTCTTTTTTGAAGTATGGCATGTTAGCTTGAAATCTGTATGGCTACATTACTATGTGAGTGAAAAAAAATTGCTTGATATAGATTTTAATACTTTTAAAATTTAAAAAAGCGTTTGTCACACTTTATTTGCAAGAATTTAATTTCACAAAGATATAGTTATTTTCTATTTTAGAATGATTTAATTTTATTATGACATAATATTTTCATAGCCAAATAATAATTGCATAGTTGGTAAAGCTCCCCTTTATCTTACTTAGATTATTTGCAAACTACTTCACGATTGTTTTAGATGTTTTTCTTCAAGCCAGACAGTGATGACGTAATGCAATTTTGTTGCAATTCTCCCATTAATTGCTTCTCTGTAGAAGCATTCAATAACTGAGTGTAAACTTTGCTTTATGATATGATAGAAAATATGTTATGAATCTGGCACATTTGAGTGAAGCAGCAGCATGTGATGTGATTCTATATAAATGTACACTTTATTTACATTAAGATTCCTGTAAAAAAAAGGTAAGCCGTTCCAGTGTTGATTCAAGTGCAGTGATTATTCTAGTGTGTAGATTTGAGGGCAGTGAGCTCAGTTGTTACACTGTCATTGCGTAACAAGTGTTGGAATTGTTTTTGGAGATTAATTTTATAGAGATAGAATTATATCTATGTCGGACCAATTTAAATTGTAGTACTGGAACCATTTTGAAGTTTGGCAAAGCAGGGAGAAGTCTTTGTTAATTGTTAGTTGTATGGATTTTGTAATACATTCTTTCTAGTTAGAAACAGTGGTCTCTGTCTGTTGCAGAGAGAAGTTTTTTAAAGGAATCTATTCGAACTAAGTTAAAGCTAACTTTGGTCTCACAGCAAAACTACTTCTTGAGCTGGAATAAATAAAAAATAGACACAGCTTTACTTCAGCGCAGGTATTCAGGTTACCTTATTCAAATGGTCCTCTGGGATTCCAAAGTAAAGTCTGTGTTGCAAACTAATTTTTGTTTAAAAAACTAATTTTTTAGTTAGCCTAATTATTCTTTTGCCTTTTCTTTTACAAGGCATCTATTTGTGCAAAACCAAGTTCTGTATTGCCATCCTTAATTGTTGATTGCATTCAGTTTATGGTTGCTGAGTAATTTGAGCTAGAAGTATAACATTCTTGTTAGTGATTTAAGTTCATTTTGCTTGTCTAATGCTTTCAAGCTATAAACATAAATTTTTAAAATGTGTAAGATTGGTCAGATTATTCTTTATTTGATTTCTAAATTTTTTATCTAGCTGTTGTTGAACTTCAGCTGTATAATGTGATAGTAAAAAACAAGCTTTATTTATGCAATCATTAATATTTCTGTAAGTAGAGTTAACTTTATTGTAACTTTTAAGTTGGCTTTTATGTTTTCACTACAATCACAACTGTGCTGTTTTAATTGTAACCTAAACATAAAATTCAACACAATTGCAATTCAATTGTTGAATATTAAAAGTAAATTGTCGTATGATACAGGCAAAATTACTTAATCAAAAATAACTATTTAAAACAAGTTATAAGACAGATGGTATTATAGAGTACCATTTATGGCATTGTACATTGTGCAAGCTGAACCTGAGCTCATTGCCTGATGATGTTTCGAGTTTAAAACTCTCATCAGGGACAGTCTGCTAGTTATAGAGCTGGTCATATAAGAAGAGAAAAGACCAGCACCAGAAATCATATATGACCAGCTCTGCAACTAAAACCTGAGTAAGCAAACTGTCCCTGTTGAAAGTTTAAAACTTGAAACCATGGTTAGGCAGTGAGCTCAGATTTGGCATGTGCGATGCACAATGCCATAGATCAGGGGTCTCCAAACTTTTAGAGCAGGGGGCCATGTATAGATTTTTTGGATCTCCTCAGGCCAAAGCTAGAGACTTGATTTGTGAAAAACAGTTAATAAATAGCTGTAAACAAAGTGAAGACCTTTTTTTTTTAGAGATCACCACAATTTTGGGAGAAAAATATTTTTGCACTTACAAACTGGGACGCTTTAGAACAAAGGTTTTTTTCTATTTTTCTCCCAAAATCATAGTGATCCCTAAAAAAAAAGGTCTTCACTTCAATTTGATGTCAAATTTTGCTATTTTTCTCCCAAAATCTTGATGTGTTCTCTAAAAAAAATAAAAAAACTGAAACTGGGGTATTTCCGACATAATTCTATCCAACTGTGGCTCAAAGTGAGTGTATATGTTTTTTAAAAAGAGCTCTATGGACCGGATAAATTTTAGCAGGCCGTAGTTTGATGACCACTGCCTTAGATGGTACTCTATAGTGCCATTTGTCTTATAACTCGATATATTCTTAGCATCTGGTCTTGAGCATGTGCAATGCACAATGCTGTTTCTATCAGTGCAGTCTTGCATTTCGTAGAAGCCACAAATCTTAAACTATTTAAAAGTTTGAAATTTGACCTTGCAAAAGGTTTTATTTACCATTAGAAAATTTAATGTAACTTATTTTTTGTAACTTGAATAACTGAAATTGTCTCAAGCTAGTACCATTTATAGAGACAGTGTTTGTAAGCAGACCATAATTTGTCACTTTTAAAATCAAATTAATTGTATATGTTGTCACAAGTTAAAACAAAATTGTATAGCAAGTGTTAAAGTTGTTATGCTCAAAGAAAATGTTTTGTAGATTCTGTTATCTACACAAAATGTAGTATATAAATATACAGAGTGTCCATAAAGTCTTGTTACAATTCAAAAAAATTTATTACAAAGGCAGTTGATGAGATATCTTATATAGATTTGTTTTATATTAATCAGTGTTTATTAAAGTTTTTATTCAAAATAAAATTTTTTGTTTCAAATTAAATTTTTATGTGTTTAATAAATGTGTTAATAAACCTTTGCAAAATGGCTACTCCTCAAGAAAAAGCACAATTTCTTCAGATGTTCTTGGTTGCCCGTTTCTAACTGTATCCAACACTGACCCTGTCTCTATGAATTTCTTGTGCCATTGATGAATTAAAGGACCTGATGGTGGATCTCTTCCATACTTAGTTCTGTATTTTTGCTAAGCCTGAACATCCGATTTTGTCTCAATAAACCAGGATACACATTGTGCCTTCTCTTAAGGAGTAGCCATTTTGCAAAGGTTTATTAACACATTTATCAAACACATAAAATTTAATCTGAAACAAAAAATTTTAGTTTGAATAAAAACTTTAATAAACACTGATTAATAAAAAACAAATCTATATAAGATATCTCATCAACTGCCTTTATAATAAATATTTTACATTGTAACAAGACTTTATGGACACCCTGTATATGACTTTCATCAATTTTATTTGGATTATTTATATGTGTCAAATAGTGTTAATATAAACTGTAAAAAAAATCTTTTAATTTAAATATTATATCCTGGTATCTCTAATATTCTTATTTTCAATCTTGTGTGGTTTTATGCAATATGCCTTTGGACATGAGTAATTTTTCAAATTGGTAAGTGATGTATTTTTAACAGATGCAAACAGGGCAGTGATGTTGTTGGAGGAATATCACTCAAAACTGAGTAAGCCTGATGATAGCATCCTACGCAATGCTCTTGAGCAAGTAATAGACATCTTTCGAAGTGATCTCTTTCATGCCTTAATAGGTATACAATTTTTTTGTGTGGAATATTATATGTTACTTAAAAAGGTTTATAATAAATGTACAATATTGATCAGTAAAATTGTTCCAGATATTCAAGAATATTATGAGCTAACATTAATGGAGTCTTTGAAAGATTTTAGTGGAAATTCTCAATCAAATCAAAAATTAAATTGGCCTAAAAACCACGAAACTGTTTCGTTGCATTGTAGCAGACAAACGGAATACTACACTGTTGAACAGGTGTTATAACAATGAGAAGTTATGTTAAACTACTAGTATCAAGTTAATGTCTATTAATTTTTTAAAGATATCAATATTCAAAAACTCAGAAATTATTTAATACTAGTTATTGAGCATCTAAAGATATATCAATTCAAAATTAATTTAAATTTGATTTAGTTTTAATATTTTGTGAGACTACTTTTGATAGTTTTATTAATTTTTCATGGACACTCAAAAAGTTACAGGAAGATATTTCTATTTTGCATTTATTTTGTGATGTTTTAAATGACATAGGTGGGCAAAATACATAATATCAAAAATATTTGTTTGCTTTCATATTTCTTGCATGTATACTTATTTAAACTTTTTATGTTTAATTTCAGATACTGGTAGTTTGATTTTTAATTGAATAAAATGATTGAAGATAATTTATATTTTAATTAATCTTATTTGAATAAAAATTTGTAAGCAAATATGTGATTGATTTTCCTGTCATGAAATAAAACATTTAAATTGAGATCCATTCTTTTGAGTAATTCAAAATAACTAATTAAATTAATTTAAGTAATTACTGTATTAAAACTAATTAAATTATGATAACTTATTTTGCTAACTGATTTTTTTTATAAAAATTAATAATTTTTGTACTACAAGAATAATCATATTTGCTGTTATTTTTCTCTAGTGTGTAATCTCATGTTGTTTAATCAATAAAACATTGTTAATTGCTTCAAGTAGTTGTGAATATAAATATTTTCATGCTTTATTGGGTTTTCTGGCTCCAATATATGATTGGATCAAACATCTTTTCATTAAATAAGATGACTCAGCTGTTGATATGAAATAATATAAAAAAAAAAAAAATTAATTATAAAGCTTTTTACCAATTGGTTTATTTTCTTAAGAATCACACAGCTATTTTCAATTTTGTGTTTAATTAATGTAGTCAATAGTTTTTAATTACACTGGAATAAGTTATTTTAGGTTTTGCTTGTTTATAATTTTTTTGTATTGGTTTTGTTGATTTAAATTTCAAGTTTCATATCTGATATTTGTAAATTAAGTTATAATGACACTGCTGATTGGCTTTATTTCATGTTTATTACCATTTTTATTATTGGCATTGAATTCATAAGTTGTAGTTAAAGCATAGTTAAAGTTATAGTTAAAGAAATGAGCTGTTCAATTGTTAGCTTTTGTGGTAATGGCAGCAAAAACTACATACCGTATATTTCAGCATATAAGACAACCCTTAAAGTCAAAAAACCACCCTTAAAAATTGGGAGTCGTCTTATACAACTGATATAAAAGTCAGACCTTAAATTCTACATGCAGGTTTCGTGATTTAGGAGTCATCTTATACAACCAAATTTATAAAATTTTGCTCTAATTTTTGTACCTCGCCTTATATGCCAAAATATATGGTAACTTTTTTAAAGGTTTTTTTTGTTAACATTAATTTTGCTTCACTGTAAAAAATTTTTTTTGTGCAATTTATTTTAGCTGGCTGGTAATTAAAAAAAAAGAATAGTTTATTTGTTGATTTTTGGGTTAATGCATTGTTTTTGTCATTTTTACTATGTATTAGTACTTTTATTTATATAGTGTTTTTTCTTTGAGTGATTTTTGACTAGTATAATTAACTTTAATTTTATCTGCAAATAGTTTGTTTTGTTAAGTTTAAGCCAATTTGTTTTTTACATATTTGTTGAATTAGTGTAGTTGAGGTATGGTGAAATTTGAATTTGATTAGCTTTATTTGGTAAGTTTTGATTAAACTATGAAAGCAAACAATATTATTAGCACTGCCATTATTAGCAATTATCGACCGATATCTCTGCTCTGTGTCCCCTACAATATCCTTGAGAGGCTTATCTATGCCCGTGTTGAACCATTAATCGATCCACTGCTCCCTAAAGAGCAGGCTGGGTTCCAACACGGGAAGTCAACCGTAGATCAAGTTATTCTGCTAACCCAGAACATTGAGGATTCTTTTGAGGCTAAAAAGAAGGCTGGTGCTGTATTTATCGATCTGACAGCTGCTTATGACACTGTCTGGCACTGTGGCCTTACCTGCAAGCTGCTGAAACTACTTCTGGGTAAGCACATGGTCAAAATGATCATAGCTTGTCTGAAATCGAAGTTTTACCCTTACCACTGGTGACAGCAAGCAAAGCAGGCTACACCGTCTTAAAAACGGCGTTCCTCAGGGATCGGTCTTGGCTCCCCTCCTATTTAACATCTATGCGTACAATCTTCCTTCCATGATTTCCAGAAAGTTTGCTTATGCTGATGATTTAGCATTGTTGCACTCTTCTGGAAACTGGAAGGACTTGGAGGGGACCTTAAGCCAAGACATGGCCACACTGTCAGTGTATCTCCAGACTTGGAGGTTGAAGCTCAGTCACACTAAGATGGTGATGGCAGCCTTTCACTTAAATAATTGAGAGGCCAAACATGAGCTAAAGGTCTACAACAACAGTAGACTTTTATTGTTCTGTCCAACCCCTACTTATCTTGGGGTAAAACTGGACAGATCGCTCACGTTTTGTCACCATTTAGTGGCATTGCGCAAAAAACTATCTTTGCGCGTCACACTGCTGAGGCGACTCATGGGCTCAAGATGGGGTGCTGGTGCTAAAACACTACGCATAGCCACCTTGTCTCTAGTCTACTCAACAGCTGAGTACTGTGCGCCAGTCTGGTGTCGCAGTGCTCACACTCGCCTCATCAACAGTGTCTTAAATGACGCCTTGTGCATAGTTACTGGATGCCTGCGTCCCACTCCAACGGACCACTACCTGTACTCTCAGGCATCCAGCCAGATGAGCTTTTTTTCTTGGCCATTATTGGGTATTGCATGAATCAAATAAATGGCTCTGGTATACCTACTATAAAATAGTGTTTTTTAATAACTACTTTTCTTGTTAATTTATTTGTTATCTGCTCTTGCAATCAGGGTTGCGGAGTCGGAAGATTTAGATCCGACTCCGACTCTGAGAATTTCTAAATTTCCGACTCCAACTCCCAACTTTGACTTTGACTACGACTCCGACTCCGACTCTGACTCCCTACTATGAGCAAAATATTTTTCTTAAATTAAATTTAACTAAGCAAAAATCATCCTTTTAAGTTGTTAGTTGCACAAAATAAGTCAGGTTTTTTTAAATACATAAAAAGATATTCACTTTAAAAAATTATGTACATGTATATGAGTGTATATACCAGGGGTGCAAAAACACGGTCGCGCGACCAGAAGATTTGCCCGTGCGACGCAAATCAGGGACATCCAACCCGTGGCCCGCGTAAAGGTTTTGAGTGGTTCACACAGTATTTTTTGAAGCCCTCTGTCGCGTCAAGTTTGGCAGAAATGGAAAATAGATTTGTGTGAAAACCTTGTATTTTTTAAAGTTCATTATAATTTTGGGACGAAAAAGTCGGAAATCTGAGACTAATTTTAGGCGAAGACCTTTTTTTTTAGAGATCAATGTGATTTTTTGGAGATCAAAGTCAAAATGGCCCTGGGCTCAAAAACGTTGGATACCCCTGATATATGTGCTACTAAAAATTTCTGTGTGCTACTAAAGTTAACAAAAATTTTTGCACCCCTGGTATATACATATATAACTGCAAATTACTGGTGCTAATCGGAAGAGCGCTCAATGGCTTCAATAGTCAGAACGATTATTCCTGATTATCAAAACACAAATATTAAAAAATATTGTATTAAAATAGTCCCAACAGACTGTTTCACCTGTAAGGCTCATCAGGGGACACAGTTAAAATAAATTTTTACGCTTCAGATTAAAACTCGCATCTTAGAAAAATAGCGCTATTAAAAGCTTAGGTTTAAACGATTATTTTACTAAAGTAAGTGATTGATTAGCAAATAATTACTTTTGTTACGAGATATTAAAAGAAAACATGCTGTAATGTTGCACATGGATGTATTCTTAAACTTGACCAAGCTGCCGAAAAGATTACCGGTAAAGCGTAAAAAATTTATGGATTATTAGTTAAAAGAAAGTGTTATAAAAGAATCTTTTTATAAAAAAACGATTTTATAACACTCTCTCTTAACGAATGATCCATACAAATGTTTTATATAGTACAAAAAAAATTGTTCTAGCACTTGCTCTTAACTAATGATCCATAAACTTTAATTTTTTCGGCAACTTGGCCAAGTTTAATACATCTAGAAGTATGCGCAACATTACAGCATGTTCTCTTTTGATATCTCGTAACAAAAGTAATTATTTGCTAATCAATCACTAACTTGGGTAAAATACAGGGTGATCAGCCCAAGTGTAGACTCATTTAAAACCATATATGTTGTGAATTATAGAAGCCATCGTTTAAAGTAAGGGCTTAAAATAAAGGTACACAAATACACTTTCAGATTTATCAACATTTGTTTGAAATAACCTCCTTTTGCACGAATCATACATCGAAGTCTGTCAATAACCTGAGAACATGTTGCACGCAGAGTTTCTGGAGATATTTCACTCCAGCTTTTCTTCAATGAGTGCTTCAAAGCATCAATATTCTTATGAGAAGTTACACAAGATTTGTGGTCCAACATAGACCAGACTCCAAAGTCCATCAGGTTTAAATCTGGTGAGGAATGGGGCCAAAACGCCTTTGACTAAAAAGCCACAAAATTCTCCTTACATCAGCTCTAAACCGTTTTGGCAGTATGGGATGTTGCCCCATCTTGTTGCAATGTCACACCACTATTTCCCATAGGTTTTTTAACCAACGTCAGCACTTCATCTTTCAACATGGCCAGATAAACGTGCTGATTAATTTTTACACCCCCTTCAACAAAGATAAGGGGTGCTTTTTGGTCCCATGATATCACACCATCCCACACCATAGTTGAAGCAGGTTTTTGACGTCTGAATGCTATCTGTTGTTCTACAGAAATGTTCTCAACATTCTTAGCCCAAGTCCGATCACTCTGTGTATTGCGGACTGTTTCAATCGTGAACAACGTTTCATCAGAGCAAAAAACAAGGGGCTGCATGCAGTCTTCAGAAACTCTGCGTGCAACATGTTCTCAGGTTATTGACAGACTTCGATGTATGATTCGTGCAAAAGGAGGTTATTTCAAACAAATGTTGATAAATCTGAAAGTGTATTTGTGTACCTTTATTTTAAGCCCTTACTTTAAACGATGGCTTCTATAATTCACAACATATATGGTTTTAAATGAGTCTACACTTGGGCTGATCACCCTGTAATTGTAAAAACCCAAACTTCTGGTAGCGTTATTTTTCTAAGATGCGAGTTTTCTTCTGAAGCCTAAAAATTTATTTTAACTTTAAATTTTTGCTTATTTTATTTCTTTCAACGTAAATAATATTACTTTTTTTAATTGTTGAGCCTCACAGGCAAAGCAATTTGTTAGAATTATTTTTATACAACATGTTTTTGTTATATTTATGTTTTGATAAATACGTATATACATATAATTATATTATATACACAACCCATTAACTATAATTCTTACTGTGTTTGAATGAAACATTAATACCAATCACGTTTGGAAAACTAACTCGAAATGTCATACATAACTCGAAACTAAATATGTATTCTATACTTAATGTTTATCACATTTTCTGAACATCAAAGTATTTTATGGATAATCATGATGTTATCTCTAGTCTATTTTACAGTTATTATTTTTCCCATGGTAAATCGAACCCGCGACAACCTTAATGTTAATACAATTAATGCAGGGGTGCAAAAGTTTTTGTTAACTTTCGTAGCACACAGAAATTTTTAGTAGCACTTACATCAGGGGTGTCCAACGTTTTTGAGCCCAGGGCCATTTTGACTTTGATCTCCAAAAAAATCACATTGATCTCTAAAAAAAAAGGTCTTCGCCTAAAATTAGTCTCAGATTTCCGACTTTTTCGTCCCAAAATTATAATGAACTTTAAAAAATACAAGGTTTTCACACAAATCTATTTTCCATTTCTGCCAAACTTGACGCGACAGAGGGCTTCAAAAAATACTGCGTGAACCACTCAAAACCTTTACGCGGGCCACGGGTTGGACATCCCTGATTTACGTTGCACAAGCAAATCTTCTGGTCGCGCGGTGCGAGTGCGCGACCGTGTTTTTGCACCCCTGAATTAATGATTTGTGTAGGGCGTGGGTGTAGGACTAGACCCTGAGTGTTGTCTCCTGTGTGTTAGGACTGCATCTACCTGTAGTCGGTTCGAAATTCAATGAGGTATACATCACTGACGAACTTTAACAAGAGCAAAACTCGAGTCTGGTGCTTTTTGTTTTAGGTGGCTTAGTTTTGTTTTTATCAGTAGGTAATGAGGTTAAAACGTAAATATGAAAATTTCATACTTGTAAAAATTTTTACAAATGTTAGTAATAACTATGGAATTTATTGACAATAAAAATTTGAAAACAAAAGTTTATAAAAGCAAAAGAAGCAAAAAAACCATATGTAAAAGAATTAAAAATTTAAACCCACAATTATAGACTACAAGAAAAACAACAAAATGTGACTAATTTTAGAATTATCCTAAATCACCAACTGCATAAAAAGAAACTCAAGAGAAAAATGTTGACATTTCCATACCAATAATAAGCTCATCCTCAGCAGTGGATATTGGGTGAGGCGAATGAGGCAGTCGCCTCAGGCCCCCCCTCGATTTTAAGGGCCCCCCTCGAAAACAGCATATACAGTTTTGGATTCGCTGCAGATGTTTGTTCAGAGGACGATTCTGAGTGAAGACTTTTTTTTTTTTGGAGAACACCTTGATTTTGGGAGAAAAATAGGGAAATCAGAGATGAAATCGAAGTGAAGACCTTTTTTTTTTTTTTAGAGAATACCTTGATTTTGGGAGAAAAATATGCAAGCCCAGATCAGACCTGTTTTTTTTCTCAGACAACATCAATTTTTGAAAATTCTTGCCTCAGGCCCCTAAATTGGAATATCCACCACTGCTCATCCTTATATCTCTCAAATAAACTTCAGCTATTAGTTTGATGGCATGAAGTCCATCTTCTTCACAGTAATTCATGGTTATATATTGATAGTAAGAATATATATGTGAATTTTGTCGGATTTTGTAAACCAAATAAAAGGGGGTCTGTATTTTCTATCTCATGAATATTTCAATTATTGTAGTTTTGTACAAGACTGAACATGCAGGCTCCCTGCCGTTTATTGACATTCATATTAAGAGATTATTAAAAAATTCACCTTGGTTCTAAACTTTTGGTTGATATTTTTTTGAAAGAATAGAGCAAGAAGACTAAGTTTTAATTTTCAAAAATTTTAATTTAATAATTTGCTCGTAAAAACAAAATTGCTTCTGTGAGTTTCTTTATTGCAGCCCTTTGGTCTATTCTGATGAGCCTTAGTGATAAAAACACACGTTCAACACTCGCTTCTGTTGGAGGAAGTACTTATTTAAAGACATGTCAAAAATATAAAAAAAAGGGGGGGCATTTTGGAGGTTGAAACGGATTAATGGCATTTACATTAATTTCAATGGAAAAATTCTCTTTGTCATTGGAGTAAATTGAGGTACAAACTCGGTCACGGAACTAACTAAACTCGTATGTCAAGGTACCACGTAATATAAAAAGAGGCTGCTCAAGATAGTAAATTGATTATGCACCTGGCATTTGCTTCCTGTCATTGGATTGAAGAAAGGGAAGCAACTAAATCGGCTGCCCGAGCATAGCATTACGCAAAATTTTATTTGCTTACAAATTAAAATATAAACTTTTTATGAGTCGCACGCTGTGTCGCGTGATACGCGGCAAGGTTCTCTTAAAAAGATTACTGTACTGCACTCCATTGGCGCGCGCGGCCGCGTAAGTTGCGCGGCTAACATCACTAATACGTAAAGAAAATGGACATGAGGAGTCGGAGTCGGATAAAATATTCCGACTCCGACTCCTAGTCTACTTGACAGTCCGACTCCGACTCCTTCCGAAAACCTCCGACTCCGACCGACTCCGACTCCGCAACCCTGCTTGCAATTACAAAAAATTTTTTATTTTACCATACATATAGCTTTACCATGAGGCCACAGAGCTAAGTGTTTTTGCTTAACTGTTTTTTAGATTTGTTATACAATCAGCTATAATGCAGTATCAGTTTTAACACAAGAAATTCATAGCAGTTAGAAGAGCATGATGTCCAGCTTTATCATTAAATTTACAGTTGAATCAGCTTTTTAATTACAAATATACAACTGGTGCCAGCAAATACACTGCAAAGATGAAGTTTTTGAAGCTCTGCATATTGGAAGTTCAGCTAATTTATTCAATAAAATACAGTTTTTGAGATTTATCGCTTTTCATGTTGCAGATAGAGAAAAAAACTCTTAAGTCAGATAGAAACTTATTATGTCTTTTGCATCATTTAACACCAAAATCAATGTCCTAGCCCCAGTACTTTAAAGTTATGAGCTTGGGTTAAGCTGAACTGCCTGAAGACTGGTGTTGGGCAATTGCATTTGTCCATGCACAAATGGGGTCTCACTCCTTCACCGAATTGCAAGTGTGGCACCACTGAACAAACTGTAGACCATGTTCTAATAGCATGCCCATACATCGGGCACCACATAGAGCATAAGGTCTGATGGGTTTGGGTGACAAAATCCATTGCTGGCTTAATGACATCACTGCCAGAATCTGATCTGGGCAGTACAGCGACTGGATAGACCCACTGCCCCAGTCCTGTTTGTGTCTGACCTGGAGTGGATGCCCTTCCAAATGACAATGACAATGAGGAAAAATTCTTGGATGTGGGGAAACATTGCTACAATTTTTGGGGGAGAAGCATGGCCACCCATGTCAGCTACAAGTTGAAAATAGTTTTAAAGTATTTTTTATAGCATTTTCTAAGTATTCATCCCAGCAAATGATGAAAAAGTTTGACTCTAAACATGAGACTTGTTTTTTATTATTTTATTCTCAAATGCCTCATATTGTGCTACTTCTACTGCATAGAGATATCTTACACCACTGCTTTTGACATTCCTATTAACATAATTAAATAATCTGAAAATATTTCAGATTAATTGATCATGAAATTGCGTTACATTAGAAATATTATTAATTTTTAAGCAAAAAAACAGTGTTTTTAGTTTAAGTTGCTTTCTGTTGCATTAGAGGAAAAAACTCTCAACTTGCATTAGAGGAAAAAAGTCAGACGAAAACTTATGTTTTCTGCATCATTTGATACCAAAATCAACCTCCTAGCCCCAGAAGTTTTTAAGTTATAAGAAATTTTTTAATTTTGTGGTAGTGTCACTATAAATTTGGTGGGAGGGGGGCAGCATAGCCATCAATGTGAGCTACAAGTGGAAAATAGTTTTAAAATGAATGTTATAACATTTGCCAAGTATCTAGACCCAAGCAAAAATTTCAAAAAAAAGTTTTTTTCACTCCACCCTAATAATTATCCCTGCTATACACGGTATAGCAGCAAGGATAAAACCAAGCAGAGTGATTGATAATTGATTTGAGGAGCCTGAGATCTCGACAAACAAAAGGGTCTTTATCGGATTAACTTTATAGGATCTTTAGAAAATAGAATACTCGCTTAAATAAATGAATAAACAAATAAAGATCGAGAGCCAAACTCTCGGCGAAGAAACCTAGTTTGGTTTCAAGAAATGTTTTCAAGATCATTTGCAAAAAAAAATATTTAACAAAACAGCTTAATTGTGCTGTTTCATTTTTTAGGCGCACTTTATCGCTGTGCAATGAGGACACCCAAATTCTTGTGTTTGAATCATGATTGTTTTGTTTTTTGTTTGCGGCGTGCACAATTTTTACTACAGCTATCGGTGCTATTTTTAAAAATGTATTTGACTGTTTTCTATTAAATAGTGGCTTGTTAATCTTTTTTTAATGCAAAATGATTTATCAGGTTTTGTTTTAGGCATTTCCACGATTCTATAACTTACTTGATGTTACAAGTTATTAATAATGTACAAACGAGAAAAAAATCTAATCACGTTACGTGTAGTTTATATTTATAATTTCTTTCACGCTGATACGGTTTTCGATATAGTAGTTATATGTTTGTAAGAGATTTTTCGAAGGGTAGTGCTTGCGTCATCGCCGCCTCTGGATTTTTTGTTCTAGTGCAAGCGATAGCGGCGCTAGATTCTTATTAGCGGATATTTAACCATCAATGGATGCCAAAATAACGAAAACTGTGTGAAAATTTTACCCGTACACAGCTGAAAGGTAGACCTATTATAGCTTACAATTGAATTAAAAAATGTGAGCTAAAAGAATTATTTTTCGTTATTTGACAAACTGATATTTTGACCGCGCGCGATAATTCAAGATTGGTGAGGACGCGGTAATTTTGTGTTAAAATTTATTTATATCAATAGTAAAGAATACTATATACTGCAGGTCAACTGAAACAATCATTTAAAAAAATCATATAATGGTGACTAGTCAAAAATGATTTTTTAAAGTCAGAATTGTTTTGGTTTGCTTTTCTTGATTATTTTACGCGCAAGTGACTTTGTCATTTTTTGCTCGACACCTTTGCATTACTAAACACTACCACCTTTTATGTATAATTGATGACCATCGATTGCAAGCAGTCAGTTGAAAATGCAGCGCACACTTGGGGAAAGTTCGTTCTTAAAGCCTTTTTTACGTCACAAGAATATTTTCTTCATATGTGCCCACCCTGGGATTTTTACGTACAACTATTTTAGTTTTAAGTTTTTTTTGTTTTTTTTTGCTGGAGGTTTCAGGAGTGAATATGCGTAAATATTAAAATTTACATGCAAAAATACGCTTGCAGATTTTCAATTAGAAAAAATGTTATTTTTATGAATTGAGCGTTACAACAGACTATTTCGGGATTTTTAAAATACAGGTCTGTGCAAGTAGTAAAAGGATTTATCTAAAAACTTGTTAATAAGTTACTGTTCGATTGAGACACATTAAACGATAAGAGAAACTGTTTTTTTTAATGCAAATAATAAAAAATGTAAAGTTGCGGCGCTCATTTCAGCCTTAATAATAAATTTTTAATACGATTTCTTAACAACCGACATTTTTCGAGCTCTCACTTTCGCAGTTTATTCAGTTCATCAATTGGTTTAAACGACCTTTTACCCATCGTGAGCATGTGCTGCGTAAGATAATTGGCAGAAAGTAAAAGGGGTCTTGACTTTTCAGTTTGTGATAGTCAAAACTTTATTGTTATGAATAGTAAAAATCCTACTTTAGAATTTCTTTTTTTAATTTTGTGTGTGGCGTGCTTCTGTTTTTAAGTGCTTTTGATTTGATGCATTAAGAAAAAGGAACGCTAAACAAATCTGATTTTTTTGTTTTTGCCATTAATTTAATCATGGAAATATATTTGCAATCACGGGCCGCTTTATATGCGCAACGTTTTGAAGTAAGAAATGAAATCGAACGATCCTCTAATAAAACGTTTAAAAGTTAAACATAATCAGCAAATGGATTTCAATTTCATTTCATTTTTTTCTTCTTGATCGCTATTAAAAATAAAAAAATGAAATGAAGTGAATGAAATTGAAATCTGTTTGTTGATACAAAAAAAAAGTAATTATTATGAATTTCGCAAGAGTTTTCTTTATTGTTATAAACTTTAAAGTTGATTATCATCATCTTATTTATTCACTTTACTAATAGGACAGCGTCGGAAGCGCTAAACTTGGAGAAATCATCAAGACATTATCTAGACCTGCTTTTAAACCAAGATATTACTGTTCGGTTGAAAGTTTTTTTTTAGTTTTTTTAGTGATGTGATTAAAATTGTGTAGCTGCTTGCTGAGACCGCCAAGTAGAAGTAAGTGTCGTAAAGTGTTTCAAGAACTCAACAGAATGACTCGAAAAGGTTAAACTGCAATCGCGTTGATTGCAGTTCTCCATCTCTACGGCGCTCCTACCCACTCTGCTACGCCACTAACAGGCGGACCAAAATTTTTTTGAAAAAATACTTCTGTATCCTTGTTGGCAAACTGAAACAATTGTTTTTATTAATACAATTAAAAATTGCTGAATCATTTTTTTACTTCGAAATTAAATTAGATTTTTAGAAAATTTCAAGAGCAAACGTGAATTATAAACGTTATTTTAATCATTGAATAAGTTGATTGCTTTAGCCTAATTTAACATAAATTTTCAAACAGTTGCCTAAATAATTTAACTTTAAATAAGCCACTACTATATCTAACTAAATGGTTTAATTATTCGTTTGCATTCGAACCCATCGTTCACTATGTTTTCAGGAGCTCACTAATGTGATTGAAAGTAATACTAGTGGCTGATATTTCCGATAAAAGTAATTTTATATTCCTGCCAACAGTATTTTAAAAAAATTGATCATATTCTTTAATGTAACTTCTTATGTTTTATTAATGTTGCGGATTCTTCATCACTTTTCATCTTTAGAATTGCTCAACTTTAACGCATTTACACATGACTTCACTATTTGGTTGAAAGTTTAATGAATTTTAATAAAAGCACCTGATAACTAGTATCAAGTGGATCATAGTATAAACTTGATTTTCTTTTCAGTATTTCAAAAATATGTAAATTTGCTTCTTGGTAGCAAGTTATTATAAACACCAACACATTCAAGCAGAGATACCGGACACTGTAAGTCTTCCCGCGTTCAACAGTGTTTTCCGATCTTAAAATGATAGACGCAGAAGAATGCTTTCCCTATTAAAGCTGATAGAATATGTGTGTAAAAAATACTCTTGCTTTGTTATTGGTAATAACAAAGCTAGAGTCTTTTTTTCGATTTCCTCTATATTTATCCTCCTGGCTCGCAGGAAAGCGACGGAGGCGCTATACATAGGACAAGCAATTACCGCGACCTACTTCCAGAGATGCCAAGATATTGCTGTCCAGTTAAAATTTTTTATTTTATTTTTTGCTTTATAAAGATATGACTGAAATTTAGAACTGCTTGCCAAGACCGCCAAGCAGGGAAAAATGCCGTAAAGTGTCTTTCCAAGGACACAACAGAATGGCGCGAGTAAGTTTTGAACCAAGACTATGTTTTTCACAATCACGGCGCTTTTGACCATTCGATCACATCGCCGACAAATAGAGTCAATTTTACCAAAGCAAAAAGAAAAAAAAAAGCTAAATAGACTTCGTTTTGATACTGTAGTTATAATTTTGAAAAGACTGAATAAACTTTATGTAAAAACACTTCTAATTGTTACGTAAGGATTTTTGTAAAAGAATTCAGCACCTAACGTTTTGAACGGTGATGAGTTGAAACGTAATAATTTCCCTTAAAACAAATACTTTTATTACCAAGTGCCCAACAAAAATTTGAAAGGAAGTTTTGCAAAATTATTCAGACTGTCTGGTCTTAAATTTTTGTAAATTTGTAACAGAAAATCAGACCTCAAAAATTTTTAAACATCTTTTTGTCGCTCGTAACCAGTTAATTTGTAAAAGTTTTATCCTATTCAATTTTGTATTCTAGTGATACAGAACCTTAACATGCAATGAATAATTCATTTTGAAAGAATTTGTGAGATATGTTTATAATGATTTGTTAAGTCATGTAAGCACTAACCACCAAACATTTTATAAGTTTTTCGTCATTTGCTTGTTTTATTCGCACTCCAACAAATGCTTTTTGTATGGCTGTGACACAACTTTAATGGAAACATCAAAATATAGATTCATTATATTTTTCCTTCTCCCTAGGGGTTTGACGTTTTTCGGTTTACAACGATCGATGAGATAGTCTTGCCATCGATTCTGAAATGTTCAGGCCAGTTTTTTTAAAGGTTTCTTTGACTGCTCATTTTTTTGTATGGAGGTAGTTTTATTTTGATTTGCTAAAGTTGTTTATGCTTGCAAGTATTAATTGTGTTTTTTTTTGTGAAGTAACTAAGAGTATTATTTATTGTTTAGAGCAGAAATTTTGATTATTAGCAAACCAAGAATAAAATGTTTTTATTTTCACAAAAGTTTCTAAAATATTAATAGGCTTTCTCAAGAATGCAATTGAAAACCGAGGTTTTGTTTATTCAATTCTAGTTGAGGTCTTTTAACTATTTAAAGACATTCGGAAGTCAAACTCTGATTTGTAAAATTTCTGCATTAAGACTGATTTTGTTAAGAGGTGCAATTACTGTCAGCTGTTTTCTATTTTTTTTTTGTGTGTAAACCCAATAGATGTTGTGCGTGTGATTGTTGCATTGATTTTAAAAAGCAGCCCGATGCTGTGTTCATGTAATTGCAAATACAACAACACGACGCTGAGTTGTTATACATTCGGGTGTAAGGTGAGATATCTGGTTATCATTAAGTATATCAACTTATTTTCTTGTTTATTTCAAGCGAGCTAACATTAGGTTTTCAATAATTGTTTTCAAAGCTTGCAAATATTTTCCAAAAACTTTAAAGACGCGTAGTTTGAAAACCATTTTAATTGCGAATAAATTTTTGTTACGTACATTTAAATAATTTAATTATTATAGACTTTTTCATTTTGAGTTTAAAACCAAACTGTGCTTTAGAGAATGGTTGGCGCCGCCTCTGTTTAAAGTAAACCCTCTAAACAAAACAAATTGCTGCACCTATGTTTGGCGCTCTCATAAAAAATGTTTTTCAAGTAAAAATAATTGATGCTTAATTTACAAAACTTTATAATTGGTTCGCCAAGTTTGAAATTTACTTATGACCGTTATACTAAAACAATAAAAAAAATTTAATCAATTAATTTCCAGGTGCTTTTAGATTTTAGTTGCAAAGATTTGCTTTGTAAGACTCGTTGTTAAATGCTCTTATTGTTATTGAAATCCAAGTATTTTTTAGAGACACGAAAACTCACCTGACAGCCCTACTCGAGATTACGAAAGCGATCCTACCCTTGATGAACATCAAGTTATGTCGGAGAGTCAACTGCGCCCTATCGATTCTGTGATCACGCACCAAGTAAATCGAAGCCAAATTCGTGTTTGTTGAACCTGTAAACTTGTAACTACAATTATTATATTTGATTATACCCCTCGAGAATTTTGAAAAATTTACAATAAATTGTGTTTGGTCTTTTTAGCACATGTTAAATGATTAAAAAAGCAACAAAATTTTGAAGATACGTAATTTCTGTAATCAGTGATTTGTTTGTCATAATTTAATTTGTTTTATTTCCAATTTAAATATACATGCGTGTTCATCACAATATTTGTTGCAGTATGAAAATCACGACCCGATCGTCTGCACTCCTGCTGATGTAAGTTTTAAATTTGCATTTATAAATGGAAATTTAAAAATTAATTTTTAAATTATGTGTCGTTTGCCGAATTTGTCGAATTACTACGCAACCTGGGTTACCGTTTTAAATAAACGTTTCTAGTTATAACTACGTTTAGGTTAATTTTATAAATTTCGAAAAAATCAAAAACAACAGGTTCTGTATTTGTTGTAATTTATAATTAATTGATTTGACCTGGATATCATATCAAAGCGGGTGCTAGTCTGTTCAATGCAATAAAATACTGTTACAAAAATTCACACACAAAAATTTTAAATAACCTAACTCGTTTTTAACTTTTAAAAAGAATTTTTTTTCGAAATTGCAAAAAATTTTTTAAGATAACTTACCTAAAACAGAATGAGAAACTTTTTAATCCGAGTGTGAAATAAAAAAAAATACAATGTTTACTTGGAGTTCCACTAAGTTTTTATTTCCAGCAAAGCAAAATAAGCTTTCATTTTAAATCTTTGACATCATCATTGTCTATCTATTTATTTTATTGACTAACCGGACATCGTAGGACGCGTTAAACTTAAAGCAAACGTCAAGCGATTACGAAGCCCAAAACTGCTTTCGGAGATGTCAAGACATTGCTATACGATTAAAAATTTTCTAGATATGATTGTAAGTTAAAGTTGCTTTTATAAACTGCAAAGCAGAGGAAACTGCCGTAGAGTTTGTTTACTAAGGACACAATCAGTAAGATCATATCGTTATAACGAAAAAAAAAAACTAAGGGTTGAACCCAGAATGTATATGAAGAGCCAAGGGTCAAATCTATTAACCACTCGATTACACCGTCAATTTGGCCAGAAACGCTTTTGTGCTTAAAAGTTAGTAAAGACTACATCTGAAATCGGTCCCGTTCAAAATCCCTAAACTTTATGGTACACATATGTACCAATGTCCCTCAAAGGGTTAAACAAGTTGACTCGAGTTTAAAACTTGTTCATCAGCACAAATGAAAAGCAAACATAAATAATGCTTAGCAGATCTACATATAAACATTGAATTAAAATTTTTCCATTTTTCTATTTTAAATAAATCGATCTGATTGGTTTAATGAGGATCGTGTAAAAACAATATTTTGGGACTTTACACATATGTACATATAATATACTAATGCATTTATGTCACTTAAACCAGAAATTTTGATTTTCGAGATGTTGAACGTTCGGGATTTTGACATTCGGAATTATGTCATTCGGAATTTTGACTTTCGGGATTTCAACCTAAACCCCTTCGGAACAATCAATTGTCATGGTACCGAATTGTCCAGTACACAATTGTCCAGGACCGAATTGTTCTAGCACCCTATTTTTGACATACTTTGTACTTCTGGTTGAGGGTAGGCAAACTTGTGGCTTTTCCTCTGCCTTCCGCAATTTTTTTCGAACAATAAAGTTATTTTAGACGGGTTTACGTTGAAATCTCAGAAGTCAAAATCCCGAATGACATAATTCCGGAAGGAAGAGGAAAAGCCACAAGTTCGCCTACCTCACCCAGAAGTACGAAGTACCTCAAAAATAGGGTGCTAGAACAATTCGGTCCCGAACAATTGTGTACCGGACAATTCGGTACCATGACGATTATTTCAAAGAATTTGCCTTAACCTTAGCCCTGGCCCTAAGAAGATGTAGAGAGGTTGTACAAGCTAATTCTTCATCTGATTATGAATTATGATTTGCAAACAAGTTACATTTTTTTACAGTTATGAGCTCATAATATTAAGTTTTAAAATGCATGATTTGTATTTGTTTTATTTTTCTACTTTATTCAAATAAATGGGAATAATGTTATTAAACGTACATGCGCAATCTTTGGTATTCTTATCCTTAGTTAATCATTTTAAGTAAAGTGGGTTGTCAAAAAAGTCGAAGATTAAAATATAACACATTTTTGGTACGAATTATCCTCGTATCTAATTGTCCGTGGCTGAATTGTCCTGACACCCAAATATAGCACACAAAAAAGTTTGATTATTTGCTTTCCTTGAAAAATATTTGTTTATCTAAGTTTTAATGTTGTATAAAATGAAAGCAAGCATTAAAAAGAAATTGTCACTACAAGCTTTGTGATTACTGTATTTTTAAAACGCCCTTAAAATTACAGTATAACGCATTTGCTACAAAGTACGGGTACATAAAGCAATGTATTTGGGCAGGCTTACAGTTTTTAAAAATAAAATGCAGTTTTACATTTACGTTTAAGTCAAAAAATCATTTATGTTCATATTTGTATTACTGGATAAACTATTTGAGATGGAAGAAAAAGGGTTAAAAGCCAATGTAGGTAAAACAAAAACCTTTTTTACCGGAGAGAGAGGGAGCAACATGGAAATTGTCCTTCAAGTAACCGTGTGCGATTTGTGGAAAGAGTGTTGGAATCGATTCCATTCATTGCATGGGTACATAAGAAGTACTTGAGAATTAAAGGGAACTGGGCTAAGGTAAAAAACTTGATTGCAAAATGTGCGGAACAAACCGGGTTGCTGCAGATTTCTTAGAAAGTGTCAACATGGTATTATGAAAATAAGCCATAAACTAGGCTTTTTTTCACAAAATCATGACTAATATCTGAAAAGAAAACAACAATAATAATCTAAATAAAATTAAGCGTTTGAAAATAAAGTACGTAACCAAATTAATTAAACAAAAACAGAGTACTATTTAAAGTTAAAGAAGTTTGCGCAAGGCAGTACGGTACGTGGAAAGATGACAACGAGAGAAATAAAAAGTCAAGATAATAAATGTATTAACAAGGTAAGCGCTAGAACGGTTCGAATCTTGCTTAAATCGCGACACATGGCTGAGGCGTTTTGCTATGTTGGAGACATTTAATGTACAGAAGGTGGTGTTCAAAAATTTTCAACTAAAATTCCCAAGAACTAATCGGCAATTTGAATTGAAGGCCCAAAAATTAATAAATAAATAAATATAAAAGGTTGCCACCTTAAACAAATCTTGTCCTCAAAATTTCTCGAAATCGAAGTTAAGGCTTTTTTTTGGTCTTCAACTCCAATTGCCGGCCAGTTCTCGGAAAGGCAGCATTAAAATTCACGTCGAACTGTGTGAACCAAAACAAAAATAAACCAAAGTGTAAACCCCCCCCCAAAAAAAAAAGGATTATAATATTAAACAAGAGACATTCTCGTCCTTAAAATTTCTAAAAACCAAAGTAAATTTTTTTGTCTTCAACTCAAACCGCCGACTGAAATGTAGTTCCCGGTCAGGTAACTTAAAAAATTTCCTTGAAATCAATGAGCAAGAGCGTGCTTTTTAATTTGTCAAGAGTTGCTTGCGGACTCCTGCAACCATTCGACGGACCCCCGGTTGGGAACCGCTGTACTATTTAATCGCTCTGAAGAACGTTACAGTAATAAAATTCTTATGTTTAAAGAATTTATTGTTGTTAAATCTTACAAAAAGCTAGGAAACATCCAAGCCTTTCGATTCTGTTGCAAATGTTTCCCGTGGCACTGCAACCTGTCGTTTCCTTAGTCTACTACAACGCTCTTTAAACTCTTAAGCTAATTTATCGGATTTCGGGGAACCCCTATTTGAATACCCTGCATAAGAATCAACGAAAAATACTTAAAGTTCATCGAACCCTGCTAATCTTTCAACAAACCATAATGCTTACACTAACATGCACGGATATTTAAAAACAAATTCCCAGTACATTTAATGCAATGTTAAAGATTTCACAGTTTAGGAATACATATTAAAATATTAATACAAGTTTTGCAAAACAAAATTTTTCGCTTCATCCGCTAAATTCTCTGATGCTAAAAACGATGGGCTAGGACATTTAACATAAAAAAAATCATATTTAAATATATCAAAAAGCGTCTGGATCTAAATGTAAAACATCCAGTTTGGTTACACCGGCTTATGGCTTATACATCTGTTTTTATCAACTGCGCAAAACCGACTTTACGACTTCGCAGAACTAAACATTTTCACTATTTAGTGAACAAATTATAAATCGAATACGGAGTTCTCAAGAGCATCCTCAGTAGGCCAGTAGTAGGCCTATTTGAGTGGGCTTGATTGCACAGTAGCTTAGGTCAAGTTCAACTGTCTACAGGCTGTTGTTGGGCGATTTCCTTCGTCTCTGAACAAAAGCAGCCTTGCTCTTTGTCAAATGTGAACTGCTGTCAAAAGTACTTTACAAACCGCAGCGTTTCGAACATACATCAGCCATCACAAAAAGCACAAGGTGTTATGGCTTTGGATGACAAAACTTAAATCTGGCTCAAAAGTACCGCACTAGCCTGGTGGTTCTAAAAACATAAACTCTCGTCTTTATTCCTGTCCCCAAAATGATTGCCCTGCAAAATAAAAAAATATGGTTATTGTGGCTTACATGTACATAATAAAC
Source organism: Diplosoma virens (assembly GCA_963680785.1). Classification (NCBI taxonomy): domain Eukaryota; kingdom Metazoa; phylum Chordata; class Ascidiacea; order Aplousobranchia; family Didemnidae; genus Diplosoma; species Diplosoma virens. The sequence continues at coordinate 41,120,786 of OY796882.1, read as the reverse complement.
ATTACTCATTAAAAACAGACCTGGTATTGAAGAAATATTTTTATCGAACGCTTCGGGTGTTACATTGTTTATTTTAGGAATTAAAAACTTTGTTTTAGCAAGCTTCAACTTTTTGATTTCAAAAAATAAATAATGCTAACATTAGAAAAGTTGAAACATTTTTCACAATATTACTTCTACATTGCTTACATTGCTTAAATATTGCTTAAACCGTTTTCATGTTTCTTAACTCTTTAACTTTAATTTACTTAACTCGTTAACTGTACAGTATATCACATTTGTCTTTCCAATTTCTTGGCGTTTGGTTTTATGAACATTCAAATCGAAATCATGTTTTAAATAGGTTTGAGTTGGTCAGATAAATTTTTTGTGAAGAGAATGAAATAGTTTGCATATTTTGCAAAAGAAATATTAATGGAAAGAATGAAAATTAAGAAGAAAATTAAATGTTAAAAAGTCGTTGCTCTGCTTATTATGACGGTAATTCGTCAAGTCCATCAAGAATCGTTTCTTTGCAATATTTTAAGATTAATCCGAAAAACCTAGCTGAACTCGACATTGTTTTGAAATCGAATTTGCAGAAAATTAGGTAAAAAATTATCAAACTCAAAAAATTAATAGGAACGACCTTGAACGTGGCAATATTGTGCAACCGAAACCGAACTGTAATAAAAATCAATGGAGATTGCAGCTCGGACTACTTACTCCTTATCTACGTGATATAACCTATTTTTATGAACTGCTGATTACCAGAGGAAAGAAAACGAGGCCTTTTTGTTTCGAAATTTGTTTTTTCTATTGTAAAATAACAATTTATAGTTGACGCCTGGTCGCCCGTTCTCTTTCAATGTAGTATCTACGTTAAATATATCGCCGCTTTAATGATTGAATGTTTTGGACTTTTTATTGCAAGAAATTTTAAAATTATCTCAGACTTAAAGTTTCACGATTTCAAATATCGGAGCAGCCTCAAAACTTGGTTGACTTTAACTAAATTTTTTTGTAATTGTCCTTCAAATCGAGGTAATGAATACAGTAGATGTATCTGATACAATACTACATATTTTAAAATATACAATTTTTTCTGCGATTTTTTTGTATTACAAATAATTAAAGATGTCTCATCAAATTATATTAACTTGATGTTGAGCCGACCTTTGGCTGTTAATGTTTGTAGTGAAGAGAGGCAATGTTACTTCCGTTTTATCATCAACTGCCTATCTATTATAACTTGATCCGACAGTTGATCGAAACGACTAGGGCTGGGTTTGTAGCAATAAAATTTTTAACAAATTACTTAAGTAACTTAATTATAAAAAAGCGATCTTTAGGTAACAGGAGTTCGTGATGGCCAGCCTGACTTAAGTTGTGCAAGCATAGCTCCAAGTTAAAATCCTTGAATAAATAAAAAATAAAATCATCTCAAAATAAGAAAAAAAATTTATTCATTTTTTTAAAAAACGTTGCACAAAACACAAACTGTCCATCATCTCATCACCTAATAAAGATCTCAGCTTTGATATAAAAAGCCCGGCAGCACTGAGGAATCTTTTTAGATTCCACTGAAGAAGGTAAAATTGTATCAAGGCAGAGCTCCAATTTTAACTGCACAAGCACAAATTTATATTTTCTCAGTGGCTATTTTACATAAGATAACGCTTTCTAAACGTTTTTTAAAAATAGTGTTTTAAAAACCATTTACTTAAAAGGGTCAAGTAAAAGAGTAATTACTTAAGTAACAAGTAAAGGTTTTTAAGTAAGTTATTAAGTGATTACTTACTTGAACCCAGCCCTAGAAATGACAGTGGATCAAATTATGACAGAAAAAATTTTAAACGAAACGTTGCAAAATCATCTTGATTTTCTTCGCAAAAAAGCTAAAAAAATCTTTTGACAATTTCTTTTTCGGCTGTTATTGCATCGAGTAATTTGACAAAATTTTAATTTTTTGCTTAACAATAAATATTTTCTATTTGTTCGGTTTTTTAATTTGGTGTTTAGCAACCAGGTTTAAAAAATAATTTTCGTCATAATGACAAAAACTTTTTATTAAAATTAATCAATAGCCGAGGGTTTTTAATAATCTGTTATGAATTAAGATAGAGTAATTGTATCTAGAAATTTTTGCTCTATAAATAATTGAGATCGGAAAATTTTAATTTCTGTTTAAGCAACGAAAAGACCGATATAGCGGATGGTGATGAAAGCGTACATCTTACGTAGATAACAGGTTAATCCTATTAAGATTTAAAGAGGTGCGGAAAGTGCTCGCACTGTTAAAAAATGATGTGGTGCTCTCAAACTACCAGCATAATTGTATTCATATTTTATGATTTTTCCAAATTTTTATTCATGTGAAAGTTTGTATAATTTCTGAAGAAAATGTTTACCTTCTTTAATACTCTGTTCTTTTTTAATACCCTTAAATCTGTTTAATAAAAAATTCTCTTAACTTATCAAAACCTACATTAATAAAGCAAACCAAAAACAAACTTTGCTATAAAAATTGGATTAATAATTATTAATTACTTTATATGAACAAGCAGCGGAAACCCTAAAGAGTTTGCCATAGAAAAAGAGTCATTATTAAACGAGACAAGAATTTTAGTTGCCCTCCGAAAATCAAATTTCGAGTCTTTTCAACTCTGGTTTTAATCAAATTTAGTTTTTAATTTTTACTCAAATGAAACAATTTACCTTAAACCAGTGTTTCTCAACCTTTCATGGTTTGTGGTTCCCTTTCAAATGCTCATGGTTTTCGGCTCCACCCTAAACACATTATGCCTTAACAAAATTAGACTTGTTGTTTTATACACCACGTTAGATGGTAAAGTTTACCATCTATCCTGAACAAAAACAATTTAAATAAAATCAAAGCTAAAGTAAAACTTTTTCGTGCACTTGTCAAACAAAGCTTTTAATCGGTTTCGTCTTGATCGCAGCACAGCGAATATTTTTGATTAATAAAGTTAGGTTATTGCAAATTTAGGGATATTGTGGACGCCTTTTCGCTGAATAGCAAATATTTTTAGTGAAGAGACAACCAGAAGCTAGTTACGTAATTCTTAAATGCCAACCTTATTGCAATTGAAACTTCTCGAATTAATCTCCAGTGTCTCTTTACCGTGGAATATTTAATGGTGTGTCATTGAAATAAAACACAATGCTAAGAAAATGTCAAAAAAATTCCATTAAGAAGCATCTAAAGCAAATAAAGCCACGAGCAGAGGTCTACTTGTGCTCCCCCTAAAAATATTTTATCCTGGGACCCTGTTGAAAAACCCTGGTCTTGACATTGACAAAAAATTACAATAATAAAAAACAAATTGACTTCTTACTAATGGCCTTCGCTTTTAATAAATCTAATTTACAGTACCAAAGAGGTTGTCCAATCATAGAAAACATACACAAGTAAATCAATTGTTGTTTTTTGATGCACTGTCGTTTCGACCAACTCTCGTAATACCCTCTTATAAGTCCACCAACGATGGATGGCCGACCATGTTGATGGGTGGGCCTGCATTTTTATAATGACCATCAACTTCCTAGATCATTCTATGTCAGTGCTATTTTTCCGAGCTTGATTTTTGCTGCAATAATAACTGCACCCAGGCATTGGCATTTTGTTCAAGAAATTGTAAGGAATTTTGTCTCGACTGTTTGCCTATCTCGACTCTTCCTGGGTTTATAGCGGTGTTCTGCTTGTAGTGGGAATGTACAAAAAATAATTTTCTTGCATTCTATTTAAGAATCTAAAAGGCTGCGATTTTTAGGTAGTGCCCGGGTGGCAATTTTCAATTTTGTACCCAAGGAATCGTGATCTACATATTTTCAACCGATCAAAAATCAAAAAAAATTTTTTCCGCTCATAAAAATTCTATCACTCAGGTCTTGGAGCGATCAAGGAGCACTCCATGTTACTCCATGTTAGTTGTCAAAGCTTTTTTTTTAGCGACTTTTTAAGATGATAAACAAACCAATCTGTTTCATTTATAGCGTTTGCAAATGTACCGAAAGATAAATATGATTAAACTGTAAAGAGCTGAATAAGAATTTTTTGAGCAGAGAAAAAAATTTGGATTTTTAATAGATTGAAAATATGTAAATCACGATTCCTTGGAGGTTCAGATTACCTTGGAGCCATGTGGCCATGTGGCCGCCGGTTCCTCACCCCTGGTATAGAGGTTTTGGAAAAATGATCACAATAGAAACTGATGCGCCACAAAAGAGCTTTATGACATCATATTTGAATTTGTAAATTTGAATCTAGCTAATAATTTAATGCAACTTTGAGATTTAAGACAAACTTGGAGAAAAGCCATTGTACGTATTTATATTAACGATGGGCTGGAATTACGTGAATTAAATCTGATTATTTAGCGAAAACTTTTTTTTACACAAAGATCTACTTGCCAACTAACGCATTGTTTTGCAATTATTACGTTGAACGATATTTAAAAAGTCACAATTAAATAACGTTCTGGCTCACAAGAAAGTGTTGGAGACACTATACTTTGGGCAACTGTTAAGCAATTACTCCAACTTGCTTCTGGAGATACTGCGGTAAATATATCTGCCCGGTTATAATTTTTAATTTTTTTAATTTTTAGTTTTTTTTGACGTATGACTGAAATTTAAAGCTGTTTGCTAAGACAGCCAAGCAGAAGAATGCACCGTAAGGTGTCTTTCCCTAGGACACAACAGTATGAAGCGAGAAGTTTTGAACCGCGACCTTGTCGATTGCGTGCGCCAAAGTCGCCATGGTCGCTAAAAAGGTAGTTAGATTAATCGTTAAGGCCCGTTTCCACTACGAGCGTGGAAAAAAGCATTCTTTGTTTGTTTTATTGATTTTTTTTGCGCTCGCTTCAATTTTAACCGCTCGCTTCAATCGAAGATCAATAAAAGAGAGAAAAAATGCTCTTTTCCACGCTCGTAGTGGAAACGGGCCTTTATAAAAAAAAATGAAAACGCCAGTTTTGGTGATATTGTTAATTAAAATTAGATTTTAGTAAAGACTCGGTTGAGTTATGTAAAAGATTACGTTAACAAGAAACAGAAAAAAATTGCATCGAACAAACAATTTTTTATTGTTGAAATATGCCAGCTAACTTTTTAACAAATCATAATTTTTCGCAGACGTCTTTTATTTGTATTGCCTATTATGCAAATCCTATACAACATATTGCTGCAATAGCGTTTTGTAAACTATCATTACTAAGTATATCAAGGGAAGTTTAAACTTAGTGATTGGCTTTAGTGAGATACTAGACCAAAAAGGTCAAGAACTCCAGCTCTGGCTTAAGAGCATTAAATCACCCAATAATTTAATGCTGTTAGGCCAGAGCTTCCAAGCAGTAAAGCTTGAGATTTTTCTATCTTTATGATGAATATATGCTTTAATATTGTACATCATTGCATCTAACATCGGCAACATGGTCCAGTGATTAAAGTGTTGTGCTTATGATCAACATCGTCTTGTTGAACACCCACTCTTGTTATTCAGTTGTGTCCTTGGGAAAAACATTTTAGAGCACTTTTCCCTGCTTGGTGGTCTTGATAAGCAGTTCTAAATTACAGTCATATCTCTATTAAAGTACAAGCGAAAAGCAATATCTTGGCATTTCTGGAAGCAGATTGGGGTAATTGCTTACCTTACATATTAGTGCCTCTGTCACTTTCCTGTGAGTCAATCAATCAATCAATCAATCAATCTATTTATTTGTTTTGTGCTTCAAAACGAAAAATACACCAATATATGTGAAAAAAAGTTTTCGAAAGCACAGGAAGGCAGCGAAATGACCATACGGTCTTCTAGTCAACTGCCTCCCTCTAAATAGTGGGACAAAAAAAAAAAAAAAACACAGCAGTACACTTACAAAAACACAGTACATTTAGAAAAACAATGAAGCTTAAATAGCAATATTAGTTGTTATTAAATAAATTTCCATGTGCCAGCTGACTTCATCATACTGTTGTGGCATCTTATTTAATATTGACAAGTTAAAAAAAGTTTAAATTTCTTCTTAAATTGATTATAAGAAAGCGACTTTAATTCGAAAGGTACTTCTTGCCATATTTTAGGTCCAATGTAAGAAAATGTCTTTTTACCTAATTCTGTTCTTTTTCTAGGTTGAAAGTAATTTTGTTGCGCTGCCAGTCTTGTTTTATAATGATGATTTTGGGTTATACTTACAATAGTTTGGGACACATTTTTTGCTGAATTTTTATTAAAGCAAAACATTGTTTTTGCAATTTCAAGTTTAACAATATCTTTTATTTTTAAGAAATTCAATTTTTGAAAAAGAGATTTGTATGTGACAAAAAAGGACTATTTGTAATAATTCTTATTATGCGTTTGTGTATTCTTACCAGTGGATCCAGGGCAGTAGTCAGGAGGATAAATATAGAGAAAAAAATAAATAAATAATTGCACATTAAAATATTTAAAATTTTTCTTTTAATCTCTGTAAAACCTATGATTTTACAGCACTTTATTAAAAAAAAGTGTAAGAATACTAACTTGATGAAATCAAAATGATTATTTTTTTTGTTTCTCTGAAATTTTATGAAAGATAAGTTTATATTTTTGAAAGTTTTTATAGTAATTAGAATTTTTTTAAAAGTAAACTTACTATCAATAAGTACTATTATAACTCTGTTGTTACATTTACATTTCAGACGTCTTTTGGTTCAAAAAAATTTTTTGAATACACTGAAATCGTTTTGGAAAGGGTAAGTTAAGTGTTAATAATTTAAAATTTTTTCCAATTTGACTTAACCTTTTCAATACCAATTTTGTAATGAACATAATAACATTTTCAGTGCCAAAGAATGTATATTTAAGTCTAAGAACGGGTCTCATTTATCGCTAACCGTTACTAACCCACCAAGCTTTGGGGTTTTCCCTAAAATTAAAAAACAATTAATTAAACTTGGCAAATAGTAAACAAGAGCCAAGTTGCTTAACCTTCGCCACCAAAAAAGTTAAATTAATTCAAGGAAATTTATGTCATATATGTGTTTTAAATAGATTTTTGTTACTCCGCATTGTATTTCTTCTACTTTTCTTAATTGGGACACATTTGTCCCATGGGACATATATGTCCTGACGGTATTGAAAGGGTTAAACAAATAAGTTTCTTAAATAAAATTAGTTTATTATATTTTTAAATAAATTAGTTGTATTTTTGTTGTAAATTCTCTAGTATCATTGCAGGGTGTGAATGGGCTAGGCTTTTCTATTGCTGGAGGAGAAGACAATTCTGTTGAAGAATGCAACACTAACATTTACATAACAAAAATCAACCCAGGAGGAGGAGCAGCAATTGATGGAAGACTAAAGTATGTAGGCTGTTTGTGAGGTTGGGTTGTTCAAGATACTAATTGGCATCTTTATAAATGTCCTGAATACAATTTTCATAGTTGTTTACAGTATGTGTAGCCTTGCTTTTTGTCTGCCAATTATGTCTTCATCTAAAAATTAGCTGAAAACCAAAAACAGTTTTATAATTTGCACCTTGGCTATGATTTTTTGCTGAAAAAATAATCAGTGTCCAGCTTTTTAACACCCATATTTCTTAGTTATCTATAAACCATCAAAAAGTTTGTCCAGCTTTTTAATACCCATATTTTTTAGTTATCTATAAACCATTAACATTTTTTCTTGGACCAACAACTAGCAATAGCTGAATTAGGAAACTATCATGGTGTAAATGTGGTGTCAGTTTAAAAACTTAACATATCCTACTTGGCATTGCTGGTCTCTAGATTCTTAAAGATTGGAAAATATGTGTAGTAGGGTGTTTCATTTTTTCACCACTTTTGAATTTCAAAATTGTTGATCAGTTCTTTCAATCTTCCAGTTCTTCATTCGGTCAAGAGATTGTGGTTATCAATCGACTTCCAAAAAGATAGTTGAACACGAGTCATTGATATACATGGGGCTTCTTTACTCCTGTTTGTGAAAAAATGCTTCAAACGACTTCTTCAGTCTTAAAGGAGTGATTGCACATCTTCTTCAGTCAAAGACTTTTAACTATTTTAGCTGTGTATGGTGCAACTTTGGCATGCACACTTAAAGCAACATTTTTCCAAGAAAACCATTGTGATGCATGAGCCAAGAAATATTTCATAACAATATCAGTGATATTTGGGTCGATTTCAACAAAACAGCTAAGCAGATTGCAGTGAAATATAAAAGGACCCTCTGGAGCTTTGGTGTTTAAATGTATCATCAGAAATGATCGTACATAAACACAAATGATGTATGAAACTATCTTCTAAAGCTTGTTTTTCTGAGTATCAGTGAGATTTTTTGAGTTAAAAATAAACATTGTCATATAACCGTTTGCAATAGTAATCCATTGAGAATGACAAATTTGTTCTTGCTTACAAAAAAACAGGTTTTTTAAATTTTGTGAAATATTGGTGATGATATAACATCCCAAAACCAGCATTCATAGCTGATCATTTCTAAAACTGTGTTCTACTTTACTGCTCTTTTGTTGAGAAAACCACTCCAGCTTGGCTTTCAAGTGCACAGTAGCAATTCTGGTTACCGGAACGCCCAACTGATCCCTTGGTATTAATGATTCATTATTTGGCTTGTCTAATGCTGATATTCTGTTCAACAAAATTCCATTTTGCATTGCTCCAGAACCTTTTCTTTCGCCATCAACATAGCAAATTACATGGGCAAGATAAATTTCATTTATGAGGAACAAGTAATCCAGAATATGGATATCATAACCAATTAGCTGCCTTGCAGCTGTACACTAACTTTTTGTTGTTAATAAAAGGGTTTTCGAGAATCGAGCACTTGCATATATCAAATAACGTATGTAACCATTCTTCATCCCCTTTATTACCTCCATGCTTCATTTCTTTCTTAAAGCATTATATCTATCTATTAAATCTTTCAACTTTGCTTTTATCCTCTGTTTCCTAAGTACAGGAAGACTAGCTTTTGTCCATAGGCTTAACACGTCTAACAATGGTTAATCTTTCACATCTTTGTGATAGGGTAGTTTGTTAAAATACTTAGGATTAGTTACAGTTAACTGATTTCTTAAGCAAAAGTAATGTTCAACTACTTTGGAATTAAGAGGGAGCATGTTTTTCTCAAGCTCTTTTAAGGTTTGCATCAACTTGGTAATAGGCCTACTACTTCTCAAAGCCATGGCTAAACAACTGAAACCTGTTTTTTTTTTTTTTTTAGACAAATTTATAAAATAACCTCAGTTAAGACAGCTTGTAGGCTTTGCTACGCAATAAAAGTGGAAAAAACAAAAAAATTTTCTACTGGAATGCTCCAGCACGATGAAAATAGGTGCAAATTTAGTTTTTTCCTTATAACTTTTTTTCTGAAGGAGATAGATAAAAGTTTTCTCTGGATCAGGTATAGAAAACCGACTATTCTGCACATTTTGACACCAATTTTGTTGACCTACAATAAGCGGTTGGGGAGATACAGCCAAATCGCAAAAAATCGGCCCTTTAAAATTTTATACGTTGTGGACCACCTCAAATTGACGTCATAATTGAAAAAAATTTGGGGTGTAAACTTTTTACCCAAAATACCACTGGTAGGGACCCCAGGCATTTTGAAATTCAAAAGTGGTGAAAAAATGAAACACCCTAATGTGTAGCTGATATGTAGTTTATTTTTATATTTTGCCAAAGTGCTTTATTACGAGTGTTCTGTGCTTGTTTTTGTTTGCTTATAAGCATAGGTGTACCAACCAAAAAAACTTGGGGGCAATGAAATTTTGCCCAAATTTTGTGATGTTTGTCCAAATCATGATTTTCTAATACTTTACAGATGGGACAAAAAATTGTCTGAGATTCTCAAACAAAGACTAAATTTCATCTTAAAATCATGGTGATTTCTAAAAAAAGTCTTCACTTGGAATCAGTCTCATATTTTTCGATTTTCGTCCCAAAATCAAGGTGTTCTCTAAAAAAAAAGTCTTCACCTAAATTTAGTAACTATTTTTTGCAGTTGATCATTGTCATTGCCCTAAAATTCCTGACTTTGCCCAAATTTTTCATATTGCTGCTTGAAAAATTCTGGTTTTTACAAATATTTTCTTGTCTGAAACATTTGAATTTTGCCCACCTGTCCCCCTGCCAGGTATGGCTATGCTTATAAGTATGTAAAAAGCACTGTTTCCATTATTACTAAATATTAAATACATGTTGTCAAAGTGTAGTTGTTTTATTGTTACATTGTATTATAACACAAATCTTAAATAGCATGCAACTACAAGCATTTTGTCAGTTATAAATACGAAATTTATTAAAAATTTGAATTAAGTCTTTATCAAAGCATCCAAATTTTTAAGTAGTTTTATTAAACCACTTTAACAAATAAACTAAAATAAGAAATTAAAACGCAAATAAATTGGACTATAGTTAAAAGTTTAAAGTTTATGCTTTGTGGTGGTATGATACAAGACAAACAAAATCAAAAATGTTTAGCTTTTAATAAATTTTCTAGTAATGAATGGTTTAATGCTTGCTGGTTGTCTTTCCTTTTCTTTTTTTTTTTTTTTTTGAAAAAAGTCTGGTTTTTAACTGCTGACTTAGGTTAGCTTTATTTTCACTTTTAGATGAGAAAATTGTTGGTGATGCAGAGTAAGTTTCATCATCATCTTGTCAATTTTTTGTTTTTTTTTAACAATCATATTCATGAATAGGTGAAAAGAAAAATTCACCACTTCAATATTTAGTTTTTTGTTTTTTTTTTCTTTTTTAATTTATTTTCATATGACTGGATGACTACTCTCAAAAAGTTTGTTTTATTGAGGAAATACTAAATATCATTTCCAGTTTTTTTAAGGTTATGAAATAAAATTGCTCAAAAAGGATTTTATTGCCTGCAAACAGATGTAAGCTGCTTATATTTATTCTTGTAAAAATACAGTTTCCTCTATTATTATTAAATTGCAAGGGTGGACAAGAACAAATTACAGAAACCAAATAACAAAGCTGCTGCTAGAAATGAAGATAGCATCTTTTTTTGTTATATTTTCAAACTATTCCTCTTGTTGCAGAAAACTTTTTCACTACTTTCAGCCTACCATGAAAACAAAATCAATAAATTGTATCCAACCATTAAAAGTATCAAAGATCACAATTAATTTAATGTTTTTGGAAAAAAAAAAAAGTGTCCACACTTTAATGGAAAAAAAACTGTGGTTTTAAACTTTTTTAAATCATTTATACAGGAGAATTGTTTGAATTAGATGCTTGTTGTAGTGAGACAGAGCCAACATTGAGTGTTGTCCAACATCACACATCAGATCAAGTATATATTTTGATAGCATTTCATTTGGAGTAGATTTGATAAAATTTCCATGTTGTGAGTAGATGGACAAAGTGCCAGATCTAAAATGGAAACTGTCACTTTATTATCTTTTTGCTGTCAAACATTTGCAGAACTCTGGTTGGCATCAAGCAGCTTGACTTCATCAACCAAAAAAATGTGATTATTTTAAACAAAGCATTAAAGTGGTACTGGTCCTGGTTCTAAACAGCTACAGGAACCAGAAGGGCGCAACCAGCCATGCTATGTCTATCAAAAGCAAGAAAGCATTTATGCAGTGTAATGTTTGTTGCCATGCAAAGCAAGAATCAAAATTGGTGCAAGGTTTTGAGCAGCACTGATTCCTATACAGATTCAGATTTTTAAGTATGAAGCAAACAATGTATTCCATACATACAATCTGATTTATTCTTTTGCATTGCAAATTACCAGTAAAATGATAAGTGGTGCCAATAGGATGATAAGCCATTTTTTTATCACTAAAAATTGCTTCAGTTTTTTACATAAAAATAAAGCCCCACCGTTGCTGTGGACTTTAAATGATTGAACAAACAAACTAAACAAGATGCATATATACAGGGTGTGGAAAAAGTCCTCAATCTTATAAAAAGTTAAATTTAACAACGAATAAAGGTTGAAATTAAACAAAAATCAACACACAATTTGTTAGACACCCATTTAACATTTCTACCATCTATTTTTCAATATGGCCACCTTTGGCTTCAATTACACACTCAAGCCTCCCCCTGAAGCTCTTCACTGTGGCACAAAAGGTTTCTTGGAGAATTTTGGCCCATTCTCACCTAAAAAACTTCTTCAAAGCTTTGGTATTATCATGGGCTGATGTGCAGGCCTCTTTCTCCAAGATGGACCAGACACAAAAGTCCAGAGGGTTCAAGTCAGGTGATGAAGGAGACCACAATTTTTTCCTCCAGAAAGCTGGAAAGTGACTCTCACACCAGTCCTGGGTTTTGTTTGCAGTGTGAGAGGGCACACTGTCCTGTTGGAATTTGAAAGGGTCATCTTTGAAATGTTTCTTCATTTCAACATGGGATGGAGTCAAAATATCCTGAATGTACAAGTTTGCAGTCAGTTTGGCACCCTCTTTAAAAAAAATTAGAGGGGATTTCCAATTTTCAGAGATGGTAGCCTATACCATTGTCGAGGTAGGTTTTTGGCATTGGTAAACGGAATTTATGGAACTGGGAATGCTATTAGCACTCTTAGCCAAAATTCTGTTGTTCTGCAAGTTGAACTGGGCCTTAACAGTAAAGATTTTTTCATCAAAAAAGATAATTTCTCCAGCATCCATGCCATCCTTCATTTGGTTCAGGAGAATCTTGGCTCTTTCCATTCTCTTTTGCTTTTGCAATGCTGTCAGTTGGTGTCTGTTGGTCATCTTCAAAGGGGACAACTTGAGATCATCTTTGACAATTGTTCTGACAGTTTTTTCATCAATTTTGAAGTCCTTAGCCATTTCTCTTAGGGTTTCTTATCCCTTTGGGGTTCCTCCTTATCCGCTCCCTAATGGCCTTAATTTTGGTTGGGGTGTGAGCAGTTTGGGGTCGTCCACTTCTGGGACAACCATCTGATATCCCAAGTTCTGTGTATCAGTTTACTGCATCCCAAACTGTTGATTTTGGAGCTTTTAAGATCTTAACAATCTGTGGATTTCTCTTTGCCGCACAAAAAAGTTGGATAATGGCCTTACATTGACTCATTTTAAACAAATGCAAATTAAATTTTAAGAAATTTGAATCTGAAACATAAAAATACAAGTATCTGCAAACAAAAAAAGCCAAAAATGGATAAATTTAGTTAAAAAATAATACCTTTAGTTTAATTTTGAAAATTCGATCAGAAACTTTTTCTGCACTCTGTACTTAATAAAAGTTTCTGTTTTTGTATTGTTATGAGGGAAAACAAACAGGAATTGGCTAAAAGCATGTAAGGTCTCTTACTTTGTGAGAAACCTTTAAAATCTATGTTGATTCTTTCACACAAATGCATTGATTTTTTTAACGTCTCATATTGAGAAAGTAACATTCTTTGATCTGTTAAAATGTAAAGATGAGTGACACCAGGGTGTCCTATTTGATTATAAATATCTCTAAAATTGGGAGGGTTGAGAGAATTGACCATAGTCTTGAAAATGCTTTAGTGGCAATGTTTTGAGCACTAGGTTGATGTTTTATTTTGTAATCAAAATTTCCAAATTCAGATTGCCAAAGCTAAATCTTATTGTTTTTTGGTTTTCGCATTTTAAAAAGATTAAACGTATAAGAGACTGCAGATTAATCTGTCAATAATATAAAAATGAATTCATTTCTTTACTGCATCAATTATTATGACTGCCCCCCTTTCTACTGTGGAGTAGCAAAATTGTTTTGGGTGTAAAAATTTGCAAATGAAAGGCCACAGATTGTTTTTTGATTGAGTGTCATGCTTAACATCACCTTTGATTACAATTAATGGTATTCCTTCTTTGATATGAGTTAAGCAAGCTGAGCAAGTTCTTTTCAAAGTGTGTGAATCAGGGTCAGAGGTTCTCAGACAAGAAAAAACTAGATGAAAGATTAGCTTGAATTAATGGTCAAATTTTCTGCAAAAAATTGTGCACTCATTGGCATAATGCAGATGTTTGCCAATGGACTGAAGCTTTCTCACTTGCAGTGCAAGTAAGCACAAACCAGTTGCGTGCTGTCTTTCTCCAACCAATCAGAGGCGCCATTACTTTCAATGTCTTCCAATTTTACCTTTTTCTTGCAGTTTGTCATTGCCAGAAGATTTCTTTTATTGAGAGTTGGCTGAAAGAATTTTAAGAAAACAGTCTTTTTTAAAGAGTACCAAAAGTTGAAAGAGTTAATGATTCCATTGATATTTTAAAGCTTTGTACAATCAAGAATTTATTCTAACATATATTCATATTAAAAGTAATTGTTGCTATACTGGTACTGTCAACTAGCTGGCTTAGATTTTTTGAAACTTTCTTTTTGCACATTTTTGATATCTTGTTACACATCTATTAATGCATGGATATTCATACAACTGCCTGAATGTTTTTGCATATGTTAGATTTTTTTAGTTCCTTTTTTTTAAAGAAATTTACTTGAATGAATAACAGGATAGTGATTCAAAAAATCTGTATTGATATTTATCTTTATGATTTCATTATAAACAAAATTTTATTTTGTAGTTAAATGATTTTATTTGAAAATATCTGACAATTAAAACCTTATGCTGTTAATTGCCAAAATTTTTTATGCATATAATACAAAGGCAAAATGCTGCATGCAAACCAATTTTAACATTGCAAGGTGCTTTGCACTACAGCTGCAAACCTTCATGAATGATGCACATTCAACTCATAAAATTTTTGCAGCACACTTGCATTGTTTTTGTGACACATTTGTTCAAAAGCCTTTAGTTAGACTGTCTTTTTGTATGAACATATGGTAAGGTTTTACACAGGACTGCGAATTTGAACTCAAAGACCTCAGTCTTTTTTGTTGTAATAGATAAATAAGGTTTCTCAAATTCAAACCTTTTATCAAGTAAAAAGTCTTTATTCTATAAATAGAAATTTTTTAAACTTGAGGAATTGAAAATAGTGAACTTGAACTCGAACTTGGTTAAAAATACATCAAGTTTGCCATCCTAGTTTTACACCAGTCAGTTCTTTTTAGTCAGTTTTAGGCTACTAAATTTTAGGGCTTCACACCAACTTTAACTCTGGCATTGTTTGTAAATTTTGCTTTTATTTTAGTGTCTATTTTGATGTGTATGCACTATGCAATTGTAATGTTTTTTTTTTGTAGTGTTATCTAAATGAAAATATACTTTATATGTAGAGTAAATGATGTCATATTGTCAGTGAACGGGATTGACATGAGCAATGTTAAACATGGTCAGGCTGTGCAAACATTGAAAAATGCTGGCTTGAGAGTAATGTAAGTGATGTTTTTTTATTCTAATTTTTTATTGGTATAATTTCACTTTTCAAAAAGCCACTTAGAAATTTTTTTAGAAAAAATTGCTTGTTGAAATTATAATTTTATTTAGTTGAAACTATTTTTACTTTCTTATCAAAAATTAAATGAAACAGCAATATTTAAGGCTTTTTTAGTTGGATTTTGCTTTAATTGCTTATCAGCTGAAACAAGTTGATTTTCTAAAGAAAATAGGTTTAAATTTGTGTGTTAACATTTCAAGAAAACATGTGCGACCTTGCAGCATTTTTAAATTGTTAAACATAATTGTTTCTTTTAATGTTTAAAATGTTTTGTTAACTTTTTGTGGAATTTGGTTGTTTGTGGTACAGAATTGGAATATAGCCAGCAAAAAACAAAATGTTGGAATGATGGAAAAAATAATTTAATTCTATTCATGAATGGCCATCCTGACCATGTCATTGAGAAAACAATTCCTTGCGAATTAAAAGATTTTACATCACCTACTTCCCATATGCTAAAGAAATGCCTTGTCTATCTTTAGCTGTCCTGGTTGGGAACTTCTTCACTTCAAAATCAAAGCCAGTGTGGAAAAATGCTTTTTACAGTAGAACAACGTGTTATTTTTACATCTCACTCACTTCTTTTTGCAATCAAAAAGGACGTGTTGCCTACTTCACTTTTAAGCAGTTTAGTTTATAATAAAAATATTGTTTGCTTATTTGTTTACAAAACATGCAATTTGACTTTGAGTTTTTTATTATTGTAGTCACAATTTTATTGACATTACAAATCACATTAGAGAGTTGGCAGTTTTTTATTGACAAGTTTTTTGTCTGCCAATGGTATATGATGCAGTGAATATTCATAATTTCACAACCTCTGGTGTGACTTTTTTATAAGAGCAACAACCTTGTTATGTACTCCGAAGATAGCCCTGGCACTGTTGGTGGACACAGCCCTACATTTTGACCACATCACTTCATGTTCTGAGAAGTAATTGTCCACTTTTAAAAATACACTTGAAGCAGTGGTAGCTATGTCAATTGGAAGACAAAACAAAAAGTAATCTACAATTTTCTTGCATTTCATGTCTTAAAAGCAAGCATAAACAATCAATTGAGCTTGACTGGTAATATTAGTTGTTTCATCTAATTGAAGCAAGGCACATGGTGGAACTTAGCTAAAAAATGATTTCTTTTAGTGATGCAGCAATGAATAAACATCTCCTTTGCATGATATTATTGGACTATGCCAGTTTTTGCACTTTGGTTACAACCATGGCTCCTCCATGAATCTCCTGTGCTTCTATCTGTAGATAGGGTTTCACAATGCTTTCTTCCAACGTAAATGGCTTCCTTTAAGATGTAAGAACATGAGCTATATTTAGTGATTATATGACTAGAGGTTGATCAGAGCATGCACCATCAATTGTTTGAATTGTTACTGTTGCTCAATGAATAGTTGTGTTTGTTGTTTGAAGAATGATGCCAACTTGTTTGTGTGTTCAGAATGTCCAGTGTCTCTGTGCCTTTTCAGTTTATACTTTTTCATTGAAGAATTGTGGTATATAACCTGGCAGAAAATACAGCAAGCCAAATGGTAGTTTTTGTCTGAATCTTTAACAAATCCCAGTTCAGCACATGCATTGTTCCATTTTTGCTTTTTACTCAATTGTTGCTTTTTCATTTGTATTAACTGTCAACTGTTCATTATTTCCAAATTTTCTATTTCTTGCTGTACTGCTGCATCTGGCTTATTAGAAGTAAAACAATAATTTACAAGACTCCTAGGTTTGAACTTCAATCTATTGTATCAGTAAATAAAACACTGTAAAAGTCTTTTAACAGAAATTTATTACTCTTCAGCCAAGTCAAATTGATGATTTAATTTAATTAGTGAAATTGCAATAAATAAATTAATAATAAAATCAGTCAAAGTATTTAATGAAGAAATTAAAAACTAAAACCAACTAAATCATAATGAAAAATTGATTTCAACCTATAATCATCAGTTTTGTAAAAAATCAAAAATTTAAAAATCATTATTCATTCTAATTGGGTCCTGACTCTAAAGCAGGGCATGCTATAAAATGGAAGGAAAATTTCAGTATAGAATATGGCATTTTTAAAGTGTGGAAAGGAATGGAAAGAATTTTCCATACTTTACACTTTTTCTGTATTTGCTCATTTTAATTTTGTTTACATACTAAGTGCAGTTAATAAAGCTGCTTTTGATTAGACACACAAAATGATGAAAAAAAGTATGTGAATAAATTCTTTGTTGTACAGAATTTAAAAATAACCAATGGTATAGATGGAATCATAACTGAAAGAGTTATGGTTCCGTCTATACCATTGGTTATTAAAAAAAAAGTAGTAGCCAAAAGTCTTTTCAAATAAATGGGGCCAGAAAAAAGAATGGAAAGTAAACCAGATTAGTGATATTTCAACACTGGCATTTAAGCAGTTTGTAACTTCAATGTAGGGCCAGTTTTAAAGTTCAAGTCTGAGTGCCTAGTGTTCAACTACTTCACTCATAATAATGATCAGATGTATTTATAAACTACTCTATATTCAAAAAGTTAATATAGTCTCAGAGCAGTTAAACATGAATGAAAAACACCACAACTACAAAAAAACAAAATTTTTAGATTGTCAACACATTCAAATGTAGATAATCAAAATAATAACTAAAATTACAGATTTATCACTCAGACAAGTATCAAGAAAATTGGGACAAATTCAAAGTGAAGACCTTTTTGAGATCACTACTTTTTCAGGACAAACATAAAAAAATCCACTTTTTGGGTATGAAAATCAAAAAAATCAGGATAAATTCAAAATACAGACCTTTTTTTTTTCAAAATCACTATAGTGCAACCCTCAAACAAAATCAACTTTGCAATGTGGCCCTTGAGCTAAAAAGTTTACCCACCTCTGAGTTATACTTATAAAAACACTTATTAAAATGTACATGATATGGAATTTAGAGTTGTTGATGTAATACAAAGTATGGAAAATAAATAGAATGTAGAATAAAAGATTTTGAATTTTCATGGATATGGAATATGGAAAATTTCTATTTTATTCCATTCCATAGCATGCCCTGCTCTTAAGAAACAAAGTAAAGCTTCAATTAAAGCTACAGGGCAAACTACATAACAGCTGATGCTGTGATTATCAATAACGTAATGATGAGATTAAAACACACACTGTAAAAGATTTGTAGTAAAATCAAAGAAAATGCAACTTCCAAGTAGATTGAAAGTGCTGGCTGAAAAGATCAAAGAAGCCACTCTAGTTTTCTCACAGTGTACAGTTTAAAACATAGTCAACAAAAAAAAAACAGGTTTGAAATTAAATCAACTACAGGGTTTTAAGGTTAAGAATAGAATTATGAACAAAGTGTGATGAGGACCTTATTTGCATTATTGCACATAACAAAAAAATCAAATAAGAGCACAATATAATAAAAACCAAAATGGAAGAATTAAAGTATAGAATCATACACAATGCTCATTTGCACCATGTTTTTAATCTGCAGCACAATTTTTTTCATCTGCACAAGTGCATACTGTCCCACAGGTTGAAAAGCACTGGTTTAAATAATTACTAGAAAAAATACTTTCTTAAAAACAGATGGCATTTTGGTGGTTGGATACTAAAAATCATGGTTTGAATCCCATTAATCTTAAAAATCAACATTAAAATTTCACTTTATTAGAACCAGTAATTGAAAAACTTTTATAACTTTTAACTACTTGAATCAATTGATTTTATGATGTCATTATGTTTCATTTATGTTAGTGTGCTTGGCTTTTTTAGATTAAAGATTAGGAGAAAGGTTAATCCTAATTTTTGTGTGGTTGTTGATGATGAGAACGTTACAAATGTGCGGTTGGTCAAAGGATCCAAAGGTTTGATATTAATTATAAAATTAATGCAAATGTTTTAACTTAATTTAGGCTAAAGGTTTGAGCAAAATAAATATTAAACAAATTATTTACAGAGTGTAACTTCAAATTGTTGCCTGAGCTTGTTTTTAATAAAATATACCATAAAACAGTCAATTTTGAAGATATTAAAAAAAAACAGCATGAAGGATATGACCTGGAAATGCATTCTATTTAATAATGCTGCCATTAGCCTTGGTGATGCATTTGATCCTGGTCCTGAAGCACCTGCAGGTCTTTTCACAACCTTTTGTTCATAAAGATGCAGAGTTTCTTGATGTAGCCAATAAAGGTCCGTTTCCACTACGAGCATGGAAAAGAGCATTCTTTGTTTGTTTTATTAATTTTTTTTGCGCTCGCTTCAATTTTAACCGCTCGCTTCAATCGAAGATCAATAAAACAAACAAAGAATGCTCTTTTCCACGCTCGTAGTGGAAACGCGCTTTCAGAGATTTTTTGATTGTATGAGGGCATCAGTTAGGCAAAGCCTTCAAATTTGCTTCCCAAAAAAAAAAATTTATTGGATTGAAATTCTGCTGCTGGGAGTGCCATTGACCCTTGGTTATGATGTAGTTGCAAAATTTTTTTAGTCAGGTGAGAAAGTGGTTGGAGACATGGCAAGGAGCATTGACTTGCTGCCACACACAGGGCTTATCTACGTTCACCTGTTTGATCCAGAGCAACACCACAGTCTCCATAAACTGCAGATAGATCTCAGTATTGATCTGTCTCAAAGGTGTGTAGCGGCATCATATTGCTGTCAGAGCTGATTGCACCAAAGACCATGATCATGGTAGGATACTTGGTTCTCATAACTCTGGTCACATCCTTGGGGCACGTAGCAATCCATCTATTGTTCTGCTTGTTGTAGACCAGCTCCTGGCAAAGTTTTTTTTTTATCAGAGAAGAACCACTGCATGTTGGGCTTCTTTGGGTGCTTTAGTGTATTAGGAAGCTTGGTAGCCTTGAGCATTCTTTTATCTTTGGTTTCCTGGGTCAAAATCTGACTAGTTTACATTCTACAACTTTTGCAGCTTAAATCTTCCTTCACACAGCATTAAATTGTTCTTTTTGTCAACTCCCAATTTGGCAGCCATTGATCTCATTGACTGGAAAGGGGTTATTGTTGATCATGGTTTCAACCCCCTTATTCTGCAATTATTATTTATTTATTTATCTTATCACCATATTTATCCTCCTGACTTGCAGGAAAGTGAAAGAGGTACTAATACATAGGGCAAGCCAATTACCCTGACCTGCTTCAAGGATGCCAAGATGTTGCTGTCCACTTTAAATCTTTTTTAGGTTTTTTTTTTTTTTTAATAACTAATGTATTGGCAAAACCATTAACTCTAAATTTGGAGTCTAAAGTTAATGGTTCTGTCAATACCATTGTTATTTTAAAGTTCTGTGTAATCAAGAATTTATGCCAATTTTTTAGTTTTATAGAGATAGAACCAAAATTTAGAACTGCTTGCAAAGATCACCATGTAAAGAAAAGTGCTGTTAAATGTCTTTTCCAAGGATACAACAGAATGGCATGAGTAGTTTTTGAACCGAGACTATATTGATCACAATCACGGTGCTCTAACCACTCAACCACGCTGCTGACAAGTTGAAATGTTGCAGATAGAATAGAAATTCTTTTTGCCTGTGATGGCTGAGAAAAGTTTTTCTAGTTCTCAGTGCAAACTGTATTCTGCAGTAAATATAATCCAATGTCCAAATCACAATCAAATTTGATTATTCTGATTTTGCAAGATCTTCTAGGTTAAATTGAATTTTGTTGATTTCTGATCAAATACATTTTGGAACATGGTGCTTCATATGGTCTTTAAGTTTCTCAGACAAGTATCTTACTTTTACATCTCATTTTACTTTTACATTTACTTTTACATACATGCAAGCTGATTATCTTCTCTTTGTTAAAAGCAGTTTTTAATAATTGATTTTTTCAATTTACGAGGGTCAGTCAATAAGTAATGAGACTTTCTCAATTACTTTGGTGTTCTTGGAGTTATGCAACTGAAATTTTATGTGATGATTATGAATGGAGTTGTCATCTTATTTACAACAAAACTTGTTTATTTTCAGATTACTGTAGGTGTGACGATAAATTGAAATGACTACTAGGCTAGGAAACAGCTCATGCTTGGAACAAAGAGGAGTCATCAGATTTCTGTTGGCAGAGAGTGTAAAATCATGTGAGATTCTGTCTAGAATGCAAAGACAATATGGTCCTTCCTGTATGTCTAGAGCAAACTTCTACAAATGGGTGCAAGCATTCAAAGATGGACGCGAAAGCATTACTGATGATCTGAGAAGTGGAAGACCTGTGGATGTCTCTACCCCAGAAGCAGTACAGGCAGTTGAAGACCTGATCAAATCTGATAGAAGGGTCACTTTAGATGAAATTGCTACAAACTTGGACATCTCCCATGGCACAGTGTACGCAATTGTGCGTGAGAAGCTGCGTTTTTCAAAAGTCAGCTGTCGCTGGGTTCCAAAGATGTTAACGGATGATCACAAAATGCAGCGCCTGATGGCTTCCAGAGCATCACTACGCAGATACAGAAAGGAGGGAGATGTATTTCTATCGAGAATAGTGACAACTGATGAGACCTGGGTCTTTCATTATGAACCTGAATCGAAACGACGATCAATGGAGTGGAAGCATGTTTCTTCCCCAGTGAAGAAAAAATTCAAATCTCAGAAAAGTTTAAGGAAAGTCATGCTCACTGTGTTCTGGGACAGAAATGGGCCGATCACTATCAGTTTCTTGGAAAGGGGCAATACTGTGAACTCAGAGAACTACTGTGAGCTGCTAACTCAAGTGAAAAAAGACATTAAGAACAAACGGAGAGGACTTCAATCAAGAGGTGTGATTCTCCTTCAGGATAATGCAAGGCCCCACACAGCAGCAAGAACCCTAGCCAAAATTGAAGATTTAGGCTGGAAACTTCTAACACACCCACCCTACAGCCCAGACCTTGCACCATCTGATTTTCACCTCTTCGGCCCACTCAAAGAGAGTATGAGGGGAATTCACTTCCAGACTGATGAAGAAGTGAAGGCTGCTGTGAGCAACTGGCTAAGGACCCAGTCCACGGAATTCTATGCCAAAGGAATAGACAATCTAATATCAAGATGGAACAAGTGTGTTGCAAAGGAGGGAGACTATGTTGAAAAATAAAAAAGCATTTTTTGATTACCAGTCATTGCAAACTTGAGTTATTAAAAAAGTCTCATTACTTATTGACTGACCCTCGTAAAACTGATTGTGATTTGCTATCAAATTACATTTCCTGTAGAATGCACTTTGCACTCGTCGTCGTCGTCATCATTTGAAGGGCATCCACTCCAGGCCAGACACAAACAGAACTGGGGCCGAGGGTTTATCCTTTTACTACCCCAGACTGCTGCACTGCCTGGATCAGATGCTGGCAGTGATGTTATTAAGCCAGCATTGAGTTTCGTCATCCAAAACCGTCAGACCGCGTGCTCCATGTGGTGCCCGATGTATGGGGCACGCTGTTAGTACATGGTCTGCGGTTTGCTCTGAGGCGCCACACTCGCAATTCGGTGAAGGAGCGAGACCCCATTTGTGCATGGACGAATGGAATTGCCCAACACCAGTCCACAGGCGGTTGAGCTTAACCCAAGCTGCTCGGGGTAAGCCCATCCCAACAGGCCTGACACTGGTCCCGGGCACAAAAGCACGGAGCCTGGAAGCATTTTCACAGTACTCCGCATTCCATTTGTGATTTGTCCATTCAGAGGCGCGGATGCCAAGTCTGGCAAAGTTGTCCAAGAGATTCCGCGCACCTGGCACAAACGGGCGTCTGGATCTTAGTCTCACTTGGCCAGTATCTGAGGACCCATTTAACAGACCATGCAAAATATGATCGGGGTCCAGAGATCCACGGTAAGCCAAGGAGAGTGTCGCTCCCAGTCGGCGAAGCTCAGCTGGCTGGATGCCTGAAAGTACAGGTAGGTGGTCCGTTGGAGTGGGACGCAGGCATCCAGTAACTATGCGCAAGGCGTCATTTAAGACACTGTCAATGAGGCGAGTGTGAGCACTGCGACACCAGACTGGCGCACAGTACTCAGCTGTTGAGTAGACTAGAGACAAGGTGGCTATGCGTAGTGTTTTAGCACCAGCACCCCATCCCGAGCCCACGAGTCGCCTCAACAGTGTGACACGCGATGATAGTTTTTTGCGCAATGCCACTAAATGGTGACGAAACGTGAGGGATCTGTCCAGTTTTACCCCAAGGTATGTAGGGATTGGACAGAACGGTAAAAGTCTACTGTTGTTGTAGACCTTTAGCTCACGTTTGGCCTCTCGGTTGTTTAAGTGAAAGGCTGTCGTCACCGTCTTAGTGTGACTGAGCTTCAACCTCCAAGTCTGGAGATATGCTGACAGTGTGGACATGTCTTGGCTTAATGTCCCCTCCAAGTCCTTCCAGTTTCCAGAAGAGTGCAACAATGCTAAATCATCAGCATAAGCAAACTTTCTGGAAATCATGGAAGAAAGATCGTACGTATAGATGTTAAATAGGAGGGGAGCCAAGACCGATCCCTGAGGAACGCCGTTTTTAAGACGGCGTAGCCTGCTTTGCTTGCTGTCACCGGTGGTAAGGGTGAAACTTCGATTTCGGACAAGCTCCATGATCATTTTGACCATGTGCTTATCTGGAAGTAGTCTCAGCAGCTTGCAGGTAAGGCCACGGTGCCAGACAGTGTCATAAGCAGCTGTCAGATCGATAAATACGGCACCGGCCTTCTTTTTAGCCTCAAAAGAATCCTCGATGTTCTGGGTTAGCAGAACAACTTGATCTACGGTTGACCTCCCGCGTCAGAACCCAGCCTGCTCTTTAGGGAGCAGTGGATCGATTAAGGGTTCAACGCGGGCGTAGATAAGCCTCTCGAGGATCTTGTAGGGGACACAGAGCAGAGATATCGGTCGATAACTCTTTGGGTCCCCCACGGGCTTTGCTGGTTTTGGGATCGCGACCACAAGCGCTCTTCTCCAGATCTTGGGAATTTTGAGTCGGCGCAAACAGGAAGAAAGGAAGTCACGTAACCAGGACTTCAAAGCAGCTCCAGCATGGAGTATAAGCTCAGGGCAGATGGTATCAGGACCCGGAGCTTTACCTGGTTTTAAATGTTGAAGGGCAGCAATAAATTCTCTCTGTGAAAAATTGTCAGAGATATTTACTGCGTCTGGTGTTGTGGCCCTCCAAAGGTCAGACACTTCTTGAAAAACAAGTCGAGATGACTTGCGATCAACAGCCTCGTATTTCCCATTTCTAACCAGCTGAGATGCAATAGCATCGGCTGAAACGGGACAATGACGAGGAGAGTGTCGTGACCTACCAGTAAGGTTGTTCAAAATACTCCACGCTTTTCGACTAGAGTGTGAGAAGTCAATGCTCCGAACTGCTTCGGACCATCGATCCTTCCGTTTTCTGTCAAGCTTGGCAAGCAGAGTTGTAGCAGCCAAACTTGAGTCGTCTCCCTGAGGAGACTGCAGAAAGGTTTTATAGAGGGATTCACACTCTGCATCCCAACACGGAATATAGTTGTTTCGATACCCGCGTGGGATAGTCTTTTTGGCTGCTTTTTTAATGATGTTACAGAAGTCCTGGTAAGCCGCATCCACATCAAGTGAATCAGGCGGCAACAAAGTCTTTGCGAATTTATTCGTCAAAGCAATGTAGTGACTCCAATTGGCCTTGCGGAAGTTCCATCGCTTAACAGGCATGCTTGGCACTGCCATAACAAACCTTGGTGGTGTAATAAGCGAGGGTCGATGTTGTGACCTGGGAAACTTCTCAAGGACACGTCTATCCGGTAAGCGACTGTTTGGACCTACGCTAGCGAAAGCTAGGTCTGGATTGGTGCCAGTGTTCCAGCGGCCGGAATAAAAACTGGCAGCGTCCTTGGCATTATATAGGAGGGCAAGACAATTAATACTTGCCCAGCCAGCCAAGCAATCACCGTCCGGACTGTTGTCATCATAACCCCAGTCAGCATGACAACAGTTAAAATTGCCAGCGTACAGACAGGGGTGAGGAAACACTGGGAGATCCAGGGTTCGCAATCGCGTTGGTGGTGGTTTGTAGACGTTGACTATTTTATAACCATCAACGTCCACACACAGCCACTCGATCTCCGATGTCGGTGGAGATTGGTCCAAAAGCGTGTATCTCAGTCGCTCGTGGACAAACGTGGCAAGGCCATGCTTCCTGCTTAAAGAAGACCCAGCTAGTTGGTAGTGTGGTAGCACCAACTTCTCTGCATCAGTGCAGTGGGTCTCCTGCAGTAGGATGACGAGTGCCTCAGACTGCATAGCGAGGTGATGAAGAACATTCATCTTGCTTGCAGTGAGGCCTTCGATGTTCAGCTGAAGAATAGTGGGTCTTCGGAACTTGTTGGCAATGTGCCCTGAAAAGGGCAGTTTTATCCTGACATTGCCCCGTCCTGAAAAGGACGTTTGCCGATTAACAGACCCACACTGAACATCGGAATGGGTGGATACCCTTCCGTTTTGGTAGGTTCGGTTTCGGTCTGTCATTTTAAAATCAATGAGCAGACTTACTCACGGCCCAGGCTGCGTGAAAGCACCTACCACTTTGCACTGAGACTACAGTATAAAACCTCCCAAGTTCGGAATTCTCACCATTTCTTTCCGTTCTAGCTACAAAGCAATTTATATAAAAACAAGCAACAGTCAATGCACCAGAAAAAATAATTGGAATTATCTCTGCAACTTTTCAAAATTTTTACAGACAAGATTTTACACATTGGCAGTCAGCATGCAATTTATGCAAACGTCCAGTTAATATAAAAAAATATTTGGCGTTTTGCTTCAATAATATTGGCTCAAGGCATAGAAATCCACTATGAATACTGAGGTTTTCTGCAAATGTGACACAAACAGCTTTTAGGTATGCTTTTTTAACTTTAAAATCTAAGTTTAAAATATGGTATTGTTTAGGGCTTGGTTTTAGCATAGTTGGAGGAGTTGGAAACCAACACATTCCTGGTGACAACTGCATCTACATCACAAAGATCATTGATGGCGGAGCTGCTCAAACTGATGGCACACTCAAAGTTGGGGATAAAATTATAATGGTGCAAGGCTTTGCTTTCTTTAAATGTTGCAAGTTTTTAATAAATAATGCTTAACTTGTAGATGCAGGAACCTTTAAATCCACACTAATGCAGAAACCAGGCCTCTGAGGCCCACCTGTTTTAAAGTAGTATGTTTTCATTTGAGGTTGTGTTTGTTGGTGTATATTGGAGCATTCACATACAAAGTACCGTATTGTAGAAGTGTGTTTCATGTATTTTGGTTCCAGTGCATAATTTTATGTACAACATCAGAATGAAAATCTAATTTAAAACTCACTCTAGAGGCAAGCACGCACTAAAATTACAAGCACAAATTAACAAATGACTCAGCATTTTACAGACAGTTGTTACAAATGACATAACTATGTTCCTTACACACGTTTTTGTTACATTTCTTGCATACCATAGCACTTTTATGATCTTTTTTCAAAGGGCAATAGTGTCAGCGTTTTTGTTTGGTACAGGTGTCTCTGAAACAGTCCCTACATTTTCTTCTCTTCTGACCCCGTATCATTCCATTGCCAAAGTACAGTTGACCATTGGTTTGTAGTCATTCTCAGCCGCCTTCTCATTTGTGGAATTACCAATTCCTCAGTGAGATTTTGCAGAAATAATCTTTGCTTTTCAGTCTTTCCTACTTCAAATTCCAAGTTCTGTGTTGAAAAGACAACAACTACATTTAGTGCAGCAACATCCAGCAAATTGTACCACATCACCACTGGCCATCTCTTTGTTTGCTGCTTGCAACTATATGTGTGAATCAATTGGTTAAAGGTGTCCACTCCTGCTTTGGTACCATTGTAGTATTTTATTGCCTTTTGTTTTTTCTTTGAATTGCCTTCATAAATAGCTTTTTCATGATACATAGTACTCAGCATTATAACTGCCTTCCCTTTCTGTGGTACATAGCTTACCATTGTGGTGTTCTCCTTGAACCCGAACTCAGTGCTGTATCGTTCGCGACTTTTACTTGCTTTCATGATCGGGAGTATATCTGGTTTATTTTGTCAAAGGGTCCCAACTGATGTTAGGTTTTTGTCCGGCAGTGATTCAGCCAATTGCACGTTAGTGAAGAAGTTGTCTACAGTTATGTTGCGAGCACTATGCTGTAAAGGGGAGCACAGTTTGTGTGTGATGCGCCTTCCTACATTTCTCTTCACTTTCTTATTTGGTTGTCTACCAGTATAAACACTTCTGTTGAAGCCATAGTTTGTTATTGAATCATATAACCAAAAGATTTTTATGCTGCATTTTCCTGGCTTGGTTGGAATATACTGGAGAAATCTACATTGTCCCTTGAAAGGCACCAGTTGCTCATCAATAGTAACACATTTATGTGGACTATACCATTTTTCGCAGTTTGAAATAAAAAGATCCCAAATGTATCTAAATGCTGCCATGTGGTCTGTTTGCAGACAAAATTCTCTTGTTCTTTTATCATCAAATGTCAAAAAGCGCCGGATGTCTTCAAATCTTTCTACAGATATGGTTGCCTTGTACATAGGGTTTGAGAAGTCATATCTAAACAACTCGCGTGTTGATACAACCCACTGCTTTTCAGAGCCAGCAAGAAGTTCAAGTCCAAAATAAGCTAGAAGTTTTTCCTTGAATACAATGTTCCACTGCTTTCTTCTAATAGTTGTCACTTTCTTTCCTTCCAAGTTTGTGCATTTGCACACCTCTTCCACAATCTCTTCTGATAAAAACAGTTTGGATGCACTGAATGGAGAATTTGTTATCATAGTCCGTTTTGAGCCTGGCTGTTCATACATAATATTATGTCTCGGGGTCCTACTTGGAGGAGGGGTATCCAATCTCCAATATGTCCTATTGCGACCAGTCTGATTAGCAGTTTCTGTATGTGGCTCTATATGCTGTCTTCATTAGAACTGTCATCGCTTGATTCCCCTGAACATTCTGATTCTTCATCGAGGCTCAAAACACTCTCTTTAATCATATTTTCTACTTTGTCAAGTGTTAGCTTATCACCTTTTTGCTCGGCCATTTTCACCAGAAACAAACTGCAATACTAACAAGCAAAGCTTACTAATGATGTGACTTGAGTCCAACTTTTATAGCTACATTCACAACCAACTTTTACTAGCAGCTTGTTTTGTTGGTTGCCATTGAGGGACTATAGGATTGCTTGTATGTGATCCTATAACACAAAACCACATGCAGATCTAAGTAAATGGCTACAAAAGACAGTAGAGATTTTTTGTTAAAATCAGGTTGCAAAAAAAAAAATAGAAATAAGTAGCAAAAGAGATATACTCTGAAAAATATCGGCATAATATTGTACAGCAATCAAGGCAAAGCACAAAACTGAAAGTCCAAGCAAAACTGGTACTCAAAAATTCAGCATAGTCTAATAAAATGGGTGCCCCTCCCACCAGAAAGGTTGTTTTTCTGCATCAATTTATGAAAGCAATCAAGAATAAATTGTATAAGAATACCTGGAACGCTTGAGCTATATGTTAAATAGGGTCAACATAAATTCAAAAAAAAATCCTTGCCAGGCCTCTGAGACTCATTCCTGCATCTAAGGGTTAATTGTGCAAGCATTGCGTTGTGTTTTTTTAAAGTTTTAAATCAATAATGTAAATTTTTAATTTTTTGTAATTTCATCAAGGTGGACGATAAATCATTGATTGATGTTACTCATGAACAAGCTGTGGAGATTCTCAAGTCTACATGTGAGGTGGTGATGCTAAAAGTTGTTCATCCTTTGCCTGCACAATGTTTACCTTCACTGGTTTCATCTAAGCAAGACCCACATTTGTTAAAAGACATTCCTTCCTATGATGAGAAGCAACTCCTTGAAAATTCTTCATTTGAAGATGAAGAAAGTTCTCAAAACCACACTTTACCTATTTTTTGTCCTACTTTAAATGCAGGTTTGTTTGGATTTTAATTAGCTTTGTGAAACATGATATATTGCAATCACTTTTGCTTCTGACACATTAAGTCTTGCTTTTATTATTAAACCCTTTTACTCGATGATGAATATATGCTTGTCACATGCGACATTGGATGAATTGTGATGACAAATGCTCATTTGTCTTACACTCACCTACTATATTCTCTCTCTCTCTCTCTCTCTCTCATGCATTTTTTCTCTTTCTCGTTCTCATCCATCTACTGGTTACAGAAAAATGGAAGTGAATCATTGACTATGTAATTTTTTTCTTGTACTTGTAAACACACACACACACTATTTATCTTACCTTTCTCATGCAAATTTTAAAAACTCTGCTATAGCACCTGCAGCAGTGACTAAAACCTTGGGCAGAAGGGGTTATGCCAGCCAAATTTGATACCATGTTGCCAATAAGGGCTCGTTTCCACTATATGCAGAGTATTCTTTGTTTGTTTTATTGATTGTTTTTGCTTTGCTTGGTACTTAAGTGCAGAAAGAAATAAAAAAAATTAATAAAACAAAGAATTCTTCCACTAACACTTGTAGTGGTAACAAGCCTAACTATTACCACTGCCTCAGTACTACTGTGTTGTTCAAAAACAATCTTGCAAGAATAGGTACTGCAAACTTGTGATCTTTTATTGTGCACAGTTGCTGTATAAACTGTGTATGATAAAATGGTTGATTCTTGGTTCAAAAATATTGAAAGTCTTAAAACTAAATTGTTTTGTAACTGAATAAATATTTATAACATCGATTTTTCATTCATTTATACATTTATCTTAAAAAACTTTATTAACTTTTCTTCAAGAATGTTTTTTTATTTTTTGACCAAGCAGAATGTCCTGGTTTTAAAAATCAATAATGTAAGAGCAAACAGGCTATAAAAATAATCTTTAAGCAGCCATAGCAGTAGATACATAGATTACAGTAAACATGTATTTACTAGAAATAAAGTATACAGGGTGGGCCATAAGTCGCACACCAAAGAATTTGAAACAAATTAAAGGCAAATCAAAACTGAAAATAAACTTTGATTGGAACCAACCAAATATGAAAGTTATAGTAACTGACATGTTCAAAGAAAAGAAAGGATGTTTTATTCTGCTTTTTCTACATTGTTTCCACCACACTACATGTAAGTCTTTGGTGTGCGACTTATGGCCCACCCTGTACAGTCATTTTATTAAAAAGGTTACTGTTACAGTGAAGATATACTGTACTTAAGATGAGAATAATTTTGAGCTTAGAAATATGTCAAAAATTGTAAAATGCATTTTTGTATGGATGAAATTTTAATGCTGGTCATCCTATTATATGCAATAATGTATGTGAATTTCATTAAAAACTAGAATGCTTTTTTCTATTATATTATCTCTTATAAATTATGACATTTTCAAAACATTACAAAATAAAGTAATGCAGTCTATTTATTATATTAACACAGAAATTGCTATGAGAGGAATCTTATTTTTTGATCAAAATTTAGATACAATTATGACGGTCTCAATTAAACTTATTTTTTTATGTTGTGCTCTTGAAAAAAAATTTTTTACATCATTTTACTTTACTTGCCAAGCTTAGAAAGCAGCTTTAGTCATTAGGCTTTATAGATGCATAAAACAACTTCACAGCAATATTTTGACATTTGTGAAAGGGTGAAAATAAATTGCTTTCTAGTTGCATTAAGCTTAACACTGCCATCTTGCAAGTCAAAACAATAGATAGTTGATATAACCATGACTTATATTGAGTATCTTATATATGAACAATAATGTTATTTAATAATGCAAAGAGTGACCTAAATTTATTGATAAAAGTTTTAATGTCAAAAGTTTAGTTTATTGGAATTTTTTAAAAAACACTATTGAAAATCAATTTTTTAGCAAACATAATTATCAATAAAGTCCCTAAAAAAGTTGGTTTTTTTACAGTAAAGAAAATTGCATAATGATGGAAAAAAAGATGTTTTTTAATTTTTTTACTAAACACATTGGGATTTTATTTGGAGTTGCTATTATATTACACATAAGCAAATATATGCAAAAATTTTCAAACTACTGCAGAAGATTGTGACGAGTCTAACAAATTTTATCAACTTTACATTTACTTATTTCTTATTATTATTGATTATTTGTCCAAAGACAGGTTTCTGCTGTGGTCACACACTCATTACAACGTACCTCTTTTAAACTTAAGTAACTGCCCATTCCACTCTGTATTCTTATTTTTGGTCTACTTTTGCTGCTTTTTCTAATTGTTTTGGCTTTGAGAATTTGCTGCATTGGTTTTTGTTTAATTCTATTCTTGATTTTTTTTTGATCATGCATACTTTGTGTCAGTTTCTATTTATATTGTGCAATCCTTTACAGCATTGCTTCATTATTAATGTCATGCCATTGTATTCCCAGTAATCTTCTTATTCATATTTATATTTCAAAGCATTTAGCTTTTATCAACTCTGTATCTCTATGTTTTAGAAGCATATGTATCTAAACTATTACCAAGTACATTCTAGCCTTGATATTTTTTGCACACTTCCTGGAATCTTTCAAGATATATAAAGCTGACTAACACTTTGATTTGTTGATTTTTTATATATATCTATGTTGAGGTTAATTTTTTTGATTATCTTCATCACTTTAGTCTTGCCAATGTTTATTTTCATATAGCTTTTTGCATGTTTTACCACCTTTTTTAGCATTTCATTGGAGACTACTTTTGTGTGAGAGATTAGGCAAAAGTCATTCCCATAAAGTTCTTAAACTAACTTGCATTAATTAGCTTGATAAGAAAAACTTTTTAAGATTTCAACACATTTGCAAAAAAAAAAGTTCACGACTCACAAGCTCTTTGTTTGGATGTGTGAGGAAAAATGGTCAGTTCAGATATTTATAATTAATTTTGAAGTAACTTGTAAAAAATAAATCAGATGCCTTAGTGAAGAAACTGTAATAATTAGGCTTTGATCAAAATAGAGAAACACTTTGGGCTTATTTGGGCTTATATTTAGTAAAAAAATAGGGGACCACAGTACACATTGTGGTGGTTATTTTTTAGTGCAGGGGTGGGCAAACTATAGCCCAGCAAACACTTGTAATTGGTGTGGTAAAATTAAGTCTTCTAAACTTTTTACGACAAAAAAGTCACAGTGTGGATCAAAGCAATGTGCCTACCACAAAATCTTTGTTTTGGTTATTTTGCTTATTAATTATTTCAATTAAATGTTTAAACTTATTTGTGTGATCCTTTGAAAAATGTGCTTTTCTAAATGCAGTTCTTAAAAAAATTTGATTTTCTTAATACAGTCATTGCACTGAAAAGTTTAACCACCCCTGTTTTAGAGTGATTATAATATTTTTTTGCAGATGCAATCAAAATTTGCAACTCTCTGCCTCCTGCACCCTATCAAGACAAGACAGGCCTACCCATTCAAATGATGCCTCTTAAACCTCTTTATCTTGACCCTGAATGCAATACAATTTCAAGGTACCAGTATATTACAATTTTTATCAAAAATAACATTTTTAAATGTGCTGCTATTAAATTATTTTTTTGTAAACTACATTACATGAATTTGATAGTTGAAAAATTTTAATAATAACGTATCAAATTTGTTTTTGTTGCCCCTGCTTCAAAGTTAGTCTTTGAGAAATCACTTCTTAATTGTTCAATAAAGTCCTACTCATTCAATAAATACCTAGACCAGGGGTGGGGAACCTTTTTGGAAGTAAAGGCCACTTTAGTAGCATCCACTTCCCAAGAAGGCCGCAAACAACAATTTTGCATGTGCCTATTCAAAATTTATATTGCAACTATTGGTGCACCAGCTGGTAGTGCAGTAGTACCGATTCAAACTCTCGTCTGGAAGCCCTCAGTTTTATCCCTAAAGGGGAATCAAGTGGTGGTAGTGGTGGTGGGCTTATCTGACCCATTCCTGGGGATGATTCAGAACCAAAGTTGCTGCACCAAACCACGGAAGGAGTCTTGGCTTGACCAATCCTGCCAAGAAGATTACCGTGCCCATTGCAGCATAAATGAGAGAGAGCACAGCAAATGGAGCGAGAGAGAGTAAGCTCCTCAGAAGACACTGAAAGGATTTGATATTTGATTGGATACTGCATCTCCAACTGGTGTAGAGAGATAGACGTTGGGAGGAAATAAGAGGTGAGAGAGACAGTGGTATTGTGGAGGGGTCAAGAGAGGCTTTAACTTTAGCAAGAGAATATGCAAATTCATTGTATGGAAGGGAAGAACAACCAGGTATTTCTTGAAGATTGACTACCTTAAAGTTAGATGAAGTATTGAGAAGAGATTGGGAGTCAGTAAGGAACTTGGATATTAACCCTTTCATGCCTGAATTATGAAAATGCTTATAAAAAAAATTTTTTTTGCTTCTTATTAGTACTTGGGTTTTAAATGACAAAACACCTTTCAAATTATTATTTTTATTTTTATATGAAAATACAAAATGTTGCCATATGGCTACATCAGGCAGATATTGATAAAAATGCAGTAAAAATTCCTTTTTCAATAAATTTTACTAAAACTTATTTTTGAATAGATTTAAATAAATTTCTTTTAGAATAAAGACAGGCACCATATATTGATAAATTGCAAACTATTTCTCATAGTATGTTATATAGCAATGCCTATCATTTAGTAAACAATATCCAACATTGCATTTGGTGCATGTAACCCTTGTGAATTTGTGCACAGATTGCTTACACCTTTGTTTGGTCTTCACACAGCTTGGTTAGTGACCACTACCATCCCGTCTAACAGATTCTGCTGGATGGACAGACTTCCTTCTTTTTTTGGGAGGGTTATCTTGTTGACTGGGTCTTCCCCTTTTTGGAGTATATTTGTTGCTAGACAAAAGCCGTGTAGCAATGTCACGTTTGAAATCACAAAGTGACATATGTTGTTTGCTTTTTTTGTTTAGCGTATGACGATATAGCAGCCAACCATTGACTGTTGCAAGATCCAGTACATAAAAGAAAATTCTCATATACCATTTCTTACTCTTGAAATCAATCCTGTACAGTTCTAAAAACATATCACAGAGGTCTTCACTTTTCATAAACTTATTGTATTCAGCAATAGCATGTGGCATTTGGACATTTATTTAGTCTTTTTTCTTATGACCCCATCTTTTTGCTTCTTGAAGTGGAAACAGCCCTGTATATGTTGATAGAATATGAACTGATTTATTGTCAAACCACTTCAGGACCATAACGTTTTCTTTTGTTTCCACTCTGTAATCACAACTCCCCCTGCCTTTATTTTTCAGCTGATTTTCTTCTTTCAATTTACAATTTGTCAATCTGTTTGGTTTAACAGTTGATAAACTATGAATTCCCTCATCTTTGAGCTTTTTTGCTAGACCAATTGAGGAAAACCAGTTGTCATAAAAAAGTTTGTAATTTCGAAATCTGGGCATATCTTCTGCTAATCTCATTACAAAGCCTGATGATACACCCAAACCAAAGTTATCAGTTTCTGCTCCTGTTTTGCCAGTGTATACTTTAAAATCATAAATAAACCCCTTGACCTTGCCCTTGAAATAACTTTATAGCCCCATTTGTGAGGTTTTTTGGGATTGTATTGCTTCAAAGCAATGTGAGCTTTCATTGGTATGATTTGTTCATCAACACATTGGTGTTCTTCTTGAGGTGCCTTTTTGCCATTGTATGTAGGCTAGTTCGAATGGCATCTAAAACTGGTCATACTTTGTGGAGCTTATCATGTTGTGGATGATCATTGGGTTTTTGAGAATTGTTATTGAAATGTAGGTATCGTTTTATTTTATCAAAACAATCACGACTAATAGCACTAGCAATAGATTCAATCCTGAGTAACATCTTCCAATAATGCCTACAGTTGGGAAGTTTTATGATACCAGTGCATAATAAAACCCTTAAAAATGAATTTATTTCATTTTCAGTACCTTTCAGCTCTTTTTCCTCTTTCTGCATGGCGTAAATAGAAGTTTGTTTAATAATGTGCCTGATAATATCACTATCAAAAATTAGGCTGAAAAAATATGAAGCTGGTTTTTTTATACCATGACTCATCTACTGAAAAAATATCTTTCCAATCTGTTTCATTTGATGTTTGAAATTTACCTCTGCGCCACTTATAATTTGATTTCATGGGACCTGGGTCAAAAGACCTATCATTTATCAGGCTACTCAGTGGAATGTCATCATCATCATCATCATCAGATGGATTTTTAATCTCAACAACTTTCATCTGCTAAATAGTCTTTACAACCTCTTCCTCACTCTCACATTGCAAAATTGCTTCTTCAAGTTCAGTTTCCTCATCAGTAAATTCACTTTCATTTCCTGAGAAGCTTCCATCATCTGGAGAAAGGATGAATTTCAATGCCTCTGAAACATCTACAGTATAGTCTTATGATGTTTCCTTATCTTTTGAATTACTTGCTCATATTCTGTAAAACCTGCTGAAGTTGAAGGTTGTACCTCGTCAGAATTTGCAGAACTAGCCATAATTTCTGTCAAAATGGAAAAAAATCCATCAATAATAACGTAAAAATAAAATCAAAAATTCATTTTTCACTTTTTTCCAGGTGCCTCAAACTTTTTTTTATTTGACAAGACAGACACTCACGGGGGACATACTGATGGGGACATATTGATAAAGCAGTACCAGGGATTTGCTGATGACAGTTGTGAAGCTACTACAGAGGTTGAATGAAAAATACACCTTAATTTTTATATACATAAGGTTCAAAACTGGCTGCAAAGTTAATGTAGACACTTGTATAAATACGGTGTGAAAGGGTTAAGTAAGCTGAAGGAGCAGAGAGAATGGTCAGGATAGATAGGGAGTCAGAAAACAAGGTGATAGATCCAAATGCACTTTATGTGCAGTAAGAGATACACCACTCAAGAGCATAATGAATGGCATGGTCTTGGCACTGTAGCTGTTGGTTTAGAGTCCAGTCGAGAAGGAGAGGAAGGTAGCAGTGAGTCACTTTGTACACTGTAATGATATTTACACTTCACATTTGTTTGTGTTTAATTAGCTTAAGAAGTTATGGGCATCTAAATAAAACACAACATATATCAAATTAAACTTCAACAGCAAACTATTATTTTTATCATTAAGCAAAACTCAGCAATTGTCTGTATGTAGCTGCAAAAACCTCTGAACTAAAACTTAATAACAGTCACGCATTGATTAGGTTGTCAGAAAAGCATCAATGGCTCACAACAACAGCACTACATAAAACTTATTGCAAGGCTTTTACTACATACACTTAATGCCGATCCCTGCACCAACCTCTCCCAGCCTGCAAAAATCCAGTTAGTGATGTTGTTGTTGGGTAGGGAGGATAGGTGCGAAATAGCAGCATTGTTGCAAAGGGAGGGAGGATCATTACAAAAGCATAGAGAAGAGAGTTGGTATGAGAGAGAGTAAGAAGAGGGAGTAGACAAGGGAGGTTTAGGAAGACAAAGGATTAGAGGTTCACGAGATAGTTGTAGGTTAGAGATAGGGTTATGTATTGAGAGAAGAATCTTCATGATCCTTTCTTAAGATGTGTGTGGGGATTAGAATGGGCAAGAGAGGCTAGAGGAAAGGCTGAAGGTAGTTCAGAGCTCATTCAAAGAAAGAGAGAGATTGGTGGGTGAGGTTGACACAAAGTGGAGGAAGAAGTGTTTCTAGGTAAAGCAGGGGGATAGGAGTAGACAATAGACAGCATGTAATTATTCTGCAAAAGGATCTATGCCTTCTCTCCACAGAGGTGTTATATGTAGGAGGTGAGACAGGAAACTAGCCTGGGGAAGCATAGGTGAAAATAGGGTGAATATAGGCTTTATATAATGTACATAAAGATTCTTTAAAGGGGCCCTGGGAGGCAGAGGTGATAGAACAAAAAGCACAGAATCAGGTATAAAACTTTTTCCCTAAGGATAAAATCTCATGCTTAAGGGAAAAGGGTGTGGTCAAAGGTTACACCGAGAAAGGTCGGATTTGGGTTGAAGTTAAGTGGTGTGTTAAGAATTGAAAGAGAGGGTTTAAGACAAGATTAGTAGGGGTCTAGGCTGAAAAAAGATGACTGGCATTTTTGAGGGTTAAGAGGTAGACATTACTTGGAAGACTGTTCCAACAGTCTGTGGGGCAACTTGGACAGTGGAAGTTGCACATTCAACATTTGGGGAAGAATCACAAATAGCAAGGTTGTCTGCTTAGAGATAGACCTTAACAGATGAAGGAAGAAAGGCAGGGAGATCATTAATAAAGAGAGAGAAATTGACCAGTCCATGAACTAAACCTTGGGGAACACCTCTTGACGGGTCTAGGCGAGTTCGTCTAAAGCAATTTGTCTAAATTAATTGGGCTAAATTAATTTGTCTAATCTAACCTTAACCCTAACCCTGACTTTTCCATCTCTCTAACTCTCTAATTCTAACCCTAACCTCAAATTGATTTAGACAGAATGTTTTAGACAAATTGCTTTAGACAAACTCGCCGAAGTCAAAAAAAAACTTTTGAGGCAAGCTTAAGAAGGGCATCAAGTGCTATATGCCTTTGAGGCAAGCTTAAAAGGGGTGCAAAAAAACAACTATTGCTGATATATATATATGTATTATTTGCAGGAAGATGGGGAATAGATTAAAAAGAATAAATGAGAAAATGTAGTACTCATTGAAATGTTGAACTGTTTAAATGAATTCTTTGAGTTTGCTTCTTTTGAACCAGCATTGGAATACTTGGTCCTAATGAGGATGTTTTGAGATTCAGGCTGCACTGTGTCGCTTGAAAGGCTGCAGGTTCCCCATCCTAGACTTACATTCTTGGATTGTTTGCTAGGAATTTTTCTGCCAGACTACAGCTCTGTTGACTGTCATCAGAATAGCTCAAGATGCTAACATCAAGCTGACTTGCAAGCAGAAAAACAAGTGGTTTCCACTCGGTAAAATTAGTGCATGATGTTGTGTTGGTGGTCATTTCAGTCATTTCAGTTAAAAAACACACGTGTGTGTAGAAATGCAAACACATCCTGCAAAAGAAATTGACACTACTATCATCACTCAATACCTCATCTCCAGAAAAAATTGGCAAAGCTAACAATCCCATAGCATACATCCATCAGAACAAACATTACATATCATATAGATAAAATTAGGTACAGGTCAGAACAAAATGTCACCATTTTTGCACAAATGTTCAAAATTGTATTTAAAATGCCTAAAAGGTAATGAAATTAAACCTGTTTATCAGGTCAAAAATATCTTTACAGCAAGTTTGAGATAAGAACATCTAATTCCATAGTATATGTAAAGCAGTAATTTTCAATCTTTTTTTGCCTATGGATCATCTTTTTTTAAAAAAAAATCTTATAGACTACTTTGTTATGACACCCTTAAACTTTACTAGTCTAAATTTTATTCCAGATACGTCAGTGAATTTATGAATTTATGCAATGTGAACCACTAAAAATTTTATGAAACCCCCAGTAATCCACTTGGATCACACTAAAAATCCAATATATAGAGACCTGTTTTTTTATATGTTATCAACAAAGTAATATAAGTGCAAATGCAAAAATAAGTATCTGTCCAAAATAACGTTTTCTCTAATTTTTTTCTTTAAGTGTACTAAAATTTGCCTGTGCATATATTTCTTTATTTGCAAAATATATGCATTTCAAAGCTCTTAAGAACCACTGTTCTAAGGAGCTTGTTATGAAATTTCCTTCTAATTGTCCTTCTAGTTGGCAGCATGGTTGAGTGATTAAGGTGCCGGGCTCATGACCAACACAGTCTTGGTTCAAAACCCACTTGTGCCATTCTGTTGTGTCCTTGGGAAAGACACTTTATGGCACATTCCCCTGCTTGGTGGTTCTGGCAAGCAGTTCTAAATTACAGTCATATCTCTATTAAATTACAAGCAGACAGCAATATCTTGGTATCTTTGGAAGCAGGTCGGGGTAATTGCCTACCCTATGTATTAGTGCCTACCCTATATAACAAAGGGTCTGCAACAATATGAGAAATTTGTCAAACTGGTAAAGTAATCTATACCATGAAATCTGAGACAGATTTGAAGTGAAGACCTTTTTTTTAGAGAACACTTTTTTTTAGGAATAAATTTTTTTCTATTAATGAGTGTCCCAGTTTGCTCCTTTGAAAATATGGTATGCCTGTTTATAACAATATATTTTTTAACGGATTTTGTGTTATTTACTTTTGGGCTTGTTTTATTTTCCTTGTTGATTAGGCAAAAAAGTCATGTGACATAAGATTGGGGTCTGTGAAAAAAAAGATTTGCAAATAGGGGTTCGTGGCCTAAAAAGCTTGGGAAATACTGCATTAAACAAATCATTTTATTTTATAGTATCCAAAATATTAAGTATAAATTGTAAAGCTTTAGCATCTAAGTTTTTAAAAGTTTTGGTGCAGTGAAAATTTCAGCATTTTACAAAAAATTGAAATAAATTTTTAACCCATTTGTTTTAGTTAGAAGTGAAATATAAAATACGTCATTGAATGGGTTCTGGTTACTGGTGAACAAACTAAGTTATTTCAACTAAACTTTGTTACTTAGTTTAAAAACCACTGTAATAGGGTCTGCTGGTACTTCGTTAGGTAAAATTCACTCTACTGTAGATGATAACCCAACCAAGTCAAAAAGCAATTGAATTGTTGGTTATGACCCAGGAGTTGAAAGCAGTGCTTTACAGGAATAACATCTAGCTTTGATTCTCATAAGAAATTTTCTAGGTTAAAGACATATGGTATATGTATAACTTCTATACTTCAATGTATTGTATAATTATTTTATATGACGCTGTAAAACACAAATAAAAATTATCTTATTTGCTTAAATAGATAAATTTTGGGAAGACAGCATTTGGTGGACATAAAAAATTTGGTCATCCATGTTCTAGCACAGGGATGGCAAACCTTTGTTATACGGCAGGTCAAAAAATGACAATTTGAAACTTACATTAAGTGGGTCATTGGCTAAAAAAAGTTGAAGACTAAAAAGTCTTCACTTTCCATCAATATCTAAAATTTTTAATTTGACCCAAAATTCAAGGTGAAGACAAAAAAAGGTCTG
Organism: Diplosoma virens; assembly: GCA_963680785.1. Lineage (NCBI taxonomy): Eukaryota > Metazoa > Chordata > Ascidiacea > Aplousobranchia > Didemnidae > Diplosoma > Diplosoma virens. The sequence continues at coordinate 41,080,398 of OY796882.1, read as the reverse complement.
CACAGTCTAGCCCAAGGGCATCCAACCTTTTTGAGCCGAGGGCCATTTTGACCCATCAAAAATATTGGTTGGCCAAACAAACAAAACACCCCACTTTTTGCCCCAAAATCACAGTGATCTCTAAAAAAAAAAGTCCTCACCTGAAATCAGTCTCAGATTTCCCACTTTTTGCCCCAAAATCATAGTGGTATCTAAAAAAAAAAAGTCCTCACCTGAAATCAGTATCAGATTTCCCACTTTTTCTAACAAAATCATAGTGATCTTTAAAAAAACAAGGTTCTTGCCTAAAATCGGTCTCAGATTTCCCACTTCTCCCGAAATCATAGTGATCTCTAAAATTTGAAAAAAACATGAAAAAAGGGGTCTTCACATGAAATCTGTCTTCAACTTCTGCCAAAATTGACAGGACAGAGAGCTTCAAAAAATACTGTGTGGGCCATGGGTTGCATGCCCCTGGTCTAACTCGTCCTAAATTAATGTTGCAGACTAAAAATGCCAGAAATTTCAGAACATTAGGTGGGTCATTGAATTTCAACTAGTGGGTCAAAACAATGACCTGCGGGTCAGTGGTTTGCCATCCCTGTTCTAGCAGATACTAAATTCGGAATATGCTCAAAACTATAATTCGTTTAAAATTATATATTAAAATTCAAATAGGCAGTCAAATGCTGTAACAAAAGAGAATCCCAATAAAAAAAAAAGACTGACACATTGTTATATTGGAATTTAAAATGCTTATGTTCAACTAGTTATCCACTTGTAACCACTGACCTAAGTAAATATTTAGCTTGATTAACAATGAACAAAATTTTGTTTGAGTGCATTTAAATAGCTTAACTTGTACTGTTTTTATCCACATTTTTTGATAATTTTTTTCTGACCCTGTAGTTTCTAAACCAGATGTTGGAAATGATAATGCTTGAGATGTTTTACTGAGATGTAAATATTTCAACAAATGGTTGGCAAGTAATAAGTTGTTTCTGTCTGTTTAAAGGATGAATGAAGTGGTTTGTTTGTAAAGTAGAACAGCGTCATCTTGTGAAAATGCACAGGCTTTTAGGCCTTGTCTACACTAGGCGTATTTTTCAGCGTAAAATTATATTTCTAAACCAAAGCTGGCGTAGAAATATAATAAATAAACACTTTTACGCTGAGAAACTACACCTAGTGTAGACAAGGCCTTATTGAGAACAATGTTGATGGACTGAGTGTGCTCACTACGCTACTGCGTTGATTTGCACCACTTTGCTTTGAAGAAGAACAGAGATAGATCAGTTTTTTTGCAATGTCCATGACAGTCGTTCTTAATTATAACTACTTTTAAAATTTCCACTAAATTTTAAAACTTAATATTTAAACAATATGGTAATATGATTTGTAACATGAAATTCAAGCAAATGTTAACTGTTAATCTTACTAGGTTCGAACTGTTGTATTTTCAAAAATATTTTTTGTTGTTTTATGAAAAATATAAATATGAAATGATAAATTGTTTGACTTTAGGCATTGGAAATAAATATAAAAAGTTTGGTTTATAGTCGTATGATTCTATTAAAAACGAGTTATTTTCAAATGCTTATATCAAACGAGTATGTATGTTGTAGAGATCCAAGAACCGTGGTTTTAAATCGCGGCAACGCTGGGCTCGGCTTTAACATTGTTGGTGGAGATGGAAATAGCGGGATCTACATTTCTTATATCATGGCTGGGGGGGTTGCTGATTTAAGTGGCCAACTTCACATTGGAGATCGAATTTTATCAGTGAGTTTTTTTCGCGTTATTTTTGTTGTTGTTGCTATTTGTTGCTATGATACTAGGTAGATGATGCTGACATTTCGGTATTTTCTCACGAATCTGCTGCTCGTATGATGAAGCATGGTCACGATACGGTGAAGTTAGTGGTTCAATACAAACCAGAAGGTAACTGTGCGTATGAAAATTACGATTGATTTAATGCACGCGATAAGAAAGTCCATGTATTACTGAAGTATTATTGCTTTGAGAAATAGGGCTAGAGTTAATTAAGCATGCATTGTTTGGCTTATGGAAAAATTTATCTTAGGGTGGATTAAGGTACTAGTAACATAGGGCTTGAATATTTTTTTGGCTTTTTTGTCGATATTTTATGTCTACTTTTATGTTGATTATATGGGGCTACTAGCATTTTATAGTGTAACTCAATGCTACAACATGCTTTCAATAATAAATTTTTAAAAAAACTAATAAAAACGTATTTGAACGAATTAACTATAGACAGTTTTTGTCTCAAAGCAGAAAAATTAAAATATTTACTGATCTTCAAATAAAAGTGATTCAGCCAGACACTGAAGTTTTGTTCAGCGCCATCTAGTGGTGAATTTATTTATTTTTATCACCACACTAAGAGCTTTGATCAAAAACTGACTTTATTGTATATGTCTGAAAGTCAGTAAAACCCTAAATCAAAGATTTTCATTAGAAATCAGAGTTCAAAAAGTGCTTTTTGGAGGAGTCAATGCTTTGAATCATTTAAAGATCCAATATGACGTTTTGCAAAAAAAAAAAAGCGGGACAATACCAGGAAAGTCCTTGAATAGCGTGACGGCTCGTTCAAAACGGTAGTTCTGATCAACTTAATTGGGCTTATTTGTTAACACTTTTTTGAATTTATGCAAGGCACAAATGAAATAAATTAAACCGCGATTTAGTCATATTCTTAGCTAATCAACAATTTAGCTATTTTATATTTGTAAAAATAGATTATTTCTTATTTTTCCCAACATTTTTAATTAAACTATTTAAAAATTGCCATGTATTAGTCTGTTTTCTGCATATTGACGTAGTAGGGAAAGAGTAATGGGCGCTATAAAAATACGAGTTCAGGACGACTTAAAAAGTACTATTTTCCAGAGTTTTCACGTCAGACATTTTTTTGTTGTTGGTTGTTTGCAAATGATAAAAATCGTTTAGTGGCTTATTCAAAAACAAAACAGCTTGACTTGATTGAGAGTTGAACTAGGGTCACACGATTAGCTCTGTTAACAGGTATTGGTGAGACAGAATTAGTAAAACTGGTAAAAATTAAACTGATAATTTATTGAAGAGGTTCATTGCATGTAAAAACCACCTCATATTGCCACAGTGAGATGGTTTTAACTTATTTTTAGACTCGTGGTGCACTTGAAAAATTTCCCAAATTCAGCTGCCCACTCGACCAAAAAATATTAGATTTGTGACGTCAAAACAAACTTATTTATGACGTCATAAGTACGTGGATAAATTTGAAACTAACTGACTTGTTTAAATCCAAAACTGCTCTGAAAGCTAAAACTTTCATAGTAATTTACATAATAAGCATAAATACCGGAAGAGTTTCGATAAGAATATGTTGCTTTTTTTTTGCACAGATTTTATTATCTCGTGGCATGTTTAGCATCATTATGCGCTCACCAGTTTTTGACAAAGTGACTTTGTTGATAGTTTACAGCTGTGGTGTGATTGGTTCTTGACCATACTTGACCACACAAATTATACAAAGGGTTGAGTGTATGATCGAGTTCAAGAGGGGAAATTGTTTTAACATTTTAACCCTATTTTTGTACATATTTTTTCGCTATTGGTTGTTTAACGTGAGATTTAAAAGCCCACCAAAGCTTGACTATTTTCGTGACTCAAAAAAATAGCCCGAAGTAAAGACCAGTCATTTAACTTATGCCTAACATTTCTGAAAAAATTACTAAAAACCTATGCAAGTTTGCAGGTTAGCACAGTCTTTGGCTACCTTGTAAAAAAGCGTCAAACGCGATTATAACCGATGTGCTGTCCTGAAAACTATTGTGCGGTTATTTCGATAAAACTCGCACATGAAGCGCTGGCCCAGCCGCGCGCGACAGTGTCGAAACAACTCGGATCCAGCTAATTCAATAGAGTAAATGTTAGATTTTATTCTTTGCAGTGATGGCCGAAAAGTTTACAGGATTTACTGAAAAATCAATATTGTACCCCCTAACTTCTATTTTTGACAATATAAAATTGGTTTTATCCTATTCAGTAAGGCAAATCAGGAAAAGTAAAGAAGTTATTAAATAAAATAGTCTAATCACAGATGTTTTTTTGCGAACGTTGGCTTCTTCAGCTCGGCCTATGAAGTAAATAGAGTTCAAGTCTTAATTTTATATAAAATCTAATAAAGTTTATTGTCCAAGCTCTTGCTGAACAGCACCTCTACAATTAAAAATAAACGGTTTTTTTTTTTACATTAGAAACTGATAAGTTATTTGTTCTATATTCATTTTTCCTTAAATAACGAAAAAAACTTTGAAATGCTTTTTTGCCTACTGAATAATTCAATAAGTCAACACAGAGCCAATATATGATTTCTATCCGCCCGATGACGTCACATTTACAATGCCGCAAGCGTTCAACACCGATTTAAAATTCGAATCGTGTGTCACTTATTTCGTGACGTTCCTTCCGCTAAGTGGCGATGTAACGAACATGATTGACTCTGAGCCATAAATGTTAGTAAATAAGCCGCAACTTGCACATTTTTTAATCACGTCAACACGAAGTCGCGACTGGTTTGCGCCGAGTCGTGTTTGATGAACCATGTCGTTACGTAGGATCAATGGAATGTGCCAACGCTCTGTTAGATTCTACGCACACACACGCACGTACAGCCGATTGTTTTAAAACTACTGCGCGACTCTTCGTAACTAAACGATGTCTATTCAGTTTTTTGAGTGTAGACACGCGGCAGACTCGTTTAAAAATTGCGTTTGCATGAAGTACAGTGAAATCAAATGCTTTTGAAGTACAAGTAGTTGAGGCTGGTATAACGTTGATCACTGAGAATTAAATACTTTATATTAAGTCACTGAATCACCCTCCGTGTTGGTAGGCCGGTGCGAGTTTTATTTCAACTAGTATTTAGTGAGTTTCAGTTATTTACAAAGTGCGAATAATTTACTTTGTTATCAAATTTCACTGTTTTCTGTGGTAGCTTAAAGTTTAATTCTTCTAGTCGATGATGCTAAAGTGTTGTCAGTTGTAGAAATATTAGAACTAAGCTACTCTTACTTTTTGCTTGCCTTGCTCAATATGTTACTATTAACCGGTTAAAGTATAGTTGAAAAACATTTTTGCAGATTTAATTTGTTCAATTTTGTTCGTTTTTATTAAGAAGTACGTTGTTTGATTGAAATACTATCGAAACATGTTAGTTTTTTTTTTTATTGCAAATTGTTTTGTTAACTGTCAATCAGATAAAACTTTTAACCTATCTCGAGTAAATTATTTACCAGAAGCCAACGCTCCTATTCGTTACTGTTATGTTCGTACTTGTATGAACAAATAATTTCTCTGTTTTAACGCAATATTCTACTTTTTTTCAAATTTTACCTTGTAAGATTCGCCTTCTCTTTTAATAACTTTTAATCTTATTTGACAGCATTAAACAAAAAGTTAATAAGATCGTTTCTGTTATTATTTACATTCGAGAATTTCATGCTTTCCAACTGTTCATGCCGCGATTCATCTTTTTTTAGTTTGATTTTTGCTTGATCAACAGCAGTTTCGCTCCGGAACAGATTTTATGTTTGTTTATTGATTTGGAATTCTGACCCGATTCTGTAATAAAATCACATTTATCCGAAAATAATTTATAGTATAGTAATAGTTTAAGCTTGGCGTCTGAAATTTGAATTAAATTGCAGAGTGCTAAACGTTGTTAACTAAATCAACGTTTTCAGAGTACAACCAGTTCCAAGAAAAAATCCAGGATTTACGCGTGCTAATGATGAACTCTCCTTCCAACAGCAGCGGAAGTCTGCTTACGTCACAGAAGAAAACGCTTTATGTTCGAGCTCTTTTCGATTATGATTGTTATCGTGACTCTGGCCTTCCCAGCAAAGGTACACATGTCGTGTGATCCGGCGGACCCTGCGTGACACTGTCGCAGGAATCTCAACGTGCACTGAGAATTACCATGTTATAAGTTTTATTGTAAACTTTGGTTAATATTTGATGGAATGTTTTATGGAAGCCCAGAAGTGGTCCTAATCCTCCGAATTGGACCGTATTTAGTGTTTGCTTTTGGTAGGAGGAATCTACGATCGATATAAGGTCTTTGTAAAATTACACCCAATTTATTCTAAAAAAAAAAAAGCTTCAATGACAACTACTTTTTATGGAGTTAAGTTAGCTATAAGATTTATTCAGAAATTAGAAGATTGCGGCCTCGTTTTTGCTCAAAATTTTAAGATAAATTGAAAACATTTTTAGTGTTAAAAAATAAAATCAAGAGCTTAATGTTTAAGATGCTATTAAATTTAAGCAGCCCCTAATAATTCTATGCAAAATTGTCAAATGCTCATCAACCTCTTCATGACAATTCTCCAGAACTACTTTAATGACTTTGAACATGATGTATTTTATATCAAGGCCCTTGGCTTTAAAAGAGAAGCTTTAAATCCGTTGATGTGTACTGCAGGCTATCTGTGCCCAACATACCGCTGCTAAACTTGCTGAATGCTTGAATGCAAACAAGATTTGCATTATTAGTCAACTGCTTATTAGACGCAAGATTCTTGTCATTCTACTGCAAGAGATCATTACACCACTGGTTCTCACCTTTTTTTCTTTTTTGGCCCAATAACTTTTTTACGCGAGGAAAAAATTATAAAATAGATTTAAAAAACAGTAATCTGCAAAACAGATCATTTATTGAACTCGGCGTGGTGAAAATTTTGCTGCTGAACATTTTCGACAAATACATTACTTCTGAAAACGAAACAATCGCCTAATGCATACCATCTTCCACATTAAGACAGTTTCGAGTTTCTATTTTTATCTGTACAAAAGTGAAACAGAAGTACCCGAATTCTACCAAAAGAAAAAAAGTACTTTGATGCGCTCTGTACCAATACCCGAGTAGCATCCTTGCCCAAAACTCGCGAATTTGTAAAGTATCAAAGTCCAACACAAGCAGAGTCGTTTTTAAAGTCAATGAGTTTATCCTGTAAGTCATCACGGTTTTCACACCAGCTCCAAAACAATTTTAGAAAATAGACATGAAACAATTTTTTAGAGAATGCTGAAATGTGGCAATATTTCAGACAATGGCTATGTTCATGTTACCATCAATCACAAATGAAAGCGCCTCAAACATTGGAATATAAAAGCATTGCTTCTTTGTTGTCCAAAAGAACAATAAAAATATACTTTTCGTAATCTGATTACCGTCTTACAAGTAGCCTAGATCACAAAAGAATTGTTAATTGGAGTAGATGTGAAAAAGTTACAAATCTAAAGATTTCGCTGAATTAGCGCTTGCAAGTTGCAATAAAGCTGAATAATCGAGTGGCCTTTTATCACTAGATTCACAGGTATTAACATACATATGACACGACTTATTTAGCTTCTACATATGTGACCCTGAAAGTGTATAATGGTCTCCTGAAAAGTGCTTCGCAGACCCTTGAAAAACTACAGACCCCACTTAGAACCACTGCGCAATTCTATATATATATACACATTAGTGATAGCGAGTTAGTCATTAAACCATAACACCTGTCACAATGCAATTAGAAATTACTTTTTCCCGCAACAAATACAGTATTTCAACATATCCTTTATTTTTAAAAATCACGCAATACACTGATGTAGACAGGCTAATGCCAATTTTAATCTTGATCATTTAGTTTTGAGTTGGAAGCATAATCTTGCTGTTCTATTCATGACAGTCTCAGCTGCACGCTTACTGATCCATTTCCAAAGAGATCAGAAATATATCGCCAATTGTACATATTGACGGTAGTAATATTTTTAATGCCAAAGCACTGAAATTTCAATCAGCAACAACAGCTATTCCAGTTTCAGGCGTTGCAAGAATTCGGCGCAAACTGAGTTCGGCGCCCGTTCTTTGACTATTTACTCATCCCAGGAACCTATTTTTAGAAAAAACGAGAGGGCCTGTCTAAATATATACCTGTGTATATATATATTTATGTACTCACGACCTTACAGAAACTTGCATACCCAGATGATCTGGCAATTCTGCTTTCTGTAAAAGACTGGCAAACACTGCCATGACGGCAGCCATTCACCTTCAAAACAATGTGGCTAAAGATAACCCTTCAAACATCTTTTGTCTTTTTCTACTTAGCCGATTATCTCGAAGAAAAACTGGATAGGTCGCGCACTTTTCACCAACATTTAACATCACTCTGCAAAGAGCTAAAAACGGACGTTTAACTTAGCCGATTAAGACGGTAACCTGGGGTGCTAGTACTTTTTTATTGCGCAGTGCTCAAACTTTCTCATTGACAGGCCAATTTACAATGTTTTCTGTATAGTGACAAGATGCCTGTGTTCCTCACCTTCAGACCAATTACATGTTCTGGAAGACGTATCATCTCGGTTTCACTGCCGATAAACCACACTTTTTGGCTTTCCCCAAAAATTTGATCACTTTGTCACATGATAGGCTCTTGTTTCTCCTGGAAATAGCATTTGGGGCAGATCACAGAAGAAGCACAAAATGTCAGAAAAACTCTATGCATTTATTAAAGATGTCAGTTTATTGCTTTTACTATGAAATTTCATAGATTTTTCTTGGTCAGGTTTGGTCAGACATTCTGTCCTATAATACCATCGTCATATGGGACCCAGACAAAAACTTACTGACCTGATTGACTGACATATGTCCAACCATCATTTAGTGGTAAAGATCTTTCCAATACGCAAAAAAGTCAAATATTATATTAGCTATTTATTCGCTGATGTGCAGAACATTATATGGAGGCGTTAAACTTAGAGCATCTCTCAAGCAATAACACCAACCTGCATTTAAAGATGCGATAATATTGCTGTTCAGTTAAAATTTTAATTAAGTTTTTCAGTTCTTTGTACAATCAAGTGATTGAGAATAATTAAGGCCTAATCTGCTCTTCGCCAAATGGAGTCTAGACCTAAGCGCTGCTTGTCAAATACCTAAGTGTATAAAGCTTAAGACAGCAACACCATAAGAGTAGATAAGTCGAATTGACAATATCTAGATCACAATCTTCATCAAAACGGCACAAAAGAATTAAATCTGAATATATAAAAAGTAAAATTAATTAGATTACGGTCGCCAACAATTTTTAATTTCAAAAAATAATCCTTTGTCTTTTATTGAGACTGGAAAAAACGTAAAACATCCTTGTTGAAAATGGTTTTCAGTGTGGGATAAAAGAAGCAATCGTCATTAAATACTTTGGCGTTCGGTTTGAAGCGATAATATTTTTTAGGTCTTTCGAAGTTGTCAAAAACTATTTTTCGACATTACTTTTGGCTTGATTTTAAAGACGTCCGATTTTTAACACAAATAACCATGTCACTATATGTTCATATGTTTAATATCGCTTATTATAAATTACTTCCAAATATATTAATGATAGTAACTCATTTTTTAAATTTATGGCGTTTCTAATTCGAAACCTAACTTTGGTAATGTTACACTCTGTTTGCCGGCTCGAATGCATTTGCTAACTATTCAACCAGCCCGTGGTAACCTATTCAATTAAAGTAGAATCGACTTATTTCGAAACGACTGAAAGACCTAAAAAATGTTTTGAAAAAGCTTGTATTGTGCTGTTCTCTTTCTTTAAGCCAATTACCTTTTTAGTTTTGCTTAACATAAGTACTTGTTGCCCAAAGTTCCAAATAGGAAAGCTCTAAACAAAATTTTAAGATAAAAAAAAGATTTTTATGCATGGTTGCAGCACTTTAAAGAAAAAAAAAACAAACTTATATTAGTTTTTAAAAAGTTTTTCGTTACAGCAATCAAGGTTATAAATTTTGAATTACGAAAAAAGTCTACTTAAATATATTATTAAATTGTCAATAAACTGAAATTGCGGCACTTAGATTCAATCTGGCATAAAACAAAAGAACTTGTAGAAAACAAAGGAGAGATATTTGTAAAGTTTAAGAAGCTTTAGTTAAAAGCTATTGCCTTATCTTAACAAGATGTATTTTGATTTAATTGAAGCTATTTTTTTAAATATGAATCTTTGTCACAACAAAATGCTGCAAATAGAGAAAAAAGGTTATAACAAATACAAAAAATCTTATAGTTTGCCTCTGTTTAAAATACGTTTTGGAAAAGAATGCGGCCATACTTCGACTTGATAAAGGTATAGTTACCCGAAAAAATTGTCATTGTAAAAAAAATTTGAAAGAAACACATCCCTTTAACATTTTGAGTTATGATTTGTTAGTAGAATTTTATTTTCGAAAAACATAACATTGATTGCTTCTATTTCAATATCTTTAAATCACTCCCAAATCATTAGTTAAGTGCTGTGTGAAATAATATTTCTCCAAAGTAAACATGATCTTTGCTTTTCCAGGCCTTTCTTTTCGGTACGGCGACATCTTGCACGTCATAAATGCCAGTGATAAGGAATGGTGGCAAGCAAGAAGAGTTGTATGTCCTACAAGTATTTGTTCGCTCGCTGCTTACTTACGTTGCTTACTACTTCAGGAACAAGGTCGAGACAGCGAAGAGTTCGGTGTGGTGCCCGCTCGCGAAAGAGTCGAGCGCAAGGAGAGAGCCAGATTAAAACAAGTCAAATTTTCTCAACATCAACCGTCAGTTATTGAGAAAGTGAGTAGAAATTAACCTGACGAATTATCCTCATCGTAGCCACATTTACTATTGTACTTTCTGACTTCCAGAACAACGGTGAATGTATTAATATTGCTCTTACTTTAGAAAAAGACGTTTTGGCAATTTTCGCTGCATAACACTCTTAACAAGCACTTCTAATTTGAAATTGCAGTCGTAAAAAAAAACAAAAAGTTAAGTCGTGAAATTTCAATGAAAAGCAACGATTTGTATGCACGAGAGCATCTCAGTTGATCGTTTGATGGCGGTTGACACTTTTGTGGTTTTGTTTACAAAAGAAATAAATAGAAACTTTTGATGCTGTACAAATTGAAAGCACATTCTTGCAAAAAGTAAACGTATATTTATCTTGATTATTATTCTTTTAATATCTTTTTGTTAGTTTCAAATTCTTTTTTTGATAAATCACCTGTGTCTTAATTTTAATATTGCTTTTGCGACACCATTCGAATACTTATGATTCTTGCTGGCGTGCAGCAAGTCGAGTTGGGAGCTAAGAAGCATTTTTTCGCATTCAGGATTTTAATTATACATTACATCAGGAGTAGCCAATCAGTCGATTGCAAGGTACTACTGGAAAAAATCAAAGCACTCCATTAATTCCATTTTATTTTCCAGGTAACAAATAGATTGCCTAAATGTTAGAACTTACAAAAATGCACGATTCAGAAGCACAGCTCAAAACTCGGCATATAATCTTCATTAATTAACATCGAGGGTAGACTGTGAGGCTGTTGAAGAATCACCAATAAAGAATATTTATGCGTATGTGTGCTTTTCGAGATAAGGAATTGATGTACTAGAGGTTGCACAGTTTTATCTGGATAGTTTTTTACAACATTGAACGCCAAAAAAATGGAAACTCGGTATTTTTTTGTTTATTAAAACAACTGTTTAATTGTGAAAATGCATTGAATTTTTTGAGACATGTTATCGAAACAAAACTGTCACTTTTTACGTTAATTTTTATTACAAATATTGTGGCACTTTCACTTGCAATGGTTCTGTTCACCATACCAAAAACAAATTTTTAGGCAATCTAAATTAGGAGTTAATTGCACAAATCACCTACAGCAACTTGCATGAAAGAGTTTTCACTGTGATGAAAGAAAATGTTGAGTACTCCCAATAACTAATTCGAGTTAGAAGTTGAACTAATCAAGTTTAATTAAATCCTTTAGCCCCAAATAGATTTAAACTTAAATAAATTCAATAATGTGATAAAAATTGAAAAAATCACACAATTTAATAAATGATTTCTTTTGCCGAGCTCACTATCTTCTTGCTTTTCAAACTCCGAACAAGCAAAACAAACAGGCTATCCACTTCCATTACTTTTGCACATGTCTCAAAATGCATTTTTCTCTAGTTCTTGCTTTAAGTTTGATTTGAATATTTTTTTCACTTGAATTCTGCGGTTGAGTTGATCGAGGCTCAAGCATCAGTTAAATTGGTTTCATTATTTGTTTGGATCAAAGACATGAAGAAAATTAGAAACTTTTCAATTTGACTAGTGCTATTGGTGCTAACCCAAGCGATGTGCTCGATTATCTAGATTGCAAGCAGATTTGGCTCCGAATAAAGAGGAGAGCTTAAATAACTTGTATTTTTAATGTGATGCTGTATTGTAGCGAAACATGGAAATTACTGCGAAATAGAAAGCAGAACAAAATGACAACGCTATTCCGGTTGAGTAATAAGTTAACACAGAAGTTGTACAAATTTAACAAGTTTTACAAGGAAATCAAGTTTAGATGACAAAGATGCTATGTGTGGATTTGAAGATAGAAAGCAGAATCAAAAAAAACTCACAATGAGACGGGAGGAAGTTATAACTTGACATATGAATTTTTGTGGCTTGATGAGGAAGGATATTTATGATGATTGATCATGAAAGGTTGAGATTGTTGTCAATATGAAATGATCAAACTCTGGTAAGCACCAGCAACGTGGTGCAAAACGTGTTGTTGCCGTTTAGTTTGTTTTTCTGTGTGCGCCATGAAGTGGTTTAATGATGAATTTCTATATCATGTTATGGTGGTCACCCAAACAAGTATTTCTATTGTACATTTAAACAATTAAAAAATTTATTACATAATCTTTGCGCGTCTAATATGAGGCGACTATTTTCGTTTATCGTTTCGGTTTGAAGTTTTTCAGATTTTTTTAAAAATCTCTTTTTTTTTTTTTTTTGAAAAGAAACAAGAATATTCAGAATTCATTATAAGTTTAAAGAAAATTTAAAAAACTTAGTTTTATTTGAACGTTGCGATTTATTGTTTTAATTCAACGAGATTCGAGGGTCTTGATCTTGCAGGATGTTTATGGGCAAGGCAAAAAAAAGAAGAATACAACTTTCAGTCGGAAATTTCCTTTCTACAAAAGCCGGGAAAATTTAGAAGAAAGCAGCGAGCACGACAGTGAGTTTCTGTTTACCGGTTTTTAATGTTGAATTTCATCAAATTTTAACAAAATTTCTATTTCAGATCACATAGCATCCAACCAAAGCGGCAGTGAAAGTAGCCTCAGTGAGCCGCGTGTTGTTTGTACGTTGTTTGTAAAGTTTGATTGTTTTTTTGTTTGTTTGCAGAAGAAGATGTTATTCTATCTTATGAGAATGTCGTTCAAAAAGAATGTGAGTAATTTGCTGCGTTAAAGTAACTTTCAACATTAGTATATAACTAGTGCTGCGTATAATAGTTTATGGAGTCGTTTTACTATGTCAATTGATTGGATTTTCTATAAAACTAAACCTTCTCTTTTGTAATGTGGAGCGCTTTTTGCAATGCTGACAATATTTTTTAAAATCTCATATCTCTTACACATCGTCCGGCCTATCATGAAAACAAAACATCGCTTTTTTCTATTAATATATGAAACACTACTCACACTACTCGGTAAAGCGACGACTATTGAGGAAATTATTATAGAGACTGCAGTAGTTTAATTGTAAAATTGATAGTACGTTGATTACTAAATACAAATTTGGCTTGTATTTTAAAAAATAGTTTAAAATAAAAATTGATCAAAATCAAAAAATTTTGTCCTATCCGTAAGGATTTTCTAGCTTGTCATATAGTAATGAAATTTTTTAAGTCCACCGCATTAAATGACTTCAAGGGTTTTACACCCTTGTGCAAATTAATTGAAACAAACATCCAAACTTTTATATATCCTCATTTCTTAGCTGAAATAAGCGTAAATTGATTACAAATGTTGACTTTTTCGGAGAAAATGTTTATTAGATTATTTTTTATTAAAATAAAATTTTAATGACTTAATAAATCCTATTATGACGTCATTAATGTGTTCACAATCATTGTTTTAAAACTTTTTGTTTAGGTAGAATTTGTAACTAGAAGTTAGAATATTATATAGTTGTTTTAAAAGATGGATGTTAGCCCTAGAAAGCGTGCTAGTATCTTAACTTTACGTGAAAACACAGAAAAGACCTACCGGGAGATATCAAAGATTGTTGGTGTCAGTATATCTACAATAAGTCGTATTATGAAAATGAAGAAAGAAACAGGGTCTGTTACCCCAAAACGCAAAGGCAAATGTGGTCGCAAGAGGAAAACTACCCCCAGAGATGACGCCTATCTGATACGGGAGAGTGTGAAAGATCCAAGAAAGACAAGTGACGCCATAAAAACTACTTTGGGGGAAAAAGGAATCGAAATAAGCTCCTCAACAGTTCGTAGGCACCTCCTGGAGGTTGGGAGAAAAGCATACCGCCCTGTTAAAAAGCAGCTCCTTACAAAAACAATGAAGACAAAACGCTACAAATGGGGACTCAAATACAAAAACTGGACAAAGGAAGACTGGAGGCGCGTGATTTTCAGCGATGAAACTCACATGTTTGTCCAGGGTCACAGAAGTCAGCATGTTCGAAGATCGCAAAACGAAAAGATTCGCAATTTTCACATTGACCAGCGCGTAAAACATCCTCAAAAAAAGATGTTTTGGGGATGTTTCAGTTTTTATGGCATTGGTAGCTTGCACCCAGTTGAAGGTATGATGCGCTCCCAGCAATATATTGAAGTGGTTCAACGAAGAGTCATTCCAGAGATGAACCGATTGTTTCCAGATGGATCTGGTGTGTTTCAGCAAGATTTAGCCCCATGTCACACATCGAAACAAGTCAAAAAATTTATGAATGAAAACCACATTAAAGTGTTGGAAGTGGCCGGGAAACTCTCCCGATTTAAATCCAATCGAAAATTTATGGTCCATCTGCAAGCAAAGACTTCGTACAATGGACTGCACCTCGAAGGAAAAGCTTATTCAGGCTCTAATTCAAGTGTGGTACAAGGACCCCCAAATCTTAAAAGATTGTTCAAAATTGGTCGACTCAATGCCCAAACGCATCAAAATGCTTCTTAATAATCGCGGTGGTCATATTATGTACTAATATGTGAACTGAAACATTCATTGAATAAAATATTTTAAAAAAACTAAATTTTTGGTGTTTTTGATGTTTGTTTCAATTAATTTGCACAAGGGTGTAAGTCCTCGACCTCTGTCCTATAGTATGTTACTGAGTTGTTGTTGTTTTTTTATTTGTTCAATCGAACTAATTGTTCTGTCAATAATCGAATGATATTTCGTTTAATTTCTCAGTAAAGTACACGAGGCCTGTGGTTATCCTCGGACCTTTCAAAGATAGAATCAACGACGACTTGATTTCGGAATACCCTAACAAATTCGGTTCCTGCGTCCCTCGTGAGTAACAAACATCGATCTTGTTTTAATTACTGTTCACGTATTTCCTAATGATATTACGGTTTGCTAATTTCTATTTGAATTTTTTAAATTAATAATGTTTTTCATTTAAATTTTGTTAACCCTGTTGAGAATAGGATTAGAAACACGATAGGCGCTTGTTGTTTTACATTGAAAGTTTCAACTGTTAGTGTAACTTCCGAATGTAAAAAACGTTCAAGATGTTTTCAACATTCAAAAGAATGTTCATTGGCAGAAATTCAATATAACATAAAATATAATTCACATAATTCAATATAACATGAGTACATTATAACATTTTACCCGAAATGTTTTTGTTGTTGTTGCCCCTTCTAAAAGACTGATCTTTAAGGCGTTTCCCTTCCTCCTTTAATAAAATCAGCCTTGACTTTATTTTTTGCTGATCGCCGCTATTTGCAGATTTTTTTTCACAGACTAGTGATGTAGCGTTGCGTTTGTAGTTTGCTGCAGTTAAAAAGGTCATTAGTGTCGCGTGCGCGTGTCTGTGTCAATCACGGCAGCCATTAAGGCGTACAGGTGTCCGGTTTTGTTTTGTGTAGATCAGGGATGTCGTGAGCCTATGCGGGTCACATCGGAAAATTTTTTAACCTAAAAAGTTTGCTTCAAGTCGCAATCCATTTATCGAAGAAGGTGAAGACCTTTTTATTTTTTTGTCTTCTCTTGGATTGCGACTTATAGTCTTGAAATCTCCTTCACCAGGATATGAACTCGCGTCCACGAATACTATACAGTGCCGGCAAAAAAATCTTTACATTTGTACGGCAAAAAAAACTTTACAAGAAAAATCCTCATAAGTTTTTTACTTATTGCTCCCGCCAAAAACATTGTTTCCGTCAAACGCTTACAGTTACGTCATATGCTAGTCTTTAGCTATACTTTATCGCATAGCCATTGCTCTGCGTGCTTCGTGTTGCTTTACAGCTGGTTAAATAATAGGTCAATAAAATTGGACAACATTTTTCATTTTTTAAAGTTTTGAGATGTTGTAAAAATTGTTACGAAAATTAAAATGGATCAAAAGAAGATGTAAATCGAAGAAAAAGCTTGGGCCTTGACTTTATTAGAGAAGAAAGAGTCTGTGATTGCTGTAGCCGAAGATGTTGGGGTCGCAAAAAAGGCAAATTATCAACTAAAAAGATAGGCAACATTATTGCCACCAGGGATGGTACCAAAAAGAAAGTCCAGTTCTGGCGCACCTAAAAAGACCTCTGCAAGAAAAAATAAGCTTTTTGAAGTTTTTGAACGAATAAGCTTATTTTTTCTTCCAGAGGTCTTTTTAGGTGCGCCAGACCGGACTTTCTTTTTGGTACTATCCCTGGTGGCAATAATGTTGCCTATCGTTTTAGTTGATAACACTGGCCAACACATTTTTTGGTGCCCAAGGCTTCTAAGCTGATTTAGACTAATTTGGGGGTGCTGATTCCGAAAATTATACTAATTGTCTCCTCATCAGGTCCAGTTTTTGAGATATTTGCTATTTTTTATCTTTTTTACCTTAAGATTAGGCGTATTTCTATGTACATTCTAGCGTCATAATTACAATTGTAGGTTGCTGTTGTGATGTATGTTAAATGATTATGACATCACAAACTTTAAAGTAAAAGTCAAACTTGCTACACAAGGAGGTATGTAGTTGGTAAGGAGTGGACACTGAGTAGTAGGTAGGCCTACCGATTGTGGCATGTTTTTATTGATTTCTGGGTCAAAATAAGGTTTATTCTTTTAATGTTAGGAATTTATTTATAAGTCAGACAGGAAATAAATAAGCTGCATTATTTTACTTGCGTTGGAGATTTTTGGAGCAAAAATTAAGCATGGCTACGTCCTCTCATAGGCGACGTTTTTAAGCAATCCAAATGTGTTTTGCTATATTTGCGGGGAGTATACTTTCCAATCCAACAGGAAAGGGATCAGTAAATTTCTGAAGTGTGCTTATCTTGCTTACTTCAAAGTAATGCTGGGTGATCAAGATAAGGCATGGGCACCTCAATGTATGCAAGCAATGTGTTGAGCATCTTTAACAATGAACAAAAAAGGATAGAAAGTCACTCCACTTTGGCATGCCAATGGTCTGGCGTAAACCGAAAAACCACTTCGATAACTGGTACTTCTGTGCAGTCAACACGAAGGCAATCAACAGGAAAAACAGGAATTAGTTGGCTTATCCAAACCTCGAGTCTGCAATTAGGCCAATTCCACACTGCAATGAAATTCCTGCTCCAATGTTTAAAGGCTTACCCGAATTGGAATTGCTTGTTTCTGAAGAAAACCAAGCCTCCGTTTTGTCCACTAACAGTAGTGAAGCCACTGTTTTAGATGTCGGTTTTCCTCCTCCTTCACTACCACAGCTTTTTTCTCAAAGAGAACTTAATAATCTGACTAGAGATCTCAACCTTTCCAAAGAATCTTCTAAACTTCTAGCTTCAAGACTCAAAGAAAAAAACTACTTCAGCTTGGAACTCTCATAATCTTCTATAGAAAACGTCATATTGAATTCTTGCCATATTTCACTCAGGAAAATGACATAGTATATTGCAACAACGTTGCCGGCCTGCTGCGGCAGCTTGGTGTCCAACAGTATGATTGTCAAAATTAGCGCTTTTTTATAGACAGTTCCAAAAGAAGTTTAGAATGTGTTCTTTTTCACAATGACAACTTATATGGATCAGTTCCTCTAGGCCATTTAACAACCCTTGAAGAAAAATATGATGAAATCAAATCTGTTCTGTAAAATTAAAAAAAAAAAAAAAAAAATTTCCCACTTTTCGTTCCAACTGCATAACGATCCCAAAAAAACCAAAGCAGCAAAATGAAACTGTATGCGGTATTTCCAAGGGGGGCCCGAGGCAACTGCCTCACTCGCCTCACCCAATATCCACCACTGCTCGTATTAGGACCACCGAAATTTTCCTATTTTTCACTCCCGTGTCAGACAAAATCTCTTCGCGTGTCATAGTTTTGCAAAAAATTTCATATAGACAGCACCAATGGATCATATGTGTCGATTTGAAAATAGTTGGGTTTCTCCTCGGGCTACAAGGTGGCTACACAAAATTCCCTTGCTTCTTGTGTTTGTGGGACAGCAGGGCTAGAACAGAGCACTGGATGAAAAAAAATTGGCTTGTGCGCAGTGAGTTGATTCCTGGCTCTCTCAATGTTCTGGCTCCTCCTTTGGTGGAGCATTCCAAAATTGTGTTTGCTCCTCTTCACATAAAGCTTGGCATCATGAAACAGTTTGTGAAGGTTCTTGAAAAAGATGGCGGGTGTTTCAAATATATTTGCATGAAATTTCCAGGTCTAACCATAGAGAAATTAAAAGCTGGAATTTTTGATGGACCCCAGATTCAAAAGTTAATAAATGACGCAAATTTCTATAATTTTATGAATCCTGCAGAGTTGAGTGCCTGGACGGCGTTTACGAACGTAGTAAAATTCTATGGAAAAACAAGGACGCCCAACTACAAAGAGCTTGTTGAAACATTACTCATAAATGTCCATCAATTGGGTGCAAATATGAGCATCAAGTTATATTTTTTGCACAGCCATTTTGCCCGTTTTCCAGAAAATCTAGGTGTTGTGAGCGATGAGCAAGAGGAGCGCTTCCATCAAGACATCAGCGACATGGAAGTTCGCTATCAAGGTCGTTGGGATGCCACCATGCTTGCAGACTATTGTTGGTCTATCAAGCGCGATAATGCCGGAGCCTTCCATTCTAGAAAATCAGTAAAACGTCAATTTGTGGCTAATGATGTCTATGCTTAGCATTTTTTACAACTTCAAGCTTTAATTGTGAATATTTTGGTGTGATTCCATGAATATGTGCCATAAAGTTAAATAAAAATATTATTTCTTCGATTTGCCTGTCTTTATTGTAGCTATCGGCTTCCTACAGAAAGGGGTATACCATAGCAGAAAAACTAGACCTGATAGAGAAAAAGTGACAGCATTTCTGGAATCAGCGCCCGCAAATTAGGTAAAAGCAGTTAAACATCTTAGACACCATGACAAAAATTTTTTTTTTGTTGGCCAGTGTAATTTGCCTTTCTTGCGACCCCAACATCTTCGGCTACAGCAATCACAGACTCTTCTTTCTCTAATAAAGTTAAGGCCCAAGCTTTTTCTTCGATTTGCATCTTCTTTTGATCCATTTTAATTTTCGTAACAATTTTTACAACATCTCAAAACTTTAAAAAATGAAAAATGTTGTCCAATTTTATTGACCTATTATTTAACCAGCTGTAAAGCAACACGAAGCACGCAGAGCAATGGCTATGCGATAAAGTATAGCCAAAGACTAGCATATGACGTAACTGTAAGCGTTTGACGGAAACAATGTTTTTGGCGGGAGCAATAAGTAAAAAACTTATAAAGATTTTTCTTGTAAAGTTTTTTTTGCCGTACAAATGTAAAGATTTTTTTTGCCGGCACTGTAGATTGAAGTTTTATGTTTAAATCAAGGCAGACCAAAAAAAATCTTTTCTTCAATTAACTGACAAAACTCGGTCCAAAGAGTTTTCCATAATCCTTTTTTATTTTTGGTCGATTTTAGAGTGAAGACCAAAAAAAGTCTTCACTTCTTTTGGTAAATAGATTGCGGGGCGAGACATTTTTTTGGCATCCAATCAAAATTCGTTTTCGCAGATAGAACCAAGCTTTGAATTGATCAATATTTCAATTTCCTATTAAGCATCTGATTAAAAAAAATTCTTCAAAGAACTTTGTGGGTCGCACCGGAAGACTTTGTGGACCGCGAGTTTGACATTCCTTGCATAGATGATTTGGCAGGGATAGAGATTTATTGATTTTGAGATGTGATAGTTAGTACGCATAAATGACGTGGTAATGCTTGTTCTAATAAATGAATGTCTAAAGGGTGTGGTGTTCGTGACTTTGTTTTTTTTTTTTTTTTTGTGCTAAGGTGTAAGGTGTTTAGAGGTTTTCTTTACTTTTGTTTAGAGGTATTATTTACTTTTCTCGAATGCTATGTCTGATCATTTTTGTTTGATTATTTTTATGAAAAATTGTACTCTTGCTATTTTTCGTGGTGGATCTGTGCGCATGGATGAAGATGATGTAGGAGCTTGTGTTTGTGTGAGTTGTTAAGTTGACAAGCATTAGCCTTGTGGTTAGTGCCCATTAAGAGGACGCTGGTTTTGTTATGTAGGTGTTGAGTGTTTGTAATCTCGATAAATATTTGAGATTTTTTCAAGGGTTTTAAAATATGAACTGTTTCGTACTTATTAATGGTATCTTTTCGCCCTCTGGTTATGACGTGTGATTCTCGTGGTCCCCGAAATTTTTCGTAAAAACAACTGGGGGCTGCCTGAAAAAGACAAAGGCGGAATTGGAATTGGAAGCAAACATATTGAAGCCTATTATGAAATACGAGTTAGTATTGTACTAAAGGTTTAGAATTTCCTTTGCCTTGTGCTTTAAGCTAATTGCAGGCTTTTCATGCACATCCTGTGCAATTGTTTTTCAGTCGCGCGCAAAACCCTAAGACAATCAGCTGCTCTCATACCATTTGATAAACTAATCAATTAGTAAAAAAAACATTTGGTTTCGACGGCTATTTGGTCATAAAATAGCCTTTTTTTTAGTTAAATTATTTGTTAAGGCGAGCTGTTGAACTATTTGTTATTCATCTAAATCTTTTTCTACAATTGTTTATATCTCAGACACCACACGTGAACGACGCGATAATGAAGTTGATGGAAGAGATTATCACTTTGTCGAGTCGCGTGAAAAAATGGAACGTGACATTCAGAATCATTTCTTCATCGAAGCAGGGCAGTATAACGAGAACTTGTACGGGACCAGCATTCAGTCTGTTAAAGATGTCGCCGAGCAGGTGAGCTTATGACCAGGAGATAAGAAAAAGATCGCCAAGAAACAAATAGAAAAATATTTATGTTATGCGCAAAATTGTATTAAGACAGGAAGCACCCAAAAACACGCGCAATTTACGTCAACTGCTCCCTGTAACTACAAACTTATATTAAGAAACATTTTAAATTAATGTCCTCAATAGATATATTTATTTAATGAAAAAAACAAGAAAATGCAAAAACACAAAACTAAATAGACTGACTGAACAACACTAATGAAAATATATTGCAATAGCCCTGGAATAAAAAAACAAAAAACATTAATTATATATTGTACAGAAAAAAATAATCAGTAATTAATCTAACGAAATAATTTTTTGAAATAATAAACCCGATGGATTTCTTTTTCATGGAAGAGAAGTAATTGACTAATCGTCTTGTTAATATGTAGCAAAAAAATAAACATATCTGTCAATTTTTTGGTTTTATAAGGATAAATTTCACTAATTTTTTTAAAACAGTTTAAAAGGACAAAAGGTAATAACTAATTCCTAATTCAAGATAATATATGTCAGAATACTTTAAAAAAATTTTTACTTGTACAACAATGAAACATATTTGTATGTATAGCAAAACTTATAATTCTTAAAATTCGATTTATAAGTACTTTTTGTTTTTGCAGTAATAATTACTAGCTGTGCCCCAAGTTAAAATGTCAAACTGAATTTTTAGGGTGTACTAAATTGTAGTTAAGAAGCTAAAAGGTTTTTTTGGGACGTTTAATTTCGCAATCTGCAAAAAGCGATCGATTTTCTATGCGTGTAATCTAGCTTAATTTCTCATCGAAAATGCTTTCGAAATATTGAACAGTTCTTTATAAGGAGTTTTATTGTTATACTGTATTAAATTACAGCTGCATGCTTCATGAGGTTGTTTAATCAACAATATAAGTAATTTTAGGTATCTTAAAGACAGTTTGTTTTCCTGAACCAAAATATTAACTTTTTTTTTATTTCATTACAAGTTCAATTTTGCAAGGTGCTGTTGAACTAGATAAAAGCAATGCAATATCATTTGCGTGTTTTGTATCGAAATTAAAAACTAGCGCCAGATCGTTTATATATATATAAAAAAAAGGTAGTGAACCAATACGTGATGTTTGAAAAACTCAAATTGTTGCTCTAAATCTGTTTGAATTATGGCCCAAGACTTTTGTAGACTAAAAACAATTATTTAACCCTTTGCGGTCCCTGATCATCCCTGGGATGATGTAAGTATTGCAGTCCTTACAGCAAGTCAATATCCTTCCAGGAATGTTTAATGCGCAGATACGCGTGATTACCTTCTTGGTGGGTACGTTTGGTCAAAGTCCAACCGGTATAGTGCGTGTACAAAGTAAAGGTGTTCGTGCAAGTGGTTACAAAAGCCTTGCAGTAACCCATTTAGAAAGTTTGAGCAAATGCCTTCTGAATATATTGCCGAGTCCCCTTGATCACGAAGAGAGATGAAATAAACAACCACATTTCATCGCAAAAGCTGCACGAGGGCACAACAAAAACTGTGTGGTATGCAGCTTACCACAATCTCGCAAGGCAATTCTGCTTTACTGCGAAACATGCATCAGGAAACCAGAATTGTACCCAAGAGAATGCTTCAAAGCATACCACATGCAAAAGCATTACAAACAATTAAAATATTTTTGGCTGTCTCTTTTCTTTATTTTCTTGTTCTTTCATTTAAATAACAAAAAAAAAACTTGCAACCAGAGTTATGCAGCATGTTGACAAATAGTGTGACTATACCAAAAGTTAATAATTTTTGTTGTAAATAATAATTAGGCTAATTCAAGGCATATATTTAGGATTTCCTTTCGGGGGAGGGGTCATTACAATCTTTTGTTTAACTTGCACAACTTTTAAGTTTTTAAAGCAAATTTTGTTTACTAGAGATACATTTTGGGGGTTTGAATCCCCCGGTCCCCACTAAATACGGCCCCGGGTTGATCTGTGTCTCTTCTGCCCCTGTGCTGCCTAAGTAAAGTTGTGATAGCGACGAATTATGAAGCGAATATGCGAAATTGGGACGTTTCACCCCACGTAGGTGCCTTTCCAAACAAAATAATAAAAAAATTTTCCAAAAAACAGATTCAGCAAAACCACGATTTTTCAACATTTTCTGCTCAAATCAATATGAAAACAGTAGAATACGTGTGAGAACAGGGAGAGGAAAAGGTTTAGTTAATAAAAAAATGGACCTGTCAGAAAAGTTTTCGTAAAAAAAATTGGACTGCAAAGGATTAAATAGCTGTCAATTAAATATAAAGCAATGGCTTGAATATAAAAGCGGTAATACAACTTTCATAGCAGAATATTATGATCAATGGCATCAAACGCTTCGGATATCGTCTGACACAACAGCTATCACATTACAAACCGTTATTCTATTTTATTTAATAGTTTGTCACATAACCAACTAATCGCAAGTCGAAGAATTAGATCAAATCGTTTCACAACAACAACTTCATAAATCTCATTTTTTTATAATTTTATTGTACCTATAAAGATATCGGTCAATAATTGGATTGTAATTCTTTAAAAGGGGCAATAATTGCAGCTACTTTTAAACAAGTCTGATAAACAGCTTTTATAATGCATAAATAAGTCATTAATTTTGGGTAATATAATTAATTGTGTAATAATCTGAGCTACTGATTGAGATAGCTCTTGTGTTCGTAGACGTTTGTCGTCTTTTCTTTGGCAAAAAATTAAAAACGCTGTCAAGTAGTAATCTTGTGTTCAATTTTGTGTTTTTTATGTCGCTCAATGTTGATGCAGGGAAAACATTGTATATTGGATGTGTCCGGAAACGCGATCAAACGTCTTCAAGTGGCTGGGTTATGGCCCATCGCTATTTTCATTCGTCCCAAATCTGTCGAGTGGTTGATGTGAGTGTTTCCTGTTCTTTTATAATCAGATTTCAACATCGAATTGAACGCGATATCGTGTCTTTTTCTACTTTCTTTTTGCTATCATCAGCGTTTGTTCTTATTGTTTGCAGGGAATTGAACAAGAGACTTGTTGAAGAACAAGCGAAAAAAATTTTCGAACGCTCAATGAGGCAAGAACAAGATTTTGGTGAATATTTCACGGGTAAGTTTGGTATGAAACAATACCAGAGAGAACTTTTTTCCCCTGAAAACTTGCTTTTTAATCGTGAAAGTCGCAGCTTTCCTTCGCGATCTGCTGCTTGCAGTTTAATCTTGGTTTTGGCGGCGGTTGAAGCAACCACAAATATTTTGATGAAGTTAACACTGGGTTCACTGGATTTCGTGTGTGATTTTTTAAAATCATTTTCAGATTTTAACAGGAGTGCTTTTAAATTAAAGATAAATATGAAATTTATTTACGCACTCTAGTAAAAATATTGTTAATTTTTATGTTATGTTTCAAGATTAGTTGGCTATTGTGGTATTATCATTATTTTAGGCCGAAGCCCAAGAAATATGTTGCCATACAAACTTTAAAATGACCACATAAGCGTCATTATTGCTTTTCTTTTGTAATTTCTTGTCATTTGGTAAACAGCGGTGGTGCAAGGGGAGACTCTCGACGCTCTTTATAACAACATCAAAGCGGTGATCAAAGATCAATCCGGTCCAGTCGTGTGGCTTCCTGATGGGGGGGTTTGAAACCGTTTGTTGTCCTTTAGAGGTTTGGCTTTTTTGTGTTCTTTTGAAATTTTGCTTCAAGGAATTTGTTGATTGCTCTTTTATTGATACGAATATCGGGCAAGGACTGAATAACGATGTTGATGTCGGGATTTGATATGGGGTTAAAACAACTATAGCAGGAGAGGTTCGTGGTCGGGTCGGTCTTGGGTTTTTTTATGGCCACGTTTGTTGTCACGCAATGTTACCCAATCTAACTTGTTGTTTGTTTGTTTTTTTACACTAATTGTGGCACTCTTTTTGACAGACACGAGAAAAAAATCGCTAAAGCACCTAGTTTTGTTTTGAAGGCTATAGTGATATAGTGACTTAGTCTTACTGAATTAAGGAATAAAAACCAGATTTTCATGTTGTTGCCTCGTCTTGGAGTAGTTGTTTTTTGACTCAAAAAAGTCTACCTAGACTACCAGTCTTTTGGATTGTATTTGCTGCTCGTGAGGTTTTAAAATGTCCGTGTTTATAAAACGACTTACAAAAGTAATGATTTGTTGGTTTTGAACTGTACAGCTTTGTACGCATGTGACATTTAATGTTTGCTTTGATGAATGTATGTTGTTTTTCTTCTGGAGCTGAGATATTGCGAGATGTTAATGGTGGGGTGTCTGGATCCAAGATGGTGATGTTAGTGTGATCTTTTTTAAATGAAAGATTGTGGCTCTGAGATTTTGAAGTGGATCTGATTGTTTATTGAGGTGATGTAAAAGATGTGTTTGAGTTTGTTTTAGTTTTT
The DNA here is from genome assembly GCA_963680785.1 of Diplosoma virens. Lineage (NCBI taxonomy): Eukaryota > Metazoa > Chordata > Ascidiacea > Aplousobranchia > Didemnidae > Diplosoma > Diplosoma virens. The sequence continues at coordinate 41,054,698 of OY796882.1, read as the reverse complement.
TGGTTTGAGCAGCAAAAAGTTCGAGATGGATGCCCTTGGAAGTCACTGGTTTTGTCATGTAAATGTTGAGGTTTGTGCTTCATGTTCAGCCAGTGCTATGCACAGAGCTGTGTTCTAAATGCTTTGCAGTTTCTTTATGCTGGCACTTCATATGATGGCTCATTGTATCGGTAGTGTTTGCGAATTCCAGAATGGGATGGGTGATGACTTTGAATGTCAAGATTCTTAGTTGTCTATTAGATTCGGTGAAAGTAATTGCTTTAAAAGTGCTAAGAAGCTTGCTTGTCATCCTTATATACAGTTGGCTTTGGTGATCGTGGACGTTAGTGTGAGTTTTTGTATGTTTATTCTTCTCTGTGCCGAATACCTTGCTTATATCTAAAGCTAGAGAAGTCCGTTTTGGAGGTCTTGTTTTATTGGTGCTTTTTGTTTTGTGACGCAAATATCGTGCAATGTGTGTTAAATGTTTTTGTCTTAATCGACGTTGGTGAGATTTGTTCAGAATGGTTTCTGTGACGTATGCTGGTAGTTTTACTCAAGTGTTTTACTAACGGACGAGAGAAGTGACGGGGGTCGGTTGCTTGTGCCCGTGTTATAGCTATTGTTGGGTTTTGAAATTTGCACTTTTTCCAAAAGATATGATACTGTGTAAGTGTTGCGGGCAATGTTGCATTTGTTTGTGAGGTGTTGGATGCCATGTGGCCTCAGGTGTTTTAGCAGGTGTCTGATTTTTTTCCATCAGATTTAGTGTGCTATTCGGGATGGCTGTGCTCACTTGAATTGTATTGCATCAGTGATTCTTGATTGTGCGGTGTTATATCTTTTTATTTTGTTTATTCTATATGGTCAAGTAACGTTTAAAGTTTTGAAAACTGAAGCGGCTGCTTTTGTCTTGTTGTGCGGGTGTTTGTTGGATAATTTTTGCTGTGGTGCCTCAAAAAGAGTGAGGGTTGTGTTTTGTCAAGATGTTATTTTCAAACATGATTTCCTTATAGCAATGAAGAGTTTGTTAGTAATCTGTAATGTTTACTTATCTTATGTACGTTTTTGGTGTGGATGGTTTAGGAAATAAAATCTCGCCATACTATGTAAATTTACGTCCACTTGGCTTTTTAATAGTTGCTTATTGTTTCAGTGAAATGATAAAACGGTATTTAGGTCCTGCGTTGTATGCTGAAAATGGTGAGTGAACGTTGGTAACCAGATGTCTAATGAGATCTGTTATGATTATAAGTGTGTTGGTTTTAATTAAATATTCTGTTGGAAATAAGCTAAATAATATATTTTAGTGAAATATACATATTTGAATGTGTAATAGTTGTAATGTGGTGAGGTGGAGTTGGTGTTTGGTATTTCAAGTTGTAAAAAACTAATGTTTTTTTTATGCAAGCCAGGGAACTTCTTGTTTGTGTGTGACTTCTTGTTGAATGAGAAATGTGCGGTTTTTTGTGGCTTTGATTTCGTTTTTATTCTTGTAGTTTACGACGTTCGCTTTTGCATTTTCTTTGTAGTTTCTTACATATTTATTTCAAATGCTATTTGCATGGAGTTAAAAAACTTTGAAAAAGCTCTTCTTCAGTGATGTTGTGTTTATTCGTATGGTGTTGTGATTGATTGTGAATTGTTGGTAAAAATGTTGTGAACCAACATTTTATCGTTGCTTTTGGGTTTGGCGTATGTAACGCTATGAGTTGTAACCCTTTATTGTGATTTGGGAGAGTTTTAGGTGGACCCATTATTTTAAGATAGGTTTATAACAAATGTCACGTGAGTATACGTTTGATTGCAAGAAAACAATATCCGGCCAGCACAGCTTTCCCGATCATTTAGACCCGTCTTTTCATTCACCATAAAGTGGCGGTTCGTGGGAGAGAAGCATCTCTACAATAAGAAAGAAAAGTCCATAAAGAATAATAGTGGATGTCGAAAATCCATGATAAACAATGTTAATGTAAATCTATATATCGTCATCGTGGCTAAATAGGCAGCAGCCTTCCTTTTGAAGGCGCACCAACGCGATCGACGCTGCCCGGGTTCAATTCCTACTCGTCCTTCTATTGTGTTCTTGAGAAAGACACTTTCCTCTGCTTGATGATCTTAGCAAACAGTTCTAAACTTTATTCATGTCGCTGTATAAAAACAATATAAAAACTTTTGCTAGACAGAAATCTTTTGACATCTCTTAAGGCAGGTCAGGGATAATCACTGCTACGTTGTCTAGTTTAACGCCTCGTTGTCCAGCAAGTCAGAAAATCATTAATATTATTGATGGTGATGGTGCTGATTTATCATCAGTGCATTTGGGTTTTCGTGCATTTCGCACAGTATAACCCGGCGCTTTTCTTGAAAAAAGTTTCGACATCCCCACTACACCCGAACAACAATCACGGAACAACAAATTTATAGCTGCTTATTTGTCTGGCATACTATTGCATATTTCATGTTTAAACCGAAACTTTAGTTTAAGCGAAACTATTATTTTAGTTTTAAAATATCCCGAGTTAATCGTTTTGAGAATCAGTCGCAATCAACGTGGATAAGATGCGGTTAACTCGACCACGGGCCATCTTCAGATATTTAATTATGTAAATAACAGCAACTTACAATAATAAAATTAAATTAAAAAATTCTTGTTAAAAAATGTTGCCTCTCTTCGATCACTTACATTCTTAAAATTTCATCTCTTGTAATTTTTTATTATTTCTGACAGTTGCAAGATTATTTTAAGCTTTTGAAAATGGTCTATGATAAAAATTAATCTTATTTTAAAACAAATACTGTATGTACCTGATTCTTGGGCGAAAAATAAAGCATTTAATTAAAGATTTGTTGTCACAAGTAATCCGTTACAAACAATGCCTATTACTTATCTTTTCTTGGGGATACTTATGCCTTCAAAAAACTCTTTACCGTTATCCCTGATCGAGACCATCTTTGCAGACCTATATTTTCAAGCTAATTTGAGTTACTCAGAGTTGATGATTCTAATCCAACAACTTGCCGATTTGGTGGAAATAGTTTTAGATTCATTGAAGTTGGTCGGTCTCTGTCTTTGAAAAGTGTAAACTTTTTTTGTTACTTTGTATTTAAAACACTAAATACTTTTCAGTTCACGATCAGACCAAGAAGATGTGGTAGAAATTTTAAAGACTTGTTTCGAGGCCGGGATTTTGTTTGTGTCGGCGGGTCACTGGCCTCTTGTTGTTCGTGGAATCAATTTCTGGTACAAGCGCGAGGTTACGCAATTGACTTGACGACACTGTACACCGGCTTCTATCTCGCTGCTCACGTGACTCAATGCTATGTTGACAGCTTACTTTATGGTGCTGTCGGTTAGTTCTGTAAATTAACGTAACTAGATGCTTTCTTATTTGCTGTATTATCTCGCCACAGTTACCAACCACTTCGTGTGCTGCGTAACACGCTGCATTCGTACTGTTTGATGTTGATGCGTTGTTTCTGGGCGGCATCGTATCACGTTTTAATTCGACATAGTTTTTTTATGTTTCGTTGTAGCGCATTTTATCACGTGATGTTTTGATTCACTCGACTTCCCGCCGGCACTGCCCAGTTTTCTAGCACGAGTGATGTTGATTGCGTCTTTAAATTTTTCTTCATGTATTTAATGCGTTTTTAGGTTAGCGTATTTTAACGGCTACTTTGTTGACTGTAGCAACAATAGCTGGTAAAAAGTTGATTTGACTAATTTGTCACGATTATTTGTACTTTTTACTGTCATCAAATAAATATTTAACAAATTTTTTATGTTTTTTAAAAAAATTTTTTCAATTGCCAATTGCAAAAACGTAATTAATAAAAATATTAAAGCCGTCTCTGCTTATATCATACCATAAACTTTTAAACAAAATTTTAAAAATAAGCATATAAAAATGGTATTTTAATTAGAGTCTTCAAATGAAGTTCTTCATTTGGGTTTAGCCTGCAAGAAACAATTTTTTTTACCGAAACTTGTAAATCACACATTGATTCAGGAGTGTAATGAAATACTGACTAAATTAAAATACTATTTGGTTTGAGTTTAAGCCTGTCAAAAAAATCGTTTTTAAAAAATAAATATGGCTACTGTACATTAGTGATGTCGCGGATGCAAAATTTTGTATCCGCAGCCCGCAAGTACTTTTTATTTGTGACGCTGCACCGCAAAATTGTTACCAAAAATTTACACCGCACCACAAATCATATATTTAAATAGAAAATTTTTAGACTTTTTTCTCCTTTTAAAAAGGTATTTGTTCAGGCAATACTCACTGTTGTAGTCATCGAAGTAAGCCCTTTATATTTCAGATTTGGCAATTTACTACCTATTGACATAATCTTGTTAGATCATTGTAAGACACATTAAGCACATTACTCTGCTTGGCATCCCAGCGAGCAATAAATTTGAGTATTATCTGTAGAGCAAAAAACGAACAAATAAAAAATTTCAACCCAAGAGCAATATCTTAGCATCTTCAAAAGCTGATAAAGATATTTGCAAGATAGTTGCTTTTAGTATAATGCCTCTTAATGTTTTTCTGCAAGTTAAAAAGATAATAGGGATAAAAACATTTCTTTTTTGACAAACACTAATCTTGCTCACTATCAAGTTTGTATTTAATATTTTTTGCTAGGAATTTGAAAAATTAACCACTCGAGCATCTTGCATAAATTGCAATAGTTTGTTGCATTGCAGTAAATCGTATTTAAGAATTTTTAGTTAAAAAACTTAGTTGTAAGCTGAAACCAAATCCAACAGCAATATAATTTAATGAGTGTATTTCAAATTTTAAACTAATATGCAATTGAGGGGTTTTGTTTGCTGTTTGCCGTTACTAACCTCGCAGGCTTTGGAGATTCCCCAAAATTTTTTAAAATAATAAAGTGAGAACGGCAAACAGTGAACGAGATCCCAATTATGTACAGTATATTTACTTTTAAAAAATGTTTCTTTTTTGTTTTTTTTTGCAGGCCAAAACTCAAACCAAATAGCATTTTAATTTAGTTAATATTTCAGTACAAGACTCTTGAATCAATGTGCCGTTTTACAAGTTTCGGTAAAAAATCGTTTCTTGCAGGCTAAATCGAAATGAAGAACTTCATTTGAAGACTCTACCTAGAATACCATTTTATACCGCTTATTTTTAAAATTTTATTTTATAGTTTTTGGTGTGATATAAATAGTTTGTTTCAAAGGTTCATATTTATTTTTCGGTACATTTGCAAACGCAATATAAGAAACATTAGTTTGTTTATCATCTTAAAAGTCGCTGAAAAAAGCTTTGCTCTGACAACTAACATAAATTGCTCCTTGATCGCTCCAAGAGCTGAGTGAAAATTTTTATGAGCAGAAAAATTTTTTTTGGAATTTTGATTGATTGAAAATACCTAGATTAAGATTTCAATTCTATGGGTACAAAATTGAAAATGGCCACCCGGCGTGCGCAATTTTCAGTAAAGCCAAGGATTGCAAAAACGCTAGTAGGTATAGTTATAATATTCAAAGGTATTAAAGCCATCACTGTTTATATCATACCATAAACTTTTAATCAAAATTGCAAAAATGCTAATAGGTAGAGTTATATATATTATCCAAGGATCCTATCGATTATGTATCTCAAACAAAAAAAGACTCGATGTTACGTCGTTCGCGTAATGTTTGTCACGTAGGTCACCGCTAGCGAGATTCGAGCCGGCGCGACTTCTGTATCGGCGCTGAATAATCAGCGCTACCTTTTAATGCGTTCTCGCGCGGCTGTGGGCATAAACTGATGCCACGTTGTTTAGTGAGTCCTTTGAGTAGACGTACCAGAGCTGTTCTGTACTAGCGAATTTCGCAAAGGACGGCGTGGTACTCCTTCAGCTATTTATACACCCTGGGCTGGTCTTTGCTCGGGCCCTATCACCATCTTATTCTATGAATTGCAAAGTTCACTTCTTCATCATCATCATTTTCATTTTTGTCACTTCATACAACAATTAAACAGAACTAAAATAATAATATAATAATAATAATTTAGCAGAAAAAAAACAAAAAAACGAAGGCGACAGGAAAGATGCGAATAGACCTCACGGTCATCTAGTCAAGCAACCACCCAATGTCAGACAATTTAAAAAAAAGAAAAAAAAACAATTATATTCTTCTTTTCTCTGAATCATCACGTGTTTTTTATTTAAAGAATTGTAAGATTTACCGTTTTGTTTAGTAAAGTGAAAGAAGATATTTGTACTTATTTTTGAATATATTATAAGTGGATTTTTTTATTTCTTTTGGTATAAAATTCCAAATTTTGACTCCCTGGTATTTTATACACCGTTGTAATCTGTTATTACGATATCTAGGAATATATAAATTATCCTGTTCCGCTGATAGTCTTGTGCTTCGGTTTGATACTTGATGGATTTTTTGGAAGAAATTTGAGAATGGGGAGGGAGCTAATGTTTTGTTAAAGTTGAACATAAATTTGGCAATTTTATATTTATAAACATCTTCAATTTGCAAAATATTCGATTGTGCATAAAGTGGTTTAGCAGGGCTTCGATATGGCGCATTACAAATAGCTTTAAGTGCTTTGTTTTGCAGTTTTTGTAGTTTTTGAAGGTGAGATGGATATGTTGAGCCCCAAATAGAAATTCCATAAATCAAGTGTGAATGGACAAGAGTATAATATAATTGTAATAAATTTTGCTTAGGTAGAATTGTTTTTAGTTTAGTTAATATTCCCACAGAACAGCCAATTTTGCATTCAAGTACTTTAATGTGTTCATAAAAATTAATTCTATTATCAATAATTACCCCTAAATATTTGACGCTTTTAACTGAGTAAATTTGGAAACTATCATAACTAACTGTGATTTGCTCAGTGAAATCATGGATTAACTTGGGAGAAATAACTAAAACATTAGATTTAGATGGATTAACTGTTAATTTATTTGCGCAACATCATATGTTTAAGTTTTTCAATTCTTTATTAATTATACCTTGAAGGATAAGTGGATTAGATGCCTGGAATATGAGACAGGTATCATCAGCAAATAATCTAGACGTGCAGTCAATAGCATTTTGAAAGTCGTTTACGTATATGAGAAAAAGTAACGGACCAAGGGAGGCTCCTTGAGGTACACCGTATTTATGTCCTTGAGTTCAGAATGATGTTGGTAAAAGTTGACGAATTGTTTCCGGTAAGTTAAGTATGAACTTAGTAACTTAAATGCTACTCCCCGAATGCCATAATGGGCCAACTTGTTTAATAAGATTTTGACAGACGGTGTCGAAGGCTTTTTTTAAATCTATAAGAACAAGACCTGTATGAAGATTAAGACCAATATTATCATAGGCAGCAGTGACCAGATCAAGCATTGCATGTGACGTGGAAATTTTACTTTGAAAACCAAATTGATGGGGATAGATAACTTTGTTTAATGAAGAAGGTCATTAGTCTGTTATATATCATTTTTTCAATTATTTTAGAAAAGCAAGTCAGTATTGATATCGGACGATAGTTGTATGTCTCTTCTTTGCAACCATTTTTAAAAATTGGCACAACTTTTGCTATTTTGCAATTGCTAGGGAACACTCCATTATTAAAAATAAAATTTGTAAAATATTTAAGATGTGGAGTAATTACGTACCTTGAAACTTCAAGGAAGTAAGCTGGAATGTTATCGTGCCCAAGTGTCTTGTATTTAATGATGAAATTAGATTAAGTATTTCGTTTGACGTTGGAGGTTCGAGGTAAATTGAAGAAGAGATTGTATTAGTTAAATATTCGTAAAATGGCTTATTTGTCTATTTTTAAATTTTTTCAGCCAAGTTGGAACCAATTGAGCAAAAAAAGTTATTAAATTCATTTACGATAATTTTAGGGTCCTCCGTAATTATATCATTTATTCGAAGCGAATTAGTTAATTGTCGATTTGGAGTAATTGGTAGTGTAGATTTAATAATATCCCAAGTTTTACGGGCATTATTTTTATTAAGTTCATTTTGAAAGTATGATTTTTTTGATAAGGTTTTAATTTTTGTTAATTTGTTAGAGTAGGTTCGAAAGTAAATTTTTTCTGCATCACTGCCATTTATGAACAGAGTCCGGAAGATAGAATTTTTTTTTCGAATAGAAGTTAAAATACCTTTAGTAATCCACGGTTTTTTTACTAATTTTTGCTGTTTACGACTTAGTCGTTTTAACGGCGCATGTTTATCTATCATTTGTGAAATACAGGCGACAAAATTATCAAATGCAGAGTCAAAATTTTCAAATTGTAATAGATTGCTCTCACAAACAATTTTGGTCAGGGAGTTATTCAATTCAATACAAAAGGAATCTGGGCAAAAATTTTTCTTATCTCTATAGTATAGTATGGTATTCGTACGAGCATTAGTAGTTTTGAACTTTCTAATGTTACATAAAAGAGGATAATGATCAGTCATGTCATTTAAAATTATTGATGGTGAAATAGTGTGAGCTACGTCATTTGTAATAACGTGATCGATGAGTGTCGCCGAGTTAAGGCGCGTTAACAGCCGTTTACAGTACTTTTTTCTTTCAGCGCGATTTTGGTTTGTTTTATTGACGCTCAAATCCACTAATTTTTTCATGAAAATATCGTAAACGCGCCTTTAGCTGTAATTCTTGTAGGTTGAGTAATAATTGAATAGGCTCCATTACATGCTATGGCATTAATGTAATTTTTTGCTTGTACGGATAGGTTATTTCCATAGATGTTAAGATTGATGTCACCTAATATATAAAACGTTTTTTTTTCGTAAGTTAATTTTTCTAAACAGTTTGAAAAATCTTCAACAAACTTATCAGTTGCTTGACTAGGGTGCCTATAGATCAGTGATTCCCAACCGCGGCTCCGAGAGCCGCATGCGGCTCCCAGCTAGCCTTCTTGCGGCTCTCCTTGACCTTTGAAAATCCCACAAAAAATATTAAAAAGTCTAATTGTAATTCAAAAATTATTCTTGCTTGGCTTGGAGGCTTTGAAAAGAGTTTGTACTTCATAGTTAAGATTAGAGGCAAGGAAAGTTGTGAAAAGGCTGCTATTGTTACATCACTGTTTTCTCAAAGCAATTGTAGCAACTTCGTCGCTTCAAAGCAACTAGAATAATCAGTCAACCGTAAACAGTGAAATTACATAAGAAGCACAAGTGGAAAATATCTAGCAATCTACCGTTAATATGTAAGAAGTCTCAACAGCAATATAGGCCGATCGGCTTAGTACGATGCATCGCCATCAACCGGGCGCGTCCATTTTTAAGCAGTACCTCACGCAGCACCGTCGCATTCCACTTACTTCTACACAATTTATCATAACTTTCTAGTCTAGTTGAACAAACAGCAGCTGCATTTAAGGTAAAACCTAGCAGCAGCTGTCCAGTTGTTCTCGATTCTATTCTATTTTTGTGAAGTTTCTATTGCAGTTAATCTAAAAGTTGATTAATTAATCTAAAATTCTATTGCAGTTACTGCCGCTATAAAATTGTAATAGGATAATCAGCCAAGCGTTTAAGATTTAAATTTTAGATATATTCAAGCCTAAAATTATGTCAAATCAGCATTCAAAGAAATCACGTAGTCTTCAGCAGGAAAATCGGGTTTTTCAAAGCGATTGGGAAGAAAAGTATTTTCAAATTGAGGTAGACAACAAAGCTCATTGCCTTTTGTGTCCTGTGGTGATAAGTAGTGTAAAATCTTTTAACATTAAGAGGCACTACGAAACTCATTCTACAAAATATGATTGCTACCAAGGAGAATCAAGGAAAAGGAAGTTGGAATCTCTTAAGTCGGCACGGAATAAGCAAACAAATATGTTCAAGGCTAGTACTGAATCTGAAGATATTACCAAAACATCATACAAAGTGAGCCATCTACTTGCTCGTAGTATGAAACCATATTCGGATGGTGAAATTATGAAGCAGGCGATAGTTACATTTGCAACAGAATGCTGTTCAAGTGCCATACAACAAAAGGCCAAAAAGTTGCAGCTGAGTAATACTACGATAACTCGGCGCATTGAATGTATATCAAACGACCAACACGATCAGCTTCTTGAGAAGTCAAAAAATTTTGTGTGCTACTCTGTCGCACTTGACAGCTCAAAAGACCTCACTGATATAGAGCAATTAGTTGTGTTTATAAGGGGAGTCATGCCGGATTTTACGATTTACGAAGAATATCTCACTTTGCGTTCTATTCATGGCTCAACTAAAGGAACAGATATATTTCGTGAATTTCGTGCTACTCTTGAAGAAGCACATTTGGACCCATCAAAGTTGTTTGGAGTGGCAACGGATGGCTGCCCTTCCATGCTTGGAGCAAATCGTGGGCTTCAAGGGCTCATCAATAAATGGCGATACGAAAATCATCTTGCTCCAGTGACATGGCATCATTGTATTTTACATCAAGAAAGTCTTATTGCTAACTCACTCAACATGTCTAGTGTGATGGATGTGGTAACAACAACGGTAAACTGGATTAGAGCCAACGCACTTAATCATCGAAAGTTCAAGAAGTTTTTAGCAGATACTGAGGCTGAATATGGTGACGTAGTCATGTTCACAGCCGTACGATGGCTAAGCCGCGCTTCATGTCTCAAAAGATTCTATGAACTTCTTCCAGAGATTAAAATATTTGCTGAAGGAAAGAAAGACATCCCTCAGCTTGGCGACGATGTTTGGGTTGCTGATTTGGCGTTTTTTGTTGATATCACTACACACCTTTCTTCTTTAAATCGCGCTCTACAAGGCAATAACAAGTTTTGTCACGATTTGTATAGCACAGCAACCGCTTTTATTAACAAGCTTTGTCTTTGGAAAACACAGCTTGCAGGTGGTGTTACAGCACATTTTCCAACGCTATCTAATCATCGAACCAATGGATCATTTGATGCATACGACAGAATTATCAGTTGCTTGATTGATGAGTTCAACCGCCGCATTAACGGAATGAATTCTTTGTTGCCCATGATGAAAATGTTTTCAAACCCTATTGCAGTTAATGTGGCCATTGCACCCGATAATTTTCAAATGGAGTTGCTAGACATGCAGTCTGATATCGGGCTCAAGCAATTATTTCAAAGTGAAGACCTACTTGAATTTTGGAGTCGAGTTCCAGAGGGAAAGTATCCCAACTTGATAATCAATGCCCAGAAAAACGCCTCTGTATTTGGATCAAGTTACGTATGTGAAGCACTTTTCAGCAAAATGGTTAGAATCAAAAATCGATATCGCAATCGATTAACCGATGACCACCTCAAGCAGCTACTACGCACTGCATCTTCTGCTATTACGCCTCGCTTTGACAAACTTATTAAAGCTCAAAGCCAATGCCAAGTTGGACATTAAATTGATTTGTGTATTTTTTTGTTACTGTTGCTATTCGTTGATACGTGCTTTCATGCTTTATAATTTTCGTTATAATTACTTTAGTGTTTCATGCGGCTCCATACGTACTCTAAAATTTGAAATTTGGCCCCGACACTAAAAAAGGTTGGGAACCACTGCTATAGATAGTTGCAATTGTAAGTTTTTTATTCGTGTTTGGTTGGTACAATGTTAGCCACAATGATTCACATCCATGTAAGTGTATATTTTGTTTTTGTGTAATTTTCAAGTCGTTTCTGACGTACATGGCTACGCCCCCTGCATTGCCAACTGGGTCAACATTAACAAAAGAATAGTTAGACAAGTTTATGTTAACAAGAAGTTGTTTTTTTATACGTGATTCCGAAAGGCACAAGACATCAGGAGTAAACGGTAGACATACTAAGAAATCGTACAATTGATCAAAATTTTTGTTTAACGATCTTATATTTAGGTGTATGATACTCAAAGAGTCATTATCATTCATATTAATTTGGTTGTTTTTGGAAATATCGAAATAATGGCATTTTAAGATATTGGTGGAGAACGATTTGTAAATTTTATCACACAATTCTTCAGTCTCACTTACAATTAAATGTTGTTCCGCTGCTTGACTCGTGTTCCCGAGCTCTGACAAATCCCTGTCACACGAAACGTCCAGCGCCATTAGAACAATGCAAAAGAATTTGAAAAAAAGAGCGAATCGAGTTTGCTACTACGATTGACTTATAAGATAAATATAAAGTAAACAATTATTATTCAAATTTAAAGCAGTTGAGACAACAATCATCAAAAGGTGCAAGCAACAAAAGTTTAGATTATGATAATGCTTGCTTAACAAAATTGAAACTATTAATCATTAATGTATAATGATAAAAGCCGTTATTATCATAGCACATAGAATTTTTTTAAACGAAGGCAAGAATCACAAATAAACACCAAAACATTACTCAAACAGTTATTGATTAATAGATTCTGCAGTATGTTTAACATCTTTTATGTACAGACAAAAATGCCATCAACAATGGACCACTTAGTAGGTTCTTTTTTATTTTTTGCCTCTTTGAATAAAGGTAAAAGTTTTTTTTTTGCTGATATAATTAGGGTTACCAACTTTCTGTTTCGCCATTCCGGGACACCTTAAATACAGGGGCGTCAAACCTTTTTAAGCCGATGTCCATTTTGGCTCATTAAAAATATTGGCGGGCCAAGCAAATGAGACAGCTCGATTTTTGTCCCAAAATCGTACTGATCTCTAAAAAAAAAAAAAAGGTCCTCACTTAAAATCAGTCTCCGATTCTCCAGTTTTCGTTCCAAAATCATAGCGATCTCTAAAAAAAAAGAAGATCCTCACTTGAAATCAGTCTCGGATTTCATTATTTTTCTCTGAAAACTAGCGATGTCGGAAAAAACAAGAAAAAAGGAGTTTTTACATAAAATCTGTCTTGGATTTCCGGCGGAATTTTTGCCAAAATAGGCAGAACAGAGCCCCAAAAAGTTGCCCCAAAACAATCCAAAGAACTGTCAGTAAATTCCGGGACAAAAGTGACCCAGCCCGGGACACGGGACGCCAGACATCAATTACGGGACTGTCCCGGCCATTCCGGGACGGTTGGTAGCCCTAGATATAATACATGAGGTAAATGTTCTGTAATATAAACAGATTTACTAGTCTTTTCGTTGGAGCTAAGAGAATGACCTGAATCTTGCATATTGTAGTTTTTTAGTTTACTTGCAGCTTTGAAGATTAATCTTTTATCAAATGCATTGGCCAGTTTAAGAATAATTGGTCTTGTAACTTTTTGTCCCTCTTTAAAGATAGGTCGCTGCGGAGACGATGACAATCAACGAGAGAGAGAGCGAGTTTAGATCTATCTCTAGTCCTTCAGTAAAAAATTTTGTTAATACTGTGTTTGTTTGGGCTGTAGTTTCCCAAGCTTCTTTCGATTCGTCCAGACCATGTATTAGTATATTTAACCTTTTGCTATATAATTCACGCAATAACTCTTCTTTTTTATTAATTTTTAAAGTTTGTTCTCCAGTTTTATAAGATTGTCTTGGGTTGGTATATGCTTGACTTTATTATCTAATTTTTCAATTCTTTTGTTTAAGGTGCTCTCGATCTGATTGCGTCGACTTTCAAAATTATCAATTTTATTTTCAATTCTTTCAATTCTTGTCGACATCTTGTTAATGGTTGCTAATATAGTATTTATTTTATTTTCTATACCTGACATTTAAAATTTTCTTATTGTAATCTCAATTGTTGGTTAATTTTGAGGCGCTCTAGAAATTTGCTTTCTGAAGTCAATGTAATCAGTCAACTCGCGCTTTTTTTTTAAGCTCTGAAATACATCTGTTCACTAGCTTGCAATTTGTAAGAATGATTCTTCTCACGTAAGACAGATGACGCAGCATATCAACTTATCGAGAGGTTATGGGATTCAGAATTTCTAAAGGGCACAACTGTTTTAGATACTCCAAACTCCATGGAAGATCGTGCGGCTTTTCATTTAATGCAAGATTCGGTTACCATACACAAAGGACATTATCAGCTCCCGTTACTTTGGAGACACTCTCAAGTTAGTCTTCCAAACAACTATGCGATGTCAAAGCACAGACTCGCAGCTTTAAACGTAGGTTCTTAAGCGATCCACATCTAAAGGCCAAGTATATTGACGTAATAAATGGCTATCTCGAAAAAGGGTACGCAAGAAAATTAACAAGTCAAGAATTAAGTGTTAACGTGGCTACCAAGTGGTACTTGCCTCATCACCCAGTAGTCAACCCTAATAAACCTAACAAAGTGAGAGTGGTATTTGACTGTGCAGCTAGATGCAGCAACGACTTGATGAACAGTTTAATTGGGGTCCTGACACGATTTCGAAAGAACCGCATAGCACTCGTAGGCGATATAGAGGCAATGTTTCATCAAGTATTTGTGAAATCTGAGCATGCTAATGCCTTACGTTTCCTTTGGTGGCCAAACGGATGTCTAGAGGAAACTCCGGCTTCCTATCAAATGTTAGTACACATTTTTGGTGCAAAATCTTCACCTAGTTGCGCGAACTTCTGCCTGCGACAAACTGCATTAGACTTTGCACACCTTTACAATCCAACTATATTAGAGATTGTACGCAACAACTTTTATGTGGACGATTGTCTATTCTCGGTAGAAGAAGAATTAGTAAGTAGAAGAATTTCATCAGTAGAAGAAGCGATTTCCGCTCAAAGGTCATTATGTGAACTATTTAGAAGGCGTGGTTTTCATCTGAGAAAGTGGCTGTTAAACAATGAACAGGTTATAAAGGCAATTCCTGATAGCGAACGTGCCACGTCAGTAAATAATTATTCTTTTGACGTAAGTTCCCACCAGCGAGTCCTGGGTGTAAATTGGGACATAAAGGAAGACCAATTTACGTTTTTTATCAACCTCCCTCATAACCCCTTTACGAAGCGTGGCGTACTGTCCACTATAGCAAGCTTGTACGACCCACTTGGTTTTGTTTCCCCAGTTGTCTTGAAAGCCAAAGTGTTCTTGCAGGGCCTTACTAGACGAAAGGCGGGATGGGATGAAGAAATTACTAGTTCTGAGTCAAAAAGGTGGTCTAATTGGTTGTCACTTCTTTCTCGGCTTAATGAAGTATCCGTTCCGAGTTGTTTCAAAACTTAAGAATTGGCAAAGTTAAAAAATGCTGAAATACACAATTTCTCAGATGCTTCCTCTTTTGCTTATGGAGCTTGCTCATACCTGCGATTAATAGATGAAAATGATAACGTGGCGTGTTCGTTTTTAATTGGAAAGTCGCGCATGTCCCCAATTGAAGCCATCTCAATTCCCCGATTAGAATTGACCGCAGCTGTTTTGGCCGTAAGATTAAATGAAAAAATGCAAAGAGAGTTGAATCTAGAATCCTGTACTTCAATCTTCTGGTGTGATTCCACAGCGGTGCTTAACTGTATAAAAAATCGAACTACATAAGCGTTTTCCCGTCTTTGTAGCTAATAGACTTACAATCATTGAGCAAGGCAGCGACCCGAATAATTGGCATTATTTACCATCAAAGCTAAATCCAGCTGATTTACCTAGTTGAGGCGTATCAGCATCATCTATCGAGCAATTAAACGCTTGGATACGAGGCCCAGGGTTTCTTCAAGAACCTATTTTAGATTTTAGTAAATTTGAAATTCCAGATAAAAAATTGCCAGAGGAACTTTGCTTCACAGATCGACAATCAGTGTATGCAAGCTTGATGGTTGACACCACAGATGTGATAAATTGCTTAATTAACCGTTCTTCGTCTCTGTACAAATTAAAGAAATTAACGTTTTGGATTTTACGGTTTAAAAATTTTCTCGTAAGCAAATTCAGGCATTCTCGCTTTAGGTTTGACTCCGCACTCACTGTAGATGAACTGAACGCCGCAGAGAGAGCACTTATCAGATATGTGCAGCGACACCACTTTCTATTTCTTACTGATCTAAAGAATAGAAATAAAGCAAAGACCTTCCAGCGTTATATGCAAAAACTACAACCCATTGAAATTGACGGCATCGTACGAGTAGGAGGCCGGTTGGAGAACACTGTAGTTGAATTTGATGTGAAACACCCAATCATTCTGCCACAAAAATGTCACTTTTCACAATTAGTGATTAGACAATACCATGTCGAAATGGGTCATTCAGGAACAAGTCACACTTGGGCTTCAATGAAAGAAAAATTTTGGATTGTGAAAGGTGGTTCCGCAGTCCGGCATGTTATAGGACAATGCATTGCCTGCAGGAAAAGAAATGCCAAGGTAGGAGAGCAATTCATGGCTGATCTTCCTTCATGTAGATTACAGTCATTTGAGAGGCCATTTTATAATACTGGCATAGATTACTTCGGCCCGTTTATGATTAAGCAGGGGCGTAGTCTTGTTAAACGCTATGGATGCGTATTTATATGTCTAACTATGAGAGCAGTTCACATAGAGATTGCAAACTTTTTGACAGTAGACTCGTTTATTAACGTTTTGAGGCGATTTACAGCCCGCAGAGGCAAACCCAATTGCATATTCTCGGACAACGGCACAAATTTTGTCGGCGCGGCACGTATACTAAGAGAATCTCTTGAAGAATTGAATGAAAGTAGGATAGACCGCTACTGCTGCCAACAAAATATAAAGTGGGTTTTTATGCCTCCTAGCGCAAGCCACATGGGTGGAACCTGGGAACGCATGATACGTTTCATACGCAAGATTTTGAACGCTCTCATCGGCAGCAAAACTTTAAATGATGAGGGATTAGTTACATTTATGACTGAAGTTGAAGCCATACTAAATTCCAGACCATTAGTTCTAGTGATGTACGATGATAAAGGCCAGGAACCACTTACTCCCAACCACTTGCTTCTTTTTAAGGAAAATCCAAACCTTTCGCCAGGTCTTTTTGATAAGAAGCATTGCTATACGCGTAGACGCTGGGCTCAAATCCAATATATGAGCAACCAATTCTGGTGTCGTTGGATAAAGGAATTTCTATCTAAACTTTCTCGGAGGCGAAAATGGTTCCAGAAAAACAGGAAATCGAAATTAAATGATATTGTTTTGATTGTTGAAGATATGCAACAAAGGTCAAAGTGGGTCCTGGGTAGAGTAGTTAAAACGTTTCCTGATAAATCGGGTGTAGTTCACACGGTTAGTGTTAAAACCCCTGGCTCCGTGATTACGCGGCCTATAGCTAAACTTTGTTTAATTGTAGAATTTGATAAGGAAACGAGTAACAAACTGGAATGAGTAAAATTAATAACTGTGATTTTGTTCTGTGTTTGCCTTAATATTTCGTTTTCCTAATGCATGCAATTAACGTTCTGTAACGATTTGTTTGATTCGTAACTATTATGTTTTTTGATGTGTTTGTTTTATATTTTGTTTCTCTAATGTGTCGGATTGACATTCTCGTGGGGGGAGTGTTACGTCTTTCGCGTAATGTTTGTCACGTAGGTCACCGCTAGGGAGATTCGAGCCGGCGCGACTTCTGTATCGCGCTGAATAATCAGCGCTACCTTTTAATGCGTTCTCGCGCGGCTGTGGGCATAAAATGATGCCACGTTGTTTAGTGAGTCCTTTGACTTGAACTGGCTGTAACTTCGCATTTGAACAGAGCCTTTAGATTTGATTTGGCTGCTGTATTTTTGTCCCTTTGGACGTTGTCTACTTTAATAGAGATTTAATAATTTGATACTTTACTTTGCTCGTCCGCCCAACATCGTTGGTGAGTGTGTGCATTGTGTTTAAGCGTTGAAGTTAATTAATGTAATATTTGTTTAGAAAACCGTTTCCGACTAGTGCCGCAATTATTGTTTTGTTTTTAAATAAAATAAATCATAAAATCTGGTGCTGGTCGTGAAGCGCGTTTGTGCGGAGCGGGAAGGACGAGGCCGTTTTGCGACTCCGTCACACTCGATATATCCAGCACATTTACATACAAAACAAATCGTACATAGGCGTACAAAACAAAACAATCATCACCGCAGATGTCAATGCGCACTAGCAATTATGGTACGCACCGACAAAAGGCCATAGAGGAGAACTTATTGAATAACTCAAATCACTTTACGTTAATCACAAACGCTCAACACGTCGACCATCCAATCAAACACAACAGCCTATTTCACCAGGACCATTTCCTCCCTCACATAGATCATTTATTGTTACCCTCTGCCCTCAGTATACATCACAAGACCAAAACCACGCCATCTCACTTTACTAAAACAATAACAAATTACCAAAAATCCAATTGGACATCATTTAAACATCATGTTGAAGATTTCATCTTCTACTGACCCCACTCCACAAATGTCCATAAAACGTCCATGAAGCAAATCAACATCCTGTCGAGGCAATACTGGATGCTGACAGACTCTTCATCTTTAAAGAAAATCAAAAAAACACTAATTGCAAAACAGCACAATACCCGCAAGCTCATTCAACAACGTAATCACATTTGCAAACAAAACAGATCACCCCAAATCATTACTTTAACAATCACATAAACAAACAAATACATGAACACAAAACAAACACCCAAAAACAACCGTGGTAAAATTTAGCTGCGGTGGAATTTACCGGTCACCCTTTTAAACACCTAGGATCACTTTCTATCAAATATTTCACAAATAAGTGCAACACTGTCCCCAACACTGACATAATATTACATCTTGGAAAAGGTGCCCAAACCATTTCAAAACCAAACAAGGACTACAACATTGACACAAATTACCGATCCATAACACTTTAATCATCCATTGCCAAAGCACTAGTGAAAGCGTTACTACCATAAATAACAGAAAACATTCCAGTTATTTCTTATCAATATGAATTCAAAACACTTAACATAAACTTCTTTGCATAACATCTTCCACCAAATCACGAAAGGCTTCAACAATCCAAGGCAACATCACACTGTAGTAGTAGCTTTGGACATGAGCAAGACGTTTGATAGAATGAACAAAAACAAACTTATACTAAGAAACATTACGAACATCATTAAGTTCATAGCCAATAACAATTAAGTACAACAAGCATGCACTCAATACAGCAGTACACCCTCAAAATTCAAATAAAGCAATATCTGGAGTACCACAAGTTGGAATTCGGTCTCCAACATTATTTAAAATTTACATCTCTGAGATTACTCTCCTCCCAAAAATTGTACAAATCTCAACATATGCTGATAACATAACAATCAAAACATCTCGCACCAATCACCATTTAAGCCCAACAACTCATTCAACAATATTTTTACAAAATATTACACTTTTTCCACCAAACCCAGCTGAATATAGGATAAATCTATCATTTAATTTAAACAATCAAGCACCACAAACAACAAAACACCCATAAACTTTTGGAATTACTTTTGACATTTTCACAGAAGGAAAGAGCCTTCAACAGTGCGCCACTTTTCGGATTTTTTCAAAATTTCGGAAACTGAAAAGCTATGAATAGAAAATTTTTATGACATTTTAATCTCATTTAATTTGTATTTAAAGTGCATAATTAGGCTTTTAACAGTGACCACAGTGAGAGTAGGTACGTAGGACGAACATCACAGCGACTACAAGATAGAATCAAGCAGCATGTTCCTAAATGGCTACAACAGCAAGCGAAGCGCCCTACACGATCTCAACCTGGCAGATCCTGTAAGCTAAAACGTAACAATCCAGATTGTGACTCTGCCATAGGACAACATTTGCTTGACAACGAGCAATGTGCTGCAAACTATAACGACAAACGTTTTAAAATTCTTGCTGTGGCACGCAACTCGTTCCATCTGTGTCTACTCGAAGCAACTTTTATCAAAACCAAACATCCGGTTTTATGTAAGCAAAAGGAATTTGTTTACACATTGAAACTTTTCAAATAACCTAAGTTGCGAGTAACAGTGTTTCTCCTGGGTTATTGCACATAGTGCGTTTCTCCTTTCCGAGAACATCCTGTATTGCACCACACTGTGCAATTGTGCCTTTCTCCTTTCCGAGACTGCAGCACCTTTCTCCCAACTGTTGAGACTATAAATACTTTGATTTTCTCTGGTTCGTCCCATTTGACGCGATTGCCACTGATGAGAGCGTCACGAAAAGCTTATGGCTCCGAAAAAATCGACTTTGTTTAAAGCGATATTAAAAAATTTTATTGTTTAAAAATGTGCTTAAGTGCTTAAAAAAATGATAATCAGTCGGTGAAACTTTGTGAAATTGATGGAGGATGTGGTAAGGTCTCATATCTAATGTCTGTGAGTTTTTGCAAAGTTATTCTTGTAACATGTGGTCGCGCACTATCGTAGAGCAAAATTGGACCATGTCGATTCACCAATGCAGGTTTTCTTTCTTGCAAGCGAGTATGCGTATCAGCGGTTTGATTGCTGTAAATCTTAGCAGCAATAATTGTTTTCTAAAAAGCTGTAGTGGATAACACCAAATGCAGACCAGCAAACATCACCATGATCTTTTGCTGGTGCAACTTTAGCTTTGGAAAGCGAAAATTGGCCATTATTTTTGGAACGACCTAATAGTTTCTTTTTATCATTAAAGTAACGATATTATGCTCGTACAGACCTTTTGAGTCATAGTTGATGACAAATTTTATATCCAGTGATAATTTTAAAAGTAGATTTTTTTGGTCTTCACTTTGATTTTGAAAAACCTTTTCACATCTGACGTGAAGACACTACTTGGGCTGTAAGCAGCTCTTTTTTGTGAGCAGAGATCACAAAATGAATTAAATTTTTTGACTTTTGTCAAGTCCGAGTCATTAATAGTCATTAGTCATGAGGCTAAGCAATTACCCCCGATCTGCTTCCGGAGATGCCAAGATATTGTTGTCAGCTTGAATTTTATAGAGAGTTTAATTTAAAGACTCGATTCGAGTCAGAATCCTTCAAAAGATTTTTTCTGTGGACTAGAGTCATAACAGCTCTGGTTGCATTGTATCAATTTAGTAAAAAAATACATCAAATTCTACCTGTCCTTATGTATATTTTGACGGTATCTGCGCATTTTGGCAATTGATCCGAGTCCGACATATTATTGAATTTCGTAAAAGAAAACTTTGAAGAGCGTAAATATTTCGAATATATTAAAACTGTTTTTTAGCAAAAGACTTAACTTGAAGAAAAGTTTGACAGAAATTAGTCCGGATTCCAAACAGCCACCTGAAATTTTCTACTTTTAACAAACTTTTTGCTGCTTCAAATGGTGCCGACAGTTAGTATCAAAACTTCAACCAACGACCATTGTTCATAATAGAAGTTATTTTTACGATCATACTTTGCAAAATATAAAAAAAATTTAGCGAGCATAAAGCGAATAATCAAACAAGAAAAAAAATTTATATACAAAACTATATCATATCAATATGTGGGATATATCCAAGTAACATAAAATCAAGCAGACAACGATGGAAGTGCAACGTATCTCGACCATCTGCTGGTGTGTGCCGCGAAAGTGACATTCGAACAGCGGGCACTTTGTTGACATGATTTATTACATGCTCATCCGACGCTCAACTTTCGAACAAAAGTTGAAAGTTTTTAAACGTCGTGTCACCTGCGAAAAACTAAAATATCAATAAATAAGGTTGGAAATACTCGAAATATCCAAACTCAACCACAATTGATAAAAAAGTAAAAGAATTCTTCAAAGAATAAAACGTTTTTTAATGTCGCCGATAATTGAAACATGAATTCGCCATTCACGAAAGCGTCGTTGAACTGGTAGTCGAAATAGTAGCTTCATCATATAAGTGCACCGCTCGTAAACCAGCATCCTGCTCCTCATCGATCGCCACTATCAACTCGTTTCTTCAACCATTTTCTCGGATAACTCACATCGGATGTGACGTTGGGGCTAGCTTTTCTTTTTCTTGGAGTTTCGCGATGAACTTCCGTTAGTTGTTTTGCTCAGCTTTTGCGCTTCCCGGGCCACTTGCACAACTTTGGTGGCGAGATTTCGCTGCTTCAAAACTTTTAGCATTAAAGATTTAGCTTCATCGAGTTGTTCTTGCATGACTCGACATCGTTGGATGTTTGCCTGAAATAGTCACGTGATTAACATAACAGTATTAACGAACAAACGTCACAGATACTATTTTAACTTAATATACTTTGGTATATATTTTTGATAAGAATCCGTCATTTTTACACCGTTAACAGGGAATTGTCTTACACTGTCAACGATACTTGTTATGATTATGACATTGTCAAAAAAGATCCGATGTGGTATCCCAATCAAAACATAAACATTACTTATTGAACTGACAAGCAAATAAACCGGACCCGATTTTAGGGATGGATGGGCAGATCAAAAATGCGGAGTCCCAACAATCGGGAAACACCTCACCGACGGGACCAAAAAGAGAATAGCCAAAGATGGCCTGTTGTAGAGAGTCTGGAACAGGGTTAACCTTTAAACAGAAGATTCGAGATGTCACGGTGTAAAACCAGAGTTGCTGCATGAAGTAATCTTGACCGATTCTGTGAAGATCTGACGCAAAAAGCGTTGAAGGAAAAAAAACGAAAGAATTTTCAAAAGATACAAGTGGGATTTTGTGTCAAAATTAGCCAGATGAAATAAGGCGTCTCTGATCAGTGCGGAAGGATAAGCGTTGACACGAAATCAAAAGTGGGTGAGAGGTTAATCAAACAATGCATCGGTTTGAAAAGTGAGTCCGCTAAATCGTTGCCTCAGAGTGAAGAATGTCTAGATATCCATCGAAGGGGCCGTTCTTGCGAACCGAAAATTGGTGCAACACAACGTGGAATCTGCAACCTCCAGTTTATACTTTTACCTTAGCAGATATAAGGAAATGACAGCAACAGCAGACAACACTAATCCCACAAACCATAATTTACATGATCTATTAGCTTGTCCTAACTTATTCAAAACCAAACAATATTTTTAAAAGCTTACACAATGGAAAAAATGTCACTTTAAAAGTAAAACGTGACTAATCACAAAAAAATGTTTTTTTAAAGACGCTATAAATCCCCTTAAGAGTAAAAAATAACAATTCGTTCGAAATGCAAAGGTGGTTGGTTTACACAAAATATTCGGTTCTATACCATTTACAAGTCTATTTGGCAAAAATGAAATTCAATTTGGCAGAAATAAAATTCAAATTGACTTTAATGAAACTATATCCTGTTTCTTACTTGCTATTTTCATATTTTGGCATAATTTAAAAAAATTTTCTTTTTTTGAATTCTTATAATATGCATGTATATAGTTTTATTATATATTAGTAACAAATAATATAAATATGTACATATATAGCGACCCCATCAGAGACCCTATATTTAGACCCAATATTATGGATACCTAATTATGGAGACCTAATACATGTAGAGACCCTATATTATCTATATATGAATATATACAACTGTAATATTGTTGTAAATATGACTTTTTTGCATAAAAGCATATAAATATATACAAATCAATAATATTAGGTCTCCGAAATATATATATATATATATATAGTCTCCAAAATTAGGTTTCTATAATATATGTATATATTCTCCATAATTTTAGGTCTCTATAATATATATTAAGTCTCCATAATATTGGGTCTAAATATAGGGTCTCTGATGGGGTCGCTATATATGTACATATTTATATTATTTGTTACTATATAATAAAACTATATACATGTATATTATAAGAATTTAAAGAAAATTTTTTTTGAATTATGCCAAAATATGAAAATAGCAAGTAAGAAACAGGATATAGTTTCATTTTGTCAATTTGAATTTCATTTGTGCCAAATTGAATTTCATTTTTGCCAAATAGACTTGTAAATGGCAGTTCCCTTTTTTAAAATACAAAATAAGATCTTAATGTTCCCTCACAATATAAGCCCAAGTTGGCAGATATAAAAATTACAGTTTTTGAAGCAATTTGCAGCTACAGTATATTAAAATAACGATGACATCATATTTTGGTTAAAAGTCTATCAATTTCCTTAAAACTGTCTTGCTAAAACAAAATCAAGTTTTTTTTTATACTTTTGAAATCTAAGCAGAATGAACTATATATTTTTCTAAAATTGAAATACGTTTTTATATTCTAAAAAGAACAAAACCGAATTTACAAATTAAGAATACCTGAGCTTTGTCTTCAACCTTCAAGACTTCTTCTCTTAACCGAGTTGTTTTACGTTCCGAGTTGGAAGTCAAAGGTGAATTAAGCAAAGTGACGTTATTATTCGACGCTGATGGCAATGACATTACAAATGAAGTAAACCCTTTCGGTTGGCCAGGGGTTGAACATGGAGTGGGCGGAGTGGAGTTTGGTCGCACTTGAACAGGAGATTGGTTTCCCAGTTTGGGTTTTCCGTGGGTCAGAAGAGAAGTGACGTGTTGAAGTAAACCTTCCTTAATGACCACGATGCGCTCCAAGATGTCAGCGTCGAGAGCGGCCTATCAATATCGTCCAATCAGAACAAAGCAAATTTTAAATCACTATTATTATCGTCTCTATTTATCCACCTGACTCGCAAGAAAACGTCGCCAGGCGTTAAATCAAGGCAACGACAAGCGATTACCAGACGTGCTTTCGGAGATGCCAGGATATCGGATGTTCGGTTGAATTTTTTTTTTTTATTTAAAAGATTTGATTGAGATTTAGAACTGCTTGCTGAGACCGCCAAGCAGAGAAGTAGCTCGTTAGAATTTTTTCCCGAGAACACAACAAAATGATTCGAGAAGGTTTTGAACAACGACCCCGTCGCTCACTCGGCCACGCTACTGACACGATGCCGATTCATAGAATAAGACACAGCACTGCACAAAGTACGGAACGGCATGATTGCAGTTGCAACGCTTGGGAAAACTGTTAACTCACCAATTCTTCTAATTGCGAGGCAAACTGAAGAATCTTCCAACCTTTCATGTGCTTTTCATTGAATATAGAATCATGTAACGTCACTTTTTTCTCTAAAATAATAACTCAGTTAGAGAACACGGGGTTTGTTCAAAAAACTTTCACGCCAACACACATATATACGAGTATGTACATATACATTAATCTTTCGATGCGCCGGGAAATTATGAAAATTCAGGTAGGTCGAAAATTGTTTTTGTTGTAGATTAAAAACTACAAACTATAGAGCGTTTATTTTGGTGTTAAATGAATCAGAAGTATGTGTAATAAAACAATCTTTTATGCTATTTTATGAGACCATAAGCCACATGGTATAATTCTGACACATAGCAATGACGAGCAGGTTAGAGAAAATACTTCACAATTGTGTATGGAGGCAGAAATAAAAATGTTTTTAAAAACTTTTTGCTTTAAAAAATTAATCAAAACTGAAGTGACCGCGCATTGTTGTAGAGGGAAAAATGAATCTCGGTTTTTCTTTGGCAGCCATATTATTATTCTTACCTTTAACTTTTACGTCGGAGTAATGAATGAAATGGTTTATTACAGGTCTAAATCGGTGTCCGTTAAGCATAGTGATGGGAGGCCTTTCTCTCGCTGCCACGTACCTGCGATGTACAAACACTGAACAGCACGTTCTTAGAATCACTGAGAATTGTTGATTGATAAAAATCATGTGCCTACTAAAGTTGTGCAAATATGCACGCCTTATACGTAAAATAAAATCAAAATTAGTACCTGACACCGTCTTTATCAATGAATTCAGAAGATTTTTGGTCCAAAGATCGTGATTTAACATCGTTAATACTATCACTAAGTATCGCTAGTGTTGAAGTGGCTCCTGAAAAAATCCAATAGTGAGGCAACTTAATTGATTTGAATTCGTGTCAAATCTTTTAAAAGAAAATGATTTTTAATACTGTAGATAAAACAGGTTTTTTATTTACGACAAAACTTTCGCCTATTTTTCTATCTATCCATTTATGTCAAAACGTAATTTAGCTCATTTCCCCTAGCGAAAATCTTAATTCTTTGCATGTCCACCACGATGTTACTTCACGGTACAAACGTTAAGTCGGGGTCAATTCGTGCTGTGGATTAGTTAAATTGATTTCAAAAACAAATCTTTTTATTGGATTGCAAATGTGTTCAATTCTAAATACCAATTTACGTAAAAAGAAAAAACAACTCTGATAACGTCAGGCTTGGAACAGCGTCTTTTTTCAGATAATTCAAATAAACTCGTTTGCTATTAACTGAGCTTCTACTAAACTTCAGCTTTCGCAAGGTGGAGTCTGTTACCCCGCTGACTACAACTTCAAACGAGAAAAAAATCTGACTAACTTGTCGAGTCTCGGGCCAATGTAGCGAGCGGAATCTCGTCCTCGCATTCATCTGCGTCATCTGTTGACATCTCTTCGTCGATCACGTGATCAGCATCGGGAAGTTCTAATAAAGTTAAAAAATCAATGACAAAAAGAAACCAGCGTAGTGTCGTCTCACCTTCAGCAACTATATGAGTCTGTTTGCGAGGTTTCTTTCGCGGGGACAAACCGAAGTTGGGTTCCTCCCCACTTATCTTGTCGTGATCTCGCTTCAATACACCGCTGTGTGACGCCAAAGAGCCAACCTCGGTCTTTATTTCTTTTTGTTGTAGAAGATTGGACGAAGGAAACCTAGGAATCGGCCCGACAGAGAGTGCATTGACCTGATGAAGGGAAGGGGAATGCGAGGGAGGAAGAGAGCCTGCAACCAAGCCGAGGTGAGGTTGGATTATCCCGATTTTTTCAGATACGAGAGGATGCGTGGAAATATCTTGTGTTTTGTTCATTCCAATATGATAGGAAGGATTGAAAGTGGTCGAAGGAAGATGAGCGGCTGTGATAAAAAAATTTCAATGAGAGTAATAACTCTACCAGATTAAAGCATGAATGTTGCAATCAAAGAAATTAAATTACAAAAATGCTAGGTACCTGTGTCTATTTTAAAGTGGGCATGTTGAACGCCAGGTTCAGTTTTCACTTTGGAGTTATTGATGTTTGAGGGATGGCGAAGTATTGTTGTTGATATGGAAAGGTCTTTGCTTATATCTAATCATAGAACAATACATAATCTTAATAAAACTAAATAATACAGTTTGTAGTAGTAGAAAGTAAAGAAAAACTGAAAAACAAATACAACAGTTTAAAATAATTTTTCCAACACGAACCTGATGAATACGAACTTGAATGTTCCTTGAAGTTGGTGCGGAGTTTGCTGGCCGGGGAAATCCCGTTGCTAGTTACTATAGGTTTACTAAAACCACCTGCAAATAAGATATATAATGCAAAAATATATTTAACATACAAGATGACAAGCAGCATTACAACAGCACGGAAACATTGCTCACCAACGCTGCCTATTTCAGGCTTCACAACAGAGAATACAGGTTCGTGTATAGTGTAATTGGCACAAGATCCTCCTGCTTCCACTCCGCCAGAACTTCTAATAATAATCCTGATTAAAATCGAATAACAACACTAAAAGTTTCATAATTAAAATAACAATATTAGTGAATGGCATAGTTTTTCCGTATAATTTGTTGTGGTTCTTGTGTTGAACATGAAGAGACGTGAAATTGCTTTAAATAAAACTTTTTTAGTCTCTAATGCGCAACATTGTGTTTTTGTTAAAACAATCAAAAATAATTAAGCATTAAAATTCACTGACCTGTGCTCTGATTTATTAAGTGATCGATTGTTTTGGGTGTCGAAAATCAACTTCTTGGTTGTGCTGTAACATGACGAAATTATTCTTACAAGAACTTAATGCGGCAAAATCATATTGCAGCGTCTAATGTTTGCAAAAAATGATATAAATAAATACAAACAAGTAAAAAGTTGAACCTGGCAGGAAGAGGTTGTTTGTTTTCTACCCGAGGAGGTCGTCGGAGTATGGCAGGTTTCGGTGATGAATTGAGGAGATGAGCAGCAGTGGCGGGAGGATGATGTGCAGAAATTGGTCGAGATTGATCCTTTGCTGCCGCTGTAGAATTATTTGAATGAAGTAACTGACCTGCAGAGAAAAAAACTTAAGTTAATAAGAAAGTTTTCTTTTCTGGAGTACATGCAACCTTAAATGGAAAGCACTCTTGTTGTTGTTGCTGCCCCTCCCTTAATCTCTTAAAAAAAGCCAATCTAGATTCCCACTCTTGGATTACCTCTGCTGCTTCTTAAGGCTTTTTCTATAGACTAGTGGTGTTGTGTTGGTAGTTGACTATAGTTAAAGAGGTGATTAGTGTCATGTGCGTGTGACAAGCATAGTAAGCATTGTCGCGAGTAAGTTTCAGGGTTCACTGTATGTAACTTTGCTAAGAGTGGTGATTTATTGACTCTGAGCTGTTCCAATTTTGTACGCATATAACATGGTAATGTTTGTTCTGATAAATGAATGTCATAGGGTGTGGTATTAGTAACTTTGTTGTTTTTCTTAGAACTGAGGCATTGAAGGTGATGGTAATGTGAATGTGTTTGGGTTTTTCTATATTCCTCAGGTGTTATGTCTGGTTGTGAGATGATGATGTTAGTGCGCTCATTGTTATTAAAAATTGTGGCTTTCATGTTTCTGGGCGGATCTGAGTATGTATTAAGATCATGTAAAGGGTGTGTATGTGTTTGAGTTAATTGTTTAAGTTGAGTAGCATGAAGTTTGAGATGAGTGTCCATTGGAAGGACCTTGGTTTTGTCGTGTAGGCGTTGAGTGTTTGTATCTCGTGTGCAGCCAGTAGCAATTCGCAAAGTTGTGTGGAAAGCACTTAAAGTGTCGGGTTTTTTTATTGTAAATCAAAGAAAATAAAACTGCTGCATCAATCAATTCATGTGATCTTCACTTTACAGATATTTAAATTAATGGTTGAATAAAAATAACCTAATAAAGCAATTTCAACTCGCATAGCTGGCAACAAAAATATACTTGTCTTAAATTGTTGAAAACTCAGGGTTACCTTGTGTGAACGGTGGAGCCGAGCTATTTGTTGTAGATGGAACAAACACACCGGTGGGGTTCATTTGAACGAACACACCAGCGGGGTTTATTTGAATCGAGTCGTTTAGTGTTGAAGAGTTGCTTACTATAAAATAACATTTGTAAAGCAGTCAGATAACTTTCAACAGTCGGATAAGTTGAGAATAAAAAGCTGATATTAGACGAGCGAGTAAATAGAAGATAAAGCGAGACGCCGATTGCAGGCTTGCTCTAGTTAAAAATTTAAACTAAAATTTGATAAACTGTTTTAACACCAAGAACAGCAAATGAAACGAGAATTGCAGTGAGTATATTGCTTTACAGTATACGAAGCTTCACTTTATTTAGATATTGATATCTTGCAACGTACAGCAACTTTAAACATTATGTTGTGTTGTTACAGTATGATTAAATCAGATCTGATACGATTTTATAAAAAACTACAACTAACAATTTCATTTTTTGTGAAAATGAACAGGTTTTATAAAATATAAAGCTTTGTTTTTCACAAAATTGATCGCTCTGTTTAATGCTTGCAAGAATAATTCTTAAATTAAGGAATTTTAAATTTAAAAACAAAACGTTAAAAAACTACCTGTGACGTTTAATGTCGATCTGACAGAAGCATGACTATTTGTGACGTAAGGAGATGGAGCATACAAAGTGGGTGGAATTGATGATAATAGAGAAGGCTGAACAACACTCTGCTGAGTCGTTGATGTCTGCTAAAAAAAATTAAACAGAAAGCTATAAGTAATTTTTACTTTAAAAATCTGAACTAGAAAAGCCTCGGATTTCACCAAAATTCGAGCGCAACATAATTTATATAATTAAGGTTTCCTCAAGAGATTTAAAAGAGCAATAAATCATAAAATCGATTTCAGTTAAAATCAATCTGTAAAATAAATCGCGTGAAAAAATTTAAACATAATTTTTGATTAATATTTTTCTAATAATTTTTTCAGCGCTGGATCTACTGTGAAAAAGTTTTCTGAAAGGTGATTCATTGCATTTTCAAAGAATAATAAACATTTTAAAAATCTTAACCAAGATTTGATTAATATTGGCAAAAATGGCGCCTTAATGTTGTTGCATGCAACAGGAAGTGTCACTTTAATATGGTGTGTGTTTTGATGCAAAACAAACTTGAAAAAAATTTAAACTTTTTGATTAGCCAAGGAAGGACTCACGGAAAAAGCAGTGGCAGCGATGGGTAGAGTTGCAGCCACGAGGTCTTGTGCTCTCACGTGACCAGAAATAGCAGGAGCCACAGAATGCAAAGCGTGGATGCGTTGAGTTGACTGTGACATCACAATAAGGATTAGTACTTGCAAAAATTTAATGGAACAAAACATCAAACATTCTGTTTATTAAAACTTTTGTATGGAATACTTAATGCAAAGCGAATGAAAAAATAAGAAAAAATAAAAATTTTTTTCTTTTTGAAAATAATGTCAAATTTATTCAAAAGAAAAGTACACTAAAAATAACACCACTTCAATCTTAGACTCGTACATTGTGCAGTCTAAAGACACTAACAATGAAGAAAAAATTTAATACTTGAAAGATTTTACCAATAGGCAATAGATTTAGTTAAAAAAATAATTTAATCTAAAAATTATGCAAGGTAAAAAAACTAGATAAGTACAAAAGGTTAAAAAAGCCGTGAATTTCAGTGTCTTTTGAAAGATACATATTTTTAAAACTTAAAACACTTCTATAGTAAAAAAGTACCGTTACAATTTACCTGAGGTGGAACTACTTTCGCTACAGACACAGCTGAGGTTGTAATAGTTGCAATAGAAGAATGTCGAGATGCAGCGTAAGTGAAAGCAGGACCATTGTTTGACGTAACCGAATTGCTCAACAACGGAATACTATAATCTGATTAATAAAATTTAAAAACAATTAAAATGAGATACTTTGATCCTTATCATAAACACATTTTAAGAATCTTGTTTTAGGTTTACTAAACTGAACCTAGGTTAGAATATTTTGAAAATTAAAAAATGCATTTCTAACTTTATGTGCAACTATGCACTTTTTGATAAAGTAATATCGGTTTTGTTTGGTATATTGGTTGTGCTTTTTTGACAACCTTAAGAGAAATTGAAAGTTGTCAAAATACTCCCATAAATTTATAACAGTTACTTAATTTGAAAATATGAAAAAATCTTAAATCACTTGATTTTATTCCAGATTGAGAGGCCAAAAACCTTGGTGGCTTGATGTTAGGCGAAGCAGAAGATGAAGTCGTTTGAGAAAGACCAACTTGATATATAGACCTTACTGCTAAAAATATTTAAATTAATTAAGATACAATTTTATTAGGATAAAACACTGCTACTTCTTTATATCACCATCTAAACAATGTACCTTGAGAAACTCTAGAAATAGAAGTGGAGGCTTCAGCATGAGTGCTTGATTTTGCAGGGATACTGATGCTAATAGTGCTAGTAGGTTGATGCAGCACATTTGTTAATCTGAAAAAATTGTAAATTGATGATTGCAATGAGTGTGTTTGAATAAATAATAAAAACAAATTTACCTAATATTTGCAATTAGGAACATTTTGAGAACACGCTTGTAATAAATTACTTTATCTGTGACTGACAAGACAGAGCATCTCATAAAAATTTAACATTTGACTTAAAAATAAAATACTTTTGTAAAGCAAAATAATCGTCAATGCAATTTAAATGAGCATATTTTAAAAATATTTACTTTTAATTCTTTCTTTTAAACATAATAAACATTTATATGTTTTTAAAATTTAAAAAATTTAAAAATAATAAAATCAATAAAGCCCAAGTATACTTCAAAAATTTTTTTCTACTAAATAATTATTTTACTTACTTAATCTCCAATATGAAATACAAAATATATTAATATCAAACTAAAGGTTTTAAAAAATATAGTTAGATTCTTATCAGTCTGATTTCAAAATGCAAATAATTCTTAAAAACACAAAACCAATTTTATAATCCTACTTTGTTGTATGTTTAGCCGTGTCTGATGTAGTTGCCATTGCCAATGGAATAAGTGTACGATTTGCAGGAGATGCACCAAGTGGCCGAACCTAAAAAAATGTAAATGTTTTCTGTTGTAACTTATTCTGATAAATATTACAATCAGTAGTAGATGTGACAATTTAACT
This sequence comes from Diplosoma virens, assembly GCA_963680785.1. NCBI lineage: Eukaryota > Metazoa > Chordata > Ascidiacea > Aplousobranchia > Didemnidae > Diplosoma > Diplosoma virens. Next base: position 41,022,751 of record OY796882.1, on the reverse strand, counting down.
TTATTTTGGTTAAGCATTTTAAAAGTAATGTTATAAAGTACAACTTACTTGTTAACACTGACAATTAACAATGAAAAATATAAAAACAGTTTATGAATTGTACAACTGTATTATTTTAAAAGTTAACAAAACCAATTTTTTGCATGTAGCCTAATACAGGGTGTCCATGAATTAAGGCAACCAACTTTCTCCGTTAAATTAGTGCATTTAAATTCGGTTTTTCTCAAACAACTAATACACCATTTTAAAGCTAAAACTCTGTTCTTTCATTTCAGATATAGCAAAGTTATAAATAATTATTTCCATGTCTATTGATCGTAACATTGTGATAAAACTCTACAAAAGTGGAGAAAGTAATAGTGAAATAGCTAAATGGCTCAGAATGAACCGCATAACTGTCTGGAAGATCATCAAAAAGTTTCAGGAGATTGAAACTACCCTAGATCTGGAAGGCCAAGGCCAAAAACAGACTGTTCATACCCCTCAACTGATAAAAAACACCAGGGAGAAGCTGAGATGCAACTCTTGCCGAAGTTGCAGGAACTTGGCTGCTGCAGCTGGTGTAGGCAAATCCACCATGCACTAACTGTTGAGAGAAGATTTAGGAGTTAAACCCTATAAGATGCTGCGTTGACAAAAACTCTCAGATTGTCATGTGGCCATGAGGGCCGAAAAATGCAGGAAACTTTTGCAGGACATCGCAGAAGGCACGCTGCCCAATTTGGTCTTCACTGACGAGAAGAAATTTGACATCCAGCAAGCTGTTAACCAGAAAAACGATAGAGTTTGGGTGTCCTCATCCACGACTGAAGGAAGAATTGTCACCAGACGCCAAAATCCGCAGTATGTGATGGTGTGGGCAGTGGTGACTGCAACTGGGAAATCCCCACTCCTTTTTGTTCCAACAAAGTGAAATTAAACTCTGAGCGGTACGTCTCAGAAATTCTGGAAAGTTGTCTGCTCCCCTGAGCCGAGCAACGCTTCAAAGACAAACCGTGGACCCTCCAACAGGATTTGGCACCCTCCCATGGTTCAAAATTTACCCAATCGTGGATTCTGAGGAAAATCCCCTCATTCATAAGTAAGGAAGATTGCCCAGTGCTAAGCTTGGATCTAAACCCATTGGATTAGTCCATCTGGTCCATCTTGGAGAAAAGAGTGCGCTCCACTCCTCATCAAACCTTGGAGTCCCTGAAGGGCCAAACTGATAAAAGAGTGGGACACTATACCTCAAAAAACGCTACGTGCTGTGTGCAACTCGTTTCCAGACAGATTGAAGGCCATAGTCAAGAACAAAGGGAGTTATATTGAATAAAGTATACATCATTTGAAAGTCTATTCTTTATCCTATTAAGTCATGAGTAGCAATGCTTGTTTTAATTTTTTGTATTTTCGGTAGAGGCCAAAACATTCATTGCCTTGATTCATGGACACCCTGTATAATAATTGCAAAACAGCAATTATACAATACTAAAATGAAACTGAGCAAAAAAGCTGTAAGATGCATCAAATATGCACAACTAAAAGTGTCTTTTTTACCTGGCTATTATTGCATTTTGCATTATTGCAACCAAATTTTGCAGACATCAAAGTTTGAAAAAAAGGCCTTAAAATTAAGTTTAAACCTGATCCAAACCAAGCCTGAAAATTTATCTAAAATAAAAACTTGGAGTTGATAGGAAACACAGGCCATATTAAAATGAGTATATAGTAGGGCTAATAAATTTTTTAACTATTATTAGCTGATCTAACCCCAAAAGTATGGCCCAGTTAATAAGTTTAGATAGATCACATATTTTATGATTATTTGTTTTAGCAAAGTACAAAATTTCAGAAAACAAAAGATAATTTGAAAAAAGTAATATATATCAATGGGACCATTTTAATTAACTAATTGTAAAATTTAGTATAGGTTACATTAGGGGTGGGGAAAGCTTATTGCACTAGCAGGCCGTATCCCAAAATTAAAAAATTTATGCAGGTTCCATAAATTTTGAGAGCAATATAGTTTTCCCAAATTTTATAGAGGTTTTCCTGAATCATGACCTTCTAGCACTTTATGGATATCAGAAGAAATATTTATTCTAAATTCATGGTGAAGACAAAAAAAAGTTATCACTCAGAATCTGTCTCTGATTTTTCAATTTTTGTCCCTAAAACATAGTAATCTCTAAAAAAGTCTTTACTTGGAAAATTTTCCCTTTCTCCTAATGAAAAACTAGTGATGGCTTTTTGCTTCTTTCCACCACATGTGGGCTGATTAAAAAACCTTGCAGGCTGCAGGTCCCTGGGCCACATACAAAAAAATGATTAATTGAAAAACTTTTAGTAATTCAGAAAATAGTGTTTATATTTTGTAAAGCTGTTTTGAGTTTACTTTAATAAGATGCTTTTTTAAACAACTGCTCCACACTACAAAAAACTAAAGTGGTTTTGCAACATACACATTTACATGTGTAATTAAAATGAATATGTATGCACATGCTAAGATAAATAAGATACAATAGACAAGGGTTCTAAAAGTTTTTAAGGATACAGAAATAGGCTGAATACACAATGACCTAGAGATTTTAAATATATTTGTTTTTATTGATGTCATTGATTTGGTATGTACAGAGACAAAATATTTTTGTTACTTGTCATCTAAATCACATCAGTGGTTCAGACTTTAACCACTACCAGCCATAAGCAAAAGTATTTTTAACACTTAAGCAAGTTGATTTTAGCTGTATTTTAAAGGTTGATTGCAAATCTTTGCCAACATTTCTCTGCTGCATCATATATACATGGACATACTCTGTTACTACTTGCTGAATTATACAAATATATTTATGACTTTTTTATACACATATATAATATATTATTTATTTTTATAAAATTTACTATTATTTTTGTTCTTATTAATATATATTATAATATTTAGTGACAGTTTTTGCAAATGCTACCATAAATCTTGATTAAGAAAATTCTATATAGTTGTAGTACATAATTTTAATTGGTGTTGTTTTGCATAAAATTTGTAATTAATTGAGCAAAAGACTTGTTTGAAGCCACTGATTAAAAAAATTTAAAAACAAACTGAATAAATTTAAGTATGATTATAATTCTGTTCAAGTATAACTAGGTGAAAACAGTGACAATAAAAAAATAGTTAAGCAAAGATATGCATACATATAAATGACAAAGCAAAAAGATAGTAGTGAAGTATTCACAAAAAAACTGCTTGCATATAAATGACTTGAAACATTGCAAATCTGGTGTCAAGATTTTCTCTATCAAATTGGTTTTTGACTGACCAACTTTTAGTATCTAACAAAATTACTGTAAATATTGTGAAAACAATACCATTTAAACCAATAGAACTTTTGAAAAACAAAAAAATTAGCATTAATTTTTTTTGATTTGAGCTTACTATCACAGTAGTCCTGATGAAATATTTCTCTTGACAAACTACAGACTAATTTCACTATTTTTCCTAAAATTAAAAAAATAGTTTATACACCAACAGTTTATTTTTTAAGGTCTCATTCAGTATTAATGGCTACACAGTATGGATTCTTATTCAACATATTTAAACAAACTAAAATTACTTCAAAACGATTTGCATTGTTATTTCCTTTTAGATTTGTACTATTACTAATTTAGGTTCATAATAAAAAGATTCATATCATTATTGGATTTTTTTCAAAATTTCATTTAAAAATTATCTTTAATATTGCTTTATTATGATTCCATTTGCTTCCACATTATTCTCCTCTATTTGTTTGAATGTTTGTGTAATTTTTTTATTTTATTGGGCATAATTTTCTTTTTAGTGACTGTTGGGTTAAAGAGCATCTGACTCAATGACACATGTTCTTTGATGCACCCTAACATTATATGCTAATTTAGTGCTAATTGACAATTATTTGTGTTACTTTGGGCAAATTGGTAAAATAAATTATCTATCTCTCTATTTATCATATTAATCGGCTAGCTCTAAACCACTATACATAAAAACTAATGTTTTGTCTTTGCCTAAACTGTTTGAGTTTGAAACAATTTTCTGTTGAGTTGTTCCTTCTTACAAACTTAAAATTTTGATAATTACTTTTTCTTTGCTAAGTTTTGCCATTCTCTCCCCACAAGATTTTTATTCAAAAATTATCTAATATTCCTTTGTTCATAACTAAACAAACCCAATGATCAATCAAATATACAGGACCAAAAATTTGAAATTCTATTAATCATGATCTGAGAAAAATTTAATAAATTTAAAAAACATTGAAAATTATTTTTAATTTCCAGTGACTAAATTATTGAAATTTTTATAATTTATCTAATATATTTTATTTTGTTTTTCTCTCCATTGCTTGGTTGGTCTTCCATTAATCTTCAATCATATGTTGTTTTTGCTTTTTGTTATTTTTGTGTTTTTTATAAGATTTTTCAATTTTGACACACAGCTTGTAAATGTCTAGCATTTCTACAAGGTGATTACTTCACTTAAAGACCACATGGTCCCTTTGCAATAAACCTGTTGTAATTTATGAATTTTTATTACATCAAGTTGTTACATGTGACAAACCAACTAAACTAAACTTGTTAAAAATGCTTTAATTAGATGAAAAAAAATCCTGATGTGAATACATTTTAATAAGACAATAAAAATACTATCCTTTTATACAGTTTCAAAATGTTCTACAATGTTACCATATTCATTGTGTCTGTAGTTTCTTACAAAATTCTTTGCTACTGTTTAAACATATGCAATGAAGGAATGTCTGCATTACCTATTTTACAAAACCATCTTTGATTATACTTTTTGATCTTAAAAACAATAGAAACAAAGTCTCACTTTTTTAGTTTCAAGTAAGTTGATCATAATTTTTTCTTGTAGATCTATTTTTACAAAACTTTTAAAATGTAGAAGTATAGTACCAGTCAAAACTAATAGGACAAGACTATTTTTTTCAAATTTTAAACATATCCTCAATTTTAATAAAAAAAATGAACTTAATTATTTTAAAATTTTTATTCAATCAATTTAATAACAAAAAATTTATTCCATTAAATTTTTACTCTAAATCAGGGGTTGTCAAATTTTGGTGCTCATGGCCTCCTTTTCAGAGATTTTCAAACACCCATAGCCCCTTACTTAGAATATTGGGCAGTTCAAAAATAAAAAAAGGTCATCACTTTAAAACTGTCTCTTATTTTTTCCTTTTCATCCTGAAAGTCAAGTAAAGACCAAAAAAAGGATTCTGCTTGTGCCCTCCAGTAAATAGCTGTGCTCTTTTTATATTTATCTTTTGAGAACCTGTGCTCTAAATCAGTGCTTTTTAAACTTTTTTTCTCTACGGCACACTAATAAACTCTGAATTTTCCTGTGGCACACTTACATTATGAAGACAAAAGCTGCAGCACACTTACAATACTAAATACACTCTTCAAGTTTACATACAAAAATTATATTTAATATATAACAGCAACACCTAATGAAAGGGTGTGCCTACAGAAATTGTTTTAATACAGGGTACAACAGGGATGTCCAACCAGTGGTGGATATTGGGTGAGGCAAATGAGGCAGGGGCCCCCTTGAAAATACCGCATATAGTTTCATTTTACAGTATATTTTTTTTAGAGATCACCATGATTTGGGAGAAAAATAACGAAATATGAGATCAAATCGAAATGAAGACCTTCTTTTTTATTTTTTTTAGAGATCACCATGATTTTGGGAAAAATAAGGGAAATACGAGATCAAAGCCCCCTTTTTTTTGAAGAATACCATTTTTTGGGAATTCTTGCCTCGAGCCCCTAACTTTGAATATTTGTCACTGTGTCCAACCTTATTTTAATTTGGGCCAAATTTTAAATCAAGCCAAAGTCACTGGGCTGCAAAAAGCTTGTCATGCAGAATCTCGCTGCAAGTTCTTGATTTTTGTCTCTAAAATCAAGTGTTCTGTAAAAAAAAAAGAAAAAAAGATGGACCAAGACTCTATCTATGGCTTTTTGTCAAAACATGAAAATTTCTCGGCACACTTCAATCCCTTTCATGGCACACAGTTTGGGAAACCCTGCTCTAAATTATTGATATTAATATTTTGAATAGCAAAATAGACTTGCTTAGCAAAATATTTTTGTACTAAACATTAAATTTGTCCTAATACTTTTGACCAATACTATATTTTTTTTGACAAACAATTACTGTCCTCTGTCTCAACAACTATCTTACAGGGATCTTTACAAACATACATTTGGTGTGACCAAAACACAATTCTAAGAGAAAAGATACAAGTTTTAGATCATGACATATTATTTCAGAATATTTTTTAATCTTTGACATCTCTTATATGTTTTATGTACACTTTCAGTGGGATGTTGCAGTTGCCCACTTATTCTTTAAATTTGTTGTTATTGCCTCTCCTCCAAGAATATCTTTGAAGAATCATTCTTTAATCCTTAAAAGAAGTTAAACTAAACTCCCACTCTTAGATGACTTCTGCTGGTTTCAAAAGCTTCTTCCAAAGACCAATTTAGTGGTGCAATATTGTGTTGGTGCTTGGCTACAGTTGAAGAGGTGATAGTGGCATGTGTAGGTGTCATTGGGGTGTGTAAGTATTAAGGTTTCTGTGTGTAGATAACTTCATGAGAGTGGTGATTTATTGGCTCAGAGCTATGCAAGTTTTGTATGCATGTGACATGGAATGTTTGTTTAAATGAATGAATGTCATAGAATGGTTGTTGGTAACTTTGTTATTTTTCTGGAACTGAGATACTGTGAGGTGATGGTAGGGTTGTGCTTGATTGTTTAATTGAAGTGATTCAGTTGTGCCATCTTCAGCTGGGTCTTGTGTAAAAAGCATAGTTGTAGTTTGTCTGGGTTTATATGATGATTATTAGTAGTGTATTCATGTGTTTTTTCAAGATATAATTGAAGGAGTTGCTGGGCCTTATGATGTTTGGTGTGAGATGTTATTAGGTCATCAGTGTACATGGTGATTTGTAGGTCTTTTAGGGAAAGTGGAATGTCAGAGGTATAGTTGTTGAGTAATGATGGAGACAGAACTCTATCTTGTGGTACTCCAGTCTTGAGTTTTAAAAGTGTGTGGTTGTATTGAGTACATGCCATAAAGTAGTTTGCAATAAACTTGACAATAACAGTTTGTATAAAAGTTTATGTATGTTCACTAGGTCAGGGCATCTCAAACTTTTTGGTTTGCAACCTCATTTTGAAAAATAAATTTTTATGTGACCCCAATATGTGTCAACTAATTTTACGTTAATTTTTTTCTATGAAAAATCATACACTTTTGAAAAACCAAGTAATAACAACAAGAAATGAAATAGTAACCTAAAGCGAATTAACAAATTTATGAAATCTAGGTATTCCCTAAAAAAAAAGATCTGATCTCACTTTTCGCTATTTTTCTCCCAAAATCATGATCTCTAAAAAAAAAAAAAAAGAAAAAAGGTCTTCACTTCAAATCGAACTCCTATTTCCAACTTTTCACCCAACCTCATAATAATCCCTAAAATAACATCTGCAGCAAAATGAGCATATATGAGGTATGTTTGAGGGGGGCCCCAAGGCAACAGCCTTATTTGCCTCACCCAATATCCACCACTAAATAACACTTTACCTTTTCTAGTTTTTGATTGTAAATAAATATTATTGTAAAAAAGCCAATTTCGAAAGCACAAAAAGCTAATTTGTTTTGTGACCACAAAATTTGTTAACACGACCCCATTTGGGGTTGCAACCACAGTTTGAGAAGCCCTGCACTATGTCACAGGCTTTGCTCATGTCTAAAGCCACTGCAACAGTGCATGGTAGAGGCCTTGAATTGTTGAAGCCTCTAGTGCAGGGGTTGAGAACCTATGGCTAATGAGCCAAATGTGGCTCTGTGAGCTAGTTATTATCTATTAGCTATCTATTAGCCAGGTCATGAGCCACATTGGAACAATTGGTGTTGTGAATGATGCAGCAAAACATAAAGCCAAAAAACGTTACAACTACATTAACATTGCATGTGATGAAAAGCATTCAAAATACATTTCAGGGGGTTAAAAATACCAAAAAACACAATACCTAACACACAAACCAAAAAGTTAATTATGTTGGGTTTTTGTGATTGTAACTGTTGGTTTTTCTTACTATTTTGAACTTTTTTCTATAGTGTTCTTATTTTTTATGATTGTATGACTACAATTAGAACAAAATATGTGAATTTGTGCAGATTATGGCTTTTTTAAAATTTAAGCCAAGTTGGGCACTTATTACTCAAAAATTAGCATTATTTGTTACTTTAAAAGTAATGATTACCATTCTTTTAAAATAACCTATGTAGTATATTTGGGTTTGAGATCAAAGTTGTTTTAAACAGTACTTTTATTGATAATCTTATGCAGAATTTATATTCATTTTCTTATAACTTTTAAGAATGGCTATTTAAAACTTACGGTATATGTATGTGTAATATTAAAGCCTGAATGTACTTTCAGTAGGTTAATTTTATATTGTAACTTTTCTATCAAAGATCCTTGGATGATTTTATAAGAAAGGATGAAACAGACTGTAGGGTATTTTGATAAAATGTAAAATGTATATACAGTAGAAACTGGATATTACAACACCAGCTATAACGACAATTTGCTTTTAACAACGCATTTTTGTTGGTCCCAGCAGAATTCCTATCATTTATGTACATTTGACTTCAGCTTTAGTGACACCCGCTTTTATGACAATTCGCTTTTAACAACGCCACTTCTTGATCCCCATGAGCAAAATTATCTTATTTTGTATATACAGTAGAACTGGATATTATGACATCAGCTATAACGACAATTCACTTTTAACAATGCATTTTTGTTGGTCCCAGCAGAATTCCTATCTTTTATGTACATTTGACTTCGGCTTTAGCGACACCCGCTTTTATGACAATTTTGCTTTTACAACACCACTTCTTGATCCCTGCAAGCAAAATTATCATTACTGTTATGGAAAAAATATGACATCGTTAATGAGGTGAACAGGAGAAATGATGCGCCAGTGTCAATGCTTGCTAAGAAACTTGAAATTTTAAAAACATCCTTAATCACAATTTTGAAGAATAAAGAAAAGTTAATCGAAGACTTTGAGGCAAGTTGCAGCAGCAAAACGAAACGTAAGCATAACTTCAAAGCGGTGGATGAGCCTTTGGTGAAATCGTCAAGCAAGAGACGAAAAAATTCCAGTCAGTGGGGAAATCTTGTTGAAAGCTCAAGAGTATGCAGAAGTTTGTGGTTGTGAAAATCCCAAGAAATTAAATTATGAGTTGGATAAATAGATGGAAGGTGAGAAAGGACATTGTGTGCAAAAAACTACATGGTGAAGCAGAATCTGTTGATAAAATTTATCAATTTATTTTTGACCAACTGATTTGCTTTGTTCTTGCACAGATTAAACATAGCAAAGACACGCCATAAAGCAGTAATGCTCATTTGGGTATGTTTGTAATCCCTGTTAGATCTTTCAATTGAGCTAAAAACACTTTGTGGGAACAAAATACACCAATCCAGCTATAGCGACAATTTGCTTTTAACGTCACTTTTCTCATGGTCTGTTGAGATGTCGTAATAATAGATTCTACTGTATATGAAAATATTGGAATAAGTAACCACCTGATGATTTTATAAGATGAAACAGACAGTTGTGGTTTTAACCATTAAGAGAAGTGTTTAAATAACTGTGTGTTATTGAGCACTGTACTGGTAAGGCTAAACATTACTGGATTATATAAAGATACACTGAATATATCAAACAGAAAATTTTAGTATTTTAAAAACTATCTCAATTTATATTTTTGTGAAATTGTATTTTCAAAATTTTTTATTGGATTTGCTTTGAGCACTACAAACTAAATTTTTCTTCAATAAAAGCTATAGCTACTATTTGTTTTAAATCAAATCATTGGCTTCTGAACCAAGGAATTGTGTATGTTTTAATTAGATTATTTTTGAAATGCAAAGACCCTAATAATTAAAAACAAACTGCATATAGCCAAACTTACCACAGCAACTCTTGTTGTTGTCACATTGATAGCAGGATGACTGTTTGACACAGTGGCAACACTAGATTGATTAGGTAGATGATAAGTATATGTCTGCAATTAATAATGTGATTATTGTGATAATTGCATAAAAATATATAAATTTCAAATATCTTGTGCTTAAAATTTACTAATATGTTGCATAATATGTTTTTTAGGCTTCTAACTCACACATAAACAGCTAATTTTAGTTTATAAAAGCAAATAGTACAACAGATTCCAGGTGTTAAAAAATTTCAAAGAGCCTTAAACTAAGAATGGTCAAAAATAATAATAAAGATGTATTTTATGTTCTTGCAAAATGAAATCTGGGCTTCAGTTTCAGAATTTTTATTTAGGGTAAATGATAGTTACCATTTTTTTTTGGGTAAATTTAAGAAATTATGTGATGCCCAACCTAGAAAAAGTATGCTTTGACTGGATTTTAAGCTCAAAATAACTAGTAACGATCAACAAGAAATTATGTCAATCAAAAAGCTACTTTAAAATCATTTGATTTCTTGTTATTGTTTGGTCATTGCTCAACCTCGCAACTAACAAATAAAAACAAAATTTACATTAGCCAGACTAATAATTGAAATTCCAGCACTGAATTCTTGAAAACCCAAAAAAAGAAACAATCTTGAGCAAAGCTTTTTTATAAGTAATTGCTTAACTTACACTCTAATTTATAGTAAAAAGCAAGATAATGATATGTTTTCATCTTTATAATAATTTGCTATTTTGAGATCAACAAAAAAACATTTTGCATAAAATTAATTAGGAAATTGTTTCAATAATATTTTAAGCTCAGATTTTGAAACTTTTTAAATTGAATAATTTATCCAGCAGCACAAAGATCCTTTTAAAACAAACTTATTGCATAAGTAAACAAGTAAATTTCACAAAACTTACTTTGGGTTTGGTTGCAATCTGACCAGATATCAATGGAGGTTGTATGGTAACAGCTTTTGTGCCAACACCACCACCAGGATCTCCGCAAGATGTGTTAGAAGTGGTAACTGATGCTTTCGATGCTACATGAGACAAAGTTATTGGCAAAGGTCGAACTGGTAAATTATGTTTTCCACATGGTGCTTTTACTGTTTGAGACAATGAAACTGAGGCCCGAGTAGGAGTGGCTATGGTTATAATTGTAGGGGTTGGTATAATATGTCTTGGGGCAGCTGTAACTCCAGATCCAATGGTTGTGGATGTCAAGTTTGTTTTACTAAAACTGACTTGTTTACTCTGAAAAAAATTAAATAAAGTGTGATAAAATTTATCAAAAATTATTTTAATTGAAAAACATTTGGTTGCTACAACAAAAAAAATTTGTTAATTTATTTATTTGGGTATTTGCTTATATATCAATAAATAGAACTTATTACATTATTATCATTAATATTATTGTCATCAATATCATTATCACCAATACAAAACGTATTTTTGATTTAGAAAAGCATTAGAAAAATGAAAAAAAATACAAGTACAAAAGTGTAAACTCATATTTCAACACTACATCATCTCTTCTGCATCTACTGCCAGATGATTGTGGACAGTTGTTCCACACCCTTGTAAAATCACAATAAAAAAGGATTTAAAAAATCTCAGCGACAACTCAATGCATGTTCTAAAAATTGTCAAAATATGACAACCAAGTAAGAATTAATTTTGAAAATCTTCATACTATCAGAGCACTAGGATGTTTTGATGTCTGTTCTTTCAAGTAATTTGGTGAGAATATTAAATACTTTGAATTACAAATTAAAATTAAAATACAAAATACTAAAAAAGCTTATAAAAACTCTTGACTTTTATTCTCAATATTTGGTTTAAGGTGATTAAATTAAAAAAATTAACAGATCCTTGTTCTTTAATTGAATTACAATTGTGAATTAATTATTCCAAAAAATTTTTTTCTATGCATCAATTGGAAACAAAAGAAAAGTGAGTGTTATGATTTTCTGAATACCTATTTGTTTTTGTCTTTAGAAATGGACATCCACTTCTAAACTGTGAGTATTGCTTTGTAGTTTTTTTTTTGGTTCTAGAAGTTATCTTTAAAAGTCAAAATTTAACACAATGACAATGTTGGTGAATTTAACAAAGTTGCTTTAAATTTTTACAAATTTTTTCTTTTAACAGTTTAAAGCCTTTAATTGTACTTCATTTATAAAAAATTTATAATTAAACATAATACATAATCACTGAACTTATAATAAAACCATTTAATGTGCAACAAAAATAATAAAACTTACTTGCTCAACAATTTGTGGTGGTACTGTAAGACCAGGTGTTGATATAACACTGTTGGCAGCTTGATTAGCAACTTGAGGTGGAGCAGAAAGTTTATTACTGTTTGTTGTAATTGTCCCAGCAATGTTATTAACAGACAAAGAATTTAAAGGATGAGATGTTGTTGAAATAGAAGATGAGTCACTATTTGACATATTCTTGAATATGCGTACTACAATGCCATAAAACTATAAACAGTAAGCATTACTGTATTAATTCAATACATCAACCTGCAAAATACTTTCATCAATTATTTTCTGGCATACACTACCAAAATATTGAAACAACTAAAAAAGTAAACTTTTTTGAAGCTTTTTAATAGCGACATGTACCAGGGAAAATGCTCTACATGACAAATCAATGAAAAATATAAAAACTTGTAAATTTTTTTATTTTTAAAAATTTTTAAATAAAATTTAATAGTTTCTAAAATTTACAGCATAGATTCTTAAGCAAGGATACAAAGTACCAAAGCAGCAAGGCACCACCTGCTATGCTATTTATGATTATTATTTTGGTTTGGAAAGTTTAAAAGAATTCTTAACAACATATTTGTAACAAAGAACTGTAACAAAAAAATATAAATAAAAGGATGTAACAAGAAAATAAAGCAATTATTCAAAATATTTTAAACATCTTAAACTGACTATCAGTTTTTTGATAGTATTTTGAGTTATTGCATTACAATTCTATAAACTTAACTAATGATTATGGTATGGAAAGTCTATGTTTAATTAATGGGCCAACCAAATTTGACAAACTGTTACTGCTGCAACAGCACTGTGTAACTGGCTGTGCTGCCAGGTTCAATGTTGTAAAGATTGTCACTGCAAATACACTTTGACACATCAATTTTGAATAAAGTTTAGTTTTAAATTAATTTAAGGAATACCTATCAATTTTTTTCTATGTAAAATTATTCCATAAGGTCAAAATTTAAAAGCAAAGCTGTTATTTTTATCAGGAATACTGATTAGCAGAATTTTTAACTGTCCAAAATTTTTTATATATTATTTAAAAAATATTTTTACAAAATCAATTTTATTCAAAAGTAACAACCAATCTTGTTTATTAAAAAAGCTTCCCAGTTTTTACTTCAATTTAAATCTTATTTATTTTTAAAAAATGAAATGGCATTAACAATGTGTTGTGTGATTTGGTGATAAACAAACCTATTTAGTTTATTAGAATGTGAATAATGACTAATTACAAAGCATGTCAGAGAAAGTACAACAATTTTATAATCATCAAAAGTATTATTGGAATTAACATAGATGTAAATAGCATTTTGCAATAGAAGCAATACTGCAGTTCAGAAAAATTTTGTACATTTTGTGGATTGGAGTTTTTAATAGATTATACTAAGTTTGTTTTGATAAAATCAAAACTAATTTTTTGAATTGTTTCAAAGTTTCCAAATGTGTATGTTGCAAAATTTATTTAATTTACTGTTGGTGATTTAATAGTGAGCTGAAATCAAAGCTGCTTGAATTGTTATAATGTTAGTGTTTATTATATTTAAATCAAGTTGTAAGTTTGGCAAAGAGCCAATAAAAGTCTTAGTGTCATCTGTGCAAAGATATCTTGTGAAGAATTTAATATCTTTTGCAACTTTTAAAGACAAGTTTTGAGAATTGTTTTGCATTGAGAAAGTCAATTATAATTATTTTGAGATTTGCCATCATTATTTTTCTACTGAAGAAAACTGCTATTATGCTATAGTATATTTCTGTTATATCACAATGTGACAGTTAGCTAGTAACCTTAGACCCAAGCCAAGTTCTAGTGTAGTGAAAAAAAATGCCAAAATGCAGGGAAAGATTGAGACAACAGAAGGTTAAAACTAATTTTTTAATTAAAAGCTATAATTCAACTTTTTTTAGTACCTGTGAGATGACATTAAATATTTTACCAATAAAAGAATTTCATATTTGGAACCATACATCTTTACAATATAAAAGCAATTAATTTTTTAAATAATTCTAGTTAAAACTTTGACTGAAGCATATTTAACATTAAAAGATTTATAAACAATCATATGCACTCATATCTTAAAAGAAATCTTTTTTTTTACACTACAGTTTGGGTTTAGAACAAACTTAATACTAACCATGGTGTTATGAAAACTTACTAAAGCACAAGATGCATTTGAACATAAAGAAACTGTAGCTGAGTGTAAAAACATGGTTCTTTTTTACCAGCTAGGTTTGTTAGGGGCAGGTTTATTGGCTACAGCTCTTTTTAGCTAACACACATCCCAATTATCCATCCTCATTAAGTTTTTAAAAAGTCCAAAGGGGTTTCAACCACAACTTTCAAGATGCCTATCAATAACAAGCATTAATACACTAAATATTAATCAAAATACAGTTTTGTGGATTGTCACTGACTGCATGGGAGAAACAATCACTGAATATCTGTATAAAAACAGTGTTTTTTAAATGCATCCATCTCAAGTTTCATACTCAACCCAAACAATTAACACAAACACACTTTATACATCACCTCACTGAAAATACGAGGGTCAGTCAAAAAATAATGAGCCCAAGTCTCTCCTGGCCATATTTGTTGCAATAAAATCAAAAGTCATACATCAAAAGAAAGCCCAGGGATAGGAGATCTCAGTTCTACTTTTCAATGTAATCTCCGCACTTTTCAATTCCAACTGTCCATCGATGAACAAGGGACACTATGCCAGCCTTGTAAAAGTCAGCAGGCTGCATTTTTAACCAGTTTCTTACAGCGTGCTTGACTTCTTGATCACTAGTGAAGTGCTGCCCCCTAACTCCTTCTTTCAATGGTCCAAAAAGATGATAGTCAGATGGTGCCAGGTCGGGTGAGTATGGGGGATGGGTTACCGTCGTCCATCCAAAAGAAGCAATCACTTCACGAGTTTTGAGACTGGTATGGGGCTTGGCGTTATCGTGTTGCAGCAAGACCTTAGACATGTCCAGGTGAGGTCGTACTCTTCTCAGTTTCGCTTTCAGTTTGCGTAAAGTGTCAATGTAAGCATCTGAGTTGATGGTAGTACCTTTAGGCATAAAATCTACCAATATCACTCCTTCAATGTCCCAAAACACAGTCGCCATAATTTTTCCAGCTGAACGTTGACTTTTGAATTTCTTGGCTCTTGGGGACGTGGGGTGACGCCATTCCATGGATGATCTTTTCGACAGAGGTTCATAGTGATGAACCCAGGTTTCATCTCCTGTCACTATACGGCTGAGAAAAGTTTTGTCACTTCTGTGACACTCAATAAGCTCCGAACAAGCTTCAAAACGGGCTTGCTTGTGAAAATCCAAAAGTTGCCTCGGAACCCATCTGGCGCAAACCTTTGCAAAGCCTAGCTCATTAACAATATTCACAGCACTTCCATGGCTAACTCCAACACGTTCAGCAATGTCATCAATAGTGATTCTGCGATCATCTCTAATCAATTTCTCAACCTTATCATTGTTTCCAGGATTGACTGCAGAAGATGGTCTTCCACTTCTTGGTCTGTCCTGGAGGCTACTCAAACTTGGATCATCTTCTTCGTGTTTAATCCTGGATACCCACTTTTTCACAGTGCTGTAGGCTAATGAAGCATCTCCATAAACATTTACCAATCTTTCGAAAATTTGTTTTGGTGGCTCCCCTTCCGAAACAAGAAATTCAATCACAGCTCTCTGCTTCTGACGGACATCCAGTGATGACGTCATTTCCAAAACACAATACCAAAAGTGGACACGTTGAAACAATTTTTTTTTACAATTTATCTTTAAAGCAGTAAATTTACTAAACACCCTTAAAATTTCTAGAAAAAATATGAAGGTTAAAGCGGTTAAAATTAACAGGGCTCATTACTTTTTGACTGACCCTCGTATAAATCCACCACAGTTAGTTTTATTATTTATCTGTTGCTAAAACAGTAAACATCTTAACATATAATTTTAATTTTATTTTCAATTTATTAAACAATAATATAGTCTAGTCATGATAAACCTTAATTTTTTCACCTGTACATAAAAACTTGATAATTTGATTTATGTTTTGTTTTGAACAGAGAAATAATGAGCTACTTTTCAATAAGAATTTTGTAGTATGAAAATTACATAATCTATGAAGTACTTAACAAAAATAGTAGGCAACTCACCAATTTTGTGAGTGAAGAATTTGGGCAATTTTGAACTTAAACAATTGAGGCAAAGAAAAAGCATTTATTATATAAAAGCAAACTAATCAGGGATAGCAATACAAATTGCTCTATTTTGGAGCAATTTCTGTTTGAGAATGTTAGATAAATGCTACTCCAAACAATTAAGCTGTAAATAAAATTAAAAAAGTGAGTAATAAAACTTAATGCTGAGTTAAGCAAAAAGCTTTTTAATTTTTGTATAATTCCAATCAACAAGCCATTTGTGATTCAGAAATTTTGAAGTACTTGTAAAAACTTAGTAACTATTAATAAATACTGCCCTGTGTATGCATTTTCAATGACACTTGTAAGACTATAAATATATTTAAATCAGTATTTGAGGATTTCAATTAATGCAAAATAAGTAATAATAAAGATTTAAATTGATTTTTTCAAAATATAAAAACCAGCCCTTTAACCAAAACAAAAGTTACAAATTTTCATAACAACATTTATACTAATATATCTTCTGATTCAAACATTACCTATGTAAAATATAAAGACCTCAAACACAACCACACTACAATCATCTAAGAATATCTCAAACTTCAGAAAAAATAACCAAGCAAACAACACCACACTTTATGATATGCAATTATAAAACAAAAACTATTACATCACAAGTACACATAACTGCCCCAGCTCATGCCAACAAATAACCACTCTAGCTAAATTTTCTGCTAAGTTACCAACACACATTAAAAAGCCTGAAATTAACAAACCACTATTCTTTGTATTTTTAAAACACGTAAAACCATTTATCTTTCTAACATAACACCACACCATCAGTCTAAAATAGCAAAGGTCATCCAAGAGTAAAAGCTTAGATTAGTTTTAATAAAAGATCATAAATTGGCTAAAAAAAACAGTCAAAAACAATACAAAAAGACCATAAAATTATAAGCCATTCTGATACAGCTATTTTTTAAAGATGAAGCTATTTGTTCATATGCCTTTTCTAATTAAACAAAATAAGCAAAAACATTTTTGGTATATTCTCATAATTTATAATAAAGATTTGATCCTAATTTCTGAATGAACTAAATGAAATTCCTAATTAAATAAAATGTTCTTTTTTAATTGAATGGAACTCTCAGTTATTCCTGATGACTGTTTCTATACATTTCTATAAATACAGATTTGTTAAAACTTTTTAATTATCTTTTTTTAATGGCATTGTTTTTTTGTATCAAATGTATTGATTCTGATTTAAAAATCATTTAACCCTTTAATATACTGACTATTTTTCCAAATCATGTGTCGAAATACACCTAATTTATTTATTTATTTAATTGAAAGTTTATACCCTATGGACACTGTTGCATATGCATACAACCAACAAGTGATGCATAATAACATTCAGTCAATGCTGCCAGGCATATGATGTCTAGAAGATAGTTATGTGTGATAGAATTAGGCATTTATTGATGTAATAGACAGCCTGAGGTATCTTGTGGCAAGTACAACTTTTGAAAAATTTGAATGAGAAATTTTGAGATAGTACGTTCAGGGGTTAAAAAGGTTTCATGAAATACTGTTCCCATTATTGATAATGTGGAATGCTTAACCAAGATTGATAAGTTGGTGAAGATTTGTATTACAAAGCCTTATAAACATCTTTCTATATGTAAAAGACTGTTTAATGTCTTAATTTCGCTAAAGTATTTTTTTTTTCATTATACTCAATCAACTTCAACTAACTTTACTTGCAACATTTAACAGCCGATAAATTGTTGTTTGAAATCTAAACAAAAAGCATTTAATGTCAGTGTTCTTGCATAGATATGAAACTTGTTTAAACTATGTAGATTTACTAAATACAAACAGCATGCTTAAGTTAAATCAATCAACTATAATTTTCTGTTAGATCAAAGTTTATAAGATGCATACTAGCACATCATAATAAATTAGAACTTCATGCCCAGTTTATTTTTATGCTTAGCATAATGGAAAAGAAATTAGTTGATACAGGTAAGATTATTGGATTTACAGGTCATAAAAATTTAATTACTATGTATGTATAATTTAAAAATACTGTTTTATGTTAAATAAATATGTTTTGTAAAAAAATAACTATAATCAAAGATAAATAATATATGAATAAAAAATATTAAATTACACTTTTTCTTCATTGTTTATCTTGTAGTAAGACTCATTAATATTAAAAATTATATAACCTAATATTTATTTCTTAAAATATAACAATTATTTACATTAATTTTAACCTTTTGAACCCTTTTTCTTAAAGCTTGTCAATTAATACTGCATAACTACTTTATGTTACCATTATTAGATCTATGACTTAATATGCATATTTCAGGATGTAACATAAATTTTTTTTTTTTAAATAATTATAACAGTGATTAGTAAATTGATTACTTTTTAAGTAATGATACAATGATGTCACTTGTGCATGGTCGCTATACCTTTAAACAAAGCAGTATGATTAGCAAGAAATAGAAAATACAAAAGTTAAGAAAAATTAATACACACATTCAAGTTATATTAAGGAAATATCATGATAAAGATATTTAAAACATATAATATACATTTAAACATTTGCTAGCTGAGCATTCACTCTTGTCAAAATTCTACATAAGAATAATATATTATATTTATTTCACACTACACTTTATAAGTTAAAACCACAACAGTCTGTTTCATCCTATTGAATCGTCAGATGGTCACTTATTCAAATAGAATACACTTATTCAAATGGAATCGTCAGGTGGTCACTTATTCAAATTCTATTTGAATAAGTGACCACCTGATGATTCAATAGGATGAAACAGACTGTTGTGGTTTTAACTTATAAAGTGTAGTGTTAAATAAATATAATATACTTGCTCTAACTGTGTTATTGAGCACAGTACCGGCAAGGTGAAGCATCACTGGATTAAGAATAATATATATTGATAAAGAAGATATACATTTGTTTTAAGACACATATTTCTAAAGCTTTACATGTCAAAAATTACAGTAAACAGTCATCAAAAATTTAGAACTCAAAGAATTAAAGTTAATTAAGAAATTGAAGCAAAAAAGAAAATAGTAATAAGAAATAATGTTAATAAATCACAAACATGATTTATAGACTTTTTTTTTATAAAAATTGATATAGTTTAAGTTTTAATTGTAGCAAATGATAACTTAAAGTCATACTGTTGTATTGAAGTGGAGCACTTGTGGTGTATATTACACATTTCTACATATTTTATTAGCAAGTCATAGCATTATTTTGATTAATACTATTATTATTTTTTCATCTCATCTTAAAGTAATTTTAATGTTCTATGGTACAGTTTTTTTTATTTTAGTACAGCCAGTATAATTCATATTTTTCAGTATATTGGCTTTATTTTTTATTTCAAAATTACATTGATCTAGTATTGCTTTTTACTTTAAGCAGAGTTACCCCATTAAAAGATTTTGTCATGAGGTTCTTTTGCAAGGGTGCAAGGGAAATCACATGCAGATAATCATGAAACTTGGAGTTTCTTCAAGTCACCATAAGCAATTTTTTTTGGTGAAACTGACCCAAAATCCCCCTTTCAGCACCAAAATGGACAAAAGAAGAAAACAAAAAAAAAGGATCTCTCAAGAAGTGATAGTAATTGCAGGGGGATCCAGGTTAGTTTCACAAACAAAAATGACTTACGATAGCTCCTTGAAGAGACCAAAAACTTTTATCTTTTTGCTCTCAAGTTACAGAGTCATAATGTTATCATACAGAGCTATTTTTCCAGTGGTTGAGTTATATTTTGTTTGAAGAGCAAAATTGTTTCTATTAAGTAAACGTGAAAATCAACTTGCACCAGAAACAAATAAGAAATAAACTATTTATTGCTAACAAACTATCACATTTTCTATGTGTTCATAATAATATTTTCTGACAAAACGAAATAAAAAATCGTTTACTATCACCACCATCATAATTCGGTTTTGTATCATATATGAACTAACAAGTCGATGCCTATTCCTAACATAACGTTTCTTTATTTGTCCTGCAAGTCAAGGGGCTAAGTACCGGTAGTTGAACTGTGAACTATAGATGTAATACTAACTATTAAATAATGCTTGAAAGGTTGAAAAAAATTATTACTGTTTTCATGTCTTAAAGTACGATTTTTATTTATGAATACAATTTATAAATTGGATTTAGTTTTTAGCAATGCAAACTGTAGACAAACTATCAAAATGTTATACCTACTATGGTACTTACTGACGCATTTGTAAGTAACAACACATTGTTATTATTTTCACAACAAAATAACCAGGAAGACAGATTAAACTTTGTACAATTTAAATTTTATTTATGATTAAGAAATAATCTTAATCTAAAATAACGGTTCCAAACTTTGATTTTTTATCGCCTTCATTTTGTCTACGAACACAACAACATGATAGTATGTTAGTGCCGTGTGCAAAAGGTTGTGAACCCTTTACTGGTGTTTGATTGGTCGCATTTCTTCATCCTTGAGCAATTTAAAAATTGCTATTGGTTGAAAAAAGAGAAAACCTAATTGTTTATTTCTTTTAAATGACATCACAGCTTGAGCGGGTTCAACGAGAAGCAGGTATTTGTGCAGTTCGTTATGAAACAGGCGGACATAAAATAAGCCAAGATAAAATAAGCCAAGAAACCAGCTGGTTTTGCGTCAGTTTGATAAAATTTTAAGAACTTGTGATTAAGATAATTGTTTTTCTAACAAAAATTACCTCTTAGTTTTTTATGTTTTTAGTTGTGTAGTTCAATAAGAATTTTTAAAATCAAAGAAAATTGTTAAGAAAAACTTTTGTTACAGTATATAAGCTGTAAACTGTAGTTTGAAAGTGGTCGTTATGGACGAGTGATTTTTCAGTAACTGCAATTTAAATTTTTACGCAAGCGCGTGAGATAGATTACAATTTTAAAATTAATTCAATTTTTTAGCGATTTCAAAATATTACTTTATTATAATAAACTTGTTGGTTTGAATTATTATAAAATCAACGTATTTTTTTATATTGTTAGTTATTTTCAAAAGTTGCAATAGCTCCTAATAGGTTGAGCCAATTTTTGTATATAGATTATTGGTTGTTTGGACACTGCAGTTGTAACTTTACAGAAAACCTATGAAATGTTGGCTAGTGTGTTAATGTCTAACCAATGATGACTTTGTTGTTGGTTACTCATATGTATATAATGTATATATAATGGAGTGTATTGAAGTATTAGTACAAAGATTTAAAAAAAAAAAATAATAGTACTTGCATTTAAAAAAATTTTAATGTCTGGATCAGAGGTTGGCAACACGTGGCTCTTTTACCAAACTCTCACAGCTTTTAGTGGCTTTGGAAAAAATTAGAATACTCATTTAAATTTGAACAATATAATTAAGGTAATACATTTAAAGTGAAGGCCTTTTTTTGTCTTAACTATGAAGTAAACCTGAGGTCAACTTTTAGAATTTAGTAAGAGAAATTTTAAGATTTTATTTTGAAATTAAAAAAAAGGGTCTTCACTTTGCTTGCAGTTGTTTGTGGTTCCTGATGTTTTCGGGGGGACACTAGTCCAAATGGCTCTTTTAGTGATAAAGATTGCCAACGCCTGGTCTGGATAGTGTTGTGCAAAATTGTAAACTTCTGTTAAATGTTTTTGTTTTGCAAAGTCGTTACTGCTTTTGATGATTCTAATTTTAATTTTTGCCAAAGTCAAATTAATCACCTATAGCCTACTGACCAAAAAATAAGAATCTACAAATATAAATGGTATTTTTAAAATGTACTGGTCGGCATGGTCACTGGTCAGTGTCATCGATGTTTACTTGGCAAGGTTGACTTAAAATGTTTGAATTTTGTTGACCCAACTGTATTTGTAAGATTAATCTAAATAAATATAGAAAGCAAGAATAATAAATTTTTTTGTTTTGAAAAAACTTATCCACTGAGTAAGCTTTGCCAAATTAGTTAATCTAACTAACCTAGCTCAGTCCTCATATATCAAAGCAAGTCAACTTCACCAGCATCGTCCACACCAACCTTACCAAATGTTATGCTTTCTATATTTATTTGCATTACAAATGATGTCGGTTTCAACAACAGTCAAATATCTTTTAAAGCCAACCTTGCCAACTCCTCAAATCAAATTATTGCTTTATTTATATAAATACAATCAGTTTTAACAAAAAATATGTATTTTGTATAACTAACCTAGTCAACCTCACCAACCTAGCCTCCCATGCTGACTTGTACATTTTAAAGAAACACAATATGAAAAGTATTCTTTTCAGAACATGCAGCTATTTGTTCTTCAATTTGAGAAAAGACAAAATATAATTTTCCATTAAAATTGGCTGCTAAAAAAAAAGAAGGCATAGGTAAAGAATACGGACCCCCCTTGTAAAAATAATTTAAAATAACAAAAATAAAATTGACAAATAAAGCAAGTCAAAGGTTAGGGTTAGGGTTAGGGTTAGCTAACCCTAACCTTAACCCTATTTTATTTTTGTTATTTTAAATTATTTTTACAAGGGGGGTCCATATTCTTTACTTACACCAAAAAGAAAAATGTTTTTATAGATTTTTCATTTTGAATATAAATATACTGAAACTTTTCTTTCAAGCAACATCACTTTTTCATGCCAAAAATCAAAATTTAAACTTTTAAACTCTCAACTTTGTTTCTAAATAAAATTTTACTATTGATTTAAATTGAAATAAGCCACATCATTATAAATTTAAATTGAAAAAGATTCCATCTCAATATTTTTTCAATTTTTGTTCCAACCATCAAGTTCTTTTAGTATTTTTATATATTAAAAGTTTTTTTATATATTAAAACTTGTGATTGATTTTTTTTCACTATAATTGTTTTCAAATAGAAATGCTTTTAGCCAAATAGCAATTTATCAAATTTTTTAAATGGCTTAATTTTGATTATTTGAAGTAAAAAAGTACTTACATAGTTAAAGCAAGTTCGTTTACACAATATATTTCTTTGAAGTTTTGTTGCCAAGTGAGATCCACAACTTTGGAAAATATGACATTATAATAAACACATAGATTAGAAACAAGCTTTATGAATGTGTCAAGTTATAATTACTTATACAATATATATGCTTTTCAAATTTTTTCTATTGCAGGCATTAGGAAAGTGCTAAATGATGGTCAGGTCCAGTGCAGTTATATATTAATAAGGTTCTGATGTTAATATTTTCATTTTGGCTTATACTTAATTGTTTTTTGTAATTATTTATAGTAAAATATAGGCTGTGTGCTACACACTCTGCATGTATTGAATATAATTACATATAAATTTTTTTTTAATCTCACCCATACTGCCAAACATCACTTTTATACAACATGATACATTTCTAGTTTGCTAATTAAGAACTACAGGTGGAATTTAAAGAGTTACATCTTTGCTATGACTCTATTTCATACATTGCTACTGTTTCATACTGTCTACTTCACTCATGTTAATACTCTTTATTTTATACATAGCTGCATATTTATTTAACTCAGACTCACAATCCATAACAAGAAAAAAACAAAAAAACAGTAAAATTACACAGAATAAAAGAGACACATAAACTGATAAAGGATTAGTGTGCCATATGCACAGTGATCTTCTGTTTACAAAAGTGTTTTATTGCTTATCACACAAAAATTTTCAGCATTTGGATAAAAATTGATTTATAAATTTTTATTTACTGAAGTGAAAATATTTTGCTAATTCTAATCTAATTGTAAATCAGCCAATTAAAAATATTTTGCTAAAACATAATATTGGTATAGTATTATTCTGTAGCAAAAATACATGACTCAATCAAAATGTGTTACATAAGAAGTGTTTATTCAGTGACAAAAAACCACATTTCATTGCTGATCAAGGTCAAGGATTGAATAATTATATAAAGTGTCAATAACTTTTGCTATCTACTGTAAATAACAATTAATTCGTGTTAAAAGTTCAACATGCATTTATAAAAGTAATTTCATGTGTCAGCAATTGTGAATTTGATGTAAATTTTTTTCATTTTCATCTCTTTTTTTCCTGACTCACAGGAAAGCATTGAAGGTGCTATACTTCATGCAAATGTCAAACGATTACCCTCACCTGCTTTAAGAGATGCTTAGATATTGCTATCTACAGGGTGTCCCATAAATCTCCATACATAAGAAAAATAAATGTTTCTTGACATAAACCATTTTTATGTAATATGGTCTATATGACTGCCATTTTGTCAATTCATTGCTCTTTGTCAAATGCATTCTGTGGATTATCTGAGGTATACAAAAATAAATTTTTAAAGCACTTATGTATGCAATGTATTATTTCTTTTATCTATAGAGACTTATGAGACACCATGTAGTTATAATTTATTTGTTTTTTTAATCTTTAGTTTAGAGATATGACTGAAATTTAGAGCTGCTTGCTGAGACTGCCAAACACAGGATAAGGCCATACAGTGTCTTTCTCAAAGACACAATAGAATAATGCAAGTAGGTTTTACAGCCGTGATTGTGTCAATCATGTTTACTGTCAATACAGTGCTCTTAATCATTCCACCAACTTTGTAACACAACACTGATGTAATCACACCTTTTCTTTTTAATTAGATGAAGATAATATTTCATTGGTAAACATTTTTCCAATAGATCAAAAGTTTTCAAACTGAAATTTGCACACTAATGGGTGGAGGATGCTGGAACTAGATTTGATGTTAATAGAATCATATGCAAATGCTATTTTTGGTATTTGAAGTAGAAATACTTGGTTAGCAAACATTTAAAATTAATTTAAATCGAGCAGGATCAAAGCAAAAAGTTGGTACTGACTTTAAACTTATTTGCCCATTTTCCAAGATTAAAAAACATTTGTCAAACAAGAGTGCAAAGTGAGTGTTTTTTGGTAAAAATTACTTAACACAGGAAGTGAGTACTGACATATAGCTGCAAACCAATTTGGGTGCTATGTACAGGGTGACCCAAAAAAAAACAGAATTTATACAAAATTTATTAAGTCTTATTAACATCAATAATATTTCAATGAAACTTGGTCAACTTAAATATCAATCTTTGTACCATCAATGCTCAATATTTTTGTCGCTTTACATTAAAGTTATGTATTGTTTAAAATATGCTCCAAATGGGCACAACAGTATTGCAGACAAGGTCATGCAAAATTGTCACTCAAACTGATCTCTCTTTTGAGATTTCTCAAATTTTTTGCTGTATTTAGTGCTATTAGTTTAAACATTGATGAACTAAAGGCATGTAAGATGAAAGCACAAGCTGGATGACCAAAACATCAAACAGTTGGAATGTCTAAATTAGTGAACAATAAAGTAGTTCAAATTGCCAGTGTCAGAGCAGATAGAAAGTGATCATCAGCAGTGTAGGTAGGATTTTTTTAAAATCTACACATAACTGCATTTTTTTAAATGTATATGCGATCATTCTAATAGTAAATGAAACAAAAAAGTCAACTTAAGTTTTGCAATACTTAATGTAAATTTTTTTAATCATTGCTGCCAGTGCTAGGGAGTAAGAGTTGGGAGTTTTTCCAAAGAGTAGGAGTAACAAAAAATATTTATTACTCTTTACTCTACTGCATTATTGGGTTGCCATACTGTCTTGAAATTTTTAGAACATTGTAATTGAGAAACTGAGGCTGAATCTTAGTGAAGACTTTTTTGGGGGGGGAACACCATGATTTTGTCATAAAAATTGAAAAAAATTGAAACTGATTCCAAATAAAGACTTTTTTTAAAGAACATAATTTTGTCATGAAAATTGAAAAATCTGAGACTGATTCTAAGTGCAGCCTTTTTTTTTAGAGAAGTAGCATTAATAAAAAAGCAGAGTAAGAGTAGGAGTAGCATTTAAAAAAATATTTTACTCCTGAGTAGGAATAGGAGTAACCCCAAAATCACCACTACTTCCCAGCCCTGGTTGCTGCTTTAAAGCTTATCTTTTTGTACAGGACTGTTCAATTCATAGTTTATTTATTTTTTATTTTATCTCTATATTTATCTTTCTGACTCGCAGGAAAGTGACTAAGGTGCTAATGCATAGGGTAGGCAATTACCCCAACCCGCTTCCAGAGATGCCAAGATATTGCTGTCTGCTTGTAATTTTATAGAGATATGATTGAAATTTAGAACTGCTTGCCAAGACTATCAAGCAAGGAAAAGTGCCATAAAGTGTCTTTCCCAAGGACACAACAGAATAGCTTGAGTGGGTTTTCAACCAAAACCATGTTGATCATAAGCATGGCACATTAACCTCTCAACCATACTGCCAATATTAAATTATCACATCACAAAAATTATTTTTACCTTAATGTATTTTCCCAACAGTTTGTTTTGCCTTTTAGGCTTGTCAAGGTAATTTAAAATTTGTAAAGAAATACAAAAAAACAATTGCTTTGTTCAATTAAAACTGCAGTTTTTACCAAAGTGATCAAAAGTGGAAAGTTTTTAGTGCTTATGCTGTTGTTTTGAAATAACAGATAAATTTATGGGATTAGAAAACGCATTAAAAATTTAATGAAAAAGATTTTTGACTGCCGTAATTTTCTTAATGTTCTAAGTTATTCTACCCACTTTTAATCACTTGGTTAGACTGTTTTTTACGTATTTTTCATATTTTGGATTTCCCTTTGTCATGCAAAACAAAATGTCAGGGTTATAAACTATTGTTGAAATAATCTCAGTAGGTCTGAGTTTAATTATGATTGCTCTGACTTTAACCATCATTGAGTATTTTTTTGATGTGCACTGACCTGAAAAAGTTTATAGGAAAATTTATATAAAATATATAAACTCATAAGTAATTGCAACTTACTAATTTACAATCAATTGGCTTATTAAAACATCACACAGTATTGCAATACATTGTTGCATTTTCTGGTGAAAATAAAAAAATGAAAATGCTAAGTTAAACCACCTTGGTTTAACCCATGTAAATTCTTTTTTAGAATATTCAAATTTAAAACATTTAAGAAATTTAAATGGATAGTTATTCAACTGAGAATGTCCCAGCTGGAACTCTCTGGAGAAGTTCAAAGTTGGGAAACATTACAAAAACATGTAAAATTTGTATTGCTGATTCAAAAGGGTTGCAGCATCAAAGTTTTAGATGCCTGGTATTTTAGAAACAAATTGCTAAAAGTGTTTATATAGTTGGTCAAAAAATTACAAAAACCAGAAACAAGTTTTTGCATATAAAATTTGTTTAGTATAAAAAAGTTGCCGTATAGCCCTAAAAAATTGATTTTGTTGACTTAGCAGGCCCTAGTCAGAAGTTAAAACTCTATGACTTCAATACTGTACTTGGTTAAGTTCTTTTTATTGGTATTATTTTTTATACAGGGTGGCACAAAAGTCGCGCATTATTTGGAATCAGTAATAACTTTAACATTTAATAAATTTTTCTATTTTCTTTTTTTTAATTTTGCAGATATATCATTGACAATTGATCATGGAAAAATTTAGCACTAAGCAATGAACCAAAATTATTGAGCTTTATTTCGAAAATCATCGTTCCATTATCTTGACTCAAAGAGCCTATCATCGGCATTATAATGTCATACAAGCTCCCAATCAGAGCCCAATTGATCGTCCTGTGAAACGGTTTCAACAGCAGGCCTCAGTCAGTGATCTTCCACAAACTGGCAGACAACGTTCAGTACATACAGCTAAAAATGTAGCACTTGTAGAGGACAGCATTGCTGAAAACCCAGACACTTCAACTCAAAGGCTGGCCACTCAGATTGTGATGTCCAGAAGGTCACTTAAAAGAATTTTGAGGGAATTGCATCTGTTTCCATACAAAATTCAAATGGTACAGGCATTGCAATCCACAGATTTGCAGTCTCACTTAGCTTATGCTGTTCACATTCAGCAATTAGCCAGAAAACAAAATAAGTTCATCCATAAGCTGATAATGAGCGACAAAGCCCATTTTCATCTAAACGGGTTTGTGAATAAGCAAAACTGCCGAATATGGGCAATTGAAAATCCAAGAACCATTCATCAGCATCAATTACATCCAATAAAATGTACCGTGTGGTGTTATCTCAGAAAGAGTGATAGGACCTTATTTCTTTGAAGACAAACAAGGTGTTACAGTGACGGTAACTGCACAGCACTATCAACAAATGATTAAAAATTGTTTAAGGCCAGCTATTCAGGACAACCCGGAAATGTGGTTCGAGCAAGATGGAGCAACTGCCCATCAAAGTATGGTGCTCCTAAGGAGATTGTTTGGCAAGCGTTTAATTAGCAGATTTTCTGGTTTTAACTGGCCTTCATGTTCACTGGATTTGACAGCCCCTAACTTTTTCCTTTGGGGTTATCTTAAAGAAAGGTTATATGTGAACAATTCAGGAACTTAAAAACAACATCAGACATGAAATCCAAGAACTAGAGCCAGTTATTTTAAGAAAGTGTAGTGGAAAATGCCATAACTAGAGCCCGCTTTGTGAAGCCGAAAATGGTGGCCATTTAAAGGATATAATTTTTAAAAACTAATGTAAAAAAGTTATATAAATAATTGTTTTAAGTTTTAAGCTTTTTTTTTTTTTTTTTTTTAAGTTTTTTTTGTAGAGTTGAAGTTTTTATCACCTAAACAAACCAATGTGTGACTTTTGCGCCACCCTGTACTTAACCTTGGCTTTTTAGGTTTAGTGTTAACTTAGACAGGGGTCACAAGACTTTACCAAACAAGATTTCAGCACACACTGAGTTCATTGACATACGGATTTCAGTGCTTGATCTTTGTTTATTTACTCATTTACTATAGCAATTGTTCCATTTTTTAAGATCTGACAGACAAAATTAACCTAATAATAAAATAGGCCTTATAGTAGTGATTTCATGCTCTCCTGCTCATTATAACTCACCTGCCTGCTTTCATCTTTGCTGCATATAGCAGTATGTAGTGTTTTAAATTTTTATTAAACTTTTGCTGTGCTGTTTGGTAAGATCCAAGACTTTTTTTTGATTAACATTTCTTTTCTCATATATGCTCATGTAATAAGTATACCTATTTTAGTAAATGTACATATATACCGATTTACCACTGGAATATTTTTCTTGCTTTGTTGGCAAAATTGTTATGTCAGCCATATTTGAAAGTTAGTGGCTTATGACTAACATGGTTATGAATGGTCTTTTTCATTAACTTTGCAATTTATACCTTGACCAAAATGCTCCCCCCCACTGCCTGACTTTTGCAAACAATTTGTATGTAATTGTTAATTTTTTAATTTGTAGTTCAGTTATCAATCGATTTTGTGAGCAAGCTAGGATAAACAATTAAATTTGGAATTTTTTTAGTAAATAATTAAAGGTGCTGAATTGTTGTTTTTAATCTTGCTATTGTTTTTTTGCATGTAAGCAAAGCATTTGCAACATTTATAAAAACTTGATAAAAAGGACTTGATAAAAATAAATGCATGATCTTGAGTGAAGAATTTTTTGCCTTTTCAAAATTTTTATAACTTTTTAATCAATCTACTTAATTCTTTAATTAAATCATTAATTCAGTTAAAGAAAAAAAACTCTCCATATTAATACTTTGTTTTTTTCAATTAAGATGAATATTCATTGCTGGACCAAGAATCTGTTTAAACCATGGTTGCAGAGATGGAAGATTTAAGATCTAATTCTGACTCTTAGAATTTCTAAGATGCTGACTCTGACTCCAACTTCTAGAATTTTAAGGATCCTACTCTGACTCCCCCATAAGGGCAATTAGACATACCATATTTCCAAAGGGGCAAACCAGGAGGCTCATTAATAGAAAAAAGTTGTCTCTAAAAACAGGTCATCACTTTGAATCAGTCTTGAATTTTATGATTTTTGACCCAAAAAACAAGTGTTCTTTAAAAAAAAAGTTCTCACTTCATATCTGTCCCTGATTTCCTGCATTTTGTCCCAAAAAAGTAGTGTTCTCTAAAAAAAATTGAATATCAGGAGTTGGAGTTGGATAAAAAAGTTTGACTCCATGTGACTCTAACTCTGCAACCCTGGTTAAAATGTTTCTTTGTGATTCACATCAAAATAGTTCATGGGTTGGTTTGTTTCTGCATACATTTGGGTTTAAAGTACACTTGGTTGAATAACACTGATTTCAATAAAGGTAATTTTGACAACTGAAATCAGTCTTATTTTGAAAAAACTGTCTATAAAAAAACTTGGCATATTCAAATAGTAAACTGAAAAAAAAAACATTTCAAAACCCAGTTCTGATCTAAAACAATGTAAAGCAGCCCCGCCATTTTTTAGTTATGTCAACTAATATTTGGCAGCTATAAAGTTAACCAATAATGTAGTAGTGTGATTTGCTCTGTTCCTTTTTTTTTTATTTTTAAATTGCTATAGACTTAAAATTGTCTTATTATTTACACCATGTTTTAATCAGGTATAACAAACAATTTATTGTAAACATTGCAATTCAAGTTAGGTGAAACTAAGGATGGATGGCAATATTTTTGATTAATAAATGGGTTGTTTTGTGCAGTTTTATTGCTGCTTACATATGGCTTTGAAACACATTTGCTAGTTTTAAGAAATATCAATGCTTTGATTCTTGTAAATGTAGCAGCATTTTGGGTTACCAGCAAGAAACTGAGACTGCAAGCATTTTTGAAAAACTTGGCAAGCTGTGATCTGCCAATTTTAGAACAGTTGTGATCTGATGCATTAAAAGCAAAAAGATCACTAAAAACCATTGGTGATTTTTAAAAATAATTTGTCTAAATGAATATTGCTATTTCTAATTAAACATGCTTGTAAGGCAGAAACTTTTTTTTTTAATGGAAATATCTTCAACTAACTTTTAAGAGAAGTGTGGTTGGAAAGAGTAACAGCTAGGAGAACACTATATATACACTGTATTAGAAAAGAATAAACGTGTTTCATGGATAAGCTATTCTTACAAAAAGATTTTAGCTCTTAAGATACACCACCAATTCAGAAATGTATCAAAATTTTGTAATGCCGTAGGAGTGGCTCTGCTATGTGACTATAACAATTTTTTTTTTGATTATTTTTATGGGACCAAAACTAATTTTTTACTGGCTATTGTTACATGAGTTGCATGAATAGATTGTTCCCATAAGAAAGAGCACTTATACCTTGTCTATAAATTAATGTGATAAAAAGCTTATCAAGGTATGCCAAACCCAGCTACATGTGGCCTGTGACAATACTATTTGTGAGGTCCTTCCCTCCATCAAAGCAACTCTTATTTATTTTTAAGACCAAGTGAAGAAAAAAAAACTTAGCAACTGATTTTGCATTTTGAGAGAATTTCCAACCAACTGCAGTCCACAAGTTCTACAATATTTTTAAAAGTGGCATCTTGGACCAATAACTTTGGATTTCCTTGGCTTATATTATCAGAACAATCCTCACCAAAGTTTTTTATCTTGTTTTAAATCAGCCCATTTTTATATATTTTAATTATTAGATTGGGTTAATTTTATTAGTAGAATAAAAAAGATAGTAAAAAAATAATAAGATCACTTTTGTGACAGAGTCACAAAACTGCCCTTGCTCCAATTCCTTACAAACACACTTCACTACCAACTCATAAATTTATGGGTTTTATTTTTATTCATTGAAAAGCTATAAAGTGACAATCAAAACACTAATCAGAAAGCAGTTTTCTATAAAACAGTTATTATGTAGATTAATCTCATTGCATAAACACATTGCCCACACATTTTCTGATGATATTGTGCAGACAAGCAAAGCCAAAGTCAATTATCAATAAGACTACTAAATTATCTACCAGGACTAGACAATGTCTAAAAGGACTAAAAATTGTGAGCAGCAAAATTCAATTCTTAAATTTCAGTATAGAAATTGATGTCTTTCCTCTATGACAACCAGTAGTTCAAAAAACTATTGCCCCATTACCACGTGGTATCACTGCTGTAGATATCAATCAGCCATGCAAGAAGGCACGTAGAAAAACAGCACTAAATTTTCACACAAAAAGTAAAGATGTGATGGCTCAAAACCTGCTGGCCCACTTTCCAACATGGCAAACATTTACATGTTATGATGTAACAACTTTTTTGTGTACCATTTTATGATCACCAGAAGTTATATACAATATCAATTTCATTTAAACATGTAGAGTAAATTTTTATGAAGCACATGCGAGATTCAATTTTTAAGTTGAGCATTCGTACTGTTTAATTTTTCCAAATTAAATTTTTTTGCATACTGGTTCTGTAAGTGTCACTCTTTTATTGAAAGAATCTATCACAAAGCAATAACCACCAAAACAATTTTTACAGTTACATAACTATTAGGTGCCCAAAAAAGTCTTTGCCAATTTTTATAAAGGAAATTAAAGGTTCATAGATAAATTATTTTCTATCTCTTTCCCAGCTGGTTCAAACGAAGTCTTATGGTTTCATCACTTACATTAAACCTCGAAGCTAGTTCGTGACAGGTTAGGCATGAATCGGACTCTATGGCTGCCTTTAAATTGCCATTGTGTAGAGATATTGGTTGTCCAGCTCGAAACTTTTGAAACCAATTTCGTGCAGTTCTTTCACTTACTGCACCTTCACTAAACGCTGTACATAGCTTACAAGAAGCAGACAAAGCACTTGTGCCAAGTTTAAACTTGTACAACAGACAAGCACGAATTATCAATTTTCTATCAGTCATTTTTAGGCTCTGAAATAAGAAATAAAATAACATTAGTCATGAAAAAATATAAAAACTGAAATTGTTCAACAATTTACTTGTCAATACAAGTTGGTTCCTGTATAACTATGCTTGTTAGTAATGAAAAAGGGGGGCCTAAAATAAGACTTTTTTGGGCACCTGATATAACTACTTTTTTATCAATATGATGATAAATAGGGAAAAAGTTGTCAGGTTTTGGAAATTCTTAAATTTAGCAACTGTTGCAACATTTTGAGATCCCCTTATCATGCATAAAGTTTTATTTTTTTATTATTTGTTTTTTATATTTACTTTGTTATGTGGAAGGATATCTACTCTGGGTCAGACACAGACAGGACTGGAGCTAAATATTTATCCTTTTACTTCAGGCTGCTGTATTGCCTGGTTTAGCTGGCAGCAATAATGTTGAGCTGGCATCAGGCTTTGTCACCCAAAACTTTAAGCTTTGTGAAGTATGGAGGATGGTGGTAGGACATGATCTGCAGTTTATTCAGTAATGCCACACTCATTACTCTTTACTTAAAGTTCTGATAAATATTTACTGGGTGATGTGGACTTTATGACTATCAGATTTAATCGATCCTGGTATATGATCTTTTGGGTCTCATCAAACCTACAAACATTGTTTTTTAATCACTTGTTTTGGCTGTTCAAAAATAAATTTTTATCTTTTTTTTCAATGTTAAATTCATTTTTTGTAGAGGGCAAAGCATACATGTGTCCTTTCACAATTAATTGTAAAAATTATAATATTTGCTAATAATTAAGCTTTTAGCAGACATGGACATATGAAAAAGGATGAGTTTGATTTTTGCATTTTGATTGTATTCAGAGCATAGTTAATATAAGGATGACAGATTTACTTTCCACCCCATGCATTTAATGATAGATAGATACTTGAGTTTGTTTCTTACAGTAGCAACAAAAAAACTTAACACTAAAATTACTGGTTTATAGAATAGCATAACATCTCTACATTATTTTCATGATGCTTTTTAGCTTTAAATTTTTTTAATTATTTAATTTGCTCAAAAGTTAATGTAATGACTGAAAACTCGTACCCTTCATCCACAATTGAAAAAACTACTTTCAAAGTAAATGACAATGTTAATGAGCAGGATGAATCGGAAAATCCAAATAGCAATTTAATTGCAAACACTCGAGCTGTTATGCAAGGCTTGGAGCAGTTAAAAAATGAACATAATTCTATCTTGCATAGTTTACTAGCAACATTAAATGCTATTAGACGTGAAAAAGATGATGATGTAAATTTAGTGGAAGAAAAATCTAATATTATTAAAAAATCACTTGAAATGATAGAATTGGGATTAGGTGAGGCTGAAATGATGGTGTCTCTCTCTTGTCATCTTAATTCATTGGAGTCTGATAAGCAACGTTCAAAGGCTCTAATAAAACGACTTTGTCAAGAAAATGCTTGGTTGCGTGATGAATTAGCAAACACACAAAACAAGTTGCAAACGGCTGAGCAAAAAGTTGTCCAATTAGAAGAGGAAAAAAATCATCTTGAGTTTATGAAATCAATAAAAAAATATGATGAGGATGTTACAGAACAAAATATTAAAACTGCACAACAGTCTGCTAGCAATATCGAAGATCTTTTTGGTGGAAATGCAGCAGATAGTGATGCTCTAAAATCTCAAACATCTACCAACCCAAACATGCCAGTTTCAATTGCAGGCAGTGGATACGAAATTCCTGCTCGACTAAAAACTCTTCATAACTTAGTAATACAGTATGCCAGTCAAGGCAGATATGAAGTAGCCGTACCACTTTGTAAGCAAGCTCTTGAAGACCTTGAAAAGAATTCTGGTCATGATCATCCAGACGTTGCTACAATGCTTAATATTTTAGCTCTTGTTTATAGAGACCAGAATAAATATAAAGAAGCTGGAAATTTGCTTAATGATGCATTAAACATTCGTGAAAAAACTTTAGGTCCTGATCACCCAGCTGTTGCTGCAACATTAAACAATTTAGCTGTACTTTATGGAAAACGCGGAAAGTATAAAGAAGCAGAACCATTATGTAAACGTGCTCTGGAAATAAGGGAAACTGTTCTTGGAAAAGATCATCCAGATGTTGCAAAGCAACTAAATAACCTTGCCTTACTTTGCCAAAACCAAAGCAAATATGAAGAAGTTGAAAAGTATTACAAGCGTGCTTTGCAAATTTATGAAAATAACCTTGGGCCAGATGACCCAAATGTGGCTAAAACAAAAAACAATCTTGCATCTGCATACATGAAACAAGGTAAATTTAAGCAAGCTGAAACGCTCTACAAACAAGTGCTTACACAAGCTCATGAAAAAGATTTTGGAAGTATAAATGAAAAAAATAAGCCTATTTGGATGCATGCTGAAGAACGTGAAGCATCAGCATTTACAGGTCAAGCTAAAGAAACATCTCATGGGGAATATGGTGCTTGGTATAAAGCTGCAAAAGTCGATAGTCCAACTGTAACTACAACTTTAAAAAACCTTGGTGCTTTATATCGGCGTCAAGGTAAGTATGAAGCGGCACAGACGTTGGAAAATTGTGCATCTCGAGCTGATCATCAAAATCTGCCGTCAGGAAGTCGAACATCTGTCGCTGATTCTAGTAAAGTGCAATATAATAAAGCACAAGATGGGGAAGAAACTAAAGTAGAATGGACCAGTGATGGCAGTGGGGCTCTTAGAAGAAGTGGGTCTTTTAATCGTTTGCGTGCTTCGCTTAAAAGAAGCAGTGCCAGATTAGTTAGTAGAATAACTGGTGCTTCGGATCAAGAGCCTGCCGTTGCCCCGGATGCTTCTGCTAATATAAGGCGTGCGACCTCATTAAGCGTATTGAACTCCCGAAATGATGGACCTCATCACGCTTCCAAATAGTAATTCACTTATGTTTTAGGTTTATTACAAAGTGTTACTTAATTAGTAAAGATAAATTTTATGGTTACGCTTCAATTTTTTTTTGGTGTTATTTATTCCTTAATTGTACTTGTTATATATATATATCGATCTATGTAATTGCTTGGTTGCATACAGATAGTAGAATTATCCAAGTTAAATAATAATTCTTTATTGACATTGCTATACTGTGCTTTTTAGGTCTGTTTTAATACGAGCATTTGTATGTTCAGTCTTAAGTTTTCAAAAACTTGACATTTAAAATTTTTTGGAATACGGTTTTGTTTAATTTTGTCATATTGAAATTTATACTTTCAAACCATGCCTAGGCTTTGAAGAAACCCACACATCATATTGAGTAGTAATGAGGTACAAATTGATTGTTTTCAATGTCGTGTTGAAATGATAATCGTTAACGTGTAATTTTGAAGTTCGTGTCTGATGCAGGGGTAAAAACAGAGTGGATATTCGAGAATAATGCTCTGATCCAACGGTGGCCAAACTGTAACTCGCCTGCCTCTCGCTTGCGACTCATGTGAATTCTTATAATAAGCTTAAATTGTTATTCCGCCATCTTAATTTTTGCTAGAGGTTGCAGAAAGTGTTTATTCACAAACACTAAGATTTGCATACATTCTATGCTTTTTTTTTTTTAGTCTTTACTGGAAATTTTGGACATTAGTTGGAGGTGATGACCTTTTTTTCCTTTTAAATTTAGTCATCACTAAAGTTTTTCGCTGAAAATCTTTTAAAAAATTATATGCCTTTTAAAAAATAAGGTGCTTTTAATCTTGCCCCCCCCCATGACAAAATGGCTTTTCGGCGCTCCTGTTGATGACTAAAGCCAGTTTCCTCGTAGCGAGGAATATTCCACGTGATAACCGATCATACTTTGATGATAATTTATTCTACCTAACCAGAACCTAAAAGATCTGACTAAGAACTACTTGATGAAACCGATTAGATTGCAATAATAATTTTAAGCGACTTGAAAACATGAAAACGCACAAAACGACTGCATGATAGATGTGTACCCTGTTTGATTAAATAAACTGATTTCATTTTTAAGCAATTACAATTTCAGAAAATTTTGCGGCTCGCGAACGATATTAGTTTATTAAACACGGCTCATGCTTGAAAAACTTCGGCCGCCCCTGCTCTAACTTAATACTTGAGAATTCGGCGCGCAAGAATTTTTTGATTATTTACTCGGGTCAGTATATATTTTTTGAGCAACGGTCGGGCCTCTCTCCCCTTCTTTTAAAAATATATTAGACGAATAATATAAAAAAATTTTGGAGTTCAAAGCACAAAAACTGTTTGCTTCTACAGTATTAATACTGTTATAAAAATTTGTCTATGGTCTTGGAGCTTAAGCATATTTTTAAAAAAGAAAAAAAGCAAATCTGTGTCAAAGGATTGGTTTGGTTTAAACGATTAAGCTTTTAGGGAAGTAGGCTCTTCTTCCTTTTTAAAAATATATCCCTGGCTTGAATAAATAATCATAGCAAGGCCCCAAAATCGCGCGACTCCGATAGTGATATAAGTTAAATGAGTAATTTTATAGCTAAAGTTTCTCTAATATTGGTGTTGTAACAATTTCAGTTTGTTGCTTGTACGTTTTAGTTCATTAGTAATATTTTTAAAACTATTATGCTTTTTTGAATTTTTTTTAATTTAAAATTTTATTAAAATGCAAGGTGCTACAAAGAAGCAATTAAGCTTTTAAGCATCTAATGTTGAAGGTTTCACTGTATTTTTTCGTCGCTGATTGCAATTGTGCAATTCTTGTTTAAACAGATTTTTTCAAGTTTCAAAAAATTTTTTGTTTATAAAATGTCTCGTTCTTGTTGCTCAGTTGCTCATTCTTGTATTTGTGTTAATTGCAAGTACGCCTAATTTCGTGTACTCAAAAATTATAGCACACCTACATACTTAGCGCTAGTTTTTATCGTTTAATGTGTGAGCTGTTGATATGAATTTCTAGTTTTGCAATAGTAATCTTTAGCAAACAGACTATTGCTTAAGGCGAAAAAATAGTTGATGCTTGAGTTTTTTTTTCAGGAGTTGGCGTTTCTGGTACCTCCTGATTGCCTTTAAAGCCAAAATGCATTGAAACTGAGCTGTTGTTTACATTGCGACTTTTAAGAAGTGTATTGAATTACTGCAGCTGTTCAGTTTCTTCACTTCTTTCATTGTTGTTTTAATTAAGTTTTCTCTTACCATTTTTCCTATTAATTCACCGTCGTCACAAACTTCTGTTGTTTGTCGTAAGATTACTTTGATCTTCTTAAGCTTTATTAAAAACAAAACTAATAAAAAAATTTTGATAGAAACCAAACTGCTTAAAATGAGAAGCACCAGACTCGAGTCTGGTGCTTCTCATTTTAAGCAGTTTGGTTTCTATTAATATTCCTAAATACCTCATGTTGTTTATAATATCATTAAAAAAATTTTGACTCCTGCGCAACAAAATAACGTTAGGAAAACGTGTCAAAAGCCGAGTTTCAAACCGAGCGAAACAACAAGTTTAGAAGAAAACTGCCTTCTAGGCCAGAGGTGGAATTTAACCAGTGATGCAGACTTGTAAAATTTTAAATTATCCCTTTGACTTCTATGGGAGAAGCCAACCAAGAACTGATATAAGTTGTAAAAATTTTTGATTTGTACAAGTATTAAACACTCGCTATTACAATAAAAGTGACAATCTTTGGCTCAACTCAGTAAAAATCAGTTATAAATTTCAGAATAGAATGAAGGAAATTCTATTAACTTTTCATTTAAAAAAATAATCTGGAAAATCTTCAAATCGTCTATGCTGCGTGAAATCTAGACGTCCGACTTTCTACTCTTTTTGGCGAGTCCGAATCCACACCCATGTATTTTTTACCGTATTCTAACGGGCCCCCAAGAGTTTGGTGCTATCATCCTACGGCACGCAATTTTTCCATCACAAATTTTCTCCATCGTCTCGATGCAGAATGAAAGTACCCAAGTTGGTAAACCGCGTGAGCTTAATAGCTAACTTTTAAACTTTGTTGTGCTGGTCAAACTATTGCTTAAGTAATATTTTCCCCTGAATATACCATCCAGTAAATTGGAAGTTTGCACTCCATTCAAGTTATTCGCGTTGTTTACAACTTTTGCTGAATAGGTTGCGCGTGCCCCTGGCAAGTCATTAAAGCAGGGGTCGACGAACTTTTTAGCTCGAGGGCAGAATTCAAAAATGATTTTGGTCGCGGGCCACGCTGGTATTTACAACGTAAATTCGTCCCCAATCTTATTCAAAACCAAAAAAAAAAAATGGGTAATTTGATTTATTACACTATTTCTGTACGTGAAAACCAAAAAAATCTTACGCTTTTTTTTTCACTTTTAATGCTTGGCAGATCGTAGTTTGCCCAACATTGCATTAAAGTAGTGCTCCCCAAGCTTTTTTCACGTACGGCACACTTAAAAACTTTCTAAACTTTGCGGCACACCTTTAAAAGAATTGAAATGACTAAAATCTATTTTTTACTTGTAAAAATTATAAAAGAACTAGCGAACTCATGATGGAGAGTATTTTTTGGGCTTCAACTTTAATGACCATAGGCCAATATGCAATGCGAAAAATACCTTGGGCCTATCGGCCAAATTCGAGATTTTGTGAATTCGGACTTGAGCTTTGATAGGTTTAGAGAACAAAGGTTCTATTTTTAGTGGCCTTAAGCTTGATTCAGGCTTGGAAATAGCCTAATAATTAAATTCGACTGGAAATGTCATTACGTACATAATCTATTAAAATTATATCCTTGAAAATTTGCCTTCATTTTATTACTGAAATTTAAGTGAAAAGCCTTCAACAACAACTATAATTATTATTATTGGACATCTATAAACAATAGGATTAAGTGATTATTAACCCAATCTTTGTTAAACAATTAAATTGAGCTAAATGGGATTAATCCCAAAGATTGCATTGATTCCGTGATAACAATTGCAAAACTTATCCTAAGAAAAAAAAAATTTTTTTTTGATTTTAGTTTTACAAAAGAAGACTTAAAAAAATGTGGATACTATGAATCTTTGTGAAATATCAACTATTGAACCACTACCTTAATTTTTAGTAAAAAAATAAACATAAAATTTGAAAGCTTCTAATTAATTTAGTTCAATATAATGTTTCTAAAAAAAAAAATTAAGTTTACTTTTAAGTAACAAAAACTAGTAAATCAAAAAGTACAAAAAGGGTGTTGGTGTAGGGGAGGTAGGGTCTATCCATCAAGCCCAATCGAAACTTTTTAAAATAGTTGTAAAACAATGAAGTCTTTTTATAATTTTGCTGTTTTATTTATTTATTTATTTTTTTTTTCTGTTATGGACCGTGAGCCTGATTTAAATAAATAAATAAAAAAATAATAATAATAATTCACGGTTTATGCTGTACTTGTATCAAACAAGACCTAAACATTTTAACAAGTACAGGGGTTGTATTCAGTGATGGGATTCAGGGGGTTCGCACGGGTTCGCGCGAACCCGTTCTTGGGATTTTAGCACGTTTAGCGAACTCGTTCTTGGAATTTCAGTACACGTTTAGCGAACCCGCTTTTAACTTTACGTAATCTATGTATTTCAATATCTTTGTACACACATCTTTGTATGAGGGAACCTGTTGTCAGAGGTGGATATTGAGTGAGGCGAATGAGGCGGATGTTTGTTCAGAGTGTAAAGAACGATCTTTTTTTCTTTTTTTAGGAAACACCCTAATTTTGGGAGAAAAATAGAAAAATTAGAGATGAAATCGAAGTGAAGACCTTTTTTTTTTTTAGAGAACACCCTAATTTTGGGAGAAAAATATGCAAGCCAAGATCAAA
Organism: Diplosoma virens; assembly: GCA_963680785.1. Lineage (NCBI taxonomy): Eukaryota > Metazoa > Chordata > Ascidiacea > Aplousobranchia > Didemnidae > Diplosoma > Diplosoma virens. The sequence goes on along the minus strand of OY796882.1, from coordinate 40,981,759 downwards.
GCTCTTTTTTCTCAGACAACACCAATTTTTGAAAATTCTTGCCTCGGGCCCCTAAATTGGAATATCCACCACTTCCTGTTGTTAATAAGTTCTATAAAAAAGAGAACCTGTTCTTAAAACTTTGAATCCCATCACTGGTTGTATTGCTTACTTATAAAAAATGTCACTCAAGTGGCTCATAGGTCCCTGGGGGTGGGAACCTATAAACCAAATTTTTTATGGAATAATTACTAAACGAGTGAACGTTTGATAAAAACAATTTGAATTCACAAACGACGACCACGTCTTCCGCCCTTGCGACGAGTACTGTCGGATGAAATTGGAGTAACATCCTCGATGCGCCCGATCTTCATTCCAGATCTAGCCAAAGCATAAAGTGCACTTTGCGCGCCGGGTCCAGGAGTTTTCGTCTTGGTGCCTCCAGTGGCACGCAACTTAACATGCAAGGCATTGACTCCAAGTTCTTTGCAACGTGCCGCAACGTCTTGAGCAGCTAACATAACAGCATATGGAGAAGCTTCATCTCTGTCTGCTTTTACTTTTATTCCTCCAGTTATTCGGACAATTGTTTCCTTTCCAGATAAATCTGTGACATGCACAAATGTATCATTAAATGAAGCATGGATATGTGCTACTCCAAACACATTTTCTCCTTCAGCAACTTGTGGTCCAAGATCGACAACTTCTTCAACTCTCTCAGTTCTTTGTTTGCGAGCAGACATGACATTTCACGCTTCTCCTCAAATTTAATCAAAAAAAGAAATTTAAAATTAAACTAACAAATTCCTCCGCCTTTTTGATGTCAACATTACATATTTTAAAAAAACCAACTTTATTTTACTAGAAATTGACAAAATAAAAATATAAGTCTAATTACACAATTGCAAATTTACTGTCCAAAGTGTTCAAGATTTTTTTCAAATTTAAAAATTTCGGACAGATGCTTTGTTGCTGCACAAGGTTTTGGTCTCGGTAAGATACAAACTATGTCATCGCCTTTAATTGATGCCAAGTCATCTATTTCGGGAAACAAAATCCTCCGGTGACTTTCTGAGAGCATTTCATGTATTTTCGCCATCATCATCTGGTCCATCTAGAATAAGCTAGGACTATAAAGTATTTATGCCTGTTTCCTTCTGTAAATACTTTCACAAAAATGTAATCGCCTACAGTAACAAGATTTACCAGCAGTTCATGTTCACTATTTTCTTCAAATTGCGTACGCTGGTGATTATCGTCTTCATCAGCTGATGATTCGTTGTCATAATTATTATCAAAATAAAGCGACATTGCCAACTCGTTATTGCTACTGGAAGAAGAAAAAAGTAATTTTACTCGTTTTAGTAAAAATTGACAAATTTACTTTTTTGGAAGAACTAGTTGTTTCTCATTTTTGAAGTGAAACAGTTTTTCGTTTTCTGGGATCTTAATGATAATTCCAGTTTTTGATTTTACTTTGGTGCTTTGCAGTGGTGTGCGGTGACCTCTGAGACTAGTCATGCAATTGGCATGCCAAAACCGGGTCATGAAATCGGGTAGGCCTATTTCATGGGCAGTCAATGAGTAAGACATGCATTATATTTCTGATAGGAAAAGAATTCCGTGTAAGATCCTAATTTTTCAGTGCTAATATCATGGTGTTCAAGAACCATTCTCGTCACAGATTCAGGGTGATCTCAAAACAAAAAATGGTCATCATTTCAAATCGTTTCCTGGTAATGCACTTTCCTTCCTCGAAATGCAGTGATCTCTAAAAAAAAGAGTCATAATTTCTTACCGGTCTTCGATTTCTTACTTTTCGTCCTAAATTCAATTTATTCTATAAAATAACACAAAAAAATAGGTCTTCGTCTCGGATCGGCCTCAGATTTCATCCCAAACAAGTAATATTTCTCATCAAATTCAACGATATATACCTCATCGCTCAAAAGTTCGTCATGCAATTCCTAAAAATTTGGTCATGCAACACATGACTTGCATGCCCTGACAGCATACCACTGATGCTTAATCGTGTTGTTGATAACACTCTTGGGTATACTAGAATTGATCTCAAAAGAGTTTGATTATCATTTTCAGTATTAGCCCACTTGTCGGTGCATGGTCTTCAATTACACCAGTTTCATTGCTGATTGGTGATCCTTCTAATTAATTGTAAAGTCAGTAACAACAGAAGACAAGAAAACATCATCAGCAGAAACTTCAGGATTTGTTCGATAAATTCTAGTAGCCTTGAAGGAAGAAATAATATTTTTAAAGGTGAAAACCCTTGCATATGCTTGCCAGAAATTTCTTCTATCTCATAAATTGTATCAGGCCTTCCACTATGCTGGCTTAATCAAAAGTCGACCAAACATCCATAATATTTTTTAAATTGACCGGAAACACTCACACCCAATGGCTGCAGCTTGTGGCCTCAGTGCGGTCGAAAAGTCAGCAAAGATAATTTATTTTCTTTAGCAATATAAATTGCATCAAGAGAAAAATAGCTAACGTGATTGTCCATCAAAAAAACTCCGGGTTTGCTTAGGGAAACGTTCATATGTTTAATAAAGTGGGATAAAACTTTAGAAAATAGTTTACTATTCATCCAATCGGAAGGACATGTTAGTCCAAGGCTGCCGGTAGAATAACCTTTTAGGATGTTCTTTAAAAGTGGATCCTGGAAAATATATAGGCCGGATGCAGTGCTTGTTCTACAGCGTTTATGCAAAAGCATATGGTTACATTAACGCCACGTCTAGCTGAAGAAATTATGCTGACTTGTTTAATCCCTTTTATGGCCAGAACTTTACCAGAACTCACAACAGTCGACATTCCAGTTTTGTCTAAATTAAAAATATTTTGCGGAGGAACGAAATAAGGACTGCAAAATAAGACCTTTAAGTTTCAAAAAACATGTTTTCAACACCCCAATTGAAGCCCATAGTACGACCTAGAATTGTTCATAAGGATGGCAAAGATTTATACTTTTAGCTCTTCGTCGGAAACCACGAAGCCAATTTTCAGTTTCAGCTTGATAAATCTTCCAGCTTTTAGATATCGTTGAATTTCTTTTATTGCAAATTTAGAAGCTACAGTAGTTTTTTAGGTTGCAGTTGAGAAAGGCCGTCGAACATTTTTTGATGATTGTGTGATGTATTTCAGCAACATCTTCTCTTCACCATCAGTAAAAATGTAAAAATAAGTAGCGGAAAAAAAAGAGAAATTTTTGACAATTTACTAACGAATGCACAATGGTATTTTAGTAATGTTATTTCAAGACATTGGGTCACATAGTCATTTTCCAATTTAGCTTACCTGTTTAGTAACAAATGTTTGTTTAGTAATGGTTTTAAACCATCTGCTCTTGCTTCTTGAATATATCTTGAGAGTACTGCTTTGATACATAGTAAACTTCTACCGCACCTCTGAGTGTTTGACGCTTTTCAATAATGTCTTTTACAGCTAACTTCAGCTGTTCGTCAGTAAACAATCTTCTCATATTTTTGCTTTTGTTAAAAGTTGGGATTGTTTAATAATATTTTTTATGTCACTGACGCACTTTTACTGATATCTAAGTTTAAAAAAAACAAAAACAGATTGTTTCTTTTTGTTAGTTGCTTTTTTATTTTTACCAAAAAGAAAATCAATCCAGATGTTACCAATGCGAGAACATGACACAAATGGCTTTGTTGTTGTCTACCATTACACAAACGCACAATTACCCGATGCACGGCTACAAACGAAATAAACATAGATTACCGCACCACGGTACAATAATCAACAAACGCTGATGGTTCGATCCTATCGTAACACAAATAAAATCAGTTGCACCAAACATAATTTTAGACAGGGGACTTATGGACCAGTGTCGCATAGGTCCCCACCCCCAAGCGGACTATAGGTTCTCATGCAGCCATTTTTAATTTTATCTTCATTGTTTCAATAACGATTGGAGTTTCACCTATAACTGTATTAGTACTGTAGCTATAAATAACTAAATTAAGCTGTGCAAACAATTATAAACACTTTCTAAATTAGGGTGGAGTGAAAATAATTTTTTTTTGAAATTGAAAAAAGTGTAGATCTAAAAACCTGCCAAACAGGTAAAATCTACGAAAAAAATTGGTTTTGGCGAGTTGCTACCTTTGGGGGGCTATCAACCCCCCAAAATGTGTTTTGAGGGGTAAAATTTCCTAAAAATGTCGTAACTCAGTAACCGCTTATCGTAGAGGCATGATTTATGGCTCAAAATTTGCAGAATCATCATGTTTTTATATGTGCTAAGAGAAAGTTTTTGTCTATTTCCACTAGAAAAAAAGTTATGATAGAAAAACTGTTTAATAAGTTTGTTTGTTTGTACTTAACTAATAGTTATCTGAAAAGTTATTATTATTTTTTGCAGGTATATTGTTAAGTAATTGTGTAAATCAAAGCTTTGGCCAAACTGCGAAGTAGTAAAACATGAAAAGACGGAGTTCAACTTCTGTAAAGAAGATTTTACATAGTGGACACACTTTCTCTACCCGTGATAGTTTTCCACCAGGAGTATTGCCTACCAAGCGACATGTAATAGAACGCATTCTTCATTTGAAAAACTTTCGAACCTTCAATGCTGCAAATGACATTGCCAGAGAAATTTATGACAGATGGGTATGGTGCAACGTATATCCCATTCATCTGTACACCATTTCGAAAAAAGTTCAAAGTTTTGTGAATTGTTTCAGTGCACTTGATCGCTGGTCAAAGAAAAAACGAGGAGAAGCATTTTTACAAAAGGAAAAAGAGTTTATGTCAACTATTGATGAAATATTTGATGTTTTTTGTGCTGACGATAAGCAGCGCAGAATTTTGGAGATACAACATGGTTTGAAAATGACAGATGATGATTAAGCTTTTTATAAAGATCAAACTAGTAAGCGAGTTGGAAAATGTGTGGATGCTGTGGTTCCTTCAACGTCAGCTAACATACAGTTTTTGAGGCGCTCTCGACCCTTACAACCTCATCCAGAACCACCAACATGTTCTTCCGTTACATCAGTTACATCAGTGCCTGAGTCAGCTTTGGATTATCTGTCAGATTCTAGTTCAACCAACACAGACCAAACGCAATCTTCTGCTGCTTCTGAATTTGTTTCTCAATCAATGCCATATGAAAATCAGAATCGAATGATTTGGTCAAACCTTGCAAGGATGAGTGAACGTTTTCAGATATCCGACAGAGCTGCTGCTGCGATCGCTAATAGTGTGATGTAAGATTTGGGTCTAATTACTGATAATGACAAGACAAAAGACATACGTTATTGATCGTAGCAAGCTTCGAAGAGAGCGAGAACGATGCCGTGCTGAAATTAGGAAAAAGGAGCAAGAAAATTTTAAGTTAGTGAATGCCATATACTTTGATGGGCGCAAAGATGCAACACAGGTCACCATGCAAGGGCCAAATGACAAGTTTTACAGGTCTGTGCAACTTGAAGATCACTATACAATGGTTGGGCAGCCTGGTGAATACTATCTTTCTCATTTTTCCACAGAGGATGGCAAAGGAAGAACCATAGCACAAAAGATCTTCAACACCATTGCCAACACCGAATTACATGACAAGCTTACAGTAGTTGGCACTGATGGAACTGCAGCAATGACAGGCAAGTTCAATGGTTGCATTCGTAAGTTGGAAGAACTATTGAACAAGCCACTACAATGGGTAATTTGCCTACTACATACCAATGAACTACCCTTGCGCCATGTCTTTACTATGCTTGATGGAACCACCAATAGTCCTGACACATTTGCAGGACCAATTGGGAAGTGTTTAACTGGAGATGTTTCAAGTTGGCCGGTTGCTGCTAATTTTAAGTCAATTTCAAACCCTCAGTTTGTACAGTTGCCAGAATCAGTTGTTAATGATCTGAGTACTGATCAACACTATGCTTACAAGATATGTTCAGCAATAATCATGGGAGTTGTCGACAGCGACTTGCAATATTTAAAAGTAGGTCCCATTGTGCATTCACGCTGGCTAACTCTGGGCTGTCGAATCCTCAGATATTATGTTTCGGTGGATAAACCCTCCTCAAACTTGGAAACTCTGACGAAGTTTTGTCTTCAAGTTTGCTTTCCAAGTTGGTTTGAAATTAAGTTAAATAGTCAACTAACTTGCGGATCTAGAAATTTTTTCAACTTGGTCCAACGAATTCTTCAGGTGCCTGACGAAGCTGTTCGGAAAACTGCTCTGAAAGTTGTGCAACGAAATGCATTTTTCGCACACCAGGAAAATGTCTAGATCGCCATGTTGGGTGACAACGATGAGGAGATACGAATGCGAGGAGTGAACAAAGTGCTTTCGATTCGTGGAAACTTGCCATCAACGGTTTCGTTTGATAATCATGACTTGGTTGACAGTCGCAGTGAAGAATATTCTTTGGAAGGAGCAAAATATTATGATACCGCCTCAACTGTACGGCTGTTTGAACCGCCCACACTGGATCTAACAGTGAACTCGTACTACAAGATGGTGAATTTAACATCTTGCCATCAGCAGCCTCCGGTAATTGAACATTTAACCGATTTAGATATTGAACAATGCCGGATAAGACCACTGCAGCTCGACCACCCATGTCACAACCAATGTGTAGAGCGCCATGTCAAAATGGTAACAGAGGCCGCAGCACAAGTTGAAGGATTTGAGCGAAGAGATGGGTTGATTCGCCTGAAGATTAAATCTCGAAAACTTTTGAAAAAATTTGACACTAAAGTGCAATTCTGATGCGCTTCATTTTGCGTAGGGTATTTGGTGTACTCTAACTTGCTTTCTTATTTTTCTCTCACTCCTTAGGCAAAACAACCCAATATCAGCATCAACAGTTCGAAAGTAATGAGATGTAACAGATTTTCTTTAAATTACTGAAATACTAAACATTTTATGGGCAGTAAAGCTAGCACGTTCTGTACCTTATGAGTAGGCCTATTTAGGTACTTTGTCTGGTGACCAAAGTTATCCCAAATCATCTTGTTAATATTGTGATTGTCATAATTAGTCCTTATATTGTGATTGTCATAATTAGTCCTTATCAGTTAGACATATATCATTTAGATCAAAGTTATTTCCATACAGCGCAATTTTCGAGTATTGAGCATAAAAAATGGTTTATCGATTATAACTTTTTTTCTTGTGGAAATAGACAAAAACTTTCTCTTAGCACATACAGAAACATGATGATTCTGCAAATTTTGAGCCATAAATCATGCCTCTACGATAAGCGGTTACCGAGTTACGACATTTTTTGTCAATTTTACCCCCAAAAAACACATTTTGGGGGGTTGCTAGCCCCCCAAAGGTAGCAACTCGCCAAAACCAATTTTTTTTTAGTTTTAGCCTATTTGGCAGGATTTAAGAACTACATTTTTTTCAAATTTTTTTTTCACTCCACCCTATTCTAAATGTAAGTAATAACTATAGAATTTATTGACAATGAAAATTTGAAAACAGCTTATAAAAACAAAAGAAACAAAAAACCATATGCAAAAGAATTAAAAATTTAAAACCCACAATTATAGACCACAAGAAAAACAACAAAATGCAACTAATTTCAGAATTTTCCTGAACAATTCACTGCATGAAGAAACTCAATCTTCATTACAAAATATAGTTTTCATCTCTAAAAGTAAATTTTAAAAACTTTAAGATAAGTCACTTAAAATAAAATAAAATATTTTCTTATTCTGCTAATATTTTGCAAATAATATTGTGACCTCTAATAGTTTAATTGCACAGACTTTTCAAAGATATCAAACAATTTTTGAAAAGTTTGTCAGGCCATTTAGTTACAATGTTAGCTACTATAGATTTGAACAGTTTGATAAAGGAAATTCGAGCCAGTCTAAACTCTAAACCATCTTATAAATCCCATTCAGAAAAAAATTGAAAATATTAAGTGAGATTCTCACTGAAAGCCAATACAAGAATGTCAGGAAAATCCCTATTTGCTGAAAGATTTTTAAATGTCACTCTGTTTTGATGAAATGATTGTTAATTGACAACCTATTCCTACTGAATAAAGTGATAATGAAACCATTTAGTAAAGAGAAAGCTTTAAAATTATTAATTTTCTACTGTTTATTTAAGCATGTGAGAAGAAACTAATTTTGACCATTTTAGGCTTGAGTTAAATGTAATACTTAAAAACTTTAATTATGGATTGTTAGATCTGTCATGAAAAACATCTGCAAATCAAACTAAGTGGATGTTTTTAATTAAATAGACTATTTAGTAGCTAGTCAAAAAGTTAAATTATTGTTAAAGATTTTTAGCTGTGTTTAATTCTGTAGGCTTACACTAAGATAAAATTTTTTGAATAATGTAAATCTATAAACAGGTTTTAATAGCTTAAAAAAAGAGTCAATGTAGCACTGTAACAGTGTAAATTCAAATGTGATTTTTTATATCTTACTTGATTGTATTGATTTAACTAATTGTTAAGGATAATAGAACTAATAAATATAAAAAAGTAAATAAAATAAAATTATATTGATATTTTAAAAAAAGAATAAAATAAAGGGCACAAGGATAAAAAACTATTGAGGTTTTAAATAAATGTTTTAGTTGATTCAGGTTATATAGGTAGACTTGTGGTTCTAAATTTTTATAATTTTTAATTTTACTCACATGATTTTTATTGTTTTCAGTTTAGTGCTTTTTTTTAACATAACTGCCTAAAGTAGCTGAGTTTCCTGCTTGATATATGCATATCAAAACCATTTTAACTGTTTTTTGTTGTTATTATTATTTGTGTTGGAGACTGGAAAATTTAGCACATGGTCTTTTACATTCTTTGCCATCTTATTAACAAATTGATATCATTTTATTTTTTCAGAGCATTTATTTAAAAGTACAATAGTCATTGATCAATTTAATAAAATTAACCTATACATTAATTGAAGAATACTGAGTACCATGAGCAACATTCATCTTCAGTAAAGGTTACAATTGATGTGTGTTTTAAAATGGCAGACACCAAAATAAGTTTCTGCTGATTTTTGAATTAATTTTTTCTGCAACTAACAAGCTTTTCTCTTTACAAAAAAGCTGTGCAACTCTTTTTTTCCACTGTATTTTGAAAGCTGTTTTTTGAAATGATTGTAGAACTAATGTAGACAATCTCAATATGAAATATATCAAGACCAAAAACGACAAAAGGTTTGAAAGCAAAAAAAAGCTGTATAACTTTATTGATTGGTGATATTTCTGTTCACAGAAAGTATGAAAATGGGTCTTTTTTTGTAGTATAAAGTTCCACTTACAGCAAATGCAAATGATAATGAACTTTCAGTATCAAATGATTATAATTTTGGCATCACTACACTTTTGTCTAATTTGTGTTTATTACACTGCCATGGATTATGGACCATCAATCATCCTAGAACAAAGAAATTACTTGTAAGTCTCTTGAAGTTGTCTATCAAAATGAAACAGTTTATTTACATGACATATTGTTATGTAACCCAAAAATTCTCTGAGCAGCAACAAACAAGAAGCCTATAGAATTGAAGTTATTTAAAAGTGCTTTGCATTGTTGTGCAAAAAATACGATGGTATTTCAGGATACAAATTTTATTCGTTTTGGGATGGCGTTCGTAAGGTGAATTATTCGTATGCAGAAGCAAGATTTTTATGCTAATGGCCTAATTCGTTCCAATCCACCCAAACCCAGTCTTTTAATGTGTAAATATTATACTCCACAGGCAAAAATTGGATATTATAAGCACGTATTCAAAGATACACATGTAAGCAAATAATGAGACATTAATAGAATCAATAAAACAACAATATAATGCACAATGTTGTTATGAATAAGGAAAATTTCGTTGCAACCCGGCCGAGAACAGTCGTACTGTACACTATGAAGTGTGAAACAATCACAAAAATTTGCAGTGTATGTAAACTTAACACTTTAATGTATGTACTTTACGTATTTTTTTGTTTTGGACCTTGTGTTTATTGATTTTTTTTGACTTTGTGTTTTATTTGATTCGTATCTCAAACTTTTAGTCGTATCTCAAAATAAATATTTCTTCGAGACTCGGTTCATAAGCCGAAATACTTGTAAACAGGTGCAACTTTGTAATATAAATCATTAAATATTTATCTTGCTATGGTGAACCAGCATCCAAAACCCCGTTCATCTCTAAACAGTGCGTATTTTTTTAATATGTTGTTTTTTGTGGTCCTTTACATATTTTTGTTCACTTTTCATCTTGTTTAGAAAATATCCTGTAAGTTTCTACTTAGCTGTGCGCAGTGAAGGCCTTACAAAAGACAAGTCCTAAAAATGATAAAAGCAATTTTCTATAAATTAAACTTTTGGTAAAATAGATTAATCAGACAAATCGTTTTTAAACAAAGTGCTTGTCATATTAATGCTGAAAAATACTTATTTTGAGTTTTTTCACCGGAAAACTAACACACCTTAACCAAAACCACTTGTGCCAAAAGCAAAATGGGCGAAAAAGAAAAAATGCGGACGTCATAAACTGTCATGTAATGAAATCGTATTTTGCGGCTCAAAAAATATTGAAAAAAGCGAAGAACAAGATAGAGCAACCAGAAGATGTATAAATTGCATTGTATTGGTCGACTTAAAAGCGAAGCATTTGTAGTGATTTAGCGATGTATTTTAATGCATATATTTCTTTCGAACTGAGTTTTCATAAAAATGTTGTTACTAAGTTTGGCATATCACGTTTTATTTTCAGATCCTTTAATTGTTTGTAAATACTTTTATGTTTGCGAAGTTTTTTGTTTATTTTTCATTTGTTCTTGATAAATTAAAAACAGCTTTTAAGTAAAGCGTTTTGATTTTTACTTAACCAAAAATCTCACTTATCGTTACACTTCTTTTAGTACCATAGTTTTGTGTCCAAAGTTGGCTCGCTTTTGGCCAAAACGAATGGAACGAAAAGTTTTAAGCATTGGCTATCTTTGCAATAGTATGTTTTAGCAACACAGTCACTCGCAACGTTGTGCATGTAATAACGTACTTCGTTTAGTCGCTGCTTCCTTATTCACAATCTTTATTTCTACATGCACTATGATTAATTTCAAGTTGATTGTGAGTAAAAATGAAATAAATAAATGTTTTGTTCAATCGTTAATAAATTTGTTTGGATCTGAAAAAAATTTATCGGCAGCGTGGTGGAGTGGTTAGAGCGCTGAGATTGTGATCGACGTGGTCTGGGTTCAAACCTACTCGAGCCGTTCCGTTGTGTCCTTGGGAAAGATACTTTACCCTGCTTTTGGTGCTCTTGGCAAGCAATTTTAAATTAAAGTCGTATCTCCATTAAATTTCAAGCGCGCAGCAATATCTTGGCATTTCCGGAAGTTGGTTGGGGTAATTGATTACCCTGTGCATTAGCACCTCCGTCGCTTTCCTGCGAGTCAGGAGGATAAAAATAGAAATAAAATAAATGTATAAAATGGTGAATATCCTCGCAACGTGGCGGGCCGTTGACAACAACCACGCATTCAACCAAGATGTTCGGCATTGGCATTTGCAATACCAGTGAATAAACTAATTTATATTTAATTAGTTGGCCTACTTTTATAAACATTCTTACAATTTAATCACGAAATAATTCTCAATTAAAAAAAAATTTTATACTTTTTTAGCTCAAATAAATTTTATAAAATTTCCTGCACAAGCTTGAATTTTGAAGATTTCTAATATTTAGTCGATAAAAGTCTTCCAAATTTTTTTGGCAACTTACTTTTTAAGCTCAGTAGTTGTCTGACACGTGAAATGACTTCTACCGTCATCTGATGGGAAAAAATACAGGAATACGGTACCTTGATTTCTTAATTTTGCCGACGGACGTGTGAACGACAAATATTTCGGCAATAGACAATTGGTGGAATATATAAAGTCTCTCTTTTAAAGGTTTAAATAGAGATTATTCGTTCATATCTCATTATATGTAATGTTTATTTCCATATACATGACAATCATTTATGATTTTTATTTTTTTCTCTATTTCGCATCGTTTTATGTTTGCATGCCATTTTTTCACATTTGTTTTTTGTTTGAATTACTGTAATTTACCGTACTGCCATATTCTTCCAACCTGTCTTTTCTAACCGATATTTTTGTATTCTATTACGTCACATATGTCTCTTTATTACGTTTAATGCCGTTGATGAAATTTTGTTTTAATTACATTATTTTATTCCATTGCACTTGACAAAATGCGTAGCCAGTAGCCCACGAAAGCTTGTGCCTTTCATAAAAACCAAGTCAATTTTAGTGCTCAATTTTTTGTTCTTCTCATTTCAATATAAGGTTAGTAGTAGTTCACAAAAACTAGTGCGATTAAAAAAATTAGTCAACTTAAATAGATTTTTTCGTTCATTTTTTTTGTAAAGTTTGAGTGGAAGAAAATAGTCCAAAGTTTGAGAAAATCAGATACAACTGAGCAATATCGACCAATGTTTAAAATATTTTAAATTTAGCACTACTAAAAAAATAAAATTCGGTATATTTTTTGTGTAAGTATAATCTTTTTCTTGGCCTACTAATTAACAAAGATTTTTTAAATCTAATTCGTTTGACATATTTTGAACTTAATTATACAGTTGATTAAATCCTTACTGTTTGTTCAGAATCGTCTTGTAGTGATAATGCTAAATTAAAATTGGAAAAGTACTTTTCCTTAAATTGGTCTTATCGGTCAGAATTTGGCAAACACCTTCAGAGATAATAAATAATTAACTGTGGCACTGACTTATAAAATGCCAGTTTATATAAAAATTCTTGTTGGTTTTGGTTTTTATTTCATCACTAGAAAACCATTCAGAAAAATTAATACCGGGGTTTTCCGGATGTCTGCCCTGGGCCGTTAATTGAAAAAAAAAACAAATTGAGAAAATAAGACGTGAACCAAATAACCGCCCAAGCTGTTACAGTATATGGCAGTTGCATATTTCCTGTGCCTAAACAACTACACCTGCACAGCAAAACCCACACACAATGTTGTAAGAGAAATACGGTAGGACAAATAAAAAGTCTATATCATATTAGCACCATATAAACGCCCACCTAAAATAAGCGCTCATGGGTGGACTAAGGACTGGGCGGTTTTCCGGAAAACCCCGGTAAGATTTATTCCTGTTTAGCAAGTTATATACATTTTAAGGTTGATAATTTTAATTAATTAAGGGTTTAGTGCAGAGGTTTTCAACCAGTGGGCCATAGCGCGTTTTCAGTTGGCCACAGACCATTGGGTTACCATACGTCCGGATTTTGCCGGGAAAGTCTCGATATTTAGAGTTTTGCCCGGCTGGTTTGCCAGAAATAAAAAAAATTTAAACTGAGAACCTTCTTTTTCTTTTTAGGTATAAAAATCGTGAAATCCAAGACATATTTGAATTAAAGGCCTTTTTTCTAAAAACACTTTTTTTTAGGGAAGAAAATCAAGAAATCTGAGACTGAATTGAAGTATACACCTTTATTTTTAAAGAACGCTTGATTTTTGGGACAAAAATTAAATTCTGTTTACTAAAGTGGGTCTTTGAGTTACCTTTATTTAGAAATCGGTCCACGGTATGAAAAAGGTTGAAAATTACTGGTGTAATGGTTAGAAGCATTATGTTTAAGTTCAACTTTGAAGATCAACTTACATTTATTTATTTAATCTATTAGAAATAAAAACAAAACAACAATTCAATAAAACAACTACACAAATTATTTAATCATAATGAAAGCAGAAATTTAATTTTATCCAACTGATGTTTGCCATATAATACCTCTATATATTATTTTTTGGTACAAAGACACATTGCTTTATGAAAGTGGCAAGGTTGCGGAGTCGAGTTGCATGGAGTTAGAGGTTTTAAAAAGGAGTCGGCGTTGGAATCTTAAGAGTACAAAACGCCGGAGTCAAAATATTTTATCTGACTCTGACTCCTGATGTCCAATTTTTTTTTAGAAAACACTATTTTTTAGCACGAAAACTAAGAAATCTATGACAGACAGATTCAAAGGCCTTTTTTTGACCATCTTAATTGTAACCAAATCGTATTTTGCATGATGCTATTGTCCTTATTGAGGAGTCAGAGTTGGAATCCTTGAATTCCAGAAGCTGGAGTTGGAGTCAATATCCTAGAAATTTTAGGAGTTGGAGTCAGATCTTAAACCTTCTGACTCTGCAACCCTGGAAAGTGGGCATAAAATTGTGTGATCATGCAATATGAAATTTATGAGAAAGATAAATTCTACGATTGAAACAAAACTTTGTACCGGTAACTATTATAATCACTACTGTTGTATTTTATGTGAAAATATGAAATTATATTTATGGCTATGTAGTTAATTGCAACAAGAGATTATAATTGTTGTGTTGAAGTGTAACAATGCAAAGCTATTAAATAGTATTTGCAGTTCATTTTTGGTCAATTTTATTATACTATACATAATAATTAATTTGGGCTTTTTAAATATTTTAAACTTATTTTCAAGCAGAAAATATTTTTGAAGCATAAAAGCCCTTATTGATAATAAACCTTTAATGATGATGGGAAGATGGGTTCACAAGTGATCAGAAAGTACAAAAGTGGTTCTAAAAATTTTGTTTTGGAAATGATTGCCTTTAAGATAAAAAAAAGGTAGAGGATGGGCATGCAGTCCTGACAATAAATGATTGCAAGCAATTGTTGAGCAACATTCATGACAAAGTGTCAGAGAAATGTTTTAGACACTTGGTGTCAATACTACAACACTTTTATCCCATTTACAAAGTATTGGAAAAAGGATATTTTTCTGACATTTTGTCATGGATTTTGCTCAACAATTGCTTGCAATTGTTCATCGTCAAGATTGCATGCCCATCCTCCATCTTTTTCATCTTCTAGGCTTGTATCACCACTATGAAATTTCTGGAACTGCCTTTGTACTGTCAGATCACTTAAGGACCATCTCACCATGTTCTGTTGAAATTAATAGCAGTTTCAAAAACATTGTACCCAAGTTTGAACTCATGCAGGGCTTCTATGCTTCAAAAATATTTTCTGCTTGAAATAATTTTAAAATATTGAAGAGCACACATCAATTATTATGTCTATTGAAAATTGACCAAAAAACAAGCTTCACATAATATGTTAAAGTAGTTTTGGAAAACAAATTACTTTGAATGGTCATTAATTTTGTAATAACCTAATAATTTTTTTTGCTTTTTAAGGCTTGAAGTTAAATATTTGGTTTTGTTTGTTTGGATTTATGTGTTTGGTTTTGTGAAAACTGATTTGTTAATTTAGCAAGATGTCTGGAAGACAAGGTAAATTTGTAATTTTATTTATTCTTTTTGAATCTGTCATAAATAGTAGTAGTAGTTTGTTTTTATTCGCACCCAAAAGAAACAATTGATAATAATTGAAGACAAAATAGAGCAAAGGTTGCAAATAGGGAAACGGCAACTAAACGATATACGTTATAATAAATAAAATATACGATATACGTTATAATAAATAAATAAATACGATATACGTTATAATAAATAAATAAATAAAAGCAGACAAATAATTTAATGAACCCTAAGATGAGTTGTTGTTGATTGTCATTATATTTCTGTGAAACAACAGCTTTAAATAAGAATTAATGAATTCAGCATGCCATTATTGTTTGAATTGCAAATGCACTTTCCCAAGGGTATATAAAAAAATAACAGCAAATGGCATAACAAGTTTTGAAGGATAAGCTGCAAGTGTTTTATGTGCTTTCCATCTGTTTTCAAAACAATAACTGAACTTGTTTTAACAATTTCACTGATGCCATGATTCTGCTTTTGAGGTCATTCACACTAGTTTTGCAAAACTGCCAAACACTCAAAAAACTTTTGTTGCATACTTAACATCATGTACAGAATGAAAAAAATGTAAAACAACTGTGTTGGAAAATTCAATTTCCTATAATTATGACATCACAAAGGTTTGCTTGTCACAATAACATACACTCATGAACAAAGAAAATGGGCCAAGCAAGTTTTATACATTTTATTGAACAAAAAGCTATATTGAACAAAATAAATCGAACAAGAAAACATAAATGAGTCTAATAGACACAAAACAAGACATTTACTTTAATATAAGCTTAGTATGAAATTGCGTTCCCCATTGATTTCTTTAAAAGATCAATCCTTTTAGACATGCTCTCAACCAAAGTGAAACACTGTGAAGAGGAGATGCTATTCCATTCACTTTGCACAGCTTCTCACAGTTTGTCTTTGTTTGAAAAAGTTCTTCCAGCCAATGCATGAGATATTATGCCCCAAATATTCTCAATTGGGTTTAAATCGGGGCTTTGGCCAGGCCAAAACATCACATCAATTGAATTATCAGCAAGCCATTTCTTAGTGACTTTAGCAGTGTGTGCAGGAGCATTATCTTGTTGAAAAATAATGTTTTGAAATATTCCCAGCTTCTTGATACTTGGTAACAGTCCTGTTTCTAATATTGGAATGTATTCCTTTGCATTGATTGACGTCTCAGATCTAATAAGTTCCCCAACTCCTGCAGCAGTAAAAGTTTTCCATACCATTATCCCTCCATTCCTGTGTTTTACTGTCATTTTTATGCAATTTGGTGAAAATCTTTCTCTGGGTCTTCAAACGCAGCGTTCGGGAGCATCACTAAAAAGACAAAATGTTGATTCATCTGACCAGAAAACATTCCTAAACCATTCTGCATCTTTCTTGCCATAACATGAGGAAAATGTCTTTCTATCATTGATGTTCTTCTTAGATAATAATGGTTTCTTTGCGCACCTTTTGAAGAAAATCCCATTTCCTTCATTTGTCTAGATCAGTGGTTTTCAAAAAGGGTTCTGCCAGAACAGTCCAGGGGTTCTGCAAGTGCACATTCAAATTCGAGAGTCTATTTTATTATTCTATTGTATGCATATTGTTTAAATATACAGTGATTTTTTATCTATTAAGTCTCATTGCAATCATATAAGTTTCTGTTGCATTCAATTAAGTCTGTGGTAGTTTTTAATAGTATTATATTTTTAATAGTACAGACAACTTTGGCTAAAACACACAGCATGTCATAATGCCAATTGAAAATTATCAATTATTATCAAACATCACAATGCAAACTAATTGGTAATGAACAGGGAATTGCAGTACAAGTAGGCTACGGTACTGTACTGTACTATAATTCTCTGTTCATTACAGTACCATTGCAGTGTTAGTTAGTTTGCATTGTGATGTTGCATAATTGATAATCAATTCGCCTTGTGACATGCTGTGTGTTTCATCCAAAGTCGTCAGCAACAATGGTTCTCAACTGCCAGTCCACGGACCAGCAACGATCCGCGTAATTTTTTTGAACCTTTTGAACAATTGCATGCAGGGCAGGAACGTAAATATCTTGTCTTTACTGACAAAATAAATGCTTTTCAGAAGAAAGTGACAATATGGAAGAAACGCATAGCTGCAGGAAATTTGGAAATGTTTCCAAGTACTCCAAGCAATTGTCCGAAAATTGCATATTGAACCACTTGGACACTTTGTTAATAAATCTTGACAAATATTTTCCATCGATATCTGTTGACCAGTATGACAGGGTTAGAAGACCATTTGTGGAATTTGAGCCATCTGAAGAACAACTCACATTAACAGAAGAAGAATTTGCCAGTGTTTCAAGTGATAGAACATTAAAGTTGAAGCATTCTGAGCTTAGCTTGCATGCATTCTGGTTGTTGGTTGAAAAGGAATATCTTGCAATTGCCCTAAAAGTGCTTCAACTTCTTGTGCAGTTTTCAACCTCCTACTTGTGTGAGTTTGGATTTTCAACTCTGACAACTATTAAGCACAAGAGGCGAACACAATTGCTGTCTGTGGAAGATGAACTTCGTGTGTGTCTGTCAAAAACACGACCCAATCTTAAAGAGTTGAGCAAGAAACATCAGGCTCAAGTTTCACATTAAATTTTTAAGAGAATAAATGTAATTTTTTACAGTTTGTATTTTTATTGTAAATAAATCTGAACATGATGAAGGCTGCTGATAAAATCTGAACATGAGTATTTTAATCTTATTTTATTAATCAAATGATATTTTTTGCATAAGAAATCAAATTATTGCATAAGGGTTCCTCAAGCCTCGGAATGATTCATTGGGGTTCCGCTCCACCAAAAAGGTTGAAAACCACTAGTCTAGATATTGTCATTCTAGAAAGGGATTTTTCATCCACTGTTTTGAATTATTTGCTATGATCAACATAAGTTTTCTTTCTGTCCTTCAAAACAGTCATTTTAAGCCTGTGGTCGTCCTTGAAAGTGGATGCTCTAGGGCGACCAGATCCAGATTTCCTTTTTACTGAACCTTCGATTTCGAATCTTTGACCAATTTGCTTCACAGCAGAAAGAGATGTTGTCACATTTTTTCTTAAAATATCAAAAATCTGCTTGTAA
The DNA here is from genome assembly GCA_963680785.1 of Diplosoma virens. Lineage (NCBI taxonomy): Eukaryota > Metazoa > Chordata > Ascidiacea > Aplousobranchia > Didemnidae > Diplosoma > Diplosoma virens. Next base: position 40,963,323 of record OY796882.1, on the reverse strand, counting down.
GTCAATTTAGACTGCATTGACCCTGCAATTCGGTTTTTTATATCTTTGCCAACATGCGATCTTACCATTTCAGGATTATTTTTTATCAGTAAATTATTATATGCTATAATAATAATAATCTGAAAATAGAAATTTCCAAATAAATTTAACTAAATTCATGCAAAAATATTGAAAAATCTATTTATTCCCTTCTTTCACTCTTGGCCCATTTTTTTTGTTCACAAGTGCACAATAATATCTTTTTCAAAAACTTTATCTCTTATATAATGTCATTTGTGATTAAGAAAATATAGTAAAAAAAATTTGTGGTTAAGAAAATATTGTAAGTTGAAATTGGGGCATTTTTTAATTATCTTTATTTTAGAATAAGCTGTGGATACATCAGTAAAGATTTTGAAATATAAGCTTGTAGAGAATGTGTTAAAATAACAAATACTTAATGTTTGTAATACCATTCTTTTAAAATACTAATTTTTTTCTGCAAATATTAAAATATTATTCTTCATATAACTATATTAACCTGTTTGGTGATTCCACATTTCATTAAGTGTTTTTCCCAAGGGCACAACAAAAATCATACAAGTAGACTAAGCATTGAACTTGTGTCTTTCTGCTTGCAAGTCAGAGTGTTATCACTTAACTTATCTTGCTAACAAATTAAAAGTTAGAAAAAAAGAGTATATGATTGTAATATGGATGAAAAAAGAGTATATTTTTTTTTATTACAATTGTACTAAGTAATACTAACTTGCACAGGTTGTTAAGGTTTTCAGCTTTCTTAGCCTGATTTAAAATTGACGTGTAATGTCCTGATAAGTCTTAGCTAGGACAAAACAGGCTCATTGAAATCTGCTTCTTAAATAACTTAACTGTTCTTACTTGTTTTACATATGCTTTAAAAGAAGAAAGTGGTAAAACAGTTTGTATAATAACTTAAAAATTTTGCTGTTGTTGATACCAGGTATATTATTAAAATCTTTGTTCTTGATCTTATGGTAAAATTGGAGTCAAAACTGCTGTTAAATCTTTAAAAACAATAATAAAAACTCGATGTTTCGATATATTATAACTCAGTAAACTTCTTCAGAAAATTAAATGAAACACAAACATCATCTGCAATGAAATCACAGCTGTGCAAAAAAAAAGAAAAATAGAAGTACATTCAGTGTTTTTTTTAAGGTGTTTTGAGGAACCGAAATGGTCTCTCAAAATTGTCCAGCGGTCTCTCAAAATCTGCTACTACCATAGCCGTACTACCATAACCGGTCTCTCAAAATCTGCTACAGGCAAAGTCAGGAAATTTAGAGAGGTGATGATGAGGAACTGCAAGAAATAATAATCCAAATTTAGGTGAAGACCTTTTTTTTTTTTTTTTTAGAGAACACCTTGATTTTGGGACGAAAATCGAAAATTAGGAGACTGAATTTAGGTGAGGACCTTTTTTTTTTTTTTTTTTTTTAGAGAACACCTTGATTTTAGGACAAAATTGGTTTTTGTCTGAGAAACTCAGACAATTTTTTTGTCATATCCAAAATGTACTCTAAAATCATGATTTGGGCAAACGTCACAAAATTTGGGCAAAAATTCATTGCCCCCCCAAAATTTTTTGGGCTGGTACGGCTATGGCTACTACAATAGTGTAAACAAAGCTAAGTATGCTCAGGAACAATAGGAAAAAAATTAGCGCTTTTTCAAAATTGCTTAGAGGTTCCTCAAGCCAAACCTTAAAAAAAACACTGAGTACATTTATAATCTAAAACAGCATATAATGGATTTTTTGCACTGCTTTGATTTCATTGCAGATGATGTTTGTGTTTCATTTAATCTCCTGAAGAAGGTTTACTTAGTTATGGTATACTGAAAAGTCAAGTTTTTATTATTGTTTTTATCTTTTAATAAAGATATAACAGCAGTTTTAGCCTAATAATTTTACCAGAAGATCATGAACAAAAATTTTTCTTAAAAATTTGTTGTAAACATATTTATTTTTTAGTTTTATTTTGTCTAAAGAGGGCCAATGGTTCTGTCTTTTATTATAATATTGATAGTCTTATTCTGTTATTTTCAAATAGTTGTAAATACTACTGCAAGATCTGTTTTGCTTTTAATGTTTGGTTTTCATATTTTGCAGTCATTTAAATATTAACAGTTCATTTTATTCTATTATGTTGTCAAGAAAGTTTTTGCAGTTTTTGACCTTTAAATTCAGATGCACATATCTCAGCTCAAACAAAAATGTTTAATCAAAACAAACACCATCACATTTGATACACTTTTGCCAATGTGGAACAATTGCATTTATGCCATTAACATAAAAATTCTGTGTTCTTGTGGCAATAAAATCGTCAAAAGCATTTTTGATTTTTCTGATGTTCTTGAAGCATTTTTCACACAGAAAATGGTCAAGATGCTTAAAAAAGTGGTAGTTGGTAGGTGATAGGTCTGGTGAATATGGCGGGTGAGGCAGAATTTTATAGCCAATTTTGTTCAACTTCTGCAGGGTCGACTTGGAGATGTGCAGTTGGGCATTGTCATGTAGAAGAATTGGGCCTTTTCTGTTGACTAATGCTGGCTGTTTTTTTCAAGTTTCTCATGCATTTTGGCTATTTGCTGGCAATACTTCTCTGCTGTGATGGTTTTGCCTGCATTCAAAAAGCTGCATGAATTAGGCCAACAGCAGACCACCAAACAGTCAGCATGACCTTGGTGCAACTGTGGCTTCGGAAAGTGTTGTGGAGCTTGGCATCGAACCACTGAGCTGAGCATTGCTGTAGAGCACCCACTTTTCATCACAAGTCACAATCTGGTTGAGAAATGGGTCGTTCTTGTTACATAACAGAAGTAAAGATGACACTTTGTAACAGTGTTTCTTTTGATTGTTGCTCAATTCATGAGGCACCCATTTGTTGAGTTTTTTCATTTTTTCAATCTTTTTCGGGTGGTTGGAAATCATCATATATGTTGCATCTAATTCAGAGGCAAGCTCTTGAACAGTTGTACATATATTGGCTTTGACTAAGGCTCTTAATTGATCATTGTCAGCATCCAATGGCTGACCACTACATTCAATACATACATTCATCTTCAAGACTTTCATCACCGGCACAAAATTTTTTAAACACCACTGTGCTGTGCGTTCAGTAGTGGTTCCTATGCCAAACGCTTGGTTTATGTCGCAAGCTGTTTCTGCAGCTTTACAGCCTAATTTAAACTGAAAAAGAAAAATGGCACAAATTTGTTTTTCTTTGATTTTTGGTTCAATGTTCTGAAAAAACCATAATTACTTTAAAATAATTAAAATTAAAACCATTAGATAGTGCAAAAAATGTTCTTTAAAATGATATAGTACAAAAATACAACATGCAAAAAATGTTCTTTAAAATGATATAGTACAAAAATACAACAAAAACTTGTTTAAAATTACATAGTTTGAAATCAAAATTTGAAATACCACAAGAACTTTCTTGATAACCTAATACATTTTAAGATAAGATATATATTCTGTTTTTGTATAATTAAGTCAACTTTAATTACAAAATTTTAGTCACTTTCTGTGCAAGTTTTTGCACCTTTGAAAAATCTGCATTCAAACTGTAGACTGCTAATTGAAGAACTTGGATTTGTATAGTAAATGTGTTTGTGATAATATATTGCAACACCCTTGTAGCCCTAAACTGACACCCCAAAGTAGTGGGACATCTTGTTCTTCTCTTAATTTAAACAGTTGTTTGTGTAAGCCCTAGTTATATAATACAATTTGCATCTGCATTGTAATTCAATTTTTATCTTCAAGATTAATCTTTGTTAAATTGTATATGTATGATTTGTTTCACTAATTTATTGTTGTCTGGGGGTGTGCAGTCTGGAAGAAATAGATTTGCATTGAAATAGTTTAAGCAATAAAATAATTTCTTTATAATTTGTTTTATATGTTGGCATTTTTAAATTATTTAACTTTTAATTAATGAAATTTACATTTTCATTTCTTAGTTTTGTAATAACCTAAAGAGCATTTTTGAGTAACTTTTGGGTGCTGAATCTCTGCAATCAGATTTTTTCTATCACGTCTAGTTTCTGAGATATTGAATATATGATAAAATCTCACTCAATGCATTCTTATTACAGTGTCAATATATTGTTACAACATCTCTAAAAATGTAAACAATAGCTGCTACTACTGTACAAATAACAATGTTTATTGAACTCTATCAAAACAATGTCTATGAAAGTGATGATACAGCTGGTCTTAAGGTGATATCTTTGTAAAAACAACTGAAGCATAGACATTGAACTTATGTAATAAGGGAGTCCTATAAGGCATCTGCACCCATCAACACCAATTGAATCACTGTATGCTACCAAGCTATATTCATTGCTATTGATACCTTTGCCTTCAAACATGTATGAGTAATAATGTTATATTGTTCAAATGTGTTAAAATGAAGGAAAGTTAGAGAATAAGTGTTTATTGAATTGTTTGGTTGAAAAAATTGAAGGATTTAATTATGTAAAGCAACTAAATTCATAATAGAGGTGGAGAGGAGTAAGAGGACTGGTTTAAGCTTTTTTTTTTATCAAATAGAAATATCTGATGAGTTTTTTTACCAGTTGTGTTGCAGCTATATTATAGCGTAGAATCTTGTATTCTTGACAATGTCAAACAATAAAAGAAAGTGTAAGAATAGTCCCAACAGTTTTATTCATATTTTATGGGAAGTACACTTCATCTACACATTGTTGAAATATTTTTTTGAAAGTGAAGATAGCTTACAAGTGTTATTTCAGCTCTGCAATTGGTGATCAAGACAAGTTGTTGGCTCCTCATATTTGCTGTAATGCATGCAAAACTCAGTTGCTTTGGTGGATAAATAGGAAGCAAACAAAAATGCCTTTTGCTGTACCAATGGTTTGGTGTGAGCAGACAGACCATGCAACTGACTGCTATTTTTGCTTAACCAACATCAAAGGATTTTCCCAGAAAAACAAATAAAAAATTGTATATCCAAATTATAACTATTCCCTTAAACCAGTTTCTATTGGAAATAATCTGCCTCTTCCTTCACCCCTTTCACCTAAAGAACTAGAATCAGAAGAATTTTCAACTGAGCATGAAAGGACAGGCAGTGAAGCATGTGAAGAGCACAGAAGGATGCAGTAGTAAATAACCAACTTTAATTAATCAAAGCATGTTAAATGATTTGGTGTGAGATTTGACATTAATTAAAGACAAAGTTGAGATACTTGGTTCATGTTTAAAACAGTGAAATTTGCTTGAAAAAAAGACGTTAAAATTTCCAAGTTTTGACTTTGTCATGAAAAATTATCATTCTTCAATGTTAAAGACAATGTATGCTATTGCAAAGATGTTTCTGACTTGATGATTGAATTAGATTACAAACATGACAGTGATGAATGGAAACTATTTATCAACTTCAGCAAAACCAGTTTAACCTGTTTTTTGCCAATGTTCTCATGTGGTAACATGATATAAGTTTATGTATATCTTTAAAGAAGATTGTATTTTCCTGTTTTTTTTCATGTTCCCCTTTATTGATATCAATTGTGATATAAAAAAAAATTTTAACCACTGTACTTTTCTACCAGTTTATTGGGTGGAAAAATAGATGAAAAATTGATTTGATAAATTTGTAAAGTTGACCTAATTCAATTTAAGTTATATATTTTCAAAGAGTCTTTTCTGTAAAACTGCAATTTTTTTTAAAGCTTAGGTTTTATATAACATAAAGCAATGTTTTTAAGTTTAATATTTAGTTATATAGAGTATAATGTACTTATTTTAACTGTTTATAAATGATGTTCCCATATGGGAATATTGGAGGTTTGCAGTTGCTGAGTTGTGATACAAAGTAAAGCCAAGAGAAATAATTAAAAGATAGACTGTTTTGTTATAAACAATATATTACATTGTTTTAAACTTATTTTTTGATCTAATTTAGAATAAACTGAATTCTGATATAATATATCCAGAATAACTTCAACTAATTTGTTACAATAATGGATCCCCAAGCATTCTATTGGTATGTTTTATTATTACTACAATGGAAAACTTTACAAGTGCAAGTGGCATGATAACTCTGTTGTCGAAATTGCCAGCAATTTTTTGGCACACAAGCCATTACATTAAGTTTATTGAACAGTACAAAATGCATCAAATGTTAGTGCTACTCAGCCTTATCTTATTTATTCCTATAACAAAGGATAGAAAGCTTTCTGGGCTATATTAATTTTGAGTTATCTTTTCTAGTCAAGCCGGATAGAGTTTTTTTTTTAATGAAAGTATGGGCAGTTGAGATGTTTGTGACAACCATCTCAGTAGCTATTGACCATGAATTTCGGGAGAAAGAAGTGATACAACCTGCTGTTTAGCAATATTCTCAACACAAGTGTAATTGCAAGTTGGCATATTTAGGGAAAACATCATAGCAACAGAATGTCTAATCAAATTTTCGTCTCAAAACTATGTGTTGAGTCAAATCAGTGAGAGTTTCTTGTCCATAAATCAAAAGCATACACTTGTCATGCCCTCTAAAATCTGTTATGATAGATTGCACCACTTTCCAATCCAAGATTTGCTGCAAAAACACTTGTGTGTTGCACAAAGTGTAATGTCTGGCTACACTAAAGTGGAGCTGTTGTGTGCAAGAACATGTACCACAATCTCACAAATTATTGAGTTGCAAATTGGATAAACAAATAAAATTTATATATTTTATCATTGTCTGGTTATTTCCCAGGAACCCTCCAATGTTCCCATGTGGAAACATGGTCATATTTTAAAAAGTATAATATTTATCAAAAAATTTCTTTTCATTTTTCATGTAATTGACAATAAACAAACTAGTTTTGTAAGAATCAAAAAATTGCAGCTTTTGAACATAAAATGGTAAAATACAGGTTAAAAGCAGTTTTGCTACAGAATGGGGTTGTTAAACCATCCAAACTTACAGCTCATGCTGTAAACATGAAAGTGACATAAGAAGCTAAAAAAACTTGCTTGGAGGCTATCAATTACTCTATACATCATTGGAAGATTTGCACAGATTTAAAAGTTGTACCACTACTTGTTGGATTGCAGTTAGGTTATACTAAATACATGTGTTTTTTTTTTCTGTGGGATAGCTGGGATGACCCTAACCACTTCAGAAAAAAAGCTTGGAAACCACATGAAAATTCGACAGTTGGAAGGTTTGACTTAAAGCAGACACGCCTGGTAAATCCTGAAAATATCCTTCTACCTTCACTACACATAAGCCAAACTGAAAGGAGGAGTGTTTATTGGGCTGAAAATTTGAAAACTACTGCTAGATGACCAGTTTACAGAAAAACTTAATTCTACAAGAATTGGATGCTTAGAATTCATGTAAACAGGTTGTCGACAATTTTTTTGGCAAATATAAAGCTGAAAATTTTGTAGAAATTGTTGAAAAGCTGTTGAAGCCTACCAACAATTGGGTTGCCCAATCTCATTAAAACTACATTTCCTTCATGCTCATCTTGACTTTTTTCCATCAAACTTGGAAACAGTATGTGATGAGCATGGAGAATGGTTCCATCAAGACAGCTGCAATTGAAAGCCAATATAAAGGAAAGTCTAACAATGGGTGATTATTGATGGGTACTATTGCTGATGGGTGACTATTGCTGGTTTCTGCAGAGAGAAAATGATTATATTATCTCTGATTATATAAATGATTATATTTGTTATAGATACTCAAGTAGCATGATTTGTAAGTATTACTGAAGTCAGTTGTTCATTAAATTTTGAGTTTGTCTTATTTATTCTTGTAACTGCTAAGTATCATCATTGATTACTTAGATTAACTGTATGCCACTTTTTTGGTTTATATAGGTTATTGCAGTGATTCTATTATGTGAAATTCAAACAGAAATACACAAAATGACAGTTTTCAATATCTCAGAAACTAGACATGATAGAAAAACTTCGGCTTCAAATTCGAAATCAGCACCCCAAAATTAGCCAAAAACTGTTGAAAAATCCTCAGATACATGTAGTAAATTTTTTTTGTTGTTCTGTGTTATCAGTATGTTATTGTGAAAAAATACTGATTGACTCAGAGCAAATTTATTGCAAAAAAACTCTTAAATTACTTAGGTGGAAAAAAGAAGCCACTAAAACAACCAAAAAAGCAGCAGCAAGATTTGGATGATGATGATAAAGCTTTTAAGCAGAAACAACGAGAAGAAGCAAAGAAACTGGCAGAAATGAGAGCCAAAGCTACACAAAAAGGCCCTTTATGTAAATTTTTGGTCACAGTTTTTTTCAAGTTTGTATGGTTTTCAATTGTTGGCCTAACAGAAAAATTTTACCTCACTTATTCTATTAGTGTGTAAATTTTGTAGTACATTAAGCTAAATTATTCATATACCAACATAAGTGTAATTTTAGGTGTATTTGTTAATTTAGTGTTTGAAATGATTTGTTGTAAAGATAGTAATTTTTTGAAAAGTTTTAAGGTGTAAACAAATTCCTTTTGTTTACTTAAAACTGGATGTCTGGTTTTATAAAGTTGCCTCGAGTAGACACAGATGGAACGAGTTGCGTGCCACAGCAAGAATTTTAAAACGTTTGTCATTATAATTTACAGCACATTGCTCATTATCAAGCAAGTGTTGTCCTATGGCAGAGTCACAATTTGGGTTATTACATTTTAGCTTACAGGATCTACCGGGTTGAGATCGTGCAGGGCGCTTCGCTTGCTGTTGTAGCCATTTAGGATTGCTGCTTGATTTTATCTTGTAGTCGCTGTGATGTTCGTCCTACGTACCTTCTGTCACAGTGGCACGAATATTCATAAATAACGGAGCTTTTCAGCGTGGTAGGTAAAACATCTTTGTGGACTACAGGCAACATGTGTTTGGATGTAAATACCACTCTGGTGGTAACAGAGCCATAGCAGCTTTCAACAGCCGTTTTGACATTTTTATCAAGGCCAATGGAAGCTTTCCCTACCCAAGGAACTCTCAAATACACTGGGCACTTCTCAGGGCCAAATCGTATGGGCATAGAAAACTGAGCAATTTTCTTGGAAATGTTGCTGTCAATAATCGATTCAGGTTAACCATTGTCCAATAGAATGTTCTTAATATGCTTAATTTCTTTGTTTAGTTTAGATTTTGTGCATATCATTAGTGCCCGGTGTACCAAAGCTGATATAAGGTTTGTTTATTGTTTAGTGGGACTGAAAGATTCCCAACGTAAGTACTGTCCAGTAAAGGTAGGTTTTCTATACACATTAGTTTCAAAACCGGTAACTGTTCGTTCCAGTTTAACGTCGAGAAATGATAAACAATTATTTTTCTCTTTTTCAAAGGTAAATTTGAGAGAAGGATGGAGACAGTTTAGTTGGTTGAAAAAGTTTTCCGACTCTTCTTCTTTGCAAAAAATAGCAAATGTATCATCAACGTACCTAAAATAAGTGGAAGGTTTTGATATTTGAGGGAAGAGTTTTTCTTCATAAAATCCAACAAAGATGTTAGCTAAGGCTGGGCCTAGTCGTGAACCCATTGCAACCCCATCAATTTGCTTGTACATGATGTCGTTGAAGCTAAACTCTACTTCAGATGTGGCACTTTTCATCAGTTCAGATGAAGACAGCCTTAGAAATAAATGGTTGTGCATTTGAGTCATCGCAATATAAGGCATCTGCACAGATGTTAATGGTCTCTTCAAGTGGGACGTTTGTAAAGAGGCTTGAGATGTCGAAGGAGCACATGAAAAGATTATTAGAATCTTTAGAGTTGTGAATAGCATCAGCAAACGTAAATGAGTCACGAATGCAATGTGTCGAGAAACGCTTTTAATACCGGTTCCAAGAGGCTTGCTAATCACTTGCTGACCTCATGATGGGATGAGCCTGTCATAGATAGTATCGGTCGTAACGGTACGTCAGTTTTGTGCGTTTTGGGTAAACCATATATTCTGGGTGGGACGAATATTTTGGTAAAGACTTTTGGGTATCGAGTCTTCTTTAAATAGTTCTAATAAACGTTTTTGAAGTTTTGATTCAATATTAGCGGTGTTGTCATTGCTTGACGTTGGTCCAATTTTTACGAATTTTGATGGATCATTAAGTATTACTAGCATTTTATCGATAAAGTCATTCTTGTTCAGAATGACTACTCCTGAACCCTTGTCAGGTTTAGTGATGACAATATTTTCATTAGAATGTAAGCTGTTGAGTGCTCGAAAGCATTCTCCATGAAAAGCAAAATCACGTCAGTCAATCTCTTCACCACAATACAGATGGGCAACGTCTGTAAGTCCAGCCTTCAAAGAAGATAAACAATCTTTCGAGCTTGATAAGAAAATCAAATTAAATTTCGCTTCGTTCCGACATATCGCCTGACGAGTCTGGGACGAAAAGTTTTGAGATCAATTTATTGTTTGCTCCGAATAAAAATTTATCAGAAAAAAAATTTCATTCGCAAAACGTTTTATTTTAAAAAGCTTACGGAAGCAGTAGCCCTCGACATGCGGTTTAAAATAAGAACTTGATGTTTTAGGTAGTATTTTAGTGGTCTAAATCAGGGGCGTCCAAACTGTGACCTGCGTTAAAACCGTGTCCAAATTGTGACCTGCCCCCGCGCGTTGTTTTTCCGAAATGATTTGAACTAAATAGGGCGATATGTTTATGCGATCTTCAATTTTTTGTGCATAATCAAGGCAAAAAAAGATTGTTAATTACTACATCCAAAAAAGTTTTCCTTCGGGACACCCAAAACCTTTACGCTGGTTACGGGTTGGACGTCTATCGGTTGAAGTTTTGTGATATTAAATCTATAAAACTAAATTAGCTAGGCTTGTGAGGTTACTTATTTTGCACATTTGCTTTGAAGAATTTTCAGAAAGCTTATTAGATAAAAAATAATTGCATTAAATTTTAAGACGTATTTGAAGATTAGATAATAATATCCAATGTCTTTAAGTTGTTTTTGATATTTACCATATTTTTTTTTACAGCTCAAGGTGGCATAAAGAAGTCTGGAAAAAAGTAGTTGATGACTACAGGAGAACTGCTTATAATGTGTTGCAAAACGTTTTCTAATGTTACGACTGTAAAACGTTGCTCGCTGAATTAAATTTTCATTTTCTTTTAAAAACTGCTCTGGTCGATTTAATGTTTTTTTTAACGTTATTGCAATACACAGGTTTACTGCTAATAAATGTTTTAGAACACTATCTCTTACTGTTAGTCTGGAAAGAGTGCAATTTTAAGGCGTTTTTTTGTAAATTTGAATTTCTGCTAATTCACTTTAAGGTTGATTCCATTTTCTGATTGGTTTAGTTTCATAGTTCACCAAGTTATAGTAATTTTTTAAATATGTCTGACTCTTAAAAGATGCTTAAAAATAAAACGTCTCACCGTAAAAGTTGATTGCCATTGTTGTACTCAACAGTGGCGTGCGGTGACCTCTGAGACTGGTCATGCAATTGACATGCCGAAATCGGGTCATGCAATCGGATATTTTATGGGTAGTCATGCAAGAGTTTGCTGGTAGGAAAAAAATTCTGGGTGAGATTCAAATTTTTAGTCCCAAAACCATGGTGTTCAAGACCAATTTTTGTCCTAGATTCAAGGTGATCTCTAAAAAAAAAAGGTCATCACTTGAAATCGTTCCCAAGTAATACACTTTTTGTTTTAGAAATTCAGTGATCTCTAAAAAAAAAAGTCTTTCCTCTCAATTACTTACTCTCCACTTTTATGCTTTTCGTCCTGAAATTGTAGCATACCCCAAAAAAAGGTCTTCGCCTCGAATCAGCCTCAAATTTTTCTAATTTCATTACAAATCAGTACCATTTCCCATTAAATTAAAAAATATATACCTCATCGCGCAAAAGTTCGTCATGTAGTCCCTAAAAATATGCCCTGACCGCACGCCATTGATCTCAACAAGGCTTTTAGCGCCACTACTGAATATAACAACGTGCATAAGTACATGAGCGTCCGAGTGAACAATGACGATATTATTGCAAGGGTTTCTTTGTCTCGTTTTTGCCTCGAATCGCATCTTAATTTTATCGATAAAATAAAATTGCCAACAATGCAGTCATACTGTCGGAGTTCGTTGTCAATAAACGCATCGGAAGAACCTTGGCAATGGACTGTGTAGGCCTACAGAGCTGTGTTAGTAATTACTTAAATTTCTTTTTAACTTTTTTAAAGGTTCTATCCATCATTTTATTTTTAAAAAACGTGACACTCAGCAAGACTTGCATGCCTGCTACAATGTTCAAAATATATCTTCAAGGAGAGTAAGATTTGTACCTGTGGAGTCAGGGCTGCGAAACCAGTAATTTGATGATGAAATAAGTTAAAATTCCAAAACCTCTTCTAATAAACCGTGTTCGCAGTTAGCCTTCCAAATTTTATGCTCCGAGATCTATTTATATTATACTTTTTCCTTAACAGTCCAGAGATCTTGTGAACTGAGCTACACCGAAAATTCCTACTTTAAAAAATAAAGAAAAATGTAGACATTATACTATATTTAAGAAATGCAGTTTACTTTAAGACGTTTTAACTCTTTCAGGCTCAGATTTTTGGATAAAAAAAAAAGCCGTTCATGCTCAAAAATTTATTTATTGTTGAAAACCTAATTTTTCTTGCACCAATCACTACTTATGCTTTATAAAATTAATCCAAACTGACGTAATCCAAACAGCTCTTCAGCTTAACAACTAGACTTTTCATGGATATACTCTTGCATCTAGCAGGTGGTCAAGTTTTAAGCTGCTGAGCAGGATAGAAACTCGATTTAAATAAGTGGTATATTTTCTGTACCACTGAGCATTAAACATGGCCTTCAAAGTGGTTCAAAATATGTACCACCAGACTTGAAAGAGTTAAATGAAGTAGCAATCGAGTAAATCGAGTAAACCTTTATAAGCAATAACATTTCTCTTACAACCTTGCAAAGATATGTAAAAGAAGCGCAATCTATATCCACTTGCCGACAAAAACGTCACTATTAACATTGTTATCATTGGCATCGCTATATATAACATATAAGTTAAATTTCTTTTAAGAATGTAGGCTACATGAAACGATTAATTTGTATTTTATATTTAGTCTACTGATATTGTAAATTACCAAATGATATTGTTCCAAAGGTTCTTTAAGTGTTGTTCATTGGTTTCTAAGCTTGAGTACCTTTGGGCCAAAATTTTGTACTTTTTTAGATTGTGATATTTTGTCAATGCTTAAGCGAATCAAAAAGTTATATGCATATCTGAGAGAATTAAATGGTGCAGTTTTAATATGGGGTTTACAGGCAATTTTCCTTTTGAACCAAAGGCTACAATCAAAAATAACTAAATTTTGCCTCATGGTTCTAATCTCCCTTATAGTTCCACTTCTACTACGATACTATGAAAAATGCCTGGCTCCACCTCCAGACCTTTAAATTTTCGCCAGCAAATTCTGTGGTCTCCTACTCTAAAGTAGTTTTTTCGTGGTACTTCTAAAAAATATTAGATCCCATTCCACTTTAGCATATTCAAAACGCATGGCTCCACCTCCAGCAACTCAGCTCCGCAGCCCTATCTGAAATGCGGCCTGCAAACTGAAATTTTGTGGCCCGCGGAAAACTTTGGTCTTGACTAGTTTTTTCAGATATAAAACTGAGCTGAAACAATTAATTGCAACCGAATATCTCACAGATTTAATGCGACGATCTTTTTTGTTTGGTTTACGTAAGAGGAAAATCAAACGTTTCTGCTTTCATCTCAACCACAGAATCTGATGAAGACCACAAAAATGGTCTTTACGTTAAATCTCAGTGACACTGGCTGCAACCGATTGTTTCTGCCCGTTTTAAAATTAAAAAACTAGTCAAGACAAAAAGGTCTTTACATTAAACCGTGTGACTTTAAGACTTTGTACAGCAACTCCCGCCCGCTATCGGTTTTCGGGCTGCAGTTTCATTTTGTGTTTGGCTTGCGTCCCGCGGTTAATTGCATTTGATTCCACATATATTCGTGCGAGCCGAAGAAGAGAGAGGGCAATTGCTCTTTCAAATATTAAAAATTTGGGCACTGTCAGAATTTTTCTTCGGGCAGCGACAGGAATTACATTGGGTAAAACAAAATTTTTTTGGAAACCATAACCAACGACTTGCCAGAGATGAGCGGAGTCACTTTTTGATTCCGAGTCCAGTCCGACTCCATTGATTAAAACTCCGACTCCAAAAACTTTCTGTGCCCCAAGATCCGACTCCAATTTGACTCCATATTAATAAAATTAGATGTATATCCTAAAAAACAATGTTGCAACAATAAGCAAATTGGTCACCATTTACTAATTAATCAGCTATGCCTTAATGGCAGCACATACCAATTAATTGAAGACAATTACTGATTATAATTTTTGCATAGCTCAAAAAACAAAATTTAATCTTGTCACTACATAATAAATATTAATTTCCATACAAATTATTTACACCTGTATTACGTAATAGAAAATTGTTTAAAAAATAATTGCAAGGTAGAGTTTCTATTTATCTTTCTTTTATTTATATATTTATTTATCTTTCTATTTATGCAAGGTAGAGTTTACCTATATAATCATAAGCAGGGACGTGCAGTCAGAGGAGGCAAGTGAATAGTGTCTCACCTGTGGAAATCAAATAAAGTAGAAATAAAATATTGAAGTCATAGTCTTTGCAAAATTGATGCAACTTGTTATTAGTCGAAAAAAAATTGGTAAAATTTTACCATACATGTAGTACTTCAATTAGTTTTGCTTTTTAACCCTATTGAATGGAGCTTGAATGCTTACATATTTGCATGGTCTAAATCAGTGGTTTTCAACCAGTAGGCCAATAGGCCATGGCGCTGTTTTCAGTGGGCCACAGAGCATAAATCGAAATGAAAGTAATATGAGACTTGTATAATGATTTCACTATGATTGGAAAATTGGAAACAAATTCTAAGTGAGGAACTTTTTTTTTAGAGATTATTGTGTTTTTGAAATGAAAATTGAGAACACAAATTCCCAGTGAAGACCTTTTTTTGATTTTTGCGACGGGAATTAAATTCTATTCTTGGGTCGTTAAGTTACCTTGGGTTGGAAAGTGGGCCACGGTATGAAAAAGATTGAAAATCACTGGTCTAAATTAACTTAAAATGGCCTCTGTTCTCAATTTTTTCCGTACCTCAATCCTACATTATCTTTGTCCTTTTCTAAAATGTAGGGGAGAGCCTCCAACAGTGCGCCACTTTTCGGATTTTTTCAAAATTTAGGAAACTGAAAAGCTATGAATAAAAAATATTTATGACATTTTAATCTCATTTAATTGGTTTTTAAAGTGCATAATTAGGCTTTTTGTTGAAAGTCTTTAACTCCCAAAAAAATTGATTTTAAAATGAAGTAAAAAAATGGCGCACTGTTGGAGCATAGGTCTAACAGTGCGCCATTACGGTTCCAACACTTAGTTTTTTTAAGCAACATAGCTTTATATTACCTGATTAATTGAATTTTTAAATTCTCTTTGTTCGTGCGTTTTTTTTTATTGTAACAGCAAAATACGTGAACTCTTACGTCAAAAAATATTTTTTTATTCATATATAAAAAGACAAAACAACTTTAAAACCAATTTAAACAAACAAATACAAATTTTACCATTAATAAATCAACATAGAAAACATATAACTTGTAAATAAAAGAAAAACATAAAAATAAAACTCTTTTAAGTAGCAAATAATAAAAAAAAAACAAATAACTTTTACTTTTTTGAAATTAAAAAAAAATTTCCATTTTAACTTGTGGGTATCCTCCAGTGTGACAAGTTGAAAGGAAATCGATATTGGTTTTCACATCGAGAAGAAGTGCCAAGGTAGTAAGGTTTTGGTAGAATCATAACTACATCATCTTTATCAACGCCAGCAACGTCATCTTCCGATGGAAAAGAAAATATATGAGCGTCCACATTTTTTGTTATATTTCTTTTCAAAAACTTTACTTCAAATTCATTATCTTCGTTGCCTTTATCCAGAATTTTTCCAACGTAGTAATGAAAAATTGAATGAGGTTTTTTCATTTCGAATTTGACTAGCACAAAATTACCAATATTCGGTAACTGTTCTTCGTTTAGATCATCTTCTTCTGAACTAATGTCACAACCGCTCTCATCACGTAAACTTATATTGTCTTCCGATTCAGTATCATTATGATTTTTATTAAATTTTAACAAGTTATTTGATACTGCTCCCTGCAATTTTTTTGATTTTGATCTAAATGATCGAATATTCTTTTTAGAATTTTCTGCGCCAATTATAGTTTCTGCTGATTTTCTTTTTTGTAAATTTAAAAAACTTACTTTTGCCGCCGGATAAGGTCTGACTAATCCAGGGGAAAAAGAAAATTGGATTGTAGTGGATGAAGAACAAGTTGAGTTAGTGCTTGACGAGACAATATTGTTGCTAAAACTTTTATTTAAAAATTTAAAAAGACTTTCATTTCGGTTTTCGACTTCATTTAGGTTTTGCTTTATTTGAAGTTGTTGGCAGTTTATTTCTTTTTCTACAATAGGCCTATAAGCTACTGATGGAAGAAAATCAACTTCTTTAAAAATATCATCATTAAAAGGATGTATGCCAGTTTTTTGGAAGCCTGCAGTAGCATTTTACAAAGTAAAGGCTTTAGCATATTTGAATAAACATTTGGTGGTACAGAATTTGAAGATTGCGTGAAGTAAAAGATTTTTCTTCCTCCCAAAGCTTTTCATCTGACACTCTTTAGGGGAAATCGTCAGAATGAAGCAGAATTGAAACCGAACTAAGTTATAAAGAGAGAAAGTAGAGTTCTCATTGGCTGAAAGAAGTTAGCCAATGAGAGAAAAGATTAAGAATTTTTCAAAGAGTAGACGAATTCTTTTTGCTTACACAGAAAGGAATTGAGAGATTTAATGAAAGTCGCTTCAAGAGCAGAAAGGTGAAAGGAAGAGCGACCTCGAGCGAGAATAGAAAATTTTTCGTTGCTGTAATTAATGTTTTTTGATCCAGCTCAACTCCCTTCATCCCTCACTTCGCTTCACCTATGAAAAGTAATCTAATCACTCTCTCCCTTTCCTTGACGTGTTGGTAGAAAGACATGATTCAGAATTTCTAACTTCAGTATACAGGAAATCCACCTTCACTGGCCAATATCTACGTTGGAACTCTTTTAGTCCCCAGAAACGGAAAATCAATCTAATTGGTACTCTCGTTCACAGAGCTTTTATGATTTGTTCTAAAAGCAAACTGGACCAAGAGCTTGGCAAAATTCGTTCAATTCTTTTGGAAAATGGCTACCCGGAACGTGTAATCAATTCGGCTTTCAAGCGAAAACTTCAACAACTAAATTCTAACCCAGTCCACACAGTAAAAAAGTGCCCTGTCTACCTTCACATCCCATGGATTGGAAACGTCTCGATGAAGTTCGAAAAGCAGATTACGTCTGCTGTGAAACGCTGCTTTTTCTCCGTCGAACCACGTGTTATTTTCAACACCCGACAGCTCCTTCCAGCGATTAAGAAAGACGTGTTGCCTTCCCATCATCACAGCAATGTTATTTACCAGTTTTTGTGCCACTGCGATAGTCGGTACGTTGGTCGCACGTCTCAACGTAGAAGAGCGAATTAAACAACACGTTCCTAGATTCATCACCAATCCTCATGCCTCAGCCAACCGTCAAAGTCTTTCCCGCTTTTGCAAGAACAACACACGCCCACAACAATTTCACGAATCCACCATTGGTCAACATCTTCTTGACAACGCCCAATGCGCCCTTCATTACAGCAACGAAAAATTTTCTATTCTCGCTCGAGGTCGCTCTTCCTTTCACC
Organism: Diplosoma virens; assembly: GCA_963680785.1. NCBI lineage: Eukaryota > Metazoa > Chordata > Ascidiacea > Aplousobranchia > Didemnidae > Diplosoma > Diplosoma virens. Next base: position 40,945,458 of record OY796882.1, on the reverse strand, counting down.
TTTCTGCTCTTGAAGCGACTTTCATTAAATCTCTCAATCTCCTTCTGTGTAAGCAAAAAGAATTCGTCTACTCTTTAAAAATTTCTTAATCTTTTCTCTCATTGGCTAACTTCTTTCAGCCAATGAGAACTCTACTTTCTCTCTTTATAACTTAGTTCGGTTTCAATTCTGTTTCATTCTGACGATTTCGCCTGAAGAGTGTCAGATGAAAAGCTTTGGGAAGAAAAATCTTTTACTTCACGCAAGCTTTAGCATATGATTTACCCAAAATTTCGGAAACTTCATACAATGTTATTTTTCTTCCTGGTTTATTGATCATCCAATATCCACACTCGGCATTATAGTACGTTTTCAAAGGCCCATATACAGAAACGTCTAGTGGCTGCAATTTATGACTACAGTGAGGGGGAAATGTAAGAAGAACAATTCCATTTTTTTCGCAAAATTCCAAAGATTGAGCAGTTATATGAGTTTTGTGATTGTCCATTAAGAGCAAAACTTGATTTTCCATAGAACCTCTAGCATGTTTTTTGAAGTGTTGTAACCAATCCATAAAGATTTCACAGTTCGACCATCCACTTGTATTGGCACAACCAACTGATCCAACGGGTGCACCATTTAGCATATGGTCTTTATAATATTTTCGAGGAAACACCAAAAGCGGAGGGATGGAATTTCCTATTGCACTGATAGCACCAATCATTGTAATTACGTAGAACTCCGCGCTCTGCCGATGTAATTTGTCCATCTTGTTTTGACCAATTTCTGCAATTATTTTTGCAGGAGCTTGAATTGTAGTTAAGGCTGTCTTATCTACATTATAAATATTTGCTGGGTCAATCTTTAATTTGCTATAAGTTTTTTTCAAGTTTTCAAAAAATTGCGTCACTGCTTTTTTATTAAAACCAGAACATCTAGCTAAACTAATAGCTTCGGGTTTTCGGAGAGAAATATTTTTATTTCTTTTCATAAAAGATGTTATTCATTTTCGGCCAGCTTTTTCTTCCTTTTTCTAGTTTTGGGAAATATTTTTGTTGCATTTTAAGGCAAGTTCATAAGCCAATGCTCGAGCATTTTTGTATGTGAAACCATAATGATATTTTGCAGACTTAATGAAATATTCAGACAAAGCTTTTTCTTCTTCAGATGTAAAAATTTTACGAACAGAATAATTTGGTTCAAAATCACGGGGCTGAATCTTTCCGTCTTTTAACTTTTTCAAATATCTGTCTAAAGTTCTTCTGGAAACTCCATAATCCCGTGATGCTTTTCTCACTGACGCGCCTTCCTCTACAACAGCTTTGCAAGCTTTAATCATTGCACTAGAAGCTGTTCGGCCAATTTTGCGATCCATTTTAATTAATAGACTATCTATATGACACGAAAAATTAATCAAAAGCAACCTTAAAAAAGCTGGATAAAATTAAACTTTTTATCTTTGTTTGCTCCTAATAGACCGTTATTGTTTTGTTTATTATATGTGGTTTTATTTTTATGAAGTAAAAAATTTTTTTTTATTAGTTTAATATTAGGCTACTTAATGAAGCAATTTTGTAGAAATAATCAATAAAAAATCCGCAAATGCAGAGTTGTATATTAGGTTAGTACATAGCTTTACACTTCGTTTTTATTTTTTTTACAAAAATGTAAAATTTTATTTAAAAAAAAATTTTTTTTAGAAGAAAAGTCCTCTTGCTGTGAATAGCAATGCAAGCACAAAAGTAAAAGCTCATTTGTAAAGCCGAATATATGAAGATTTTGTTGAGTATGTTTTTTTACTAATAGAATAATATGTAAAATGTTTGTTCCAACAATGCGCCAGGGGGCGCACTGTTAGGTGCTACTGAGTGGCGCACTGTAGGAACACCTGCCATTTTGACTTTAACTCTTGATTTCTGAGAAAAGCTACAATAATAGATTATAATCTTTTACCAGGCTTTACTTTACGCTATGGAGAAACTGATGTCATTTTCACTTAATTCGTAGTGCTTTTATGCAATGAAAAAAACAATTTCTTTTATCAGCAAAAATTAACTTACTTCCATAAAAATTGAAAAATCTTTTTAAAAAATTTTCTGTTTTTTTAGCATTTTTGAAAATACAAACAGAAATTTATGTTTTAATACAATTTTTTATAATGCAATTATGATGCCATTTTACGCAACAAAAAAATAAAACGCAAAGGCGCACTGTTGGAGGCTCTCCCCTACTCATGAAAAATAAACCAACCATTATTTTACCTTTTTAAATGTATTGGTAAAGATAAGAATTCAAATTGGTGATTTTGGTACAGCTGCAAAAACAATCTTTTATTGGCCAATACATAGGATATTCTGGAATTCTTTTAGTTTTTTGCTTTTGGTCAAAGACAATCAACCAATGAGAGCTCTCTTCTTTACTTTATAACTCAGTTCGGCTTGCTTCTTTTTCTTTTTGATGATTTATTCTACCAAAGAGTGTCCGAGAAAAGCTTCGAGAATGACTCCGATTCTACTTGTTATTTTTAAATTCACTACAAAGAACCATGTCTAAAATTTTTTTTGTTAAAATGCTTTTTCATCCAAAAAAAGGTGTTTTTATTCCGAAACTTTGCCCCTCCAGGCAAAAATTTTCCGGTGCCCTGCTAGTACTATTTGTGTAAGTGATATCATTTTTTGAATATTTTTTTTATTTCGTTTTCTTAATGGAAATAATGCAAAATTGCAGGGACGTGCCGTCAGGGGAGGCAAATGAGGCAGTGTTTTACCTTTGGAAATCAAATAAAATAGAAATAAAATATTGAAGTCATAGTCTTTTCAAAATAGATGCAACTTGTTATTATTTGAAAAAAATTGGTAAAAATTATATCGTAGCCTACTTGTAGTCAGTGATGACTTTAAAGGGGATCCGGTGCGGGAAAAGTGAGGGGGCCACTATTTAGTGTTCCAAGGCAAAGCAATCTCTAAAAAAAGGCCATTGTTATATGGGGAGCCACTTTTTAGTGAATCAAAACAAAATGATCTCTAAAAAAAGGTCTTTATTTTAAAAGGGGGCCACTCTTCAGTGTTCCAAAACAGTGTGGTCTCTAGTTTTTAGAGGCCAAAAAAATTTTTTAGAGACCACACTGTTTAGAAGGGGCCACTTTCTATAGTGTCTCAAAACAAACTTATCTCCAAGAAAAACTCTTTATTTTAGACATGCCACCAACGTCCTGGTGCTACTATGAAGAAATAGAGCAATATCTTGCGCCGGGGAGGGGTTACTTTTGAAGTATTTTAGGGGGCCCGGTGCGCCCGTTCCGTTCGCACCTAGGGCTACCAACCGTCCCGGAATTGACGTCTGGCGTCCCCTTTCCCGGGTTAGATCACTTTTGTCCCGGAATTTACTGACAGCTCTTTGGATTGTTTTGGGGCAACATTTTGGGGCTTTGTCCTGCCTATTTTAACAAAAAATCTGCCTGAAATCGAAGACAGATTTTATGTAAAAACTCCTTTTTCTCTTGTTTTTTCCGGCATTGCTAGTTTTCAGAGAAAAATAATGAAATCCGAGACTGATTTCAAGTGAGGATCTTTTTTTTAGAGATCACTATAATTTTGGGACAAAAATCGAGGTGTTTCATTTGTTTGGCCCGCCAATAATTTTGATGAGCCAAAAAGGCCCTCGGCTTAAAAAGGTTCGACTCCCCTGTATTAAGGTATCCCGGAATGACGAAACAGAAAGTTGGTAACCCTATTCGCACCCTATTAAAGCCATAACTGCTTGCAGTAGTTTAACTAGTTTTGCTTTTTAACTCTAATTTTGGACGATTTAATTGTTGTATTTTTAGCGCTTTAATCATGTCAAGCGCTCTTGTCAACAAAATTGCTAATACACTCTAGTGAGGCAGCTTCAAGATTTGCCTTCCTTCAGATAAAAAAAACAAACAAAAGTGAAATTATACGTATAGCGCTTGTTTCTCTTTTCATAAAAATATCTGTTAAAATGAGAGATTTGAGGCAGCACAATTGTGACGTCGTAGAGTAAATAAATTTTTTTTACTCAAAATATTTGCTAAAATAGTGGTTTTCAACCTTTTTTACATCGCGACTAGATTTCCAACCTAAGGTAACTTAACGACCCCCTCAGATGAACATAATTTAATTTTTGTTGAAAAAAATCTGGTGATCTCATAAAAAAAGTTCCTCACTTTGAATCTGTCAAGGATTTCCTGATTTTCGTTGCAAAAATCTGGTAATCTCTAAAAAAAAAAAGTCTTCACCTGGAATCTGTATCTACTATTTCGTATTAATGACTTTCAAAAAAAAGACATTGGCTGTGTACTCGCATAATTTTGTTATATCCATGGAAAAACACTTTAAAGCAGGGAATCGAACCGTTTAAAATAACGTTCCGGTTCAGGTTCAGGTTCGGCAAATTTTATTTTTAAAGGTTCAGATCCGGTTCAGGTTCAGCAAAAAATTTTTTTTCGGGTTCAGTTCCGGTTCGGGTTCAGCAAAAAATTTTTTTTCGGGTTTAGTTCCGGTTCAGGTTCAACAATTTCTTTTTTTAGGGGTTCAGTTCCGGTTCAGCTCCGGTTCGGGTTCGGAATATATATTTTTTATCTATTTCTTACAAGCGTTAGACTGTAAACACAATTTCTTACCTGATGTTATCATGGGCGTCCGCAGACGCGCTTCCTGGAGGAGTGATGGCAAACAGTCGGAAACACAAAAAATATTCTTAAAAAGGGTTTTTAAAAAAATTCTGGTACAAGTTTTAAAAAAATTAAATTAAACTAATTCACCGGCATGGGTCTTGGTTGTAAAAACCAAGTCTTACCAATAAATTTATAGTAATGATCTTGCGAGCGCCAAAAGCGGAAACGGAAGTTTTTTGTTCTTTTGCGATCTCAAAACTTTCTTATAGATTGCGTTTACATGAGTTTATATAGATCTTTCTTCGACTACCCGCTGATACACCTGACTAAGAATTTTTTGATAATTTTTTAGTGGCGGCCCTCACGCAGAAGGTTTACTAGTTATGAAACGTCATTAAGGTTCATTTCTACTACGAGCGTAGATTGGAGTATTCTTTGTCTCTTTTAATGATTTTTTTGCTTCGTTTTTCCTTTAAGCGCGGAAAGAAGTAAAAGAAATTAATAAAACAAAAAATACTTCGTTTAACATTTAGTTATTCAAGTTTATAATAATAAAAAATTGACGCATAAAGGCTCTTTTCCCACTATGAGCGTGGAATGGAGTACAGTGGCGAGCAAAAAAGTAAGATATTTTATTTTATTAAATTTTTTAAAAATAAGTTAGTTGCAATTGAATTACGAGGGTCAGTCAATAAGTAATGAGACTTTTTTAATAACTCAAGTTTGCAATGACTGGTAATCAAAAAATGCTTTTTTATTTTTCAACATAGTCTCCCTCCTTTGCAACACACTTGTTCCATCTTGATATTAGATTGTCTATTCCTTTGGCATAGAATTCCGTGGACTGGGTCCTTAGCCAGTTGCTCACAGCAGCCTTCACTTCTTCATCAGTCTGGAAGTGAATTCCCCTCATACTCTCTTTGAGTGGGCCGAAGAGGTGAAAATCAGATGGTGCAAGGTCTGGGCTGTAGGGTGGGTGTGTTAGAAGTTTCCAGCCTAAATCTTCAATTTTGGCTAGGGTTCTTGCTGCTGTGTGGGGCCTTGCATTATCCTGAAGGAGAATCACACCTCTTGATTGAAGTCCTCTCCGTTTGTTCTTAATGTCTTTTTTCACTTGAGTTAGCAGCTCACAGTAGTTCTCTGAGTTCACAGTATTGCCCCTTTCCAAGAAACTGATAGTGATCGGCCCATTTCTGTCCCAGAACACAGTGAGCATGACTTTCCTTAAACTTTTCTGAGATTTGAATTTTTTCTTCACTGGGGAAGAAACATGCTTCCACTCCATTGATCGTCGTTTCGATTCAGGTTCATAATGAAAGACCCAGGTCTCATCAGTTGTCACTATTCTCGATAGAAATACATCTCCCTCCTTTCTGTATCTGCGTAGTGATGCTCTGGAAGCCATCAGGCGCTGCATTTTGTGATCATCCGTTAACATCTTTGGAACCCAGCGACAGCTGACTTTTGAAAAACGCAGCTTCTCACGCACAATTGCGTACACTGTGCCATGGGAGATGTCCAAGTTTGTAGCAATTTCATCTAAAGTGACCCTTCTATCAGATTTGATCAGGTCTTCAACTGCCTGTACTGCTTCTGGGGTAGAGACATCCACAGGTCTTCCACTTCTCAGATCATCAGTAATGCTTTCGCGTCCATCTTTGAATGCTTGCACCCATTTGTAGAAGTTTGCTCTAGACATACAGGAAGGACCATATTGTCTTTGCATTCTAGACAGAATCTCACATGATTTTACACTCTCTGCCAACAGAAATCTGATGACTCCTCTTTGTTCCAAGCATGAGCTGTTTCCTAGCCTAGTAGTCATTTCAATTTATCGTCACACCTACAGTAATCTGAAAATAAACAAGTTTTGTTGTAAATAAGATGACAACTCCATTCATAATCATCACATAAAATTTCAGTTGCATAACTCCAAGAACACCAAAGTAATTGAGAAAGTCTCATTACTTATTGACTGACCCTCGTATATTTCTAAAAAAAAAAAATTAACATTGGATTTAATATAATTTTTTGTGCTCTTTTAATGATATATTACTTGATATATATTAATATAATTCAATTTTAACAATGATATTTTTAAAAAATCTTAAAAAATAAAAAAGTCTTACTTTTTTTGTTCGCCACTGTACTCTTTACTTGATTTATTGACTTTATTTGCTTCACTTAGATTTTAGGCGCGGAAAGATGATCAAAACAAACAAAGAATGCTCTATTCCACGCTCGTAGTGGAAACGAGCCTTAACTTCTAGAAGTTTTTAATGCATATTTATGTATTATTTTGTAAAATTTGAAATTTAAAAAAGCGTGTCCTCCTTTTGGTTCTCCTGGCGCACGTTCATATATCTAGTGAACATATTTTTTCTTCATTTCTCGGCTGATAAAGTCGTTTATGACGTTTCTTTATTGGCACACAAGTGCTCAAACAAATTGTGGCAACTTCAAACGGTAACATTTAATTTAATAATTACAACTAGAAATAAATTAAAAATTAAATCAGTTTGTTGTATAAGATTTTTTTTTTCTTAAAATAACTGAAATCAAGCTTTGCAATTTTGTATATTGATCACTGCTTGCTTACAACTGGTACTAAGAACTTGCTGCTTTTTATTTTAATAAGTGTATAGCGACGAAAGGGTAAAAATTAGGTATGGGTCCAATTGTTTAAAAAAAGTCTTAAATTCAAGCAAATTCAAATTTACGGGAGACAATCATTTCTCAATTCGTAAAACCAGCAAAATTGTTTCTCAACATTTGATTAAAGACTTTTTCGATAAACACTAGCTTGATATTGGCAGAAAAATACTCTGGCTCCTCCATAATGTTTTGTTTGCCAAGCTGTCTAACTATTGGCGACCAAAACTATTTAGTTTTAACTCAAAGTCAGATTGTGCTACTAAATTTTGTTTGCAGGGGTAACTTATACATATATGTAATTTGCTTATAGTTTCTCGGTTGCATTCTACATAAAGATAACTGACGCAAAACTTTTGTAATGAACCAGCAAATACGTGGTTCATGCATTAAAAGTTATTTGTCCTGTTGCTACAATTTTGGTAGGCCTGAAAGTTAACAAAAATTTAATTTTAACGTAATACTTGATAAATGAAAAAGCACGCTAGATAAACGTTGTTTACATACAGGTTCGAGTATTGGTTATTTTACCATACATTTCAACATTGAATCTGCAAATTAATAAATCCGACAATATCATACATCAAATCAATTTAATTGCCCCCTAAAGAAATGCTGAAAACCATTTTTTGTTTAGTAAATAATTACCAACAATCAACGTGGATTTAACATTATTAAAACTAGTTAAAATATACGAGATTAACATTAAAAAATAGCAAACAAACTCAAAACAACCTTTCTGGTAGAACTTTTATTTTTTTTAAATGTTAAGATTTACGTTACTTCAGGTAAAATGCTTACCAAACTTAATTAATTTTTAATAACATTACAAATATTTAAACATTATTTTGTAGCATTAATTTAACGATACCTACTTAAAGTTTAGTTAAAACACATCTGTTAAATAAAGTAATGCTTTGACAAAGGTTAATCGAACTTGACAATTTTTCCTACTCCGTAAACAATTTAAAGTATAACAATAAATTTTCTTTACCATTGAACATTAAAAAAAAATGGACAATATGAACGAAAAATTTAACATTAAATTAAGGTTTATATTTCATCTGTGGAGTCTTGTTCCAACCTAAATAAGTAGTTGTTTCGTACAAGCAATACGTTTTCGAGCATATTCGAGTCCATTCTTGAGCGTTGTGGAGACAAAATAAATTTTAAGCTGGAGAACGCTCTTTCCACGCTAACTTGTGTGGCTGGCACTCCGAATAATAAGGAAGCAAGTATGTACAACTTTGGAAATTGGTTCTTTTGGCTTCTCCAATACTTCAAAATGTTTTGATCTTTCTTTATCCGTGGCTCTTGTTGAAAAGCCTTTAAGTCGTTGCTAATGTCTAAAGAGCACTTTGCAACCTGTAAAGTTTAAAACTTGCTTCAGGAAAATTAGTTCTTTTCATAATTTTATAAACCATAAATGAGATAATACAGTAGGTCTACAACAAATGTTCATTAAACCGAATTTTAGTCATTTTGCATAAAACCATACAGCAAAAGATCTTCCATTCTTTTTTATTTCATCTCCATATTTATCCTCCTGACTCGCAGGAAAGCGACGGAGGCGCTAATACATAGGATAGGCAATTTTCCCGACCTGCTTCTGGAGATGCCAAGATATTGCTGTCCGCTTGTAATTTAATAGAGACATGACTGTAATTTAGAACTGCTTGCCAAGACCACCAAGTAGGGGAAAGTGCCGTAAAGTGTTTTTCCCAAAGGCACAACAGAATGGCGCGAGTAGGTTTTAAACCGAGATCATGTTGATCATAAGTACGGCGCTTTAACCACTCGACCACACTGCCGTCATTCTACTTGGTCATAGCCGTACCTGGCGGGGGGGAAGAGGGCAATTTCCCCCTCAACTTTCCAAGATTATTTTTCGGGCAGTGACAAGAAAATATTTGGGCAAAACCAGAATTTTTGGGCAACGAAAAAATACTACCAAATTTTGCTGAAGAGCTTTTTTTTTTTGAAAACATTTTGATTTTGGGACAAAAAGTGAGAAAGATGAGACTGATTTCAAGTGAAGACCTTTTTTTTAGAGAACACCATGATTTTAGGATGAAATTTGGTCTTTGTCCGAGAATCTCAGACAATTTACTAGAAAATCAGGATTCGGGCAAATGTCACAAAATTCGGGCAAAACTTTATTGCCCTCCCCAATTTTTTGAGCTGGTACGAGTATGCGATTGGTCACAAAGTCGCCACAACGATAAAGAGGTCGTATGAGTAAACTAAGCGAAACCAAATTTAAGAAAATTTATTCAAAAAACGACTGTAGCACTATGTTGATCCTGCCAAAGAAATCAAAAATAATTCTTTGAAAATAAAAATGCTACTATTTAAATTACTAGTTGCGTGTATCAATAATGTCAGGCCAAATAATTTGAAGCAAGAACAAAAGATGAAGAACAAAGTTCGTAAAATTATGGAGTTTACTTTAGTTTAACAAAACAAAATTTTGGCCTAGGTAAATACAATAACAGCTAAAAAAATAAATACCTTTTGTTTTGCTGATTCCAATTCATGCGCCTTTAACATCACTTCTAAATCATCATCGTCGTTGCCGGAGTTGCGTAAATCGGGAGATAGCCGATTTTGATCGGTAAAATTTATACTTTGAGATTTTAAGTTTTGCAAGCTAATCCAGGTATTTTGAAGATGAGCTATAGCTGATGTTTTTTCTTTCTCGTTCAACAAAACTTTATATCTAGGATCCAGAAAAATGCATGCCACAAAGACATCATTTTCCAGTAACGCCAATTCGCGTTTTTTTATAGAAGACAGCAATAACTGCGAAAACTCTGTTGGTGATGCCTTTGAAATTTCTAATTTGCACCTTAACCAAATTCCATAAAAGTCACCCAACGTAAGATGTTGTTACTGTAAAGCCTTGGCGGCTTTTCGGGCTGGTTCAAGAGCTGTCACGATTTCGGAAAACAAATTCCATTGTGACTCCAATAGATGCAGTTCAGCATTGGAGATGGCCATTTCTTGGCAGAAATCTTTTAATGAAAGTAGTCGCTGGAGCATATCACAAGTAGAATGCCAACGAGTTACACAATCCAAAATAGGCTTTTTTCGTTTTAATTTTTTCAAAATCACCATAATAGATGGATTTCTTAAAATTTTACACACATGGCGGGCTTTAGCAATGTCGCTTTTTAAAGAAGATTGTTTTAAAGCATCGTCTACAGCTAATTGTAGGGTATGCGCGGCGCAGCGAAGACCTCGAAGCATTGGGCGGCTAGTAGATTCAACAAAATCAAACGCTGCTAAACTTTCAAGCAATATTTCAATGTTAAAGGCCGAAGAATCAGTCGCCTCGCATTCACTGTCCTCATCAGAGTAAACATCGTTTTCAACATCGCTATTGGATGAAGCAGCTTGGCTTGTCCCAGGAGAATCTTCATCAGCAAATGCGTTTTCTTTAAGTTGCTCATTTGATAGTAGTTTTACAGATTTTAGCATGTTAGCGCCATTGTCAGTCGTAACAGTATAAATCTGACTTACAGAAATTTCATATTGCTCTAAACATCTGCCACGGCGTTTTTAATGTATTCAGCCGTGTGGCGATGGGTAAGTTCTTTCATCGCTATTGTCCTCAGAGTAAGCTTTCCATTTTTTATGAGCTGAATGTTGATACCTAAAATAGCCCTGTCCATTCGTGTCGCTATGTCTATTTTAAGTGAAATAAACTTTTCACGAATATCTTCTTTAATTTCTTTTTTTATTTTGCTTGCTAGCATGACAACTTCTTCGCGAATATTTTCTGCGTTGATGCAAATTTTATTTCCACTGTCGGAGAGCGCTTGCGAAATTGGATTTAAGTTTTCTAAACCCTGAATCTTCAACAATTTTAAACGGTCTTCCATTCACAGTGACCATTTCCAAGCAAGCAGTTCTTAATAAATGAGCATCGATTTTTACTCGAATTGTTTTAAAGAGTTTTTTATCCAAAGTTGTTTGACAACAAGATAAAGCATTTTCAGACAAAGATTCATTAGCATTTTTATGTATTTTCTTAGATTTTATTGATAGATTAATGAAATATTTTTCTTTGTATTTTTTAAAGCACTCCTGATGAAATCTTTTTACGTGTCTTTGTAAATTAGATGCGTGGTTTCCACGAACAGCTGTGCCACAGTCATCAATTTGACACACAGATGAATCGGTCGATATTTTATAAATGAAAAACTTTCGAATATTACTCAATTGCGTGCGCGGCATCTTTTTTAATATTAACATAAATTACCAGATTTAATATAGAATATCAGTAAAAAAACTGAAAAAAATTATGCGTAGTATTATATTAAACATTTAGCATATGTCTACTATGAAATTATACCACAAAAAGTAAACCTGTTTTGTTATACGGAAATAAACCCAAATTAGAAGTTGAATTGGTAAGGTTGTTTCGCAAGTTCCGTAAGAGCTGATTTAAATATACAGTAGAATGTCGATTATCTAAACTAATTAAAACCAGGCGTGGTTCGGATAACTGTTTTTTTCGGATAATCGAACAATCACTTATTTAGTTTGGTTTTAAGTTTACCACTCTTTTCGTCGCTGCCAAGTTTTTCATCCTTTTTAGAAGCAGAAGCTGCGTTGAATGACACTCTGTCGTTCACACCATGCTATGGCGTTGTAACCACCTTAGCGTTCGGATAACCGGCGTTCAACTGTGGCGCAGTATCGTGGCAATATTAAAGAAAAAGCTTTCACAACGAAAAAATTATTGCATCCCCTACATCAAATTTTATCAATAAAGTAAAAGGTTGGTGGTTTTGCAATTAAAAACAGCTATTATTAATGCAAAAATTCTAGTTAAATATCATCCAATTTTATAAACTTTTGTTTATTAAAACTTCTTTAGATACTATAAATAAAAAACAAAAACCGATGACAGTCAAACAAAAAAATGTTTGTTATTGAAGACGAATATTTTTTAATGGTAAAAAATTTTTTGCGCTTAATCATCATCTGTTTTTGGGTTTTATTTATGGTATCTGAAGAAGTTTTAATAAACGAAAGACTAAAAGAAATACAAATGAATTAAAATAAATTCTGGCGTTATCTAATCAATGCAAAGTTAAAAAGTAAAAATCGTAACTATTATGAATTGCAATCTCCATACTGACAAACAACTCAACCTTTATCTCTTCAGTAGAAAATTTTAGAAGCACATTTCAGACAAAAACTCCCAAGAGGTTTTTACGCACGAGTTACTTTATCAAAACGTTTATGACGAAATACATGTATTCAGGCAATAAAAAGTTTGAGTCAGCCAAATCTTCACTAAACAATTTTAAGAGATAAATTTTTGACGTAAAGTTGAAGCAAACATTGATGCAAATGAAAAATTTATGTAATCCAATTTTCACTGCTATAGTATTTTTAAATAAGCCTAAAAACTATGAACAGCTCATCCCGAATCAACCTTACTGCAAAAGTGAAGGCCTTTTTAGATTTTAACATGCAAATTTGAGCCTAATAAGAAGCTGAGAAATAAGAGAAAAGCAGTTAGCTTACAAAATATTACTTAAACTTCACGCTACAAGGCGAAGGTTAATTGCTTCTCTTCCTAATCTCAACAAATTTTCTTTAAAAAATTTTGTTTTTTTGAAAAATCAAAAATTAATTAACTTTATTGCATTGCTTGCTCAACATTATTTTTTACTCAATCTCGACTGTTAGGGATACCATCATGCTAGTGAAAACCATTTGAGGCAACTATAAGTTACACTGAATTCGAATCATTCGATAAGTTTACACTGCTTTTTTATTAAACTTCTCCACGCAACTAAATTTCAGTCGAGTGGCTCCCCAACAGCCTGCACTGTGCAGCTTTGATTTTTTAATGGCGTCAAATAATTTTGCTTCACCTACGATAGTTTCACTATGTTTGCTACGTCTCTATAGTAATATGTATTTTTTTAAAAGTATGGCACTGTAAAAAGCTTAAGAACAACTGCTTTAGCATATATTTAAAATTTCGCTTTCTTTATCTAGCAAGTGACATGTTTTTGCTTTAACTTCTCGCCTGAAAAAGTCGTTTATAACGTTTCTGTATTGCCACACAACAAGTATCGTGACCATTGCAACTGCGGAGACTTTTCAAAACTTGATTTTGATTTAACAACATTAGCAACTAAATCACTAACTCCTTTTTTTGCAGTTTGTAAACATCTGCGCAATTCACTTTGGTATTTACATTTTTTAAGGTGCTTTGCAAAATGCAACATGCCAGTACTGTGGTTTATTTATTTTAAATTATTTTAGACATTTCTCACATGCTACAAAAAGGACTTCTTTATCTCCATAAACACATTTTGTATGATGCCAAATTTAAATATGGCTTTTTTTTTAATCAATTAAACAAAGTTTACCAGCTTTTAACTTTTTTGTATATACGTATTTAGATTGCATTTAACATTGTCTTAACTATGCTGAGAATAATACTATAGTACTATTTAATAGGGTGGAGTGAAAATAATTTTTTTTTTGAAATTGAAAAAAGTGTAGTTCTAAAAACCTGCCAAACAGGTAAAATCTACGAAAAAAATTGGTTTTGGCGAGTTGCTACCTTTGGGGGGCTAGCAACCCCCCAAAATGTGTTTTGAGGGGTAAAATTTCCTAAAAATGTCGTAACTCAGTAACCGCTTATCGTAGAGGCATGATTTATGGCTCAAAATTTGCAGAATTATCATGTTTCTATATGTGCTAAGAGAAAGTTTTTGTCTATTTCCACTAGAAAAAAAGTTATGATAGAAAAACTGTTTAATAAGTTTGTTTGTTTGTACTTAACTAATAGTTATCTGAAAAGTTATTATTATTTTTTGCAGGTATATTGTTAAGTAATTGTGTAAATCAAAGCTTTGGCCAAACTGCGAAGTAGTAAAACATGAAAAGACGGAGTTCAACTTCTGTAAAGAAGATTTTACATAGTGGACACACTTTCTCTACCCGTGATAGTTTTCCACCAGGAGTATTGCCTACCAAGCGACATGTAATAGAACGCATTCTTCATTTGAAAAACTTTCGAACCTTCAATGCTGCAAATGACATTGCCAGAGAAATTTATGACAGATGGGTATGGTGCAACGTATATCCCATTCATCTGTACACCATTTCGAAAAAAGTTCAAAGTTTTGTGAATTGTTTCAGTGCACTTGATCGCTGGTCAAAGAAAAAACGAGGAGAAGCATTTTTACAAAAGGAAAAAGAGTTTATGTCAACTATTGATGAAATATTTGATGTTTTTTGTGCTGACGATAAGCAGCGCAGAATTTTGGAGAAACAACATGGTTTGAAAATGACAGATGATGATTATGCTTTTTATAAAGATCACCCTGAGAGCTATCCAAACTTGTGGAAAGTTGTCAAGATATTTTTTATTGCATTTCCATCTACTTATATGGCAAAACGTGGCTTTAGCGCCGTGACACAAATTCTCTCTAAGAAAAGAAACAATTTGAAAATTGAAAAAAGAGGAGATTTAAGAATGTATTTTTCAAATTTGGAACCGAACGTAAATGCATTGGGTAAAAGTCACCAAGTTTAAGGATCTCATGCAAAATGCTAAAAAAAATATGCTTATTAAAATAATACTTAAAGTATAAATTTTTTTTGTTTTATTGTATCTTATAATCATTTTATGAAATTATTCATTGTGTTCAAATCGTAGATAATTTTTTTAAATATAAAGAGAACCTAAAATGATTGTTTTATTTTATCAAACTCTTTTTACTTAGGAAAAAGATATTCATAGTATACACAAAAAAAATTTTTAAGGGGGCTATAGGTAAAAAAAAGATAGCTAAAGGGGGCGATAGTAAGAAAAAGGTTAAGAAACACTGGCCTAAATCGTCCCTTTTTTTTAATCCCCTTGAGTTGACGAAAATATTTTTCTTTAGGTATTGTTAAATTTTTAGGCCGAAAATTTCTTTGCAAAAATTCTTTTTTTATATATAGCTTTTAAACCGAATTATGAATAGTTTTAACGTAAGGATAAATACAAGATAATATATTTAATTTATCAACATGTTCAATATAACCTTTAAACTAAGGATGCACCAATATTATTAGCAAGGTATCGCTATCGGCCTTCTTTTGTCGATATCGATGTAGGGATAGGATCACTACTTTTTTGGGACAAAAACCGAAAAATTGGCGACGAGTTTAAGTGAAGACTTGTTTTGGTATGAAAAACGAGAAAGTGGAGGCAGATCGAAAGCGCCGATATTTTCTGGCTGATAGATCGGCCAATTTCTATATTGATGCATCTCTATTGTAAACGAATTAACTCTAATTTGAACATAGACCGACAAAGCGTTAATTAAATGAAAACATGTTACTGACTTCGGTTTGTTTTTTTATCACCGAAAAGCATTTAAAATAATTAATTAGTAAAAAAATAATTATATTAAACAAATCAATAATTTGGAAAAATTAATAAAATATTTAATCAAAAATACCCTTTCACATAGCCGTACCTGGCGGGGGGACAGGGGGCAATTGCCCCCAAATTTACAAAATTTGGGAAAAATTCAAAGTTTTCGGGCTGTAACAAGCAAATATTTGGGCAAAACCAGAATTTTTCGGGCAGCGATATGAAAAATTTGGGCAAAGTCAGGAATTTTAGGGCAGCGACAATTATCAATTGCAAGAAATAGTTACCAAATTTAGGTGAAGACCTTTTTTTGAGAACACTATGTTTTTAAGACGAAATTTGGTCTTCGTTCGAGAATCTCTTTTTGTAAACACTGTTTTTGTCCTAACCGTAAAGTACTAGAAAATTATGATTTGGGCAAAATTTCATTGTCCCCCAATTTTTTTTTGGCTGGTACGCCTATGCCCATTCATTTCGCTCATTCTAAAAAGCTTTACAACTAATTAAAACTAAAATAATACGGTTGAAGCAGATATATAAGAACAGAGCAGTCCAAAAACATCGATTCTCTTGCTTTGTAAATAGGTTAATGATCACAAATAAATTTGCACTCAAGACTAGATTCCCCACACCACTGCCTCAAAGTTATATAGTGCAAAGATATAACTTGTTCATAAAAATCACTTCTTTTGTTTCTTTGACTGGATCCAAATTTTGATTGACAATTCTATCCATTAATTACAAGTGCCATAAAATAACTATAATTTGAAATTGCTATCTATGGACAATTTCATAGATTTGGTAACTTCGAACATCTTTCCATGTCCTGGTACAATATAATCTGCTAAATTAATTATATTTTTTCGACTTTTTTTTTGAACTTCAATATTTTCACTCAAAGATTGCCATTGTGTAGGATCCTCAAAATCATTTTCGTTTTCAAAGATATCACCAGCGATAACAATTGATCCTTTATCTGTATTTTTAACCAACACTGATACATCAGCATTAGTGTGTCCTGGAGTAGCAAATACACAAACATCATTATTAAGGGAATATACTGCGTTTTCAGTCTTAAAGTCAAATGATTCATAAATGTTATTTTTAAATATATCATACCCAACAATAAATTTTGCACTATCAAATAGGTTCAAATTACCAATGTGATCTGAATGGCCATGAGTGCAAACAACCCATTCAATATCTTTACATTCAAAGCCCAGTTCATTTATGTTGGAAATAAGTTTTTTTTTATTCCATGGACCACTTGTATCAACGAGAATAGGACGAAATTTTCCTGTGATAAGACAAACAGAACAATCTGCAATAAAATTTGTTTTCAAAGGATCATTAACTGTATGACAATATCCTTGTTGTAAAATGTTTACACAAGTACTTAATTTTTGAGTGTGCTTTTCCATTATTAACAAAAAACATCAACAATAACATTAACAATAAATTTAAAAATTAAAAAAACTAACAAAAATATTTCAAATTAAATAAACTAAAAACACAAACAAATGTCATGATGATCATATCTAGTTTATTTGGTTGAATTGCAGAAAAACATTAACTGTCAAGTAAATACCCCAAACTGCTTTCATTACATCTATTGTCAAATATAAGTTTAGAATTAGAACCCTTCTCTCACAATTTTGCAGAAAATGTAAATTTGATTGAGATTTAAAAAAACTCCCCAACAGTAATTTATTTTTTTGTCCAATTTAATAAAAGTAGTAGCAAATTGATCATAATTTATATCACCAAAAATGAAAATCAGTATGAATAAATTCTCATTTGTACTGTATATGTGGAGTAAATCAAATTATTATGGTACCACTGCTAAAAAAAAAGTGGAGAGATCTTGGTCATATCAGTCATATATCATTTGTACAGGGTGTTCACAAAGTCTGGGTACATAGAAATTTTACTATTTTATTTATTTATGTTATTTTTCAACCCCAGATCGAATGATGGCTCTGTCTAAAGAAGAAAGAATCGAGTTGGTACTCTTTTTTTCTTCTTTAGACAGAGCCATCATTTGATCTGGGAATGAAAAATAACATAAATAAAATAGCAAAATTCCTATGTACCCAGACTTTGTGGACACCCTGTTTATGTCAGTTGATATATTACCTGGATTTGACAAAGTGAATTACATCAGACAAGCCATTGCAATAATCTGATTATATTTTTGAAGTTTTGAAAAAGTATTGAGTAGAAAAGCTGGTTCTTTATACAAGCTACTAACCTTTCAGTGGTGGAAAAGGTTTGCATTTCTTATTAACCTTGAAAAGCTGTTTTTTACAAAACCCATATTTGAAAGAGGTACCCATAGGATTTGAAAGAAATTAAAAACCAGTTAAAATAGAGTTTTTACACACAAATTTTATTATCTACCAGATGTAGATTAAGAATATCCCAGCAACTGGGAGACGAAATTTGACAACATGTTCCAAAACTTATTAGAAATCGAGTTAAACCTAAAAAGATCTCCCCAGACATCAATGTATAACCTCTCCAAATGCATCTATTTCAGATTCAGCTATTGGTCAATATCTGTAAGATAATAAAATTTGCACAAAAAATTTTGGTATTAACAGGTTCTTAATTTTAGCTACAGACTAATCTTTTCATCTGGCAATGCTTAAAGCCATCTTCATAGAGTCTTTTGAACCCTCTCTTTGTTGCCAGAAAGGGTTCATCTATGGACTGAAGCTTTTCCACTTGTGGTGCAAGTGAGCATGCAACCAATTGGATGCTTTCTTTCTCCAACCAATCACAGATACTGTTACCTTTGATGTCTTTCAATCTTACATAAACCATGATTTTCTTGCAATTTGTCATTGTATACGATTTTTTCTGACAAAAGGTTGCCAAAAAAATTTTTATAACAAACCATTCTTTTTAAAGACTACCAAAAATTAAGAGTTAATGGTTCTGTCAATACCATCAACTATTACAAAACATATTCATGCATCAATGATTAAAATTTTGAAATAATGTTTTATAACCAACATAGTCAAAGAGAAACATTTCTAATTCTTTAAAAACCATAGAGACATCTTAAAAACATGTAGATCAGGGATTCTTAAACTGAAAGTTGTGTGCCATGAAAATCTCAAAAAAAGAAACAAAGCTGGTGGAATATAGTAAATCTTATATTGTTCAATCCATACTTAGAAAAAGAAACACAAAGTTCTTGAAGTGACATCAAGGGTTTGCAACCCAAAGACACTTGGCATTACATAGCATTTCTAGGGTTATTATTGATAGTATTTCTAGCTTTGGTAAAAAAATTACTAAAACAGTCAAAAAATAAGTTTTTGTAAGTGAAATTTAATTAGACAAAATTTGACTTTAGTGAGAACAATAAAACTTATCAAAGAGATTCCTAAGCAACTGACACCAATGTTTGTACAAGTATCATGATATAACAAGATTCTGAAAAAAATGTTGGTTTTATTGACTTTAACAAGGGCTAAATGTAATATAATTTTATCAAAGCAAACAGTGACCAATTTAAATATCTGATTTAAATTCTTCATCAAATTAATCATGTATCCCACCATCTCAGATTTTAATAAAATTATCTTTTTTTTTTTTTTTTTGAGATTTTAATAAAATATCTTGAAAACCCATAGAGATCCCACTTTCATTTTTGGCATGCTGATAGTCCTCTATGTGAGGAACAAAATTATTGAAAAATTTTTTTTGCTTAGAGTGGGAGTTTTGGGGTCATGTGAGGTCAAGGTCACAAGGTCACAACAAAAAATAACTTTTTTATTTATATAGATACATTTGAGATATGAATATCATTAGAAAGCTGCTGAAAAGGGCTTTCCAATGATATTAACATCTTTGAAATCAAACAAAAAATAAAGCCAGGAGGGCCACTTTTGCTCGATCAGGGGTGTTCAAGCCGTGATTTTGTGTCTAACTTTTAACCTTCATATATCAAAAACTATTTGATTTAGAAACTTAAAATTTGGTGTGAGACATTTTCTCATCCAAACCTACAAACATGTCAAATTTTAGCAAAATCAGAGATGGTCGGGATAAAAATTCCGAAAAGGGTGTGAGTTGACATAGAATGTCCCTATTGAAACTAAAATCAACTATATCTAGCTCAGTGTTTTTCAAAGTGAGCCACTTGGCTCCCTACAAATAAATTCATAATCTGTAGAATGAAATAATTTTTCAATAAAGAATTTGAATAAAATGTAAGTTGATTCTAAATTATTAACTGATAAGATAAACTAGTACATTTTTATAATTTCACCTTCACACTTCATAAAAATTGTCTCACTATAAAGGTTGTTGTTGTTGTAGTATGGAAGGCCATTGACTCTGGGTCAAACACAAACTGAACTGGGGGTCAAAGGTTGATCCTTTTACTATCTCATGCTGCTGCACTGCTTGGATCAGACACTGGCAGTGATAGTGTTGATTCAGCCAGTATCTGGTTTTGTCATCCAGAATCATCAGACCTTGTGCTCCATTTGGTGCCCAATGCAGGCTACCAATACAGTGCTTAATGCCAATGTATGGGGCATGTTGTTGCAATTTGTTTAATGCACTCCACTTGCAATCCAGTAAAGGAGTAAGACCCCATTGTGCATGGATAAACGGTGGCCTTAACCCAAGCTGTTCAGAGCAAGCCCATTCCAACAAGCCTGGTATTAGTCATGAGTATGATAGCAACAAATTTGGATGTATTCTCACAGTACTCTATATTCCAACTATAATTCTTCCACTTGGTGACACCAGACTGACATGCAGTATTCAGCTCGAGTAGGCCAGAGATAAGAAAGCTATACACAATGTTTTGTAACCAGCATCCCATCCTTGCAAGTTGCCTCAGCAGTGTGATGTGAGAAGAAAACAATTTTTTAGGCAATGCCACAAAATAGAATGGCTGCAATCTGTTTAGTTTTACGCCAAAATTAGTTGGGACCAGACAGAAAGAAAAAGTTTATTGCTGTTATAAACCTTTAGCTCATGTTTGGCCTCTTGATTATTTAAATGAAAGGCTGCTCTCACCAACTTTGAAGGACTGAGTTTCAAATTCTAGGTCTGGAAATATACCAGAAAGTGTAGTCATGTCTTGACTTCCAAGTCTTTTCAGTCTTCAAAAGAGTGCAACAATGCTAGATCAGCAGCATTTGCAAACTTATTTTGAAAGTTTTCCTCATATTGGCTTAACTTTGAAGCATAAAAAAAACAATCTTTAATAAAATTACTAATTAAAGTTTAAAAAGAACTAAGTGCAAAAATGATAAAAGTTTATACCACACTATTGTAGTCTACTTGTTGCTTATATGTTATTTATAAATAAGTGCATATCTCTGATCAACTTTCTTCAAGCTGGGGGAGTGACCCCCAAAACCCCTTTTATGTGTACACCTATGCAAAGCAGTAATAAAAGTGTACAATATTGAGCATTACTATTGACAAAACATGCTGCCAAATTTGATGGCATTGAAGGGCAATTACAGTTTGATGAAATAGAGCAGTTTAAAAAGTTTTTGAGCATGCAAGAGGTATTTCATGCATATAAAAAAACATTGAGCTTATTACAAAACTTAAGTAATTGTGGAAAAAGAAAAAGCTTACAGTGATAGTGAATTCATTAAGAATTGTTCAAAGTTGTTTACTAGACATGTGTTTCAAGAAAAGAAATGTGTAGTGGATCAACTAAGTCTGTCTCAGTGTACAGTGACAAGGTAAATAGATGGTCTTTTGGGAAATATTGAACTTTGTTTAAAGCAGAAAATAAGCAAATAGTCTGCTTTTGATAATGGTTTGGGCAAGAGTACAGACGTGAGCAGTACTAGTTTGTAACTAGCAATACAGCTAGTTTTTCAGTTATATCAATTAATATTTTAACATTATGTGTAAATTGATTGGAAAATTTTTTTTTACAATACAAGGAATAATAACAACAGCTGTTTTTGCTTGGTACTAAATTGTCCGACCTGCAACATTATTACTATTGTACATTTTGGCCCATTAATATAAATGGTTGCATGCCCCTGACAGGTTTAACTTGACAGAAAATTTGACCTCACCAACTTTTGAAAGTATTTAGCAGCAAAAAACACTTTTTACTGGATTGAGAGCCAGCAAACATTTGCAGCATGAAGTTTTTTTCTGTCTCTATTAAATTGTACATTTTGACACAGTATTTACATGAACTATATAATGTGCTGTATTTATTTGAGTATAATGTGCAACATTTTGTACCAAAAATGTCAACGAAAATCTCGGTGCACGTTGTGCATTATACCTGAATAAATACAGTGTATTTATTTGAGTACAACACACAACATTTTGTACCAAAAACGCCAACAAAAGGCTCAGTGTGCATTATACACAAGTGCATGTTATATTCAAATAAATACTGTATATACCATATATCCCGGCGTATAAGACAACCCTTAAAGTGCAAAAACCCACCCTTAGAAATTGGGGTTGTCTTATACAACCAATATAAAAGTCATATCTTAATTTTCACATGAAGATTTTTTTATTTTATATGAAAAATGCGTTGGTGCGTAAAAATAAAGAACGTGCTGCGTTTTTCCCAGCTTTAGTTTTTACAAAAAGTGCATGCTTAAAGCATTTTTGAGATTCGTCATGCGCTAACGAAAAGCTCAATAAAAAGCATATACAATTACGAAAGAGCATTGGCGTGACATCGAAAAAACAAGAGAATGAAAAAACGTGCATTGATGCGTAAATCGGAAAAGCGAGAGAATAACATCAATATTAGGAAAAAAGTGTGTGTTGGTGTGTAACAAATGTAACTCTTGTAAAACATGCAAGAGGAGAAAAAAGTTATACGACTAAACAAACATGGTTTCATGATTTAGCAGTCATCTTATACAACTGATATATGATAAATGTACAAAATTTTATTCAAATTTTGTACCTCGTCTTATCTGATGGTCGTCTTATATGCCAGGATATACAGTACTTCTTATTAAATAAACCAGGTTTGTTATTTTGAACAAATCCATAAATAGGTGTAGCCAACCATGAGATAAAGCAGTCTGCAGTACGCTTGTTTTGGCTGAACACAAGATATGAATACAGTCATACTACAAATGTTATTTGTTTGTTAGATGTAAAGCCTTTGAAAGCAGATAGATTCTTCTGTATCATTTGACACTATAATTACATTTTTAGCCCAAGTGGTTTTCAAGTTAGAGCAATTTTCAAATTTTTAGGTTTTTTTCACAAAATATAGGTAGCACTACCAATATGAGGTGCAACTCCCTAAAGTTGCTTTTTTTGTTGTTTTTTGTTAATTATTCAGGGATCTAGACTCCTTTTTTTTTAATTTTTAAAAACAGTTTTTTCACTCTACTCTATTGTTTATTGATAAGCCCATGCTGTAATCTATTTAAAAAAACATGATCAAGCATGAACAAGTCAATAAAAAAATTTTTTGGTGGAGTTTGCAAATTGAAAAAATTTATTGATCTTCAAAAAGCAAAATTCATCAATCCATAACTATAGAACAAAAAGATGGATCATCCAATCTTCAGCAAAACAAACAATAAAGATCAGTACAAAAAACTGATAAATACTGTTGTCATTGGTGTCAGCAGTGTGGTCAAGTGGTTACAGACCTTAATCAACATGGTCTCAATTCAAAACCTACTTGTGCCATTCTGTTGTGTCTTTGAGAAATAGCAAGCAGTTTTAAATTTCAGTCCTATCTCTAGAAAACTAAAAAAACAAGTAAAAAATTTCAAGCAGACAGCAATATCTTGGCATCTTTAAAAGCAGGTTGGGGTAATTGCTTGCCCTACATATAGCACCTCCATTGCTTTCCTGCAAGTCAGAAAGATAAGTATCGAGATAAAATGAAGATGAAAAATAAAAATCTGAAAGTAAAAAATCAGATTTAACAACTTTGACACATACAGCAAAAGTGCTTTTTTCAGTTAAATTTTACATCTCACAAAAAAATAAAAAGTTTACAATCAATCATACATAACACTTGCATTCAGCTCGCATCTCAAATACTTTGCTAATTTTACAGTCTGCATTAAAACTAACTTTAATACATGTTATGATACATACTATACATCAGGATTTCCCAAACTGGGGTCTGCAAACCCCTGAGAGTTCATGATGACTGCACAAGTGGTCCACAACAATATGACAAAATTTGTCAAACATATACACCAGGCAAAGTAATCTTTACCATGAAATTCGAGACAGATTTGAAGTGAAAACTTTTTTTTCAGAGAGCACCTCTTTTTAGGGACAATTTTTTTCTTTTAAAGAGCATCCCAGTTTGCCCCTTTGGAAATATAGTATGCCTGTTTGTAATGATTTATTTTTTTAACGGATTTTGTGTTATTTATTTTTGGGTTTGTATTATCTTGTTTGTTGGACAGAAAATTGATGTGACATAAGATTGGGGGCCATGAGAAAAAAGATTTGTAAATAGTGGTCCATGGTCCAAAAAATTTGGGAAACCCTGCTATAGATTATACAGAGCAACATAAACTTTGTTTACATAATTTGCATTTCTTCAATCTTGATAATCTGACAACCTCACTAATCTAATTTTATTTGATAAAACGAAGTAAGTCAGGTTAACAAAGTTTGACTGTACGAAGTGATAAAGCTAAAATTTAAAGCTGCTTTATTAAATGCAAAGCAGAGGAAAATTTAATAAAATGTCTTTCAGGGCACAATTGAATAATGAGAAAAGTTGAACCAAGATCAATTGAATTTGTTTACCATAAATATAGTACTCTTATATATTTCACTACATTGCCAATATAAACTTTAAAATAGTCTGAAGAAAAATACAAATGGAATATTGAAACAAGGCATATGATTTGCAAATTAGACATAATCTTTTTGAATATTTTTTGCCTAAATGTCACAATGTTGATATCAATATGTAGATGATAAAAACAAATCACAAACTAAATTAAAATAAAAATTTAAGGTGTAACTCTAAGTTCAACTAGCCTTGCTCAAAAAGTAATCTATGCAATTTTTAAAACTTTTGATAAAAATAAAAATTTTGGGTCCAAAAAAATAGTATTATAGATTTTTGGAATTAGTTAAAATGGAATTAGTCAATCACTTTCTAACAAAAACTTTTTCTCAAATGCTAAATTAGTGATAGATCATTGCCATTATACACAATTTAAAAATACTAGATGAAATAACAATTTTAAAAGCATTTAAAAAAACTTTTAACAGCATCATCATTACCATACTATCAGAAAAAAGACCAAAACTTACTATTATATTATCAAACTAAAGAGTGAAAAACTTTAATGCAAAGGTGAATATAGCTTTTTGAAGGCAAGCAATAAAATTTACTGACTTTGTTTGTATTCTTAAGAGTATCTGGTTTTATCTTCAAATTTCTGATTATCATTCAATAAAAATTTTTATGACAGAGTAACAATGCAAACCTTTATTATTTGATATCTATAACATAAAAGTTAAAAAAAAAACTATTGTAAATCTAATACAAAGTTTAAATTTTTTTAATGAAATTATTTAGGTACAATTTTAAACATAACCACAAATTCAATAGAAAACTTTTTTTTTCAGTGCTAAAAATATTCACTATTCATTTCTAATAAAATCAAAACATAAACTTGACAATCTGAATATATATCATAAATTTATTTAAAAAAACCTGGAAATTGTAATATGACCACAATGAAACTAAGTACGTTTTAAGATAATTGATCCAACAAAAAAAACAATGCATGATATTAAGAAATAAATATTAGCAATCAATTCTAAGCATAAACAATATACCACAATTGTAAAATTTAGTTTTTACTAATATAATAGGAGAATGTGCTTGACTGATGTTGAGAACTAGCAAATTGTTTGGAATCACTTAAAGTTGTGTCCTGTGGATTGGAACATACTGGAGGACAGGCAAATGAAGAGTGAAGAGGAATTGATAATCTTGCTTTAATTGCTAGTAATTGGTCCCGTCTATAAGTCATTTTTTCTATTGAACTGTTAAATTGGGAATTTTCTTCTTTCAACTTTTTTAATGATTGCAGCAATTGCACAACTTCACTGGGTGCTCCAAATTCATGTAAAAATTTCATCAAGTCACTTTGTTGTTGGTCAAGTAATTGGTCAATTGCTGTTAGACCATCTGTTTTATTACATTTTGTAATTGGAATTGGTTTAGTTTTACCAATATCAGATGGATGAGATGGCTCTAAACTTGAATCACCAAATTCTGACAAAGAAATTACACTGTGCTTAGGTGCAGTAGCATAACCAATAGCTTCCATTTCTGACACTGATATTGGATGAGTAATTTTTGGAGGTTTTGAGTTATCATTGTTATTAACTTTTAGCTTTTTAGTTTTAAGAGATTTTTTAGTTTGCAAACCATCATTTGCAGTTGTTTTAATATTTTTTTTTTTGCTTTTCTTACTTTCACTATGAAACAATGATGCAATTGATTTAGTTTTTTCTACATTTAATAAATTTTCCTTTTGCAAAGCACAAGAAGCAACATCAGCAAGTGATGAAAGAGAAGTTGTGGAAGTTTTATTACTATCAATCTCTATATCTTGCTTTTGAATATTGCCAGAAATGTTCCCAATGCTTTTTGTTTGTAAATCTATATTTTTCAACTTTCCATCACAACTTTCTTCTTGTATAATGTTAGATAAAATTTTGTTTTTTGCTAAGCTTTTGTCATTTGTTGATGTCATGCTTAGATTACTTTCATTTAATACAACTGTGGAGTCATGATGGAGCTGCGGTTTAATACTTGCAGCATTGCTGAAAGGTAATTTATATACTTTAGCACAAGCTAAGTTTTTGAATGGACTAATTTTTTTTTGCTTAGAAAAATGATGCAAACAAAATCCACAATATTTAGTGGTGTTGCTGGCACCAGCAACTTCACACAGCAAACCAGACATTTGAGCACAAGTTACATGGAAACTAAGCTTGCAGCCAATTTTAGCACAATCCATACAAGCACCAGCATTTCTTTCTTGTCTATTTTCTTCTTCACAAATATAACAGCTTTTTTTAAATCTTTCTTCAGGTAAGTTTTTAATAACAATGGGCTCCATACTTGACACATTTCCGAACTCAACTTCAGGAATGTACAAGGCACACACAACATGGGCCCAATGATCAGGTTCATCAGCTTTTTTTAATGCACCTCCTTGGTATGGACATAATTTGCAAGACAGATGAACAGCAGTACCATGAATCTCACATCTGCGACAGTACCAAGGACCAGATGGAACTGAGACAATACCATAACAAGCTTGATGCACAGCAATAGAACAACCTTTTCCGTCACAATAAACAAGTGGATTTTCAGCCCAACCTCTTTCATCTAAACAAATGCAACAACCACCAAGCATAGGTTTTTCCAAAGAATCCATCATCTACAATTTAAAAGTCAAACTTGAATATCCACCAAAAAAACTGCAAATTTAAAAAATAAAGCTGGTAAAGTGTTCTTAATTGTATAACAACAATCCAACAATAGCGTTTTAACAAAATTTCATGGTAAAGCTTATCATCATTTGAACTGGGTGATACTGAACAAAAGCATCAAGCATATTACAACCTTTGTTAAAGATAAAATGGAAACTAAATTTCAAAAATATATAAACCAGATTTTGGATTGAAACTAGCAGCTACACACAATAATCTTTTAACAGAATCTTGCCATGTGTAACTGATAAAGGGTTTACATTTAAACTTTAAATAAATCGTATTTGGCATAATTCTATTGCTTGGGTAGCTGACTTGTTTGCTTTCCCTTCATTAATCTAGTGAAAAAGAGCAAATGGCAGGTGAATAATCAATTACTAACCTAAGTAGCCTCTTTCTAAATGGAATAATGTAAATGGAACGTAAAGCAGCCAAAAAGAAATATGAGAAAAACTAAAATAAATAAAGAGAAAGGTGAATTGCTTGTAAAGAAAACAATAGAATCTGATTGTATAGTAAAAAAAAGGCTTGTAAGAAATATTAGGAGAAAATCAACAATGTGATTTTTATAAACTTGAATTATGTGAAGTTTCCACATTTTCTTTAATCAACTTGGTATTGCATTATTTTATACCTTTTAGCCATTATAGATACTAAAACAAAGTCTTATCATATATTAGGGTTTCATTCACTGTTTGCCATTACTAACCTTGCAGGCTTTTGAGAATTTTCCAAAATTTTAAAGATAATGAATTAAACTCAGTGAATAGTAAACAGGAACCATTTATTGCTACTTAGCCTAACAAATTTTATTCACAAATTAGCCTACTCTGTTACTTATTGAAAAAGCACCCAAAACTTTAAATGCTATTATTTTTTGCATTGAAATATTAATTTAAGCAAAATAAAGAGCCAGATAATAAAATCGGAGATAGATTAATTTAAAAAAATCTTTTGAATGTAGAATTAAAGTTGCCAATCATAAATAATTAATTAAATTGCAATAATTATTATTAGAAACTTAGAAACATTGCTTAATTATTTTGTTTTTTAAAGTTTAGCTGAAAAATATTCTGCAGTAAGTACAGTATCTTTTTAAATGAGTTTTTTAAAGTCTGTCTGGTGGAATCTCAATATCTTTTAAAATTTTAAAAGCTACATCTATGCTACTGTGTAAATTATGGTTTCAGTAAAGCATTAAATAATACTATAGTATTATTTTCAGCATAGTTGTGAGAAAGTTTAATATAATCTTAAAACAGGGTGGTCCACTGAAGTTTTTTCAGCTATATGAAGGACAACAGAAACAACTGATACATTAAATGAAAAACAAATTTATTAGCTTTAATATGATGATAGATTTATTCAATATATCCTCATATCTCTCTAATAACCTGGCAAAGGCAAGAAATAACTTGGTCACATATGGCATGAACAGTTTCAACATAGATTTCCACCAAAGATTTAGTCAGTTTTGTCTTTAGAACCTCAATAATTGTGTGATTGTGATACAGTACAAGCCTTCTTCTCTAAAATGGACCACATCATAAAGTGTATTTTATTTAAATCTGGGAAAAATAGTGGCCAGAAGTCTTTGGGCCAAAAGGATTTGAAATTGTTTTTGCACCAGTCCTGGACCAAAAGACCATTCTGGCTGCATGAGAAAACACTCCATCCTGTTGAAATGTAATTCCTTTATTTCCAGTGGCTTTCTTCACCCAAGGAACAACTTCATCTTGCAACATTTGCAGATAAACATGTTGGTTTATTTTGACATTATCTTCAATGAAAATTAATCTCTATATTTATTCTCCTGACTTGCAGGAAAGTATCAGAGGCGCTATACATAGGGCAAGTAATTATTAGTGATAGGATAATTAATCAGAATCGTGAATTGAAAGAATTGGAATCACTATCAAAATTAAAAGATTTTTCATGAAAATTTCGATTCTTAAAAGCGATTCCTAATTTATTTATGTATTTGCCTTTTTTTATATTCCTCACAATCATTGAGCATGCACATATATGAAAAGATACATTTTCTTTTTTTAGAACAATGAACATTTTGATGTACATTCTGAACCTTTTCACTGCTTTCTTTACAGTTCCTTTCAACAGCTTAAAAATCCTAAAGGTTAATATCCCCTTATGACAGTGGGCTTCAACAATTTTATTTATTGTCTTTACCATGACTGTAACTGACACTTAAAAATCATTTAAATTTGTGGTCTTTACTTTACTTTGGTGACTAAAAAATTTTTAGTCAATTATAATTAATACGAATGGTCATACTATGAATCTGCCACAAATTTAAATGATTTAATCGTTAGGAAAGTATAATTTTGAAAACTGGCCCACAAGAGTGCAGAAGTTGGACCACCCTGTTATAGGCTAAGTGTATGGAATTAAAGATATAACTGCCAGTTGGTATGTAAGTCGCTGTTTCAAAGGTTTTCATACAGAAATCAAAACCAAAATGAAAAAATTTCAACATTAAAATGCAAGGTAACTGTGTCGTTACAATATTGACTGATGGCACAACTTTGATCTAGTTTTTACTGAAAAGATTTTATCACAAAAAATGTTTTAATTATGAAAGTAATATATTATTGGTATTTTTTTCTTTCTAAAGCAGGATTCCCACTGAAAACCGATACAAAAATGAAAGGAGAATCTCCGCGCATTTAACCCATAGCTATCCTATATAACTCTTATCATTAGCAGTTAAGACGGATTTTTGATAAATCTTTCATTCAATCTTTAATCTTATAAAACATGTTTTATGTGCATTTTTGCAAGCGCATAAAGTCAAGGACATATGGCTTGTAGATCGTGGCAAGAACATATTATATCAAAGGATTCGGAAAAGGGGGCAAAACAATTTTGCCCGAATCATGGTTTTCTACAATTTTACTAAAAAATCCAAACGTAACAAATAGAACTGAGCAGAATGTATTAGCTTTGCTATGTACCCGAAATCTTATTGCCCAAAAAAGTCAATTAATCGAAGTGCTATGTTTTGAAATAATCAATTTTATCCCATAAAAGACCATTTTACTATTTGATTCAATCTGCTATTTAGAGAATTGAAGTATTATAAATTGGTTCCATGCAAAATAACTTTCTTTTTTCCAAGAAACATTTTTTACATGTGCATTTTATGCCTCGAAAAACATACTCAGTGCTTGAAAAATCAGATTGTTCTTAGATTTTTTTGCTGGTTAACAAATTGAGATTGCAACGATGCCCCCATTGCTCCCCAATTTTCAAGACTATGTTTGCAGTCAAATGTAGGGCTAGGGAGCTGGAACCAGAGGCCGCCCGCTCTGGCTCCGGAGCCAGTTAATTTTGGAAGAGCTAGAGCCAAAGTCGGATTCAAGTTCTCATGTTTTGTGGAGCTTGGGTCAAAGCCGGAGCCATCAAAATTTTTGCTTGCTCCAACTCCTAGCAATATTTTTTTTCATATTTTAAAAGTCATTTAATTAATTCATGGATCTGAATGTGCACTAAAGAAAGGTAAATGGTGTGTTAGAATTTGGGTTGGGTGCCTATTGGGAGAACACTGATTTTGTCATGTAGGTGTTGAGTGTTTGTGTCTCGTTCGCAGCCAGTCCAGCAGCAATACACAAAGCTGTATTCTGAATGGTTTGCAGTTTCTTGATATTGGTGTTTAATGTAATTGTTCAGTCAAGGTTTCTCTCAGCAAGTAACATATTGAATAAGTTTTGGCTTGAAAAAATATCTCTTTTTTCTTGTGTCATATAAATAAATGGGAAATTAAAAGAAAACATGAACTGAAACCGTTTAAAATAAAGTTTCGGTTCAGGTTAGGTTCGGCAAATTTTATTTTTTGGGTTCAGATTCGGAGAATAAAACGGTTAATAGGTCTACAGATTTACGGATCTGATTCTGGTCCTATTGAGTTCAACTGCTTCGACGCCATGGTACAAATACTGATTTTTCCAAGGTTTTATTTTTTCTCTTTCATTTTGTTTTTTTTCTTTATCTACTTCGTGACGTCTGTTGAAACTGAGACATGAGACAGGGTCGAAATTTTGTTGACCCAACTTTTAATAAAACTTGAATCGACTTTTTCTAAGAAGTATACACTGTGTATCTATCCATCAAAGCAATTGCAATTGTAATAGAATTGTTAGTTTTTGTTTAGATATATAATTTTTGTTAATATAGTATGATACAAATATGCAAACAAATTCAAATTCTCAAACAAAATTCTACAAAGCAATGGATTCATGGCTTAATGCTTCTTCAATTATATTGACAACTCCAAAATTTAAAAATAGTTACATTAAAAAAACTGGTAAGGCTATAATTTTTATTAGAACAAAAATTGTTGAATAAAGTTTTGAGATTTGGCTATTTTATATGTCTGCAACATGTTAAGCAAAAAATGAATATTTTAATGTTAAAATAGTTTAATCTTTTTTGTTTTGATGTATTAGCTTCTAGATCAGTATTTCTCAAAGTGAGCCACTTGGCTCCCCAAGGAGGAATTTGTAACCTGAAGGGAGGAAAAATTGTTAAGGGAGAAATCAGGGAGGAATGTGAATGAAATATTGAATTTATTCAAATTCATCTATGACATTATACTCTGCATGCATAATTGCATATTAGAGTAAAAGCATCTGCCTCATAAGAATTTTGCTCTCTCACATGTGTATATGTGTACTGTACATGCACTGCACAATAAAGTTGTTAAACTTTTACTAAACATTTTGACATAATAACTTATAAAGTAAAAGCTCTTAGAAAAAGACTAGATACAGTACTGTCAAACTTCTTCAACAATTTAAACCATATTTTATTATTGCACTTGTAAAATTCTATTTTTATTTAAAATGTTTATTGTGACATATTTAGGTCACACTCTCAGTAACTGTAGATTGTGATTGACAAAGGATCTTTGAAGTTTTCTATCATTTAAATTCTCATTACGTAATTGTGAATTTAAACCATATTTTATTATTGCACTTGTAAAATTCTATTTTTATTTAAAATGTTTATTGTGACATATTTAGGTCACACACTCAGTAACTGTAGATTGTGATTGACAAAGGATCTTTGAAGTTTTCTATCATTTAAATTCTCATTATTATGTAATTGTGTTTGTCTGGCAATGGTAGTTTTAGGTCAAATTTGACACTTCTGGAATAATTGTGACGTTTCACAAATGACTTAATATTGTCTACAATTTTTACTGAGTATATATATATATATATATAGCATGCAGAAAATTTAATTATTATTATTAAAAATTTTTAATGGAGCAAAGTGGTCAGTTGGTCAATGTTGGTTGTGTTAGCCTGCATGGTGATTAGAAATTTGTGTTTCGAGATTAGACTTGTATTAGTTGACAAAGTGGTGTGATATTGTTGGTTTGTGTTGTTAAGTTGCTGTTTGAATTTAGTTGATTTTGTTGATTAAAGAGGTTTTGAGCTTTAAACCTTTTGTTCAAGTCTGATTACTAAGCATATTATAGTTCTTATGGTTGCAGCAATGTTATTTATAAGTCAAAATAAATAACAAATCAAACAGTTTTGTTACAGGTACTTTATAAATATATTAGTTTTGATTAGTGGTTAGTGCTATTTAAAAATTATTCAAATGCCAAAAAAAAAAAGTGATAGTGAAAGAAAATGTGTAAGCAAAGTTTAATAAAATTCAACAGATTATTTAAAATTTGGTTTCATTGAGGAGCACAGAAATGAAAGCAAACCATTTTGTTTGTTATGCAACAACACCCTATGCAATGATTTAATGAGACCAGGAAAATTGACAGAGCATCTTAAAAATGTACATCCTGAATATGCAGACAAATCATTAGAATATTTTAAACACCTAAAAGACAGTATGCAGAAGACACAAAGATCTTTCATTAAAATTTTTAAGGGACATGATGATAAAAAACAACAACTGCTAAAGGCTAGTTACGAGTTAAGCTTTCTCGTTGCCAAAAAATCTCGACCACACACAGATGGTGAGCAGTTACTGAAACCAGCCATTGAGACATATCTTAAAATAGTGCAAGGCAACAGCAGAGCTCATCAAAAACTTGAGATTTACATCTAAGCAATGATACAGTTCATCATTGTTTAGATGCAATTGCAAATGGTATCAAAACACAATTGGTGGGAATTCTAAAAAATACCAAGTTTTCTTTAGCACTTGATGAAACAACTGTTTGTAACAGTGAGGCTTTTCTTGCATATGTAAGATTTCAATACAACTCACAATTTATGGAAGAAATGCTGTTCTGTGAGTCATTACAGACTACTATTACTGCAAAAGATATTTATAACATTGTGAAAAAATTTATGACTGATAATAACATTCCATTCAACAATCTTATTTCAGTTGCTGCAGATGGTGCTCCAAATATGATGGGTAGCAACAAGGGAGTGGTGAAACTGATAAAAGACAATCAACCTGAAATGATAACTGTTCACTGCATTATTCATAGAGAAAACTTGGCTGCTGCCACCCTTAGCCCTGAATTGGATGTGTCACTGAAGAAAGTGATAAAAGTGATCATTCAAAAACTGAAAGACTTTTCAAAAAGTTTTTATATGATACCTTGCAGAAATTTGGTGAAAAAAAAGAGGATTTTCAGTTTATGAAGTGCAAAGAAACCAAGGATTTAATTTCTTATCTTGCCAATATATTTTCCAAATTAAATGTCTTAAATAAAGAACTTCAAGGCAAGCAGAAAACTTTAATAGACTGTAAGACTAAAATTTTTGGTTTTATCAGCAAACTGCTTTTCTTTAAATCCCAAATTTCAAAAAAAAAACTTCATTCAATTTTACCATCTTAGGAAGTGCAATCCTTCAGATAATGTTTTGGAGATAATTTCGGGGCATCTCTCCAACCTACACATTCATCTGAACTCCAGGTTCTTAGATCTGAAGGAACTAAAATTTCCTCTTTGGATTACTCAACCATTTTTGTTGAACATCAAAAACAATGATGATTTGGCTAGTATGAACTGCAGTGATGTGGATGAATTGATGGATCTTCAAAATGATGAGAGTGTTAAAGCAATATTTGCTTCTAAACAACAGTTAGTATGGTTGGATCAGCACATTGTGTCAAAATACAATAAAGTAGCAATAAAAGCACAACAATTTCTTTTGCCTTTTCTTACAACCTACGTGGTTGAAAGTGCCTTCAGTGCAGTTACAGACATTTTAAGTGAAAAAAGAGGTCGTTTCAATATTTGTAACCAAGGTGATCTTAGAACAAAGCTAACTTCCTTTGTTCCTTAGTATCTGGACATTGTTTCAGCAGTTTCAGATGAATAAATGAACATTTATGCTTATGTAAATTTGTGTTTTTTTTTTGGATCAAAGAGTGTTTTTTACTTCAACAAATGTGTTTTTCTATTCTCTTTTTTTTATTTTCTGTGGGGTGTAAATAACAGTATCTGAGATTTCCAAGGGAGGAATACAGTGAAAACATTAAGAACCAGTGTTCTAGATTGTTCTCTTTTTTAACCAAAGTTTCCATTTTAGTTAAAGCAGCAAGGCCCCATTTAAGAATTTGTTTGTAAGTGCTTTTTTTAAGAGCACTACAGAAATCATTCAAACAGACTGAGTGTCAAATTCTCATCTTTTTGCTTTTTAGTCAGAGTGATATTCCCATGAGTTATCCCAACAACATACAGAAACAAGAAAAAAGTTTTTCAGATAGCTTAAGCCCTGGTTAGGTTTAAATAAATAAACAAAATATTTAGAAATGCTTACAAATCAATTCTTACAGCTTGAGTTATGACTGACAATGATTGATTTTCTCCACACTTAATTTGATTTCAAATGTAATTACAACCCTGCCTCTTCTGGATGGTGTAAGATGGTTACAATAAACAATATAAGAAAAGTGCAATAGTTGTAAAAGTAAATGTAACTCATACTCTGTTTCCAAAAGCATTTTAGTTTAATTTATAAACTTTTTAAAAAGTTTTTAACTACTTTTCAACTGCTAAATGTTGTTTAACAGAAACAGATTTCAATGTGATGATGTTGAAAAGAAGTGCAAAAAGTTCTTTCTATGCAAATGCATATGTTTTTCCTGGCGGAAAGATTGACAAGGTATGGTTTTGCCAAGAGCATAAATTTAGTTTTTTGTTTTATAAAATATATACAGAAAGGGAATGTTGGTGAAGTAATTCAGTTAATTAGCAGATGTACACAATTGAATAGAAGAAATAAGTTATTTTTGTGCACCATGGACTTACAATGTCAAATTTAAAAAAAAAGATTAATGACTCTATTATCATCACAGATAATAGCAATAACTTTTGCTCCAACATCTTTCAAATTTTTTAGAATTGCATTTGTTCAATTAAATAAAGAATCTGCTCTCATCACTTTAATTGGCAATATTTAACATAAAAATTTTGGCCCACCAAACATGCAGATGACTGGGTAACTTAAAAATCAGTTGGCTAATTTGCTAGGATTGTTAATTGCTTGTCCAAAAACTTGACCTCTGTGCTATTGTAACATAAACTTAATGTACACTTTATCCAATAATAATAAGTAACATCGCCATAATGTTTGGCAGATGAAGTCAATCTAGTTAAAGTTGAAATGCTGGGCAATTCAGAATCTTGACAAAATCTGCAGTAGGCAGTTTTTGAGAGAGCAAAATAACAGAAAGCACCACAATTGTTGCGTTTGAATGCTTTCTTTCACCAACACTTTTAAAACCCATTATAGCAGCTTGCTCATGTAAAATAGGTGTATTCTGTTTGTGTGAAAAAGTAAAAAATTTTTAAATCTTAAGTCTGCTTTTTCTACTTGTGACCATCGTGTGATATGAGTTTTGTGATAATGAGGCCATAGTATTTAATTCTTAAATGATATGCTTCATAGGAAAAATTTTGTTTAATTTTTAGCATGAATTTAAAAATACCAGTGTCTTTTAAAAGCTCTTGGGATTGCAAATAAATTTCTTCAGAAACTGTACTAATAATCTAGGCGCATTGAAAATCATGTTGTGAAATGTCACTTTTAAAAGTCTTAACATCCAAAATTTTGTCTTAATTATTGAATGCAATGATTTCATCAGGATGTTGATTTCAAATTTCTGTAGAAGTTTTCATTGTTAACCTGGCTTGTGGAGTTGGTGTCTGAAGCAAACTAGGTTTTATACAAGTAAATACAGAAGGAGGATGTCGTGATCTTAGCTTGGTGTAGCACTGCATAGTTTCATAACCCTTTGGCCAATGCTTTTCATAAACAACTGTATTTTTCGAATCCAGCATGTTGTTACGTGGTATTATTTTTTACCAGTTTTCTCTTCTGTGTTTTTGGGAAGGCAGAAAACCTTTTCTTTCAAATCATTTTTGTAATTACCATATTTATTCAAGTATAACGTGCAACAATTTGTACCAAAAATACCAATAAAAAGCTCTGTGTGCATTATTCATGAGCGCATGTAATACCCAAATAAATATGACAAATTTATTCGAGTGTAACACGCAATATTTTGTACAAAAACGCCAACAAAAAGCTTGGTGCACGTTATACTTAAATAAATACAGTACCATTGTAGGTTTATGTAGACAGCCTGTATATTTAATAACTTTTAGTTATTTGTATTTATTTGTAATTAATAACACTTATTTGTATTTAATAACCTGTATTTTAATAACTATTAGAACACAAACAAATTTAAAAGGCTGGTTAATTCCAAAAAACTTAGCTAAAACAGTAAAAATTTAACATCTGTGGTTATAAATAATTACGGAAACCTAACATTTGTCAAATATTTTTCCAAATTGAAAAAGTAATTACTTACAAAAATCCAAATTCTATTTCTCAAGCAACAACAGCTTAATGCAGTATGTGCATGATTTGGTTAAATTAGGAATATTTAAACTACTGTTTTAAAATACCTTAAGTAAAAATTAATCCAAATATGTCAAACTAAATTTATTAAACTAGCGCTACTTTTTTAATAAATTAAGACACCCTTATTAAATTGTTTTAGGTTTTGCTTACAGTTTTACTTACTTAAATGCTTACAAGTTCCACTTCCAGTATGCTTTATAAACTGGCAATAAATTAAATAAATTGCAATATCAATCACGTAGTAAAGATGAAAAAATGCTGCAAAAATCTGTAGTAAAATGGAAACTATGCAAGAGTGAAAACATTATTTTAAAAGATTAAAAAAGCTGCTATAGTTTCCTCACAGTGTGTGTGCAGTTTGAAAGATAGTGAACAAATAAATGATTTTAACACTTTTAGATTGAATAAAGTTAGTTTGAACTTGCTATTATTGCCCAAACTAGCTTTAAAGTAATGTTTTAAGCTTGTATCCATTACAAGCATAAAATGGAGCATTTTTTTTTCACTGATCATTATGCTTAAAATCTAAGTAAAGCAAAAAAATCAATAGAACAAACAAAGAAATCTCCATTCCATGCTTGTAGTGGAAACAAGCCCTTTAATACACTTTAATAGCTCTGGTCATAAAACCTTGGCCTCCAGTTTAAAGATAAGCATGCACTATGAAATGGCTTGTAGTAGAGTATGCCATGTGTTAAACAGCTCTATTTCAAATTGTTTAAGAACAGGTAAATTATTCTGCTGAGAACCAGAATGAATCGAAGATAGTATGTTAGGTTACTTTATGGAAATCTCTTTAATTTTTTTTCATGGAAGACATTAGACAATTGTATATGGGTTTATTGGTTTTCTTCAAACCATTGGTATTGCAAATGACATTGTCTTTTCCTTCAGTCCTTCAGCAAAGGAGGCCATGAAGGGATTGCAATAAAGTTGTACATCAAGTGCAAGGTTTGTTCTGATTCGTGATTTTATAGAATTTTGAGTTCCAAAAGTTTTAAAATCTTTATAAAGTGATCTTGTTTTACAAATCACACTGATGTAAATCTCTACAGGTGTAAGAAAAATGATCAACCAAGTTCATGCAAATACTAATGAAAGTTTATAAAAGACCAATTTTAAAAACAAAGAAAAGAAATTATAAATTTTGGAAGTACTTTATCTTTAATATACATTCAGCTTTTAGTTTTCTAGTATTTAAACAAAGCAGTTTAAATTAATTTAGTTTTTGTTAGCTAGCTATACATAAAAAAAAGTAAAAAAATATACAAAAAGACATAAAAAAATTGAAAGAAATAAAAAAAAATCTTTCAGGTGAAGTTTTTTTGGTCTATTCTGACTGTTTTGTAGAAAAATCCTATAACATGCCAACTGGCCAAACTTAAAAAAAGGTTATATAAAATAAGTTATAAATCAAGCATGCCTGAATTGAAAATACCATCTACATTTTTTAAATCTGTGTGACAAAAACTGGAGAGACATATTTAAAATAAAAGCTGTCCTTCAACTCTTTGCCTATGATACACTCAAAGCAATAAGTTGCTATTGTATTTATAACAATGCCATGTCACATTGTGCCAAGTCTTAATTAATTTTTATAGCTGAAGCATATTTGATATGTCAGGAAAACAAAGTTATCTTTTCTATATGAGCCAATGGAGCCCAATGCAAGTGCTCTTAACTAACCCTTTTATGTTTCAAAGGTCTTTGCAAAAAAATGCAAAACATTTGCAACATATCTAGAACCAGTGGCGGCTCATGGCTTTCACTAATGGTGGGGCCAGCAAAACAATTATTGAAATGTCAAAAAGTTTCATTCGTAGACTACCTAAATTTAAAGGCGGGATAAATAAATTTTTAGCAAAAAATGTGATATTCGCAATCGCGATATCGATATTGTAGTATTCGCTAGTGAGTAATTTGACACCATTTACTGGAATAGCTTGTTTGAAGTTAAATTATTTTGATTTGGAAATACGAAAATCACACAAAATATAAATAAACTAAGCATGTTATTCATAAATCAAAATGAACATAACTGATAAACAACCACAGCTGTGAAAAAACATGCACTGAAAAGCAGAAACTGCTGTCTCACTAAACAATGCACAAGATCACCCAATATCAACTGAATAATAACTAATTCTTTAAGGCTGCACACGGACAGGCGCAGCTAACGTCTGCTTATAAGTTACGTCTGTTTGGGCCAGACATCGCTGGCCCCAATTTTGTGCTATTGACTTGCATAGTAAAATTTTCACAAAGCACGACGCGTGAGTTGGTTGGCTTTAGATGTAAATATATAGGAGTAAATGGGCCAGAATATGTGGGCCCCTCTGGATCGTTTTGAAGAGACTTCAGAAAATATTTGAAAATATTTCTCGTTGTTTTTCGGTTAACTGTTATCTTGGCACGCATGTAAACATTTTGATATTTAA
This sequence comes from Diplosoma virens, assembly GCA_963680785.1. Classification (NCBI taxonomy): domain Eukaryota; kingdom Metazoa; phylum Chordata; class Ascidiacea; order Aplousobranchia; family Didemnidae; genus Diplosoma; species Diplosoma virens. Next base: position 40,905,996 of record OY796882.1, on the reverse strand, counting down.
TATAGGGTTTCTCTTTAGAAATTCACATATTATTAAGTCAAATTTTTAGTGGGGCCCGGCCCCTGTGGCCCCTATGTACGAGCCGCCATTGTCTAGAACATTTTGTATCTTTGGCCTTTGACTTGGCTATCTGACTAATTTAATGTGATTTATAGTAGCTGCAAAAAAACATACTGTATCTCAATCAAATTTTCTCTCCAAACAAAACCAGTCTTAATTGTGACAAACACTTGCTTTGACTATTAAAGAAACTGTTATGTGAAAATTATTTTTTACAGTTTTACCAGTAAATTTCCCAAAACTTATACACCTGACTGCTCATACATATTTATACCATGTTATTACTTATTCTTTTGATTTGCTTCACAATGGCAAAGATATTAAATTTTGACCAATCATCAACAATTTTTCTAACCTGCTTTTAATGATGTTGATGTATTGCTGTGGTGTAAAAATCTTTTATACTTAATATTCATAGAATTTTACATGATTAAATTGGTTGAATCTTGGTACTAATTTTAGATAGCTTTAAAAAAGCGTGTTCATTTCTCAAAGACTTTTCATCTGACACTCATCAGGAGAACTCATCAGAATAAACTGGGAGCAATTCAATCATGCTTATAATAGAAATTCCTATATTCCTTTTCCTTTCCTATATAAGCATGATTGCATCGCTCTAAGTTCGTTCTGACGATTCCTCCTGATGAGTGTCGGATGAAAAGTCTTTCAGGAATGAACAAGCTTTTTAAAGCTATCTTAAAGTTTTGTACCACCAATAGACTGGGTACCAATTTCAATATAAAGCATAAAGCCAACATAGTTGTAAGATATTTGTTTCAATGCTGGCATTTTAAGTACTGACCTGACTCATTGTCAAAGCAAATAAACTTGCTTTAGTAAAGTTAGATAAAGCATTTAATTAATGTAAAATTCAATGTATTGCTTTTGCATAATTATAATTTTTATTAAAATGGCTTTGTTATTAAACTGTTGTATAAACTATCAATAATTCTCACTAAAAGTTTGTAATGACTTTACTAGAGTAAAAATTTCTAAAATTTTAATTAAACCTCTAGATCAGGTGTTAGCAGTTTCATAGATATCATGGGCCCAAAAACCAATTATTATCTTCATAAAAATAAATAATAAATTGGCCAATAATAAACAATAATTTTATTATTTATATAAAAAATAATAAATTGGTCAAAAAACCAATTTATTATATTATGCCACTTTTTAACTTTGAAAATGATTTAAGTTGGCTTTGAAACAAATATATTCACAATATTGCTTAAATCAGGGGTGCGGAACCTGCAACCTGCAGGCCAAATGCAGTCTGCAAGATTTTTCAAAGCAGTTTACATGTGGTTGGGAAGAAGCAAAGCCATCACCAATTTTTTGTAAGGAAAACAGAGAAATTATAGACAGTTTCCAAGTGATAACATTTTTTGTCTTCACCATAACTTTAGGATAAAATTTATGATCATATCAGTGAAGTGTTAGCAGGTCATGATTTGTGCAATGAGGTTTCCCCTTTGGTTTAAATACAGTAAAAGTAAATTATGCTGTTATATAAAATTTTTTCATTATATTTGCTTTGGCAATAGGTTAAGTTGATATTCAAACATAACCTTTGAAACAAAGATGTTTACAACTACGTTAAAGAAAGATTATTCAGTGGCAAGCCACTATGTTGGCAAACAAATTTGGCAGAAAAATAATTATTTTTAATTTAACTTTATTAGTTTTTATTTTGCTGATTTCATGGCTAATGATTCTAACACTGTGGGAAAGATAAATATGGCAAAGTTATTGCGATGCATCAAACATTTTGAAACTTGAATGGTGTCATATTTTATATTATTTTACATATTTTAAAGATTAAAATAGAAATTTACATATTTTAAAGATTAAAATAGAAATATTCAGTAAAGTTTATTGAAATGAAAGTGCATTCTAATATTCTAAATAAAAATATTTAGTTTTGTTTGCAGATGTTTACAGTTTATTGAAATGGAAGCACATTTGTCACTCCCAAAAATTAGAAATTTGCAATGGAAACAAGATTTATCACACATGAAAGTAATTCTCCCTCTAAATTCTGATGTTTACCTTTACCTACAGCATCACAATTATTAGCCATGATAGCAACAAAACAAAAACTAGTGTTGTTATATCAAAATTAATTGTTTTCCCCCTGAATTTTCCTGATTAAATTTGTTTGCCTATGAATTGGCTTGCCAAAAAATTTGTTCCACCAAATAGTGACATACCCAACTATGTTGGCTCTATGGTTCAAATGCAGAAGTTAAACTATGGTGCAATGTTATTTTTTGTACATTTTCTTGCATTAACTAATTTTCTTTTAATTTTAAATATATTGCTGGTTGGTATGTATTAATATAGTTGTATTTGTAATTTTGTAGGCAGATTATTCAAAAAAGTGGATTAATTTGTTTGATTCAGTTGACAAGTCTTTTGTCAAATATTTTCAAAAATTAAAGATAAATCAAATTGATAAACGACGATCACCAATGTTTTTATCGAAATCAAACAACAGTTTACTGAAAGAAGTATCATATAGGATTTGTGCTATTCGAGAAACATTTGAAGAAACTGGTGTGCTATTGACTAGAATGAACCCTGATGGTCTAGATAAAAGTGTTAGGTTTGTAATTACCTTAATTTAAAATATATTTGTGAGAATCAAGTATTAGAATTAGAAATGTACTGTTTTGATAGAGTTTTTGCACTATAATATTTATATTAAAGCATAAAATTTAGAAAAATATTTTTTATAAATTATTAGTTTTTTAAGTTTTTTAGTTTTTATGATCTGTAAATAAAAAAATTATTAATTGGTTGACAGTGATTATTAGACCAAAGTTTAGAAGCTGTTTTGTGACTTTTATTATAAACTGCTTATTTTGTTAAATACAAGGGTCATTCAATAAATAAGATGAATTTTTCGGTATAAGGACTTCTAATACTGATAGAAGCTTACTTTTTTGTTTTTTGTTTTACTTCTTTTTCCCATGAATTTAATTTGTTTTGCGGAATTAAAAAAAGTATGAGATTTTTGGCAATTAACAAAGATGGCCAACATGCTCCAGGATGAATAGCAGTTAGTTATCAAGTTTTTGGTTGCTAAAGGGTGAAAGAGTTGAAATTTATAGGAGAATGTCAACTGTGTATGGTGCCACATGTTTCAGCCAAAAAAATGTCTACAAGTGGATTGTTTGAATTTCACTTTATTTTTGTATTGTTTGAATTTCACTTTATTTTTGATTCTTTAAGAAAGAGATTATCTGCTTTTTTGTAATTAAAGATTTGATGTTTGCGATGCTGCTGCACCTTTATTTATTGAATTTTTTTATAAAAATTTTGTGGGGACTAGAAAAAGAAATGCTTGTTGAGGATGTTAAATTTTTTTTTTTATGTTGTGGACTTCCTTATTAAAGCATGTGAATTTTCTTGATCTATTTTCAAAGCTTTGCTTTTTTTCACATATGTTAATTTTTTCATATCTACCTTTTTTAACTGCTGATTGATTTTAAATATGTTTTTTAAACTCTGGATCGCATCAGTTTTGTGACAAATATGATTAAATTATTTGAGTTAGGTACTTTTTTTGTCAGATAGATGGTTATAGTTTATGTTAATATAAGATGGTGTATATTCAGATTTGCAATATGGCCAGTATTTTTCTTGGATAGATTTAGGGTTTGAAAAAAAAACAGTCTGCTTAAAATCTTAGATTACTTTTCTGCTGTTATTTGAGATTGTTGATGCAGAAAATTATTGATATGCTTTTTTTTAATTTTTTTGACATGTTGGCCACCATAGCCCATGTGGCAAGTTTACAGTGTGGGCAACATGCATTTTGTTATTATTTTTGCATAATTTGAAACATTATTTTTGTATTAATTGCAGTTTTAAACAAATGTATTTGTTCTTATAATTGTATAAATTGGAGATTTTCCTAGCAAGTTGGATAAGTTTTTTATGGAATTTTTCAATTTGGAGCAGAAATATCATTTTTTAAAGAAGTATGTTTTTTTATTGGTGTGTACCCTATATGTACACATCATGCATCTCTATACTACTGTTTAGCATGAGCCTATATGGCACACATTGCTACCAACATGTTAATTACTGTTCTTGATTTGCTGTGAATTATTGCAAAACCATTGTCTTTGCATAGTTGCAGGTGGTAATCCTTTATTGTCTTTGTTTATTTAGTAGGTATGATTCATTTATTTTACATATGTCTCATTGTTATAACCACAATGTACATTAAAAAGACTGCCTTATACTGCAGCATTTAAATACAAATTACTTTATAAGTAATGTTTTTAATTTTAGATATGCTAATTTTCATGAGTTTAAAAACATTGCTGAAGTGACAGAGTGGAGAAAACGAGTTCATGAAGATGCTACTCAATTCGTAGAACTTTGTGCTAAATTGAGGTAGCTTATAAATGTTTTTTTGTTAATAATTTCAATACAAATGTTTTTGTACAGCCAATCTATATTGATTTGATTTTTTAATTTTGCTTTAAGCAAAATAACCATTCTTGGTAAGCAGCTTCTCCTTTTAGAAATTTGTTGTGTTTTTACCAACTGCATATCAAAAATTACTCAGATAGATCGAGCATTCAACCTGTACTTCTCTGCTTGTAAGTTGGAATGCAAGCATAATAGATTTGGCCAAACAAAGAAGAAAAGCACTTAAAGTATAAATCGTACAAAAAGTTGTATAAATAATAAATATATAAACATTTATTTGTTTAATCATGGGGAAAATAAATAGCTTCATAACACCTGACATAGAAAAATTCTGACTCTGATTTTTTTGCCAAGTTGCAAAATATTAATTAAATATATTTTTATGTGTGTTTTTGAAAGTTTGATTTTATAAATAAATGATTCCAGTTTAAATCTGAATGTAAATTTTTACTTCCAATAAGGATGCTGAAGAAAAAATGTTAAATTTACTCTAATCTTACAATTACAGATAGAAAAGCAGGGTATTAGTATGCTTTTTTGATTTTTAAATTATACTACCTTAATTGAATCAAATAGTGATTAACTCAATGTGGTGTGATTGAAAGTATTCCAATAATTTTTGGCCTTTTGTAAATGTTCTTATGGACAAATTTTGATTAAAATATTGCAGAAACAGCAATTTACATCAGTTTAGAGAAGTATAATTGTGTTTTTTTATTAACAGTGAGATGGCTTACAAACACTGTTAAAAAGCATTATTTTGCATAACAATTTAATGCATTATGCATTTGAAAAAATAGTTTTATGCATCAGCAATTATAATTTTAAAGTAGATGTTTATTTAACAAACAGACATAAAAAGAAACATTTCTCAAAACCATGTAGATCAAGAATTTTTAAACTAAAAATTGTTCACTCCAGGGTCAAAGGTGTGAAATGACTCCAGGAGAGGTGCAAAATTGGCAAAATGTAGTTAAACGTATAAAAGTTTCATGCTGGTTCAATAGTTATAAATAAATAGTTCTTAAAGAGTAACAATGAGTGCAGCCCCAAAAGTTTTAGATACCTGGTAGAAATTCCAAAAACAATATATTTAAATCAGGGGTGTCCAACACGTGGCCTGCGGGCCACATTTAGCCCGCGTAAGGGTTTTGAATGGCCCGCAGAATATTTTTTGAAGAGCTCTGTCCTGCCCATTTTGGCATTCCATGTGCAGACCTCATTTTATCCTGTTTTTTCCGAGATCGCTAATTTTCACAGAAAATCATGAAATCCGAGATTGATTTGTTGTGAAGATCTTTTTTTTTTTTTAGAAAAAAAGAGACAAAATTCAGAAAATCGGGGAATGATTCAAATTGAAGATCTTTTTTATTTAGAGATCATTACGATTTGGGACAAAAATTGGGGTGTTTTATTTGTTTGGCCCGCCAATATTTTTGATGAGCCAAAATGGCCCTTGGATCAAAAAAGGTTGGACGCCCCTGATTTAAATCATTTATAGCCACTTGAAAAATTGCAAAAATCAGCAATAAATGAGTTTTTGTTTAAGATAGCTTTAAAAAGCATGTTCATTCCTTGAAGACTTTTCATCTGACACTTATTGGGAGGAATTGTCAGAATAAACTGAGAGCAATCTGACCTTGCTTATATAGGAAAGGAAAATGAGTCTGATTGGTTAAAAAAAGGCAACCAATCAGGAATAGAAAAGAAAATGAGAGTGTGTCTGATTGGTCAAGAGAGACAACCATTCAAAGGCAAAAATAAAAGAATAGTAATGAATAAGTTTTAAACTGTAAAGAAATTCCTTATGTTGACTAGGTCAATTAGGTTGAAAAAATTTGATAAAAGTAGCTTCAAGAGTGGAAAGGTGGAAAGAAGTATGTCCTCAGGCAAGGATAGAGAATTTGGTGTCACTGTATTGGCTGGCACAGGAAGGGTTTTTCAAAAGATGCTGTTCAATAGCAGAGTCATGGGCAATGATTTGAGAAGTGCTGTTTTTCTTGCAGGTACGGACAAGATTAGAGCAATCTTGGGAAGAATGATGGTTTCTGATCGACTTGGGAACATGTTGTTTAATGTGTTCTTGCTAACTTTGAGATGTACATCCTATGTACCAACTATCGCAGTGGTACACATAAATTGATAAATAACGTTATTGTGGTGATGGGCAGGTAATACATTCTTCTTGGTTGTGGGAAGAAGAGGCCTGGTTGTAAAAACAACACATGTTTCAACAGCAAAGTAGCAATGCTGAATGGCTGTAGTAATTTGCTTTTCAAATTTAGTGGAAACGTTTATCAGCCATGGAAGATGGAGATAAACCAAGCATTTCTTGGGTCCATGTTGAGATGACTGATTGAATTGTCAGATCTTGATAAATGTGGATATAATAATATGGTTTGGTTAGCCATTAACAACCAAGATAGATTGAATTTTGTCGAGCTTGGCCTGAAGCTGCTGCTAGAGCAGACAAACATAGCTCAGTGAACCAGTGTAGCCACAAGATTGATTTTTTGCTTTATAGGGCTAAAAGATTCCCAATGTAGGTATTGGCCGGTAAAGATCTATTTCCTATACACGGATCTGATAAATCCAGTTTTGTGCTTCTCAACCAGAATGTCAAGAAACAGGAAAGAAGAGTTAAGTTTTTTTCAAACATGAAACAACAAAGACTGAAGAAGAAATTTTTCACAATCATTTTCATTTTCAAAAACTGTATAGGTGTCATCAATGTAGTGGTAGTAAATAGGAGATTTCTTCACGTTGAGAAAGAATCTGGTTTCTTGGTAGCCAACAAAGACATTAGTGAAGGGTGGACTCAACAGGATCCCAAAGCAACACCATCAATCTGTCAACACATAGTGTTGTTGAAACTGAATTCAACTGACAAGGTGGTTGTTTGCATCAGCTAAGAGAAACGGAGGTGGTACTAGGTCATCATCATAGAGAGCATTGGCACAAATTTTGATAGTTTCTTGCAGGGAAATGTTGGTAAAAAGGCTGGAAATATCAAAGGAACAGAGAAACAGTGATGAAGTAGGAAATTGAAAATTTTTAAGAGTTTCAGCAAAGGTAAAAGAGTCAGGTATGCAGTTTGTAGAAAAAAGTTGGAGTACAAAGTCAAGGAGAGAAGTGAGCCATTTTACAAGTTGATGCTGGGCTGAGCCAGTCATGGACAAGATGGGGCATAGAGGCACATCCTTCTTGTAGGTTTTGGGCAAACCATATATATGTGGGTGCTGAGAGCCTGTAGGTTGGATAACTCTGTAGACTCTAGCAGGGATAAATTGTTATTCTTCTTAAGTTGCAATAGTCGACATTATATTTGAGACTCAATCTTGGCTGTGTTGTCACTTTGACAAGCCAGACCAAGATTTTTAAATTTGGAAGCATTGTGAAGAAGTGTGTCCATTTTCAAAACATAGTCATGCTTGTTTAGAATGACAACACCAACACCTTTGTCCAGTTTGGTGATCAAAATATCATTGTTAAATTACAAAGATTGGACAGCCTGAAAGCACTTTTTTGTCATGAAGAAGTCTCCAATGTCTATGGCAGTGTTTTTCAACTGCTGTGCCATGGCACACTAGTGAGACTGTGCCAGGTGTTCCACAGAAAATTGTCAAGTTTCATTTAGGTATATGGCTAACTTTTTTTCCGTACTAATTTTTATATAAATGATATTAAAAAAATACTTAAATTAATTTTATCATACCTAGTCATATTATAGGCCTTGGCTATTGTATAGTAGGTAATTGTTACTTCATTGATAATAATTTGTATTTATCAAAAATGTCATTAATAATGATTTCTTCATAAATTGCTACCTATTTCAGTTGAAGTTAATGTTAAGGACAATGGTACATAAGTGTACCATGATTGTGATTGTACCACTTTTGTTAAGGCATTTTAATTATAGTTTTTAAATGTATATGACATCATTACAAAACCTTATAAATATATATGTCATTCTATTTTACAATCCAAGTTTTGAATATTCATTTAGCAGATTTTATAAAGGGACCTATAAACTTCAGCATAACACTAAGTCTAAAATAGTTTGGCTAAAATTTTAGGCAGAACTGCGTTAAGACAAGTAGTAGGGTAGTAAAAGTAATGGATAAATTTTTGAATAAAAGTCGAGAAGCCGAACTTGAACCTAACCAAGATAATACTTTCCCAGAAGAAATTAATAGTATGAGCAGTGATCAAGAAAAAGCAAAAACAGTGATATGGAAAAAATACAACAAAAGTTATCTTTTGTTTGGATTTACTGTCACTGCAGATGCCACAAAACCTACTCTGTTGTGCATAGCATGTGGTGAAAAGCATGCAGCAGTGCTATGGTCTCAAGCAAACTTAACACCATCTGTAAACTTAAACACCAGTTGCTGGAAAACAAGCGGGCAGACCAATTTCTACACTTAATCAAACACATAAAGAAACAGGCCAGCTTTATAAACAAAGCGTAAAAATAAATGAGAAAGCTCTCAAAACTAGCTTTCAAGTAGCTGAACTTGTAACCAAATCAAAAAAAAATACACACTATAGCAGAGTCATCAATATAACCTGCCTGCTAAAGCCATTGTAAAAGAAATCCTTGGCCCTGATGCTGTTTAATAAGTAACTAAAGTCCCTCTCTCAGACAACACAATTAGCAGATGTATTGATGACATGTCTGTAGATATTGAAACTATTGTTTTGGAAAAGATTTGCATTGGCAAACATTTTTCTCTGCAATTGGACGAGTATACAGATTTAAGTAAAAATGCTCAACTATTGGCCAACGTGCATTTTGTGGATGGAGATATTATCAGGGAAAACTTCTTATTTTGCAAAACACTAGTAAAAACAACAGGAGAAGAAATTTTTTGTATTACAACAGAATATCTTGAAAATGGAAATCTGCAATGGGAAAACTGTATAAGTATCTGTACTGATGGGACTGCAGCTATGGTCGGATGAAATAAAGGTTTTGTCAGTAGAGTAAAGAAAAGAAATCAAAATGTTATCTCTAAACACGATTTTTTGCACTGCAAGGCACTTGTTTCCAAAACTTTGTGAGCAGATCTAGTTCCTGTCTTAAATGATGTGGTGAGTATGGTAAACTTTGTAAAGATTAGACCTGTAAAAAGTTGCTTGTTTGCTTTGTTGTGTGAGGGAATGGGAGCAGAGCATGCAACATTACTGTTCCATACGGAGGTGAGATAGTTGTCATCGAGCGAAGTGCTGGCCCATGTGTATGAGTTTTAAGTTCTTTGAACAAACTTTCTTTAAGAAGTAAGAAGGAACTTAAGCAAGAACTTAAACTTTCTTTAAGTTCTTCCCACAACTAATTCACACAGTCTTCCTGCAGTCTTCCTGCAATGTCACACAGTCTTCCTGCAATTAACTAACAAAAGGTCAGATTACACACAGCTGCTTGCAAGTGATAAATGGTGTGCAAAGTTGGCATATCTGGTGGATATATTTACCATCTGAATAAATTAAATACACAAATGCAAGGTCAAAAATCTGCTTACAAGTACCAATAAAATTAACAGATTTCATTCTTAGCTGCACTTCTGGCAACAACATGTGGAAGTTGGCAATCTTGAAATGTTTCCACTCACCCAAAAGCAGCAAAATGCCAATAATGCTGCCCTTTGTGAGATAATAAGCAAACACTTGAAAATTCTCAAAAACAAACTGTTGTTTTATTTTTTGTCAGCTTGCACAGAACACTTTGACTAGGTGAAGGACCCATATGGTTCATCTGCAGTTGCTGGACTTGACATGATGTTGCAAGAACAAGAGGAAATAACTGAACTCTGGCAATATCGTAGTTTGAAGCTACGTTTTGCAGAAGTACCTTTGTACAGTTTCTGGATAACTGCTGCAAAGGAATTCCCATTCTGTCAAACAAAGCAGTTTCAATGTTGCTCCTGTTTTCAACAACATATTTGTGTGAGCTTAGCTTCTTAAACCTGACTGCTATAAAAACAAAGAACAAAGAAAGATTGACAGCTGTCAAACAAAAGCTCTGCGTGTGCCTTTATTCAATTCCTGCCAGAATATCCAATTTGTGTTTATCCAAACAAGCCCAATGTTCATACTAATTAAATTATGTTGAAATATAAATTCAAAATTAACTTTTTATTTTGTAACTTGTTATTTTTAACTTTACATTAGTAATGTGCCGTGACATTTTTCTAAAGTAAAAAATGTATCGCAACTGAAAAAAGGTTAAAAAACACTGGTCTATGGGACTGCCACAGTAAGCATGGGCTAGGTTAGGCATAGCAGGCTTCAGGCCAAGCTCGACAAAATTCAATCTATCTTGGTTGTTAATGGCTAACCAAATCATATTATTATATCCACATTTATCAAGAAGATCTGACAATTCAATCAGTCATCTCAACATGGACCCAAGAAATGCTTGGTTTATCTCCATCTTCCATGGCTGATAAACGTTTCCACTAAATTTGAAAAGCAAATTACTACAGCCATTCAGCATTGCTACTTTGCTGTTGAAACATGTGTTGTTTTTACAACCAGGCCTCTTCTTCCCACAACCAAGAAGAATGTATTACCTGCCCATCACCACAATAACGTTATTTATCAATTTATGTGTACCACTGCGATAGTTGGTACATAGGATGTACATCTCAAAGTTAGCAAGAACACATTAAACAACATGTTCCCAAGTCGATCAGAAACCATCATTCTTCCCAAGATTGCTCTAATCTTGTCCGTACCTGCAAGAAAAACAGCACTTCTCAAATCATTGCCCATGACTCTGCTATTGAACAGCATCTTTTGAAAAACCCTTCCTGTGCCAGCCAATACAGTGACACCAAATTCTCTATCCTTGCCTGAGGACATACTTCTTTCCACCTTTCCACTCTTGAAGCTACTTTTATCAAATTTTTTCAACCTAATTGACCTAGTCAACATAAGGAATTTCTTTACAGTTTAAAACTTATTCATTACTATTCTTTTATTTTTGCCTTTGAATGGTTGTCTCTCTTGACCAATCAGACACACTCTCATTTTCTTTTCTATTCCTGATTGGTTGCCTTTTTTTAACCAATCAGACTCATTTTCCTTTCCTATATAAGCAAGGTCAGATTGCTCTCAGTTTATTCTGACAATTCCTCCCAATAAGTGTCAGATGAAAAGTCTTCAAGGAATGAACATGCTTTTTAAAGCTGTCTCAAACTTTTGCATTGCCAATTGACTCTTTGAGTTTTTGTAAATTTTGCCACAATACAATTTTGACTCTTATTTTTATCTATAAAACTCGTTAAAAAGACTCTTGATCTACTGCAACTAACATTGTATAAGTTTTATGATGAAACAAAATCCTTAAAAATTTTTACTTTATTGACTTTAGATCACCAGGCCCTAATTATTATAAAAATTTTAAATTGTTTGAAATATTTGTATCATAGGTCAGCAATTACTCTTTCAGTTAAAGTTTTTTATTAATTTTATTTGCTTTTCTTATTTTTCGTCGATTATATGAATAAAAAAGTGAAATCACAATTTTTGTTGTTTTATAGTTGTGTACCAGATGTATGGGCCTTACATGAGTGGTGCAACTGGTTGACACCTTCTGAAATGATAAGCAAGTACTCAAAAAGATATGATACTGTCTTTTATAAAGCTGCTTTAAACACAGTTCCTGATCACTTTCAACATGATGACAAGGAAATCACACATATAATAGTTAAGTTATTTTTATAGTTTTTTGTCACTAATCAGTTAGCCTAGGAACTTGTGAATCCTACCAGAGTGCTAGATTAATGGCTCTAAACCAGGGATGTCCAACCTTGTTTGTGGGCCACATTTCAAATTGAGCTAAAGTCAGCAGGCTGCAAAAAGATTTTCACTTTGAGTCAGACTGATTTGTCAATTTTCATCTCGAATGTGTACTAAGCAAACTCGCAGAACTTATTTTGGAAAAACACTTCGATACAGGTTTGAAAATATATCTAAAAACTTGGAATAGGCAATGGGTTTTATCAAAATGTTAAGTAGGCTGTAAGTTGGACATCCCTGCTCTAAACCAATAATAATTTTTCCAAAACTATATGAATGGCATAAAATCATGTCACTTATTATGGGAATGTTAAAATTGAAGTTACTGATTTTATCAGTAAACAACCACAAATGCATTACTATTATTATAACTTCATGGTATTTTTTTATGTATAGAAAATTGTAGAAAAAAATTTTTGCAGCCTTTAAAAGTTTGAGGTTTTTTCAGTTTAGCATGTATTGTATAATTACTAGTATTTTAAATTCAATAAAGTTTTATTAAAATAAAAACTAATCATTCTGTAAGTGGACAGTGAAATATTTTTGCGGTAAATAACTTAATTTAAATGCAATACATAAATTAATTGATAAAATTGGTCAAAGTTCAATGGTCCAAATATTTAATATAGAAATTAAAAATTTAAAACAAACTAATTAATCATGAAAAATTGATTTCAACCTATAAAAGTAATCATCAGTTTTTATTTTATTTGAATAAGAATAAGTATTTATTAATGAATTTTTGTATTGCAATTTGATCAGTTAAATAAAATTATCAATTTGACTCAGCTGAAAAGGAAAGTAGATTTCCTTAAAAGACTTCTAACTTAATATAAATGAATGTAATTTGTAAAATAGAATTTTTGATTCTGTTGTTATTAATGAAATTAAACAGCATTGTGATAACTTTTTTAATATTTTTTCAGTTAAATACTCCAGATGAAATACTCTCTGCCTATTACTCTTCTAAAATCACTTGTGGCCCTCCTCAAGTATATGAGTTGTCAAGAATTTTACAGTTTAATAAGCATTGTGATTTAATAAAGTGAGTTTTTTGATAATATAAACTTTAAATTTTTATATGAATGTTTGGATACTTTGCATGAACTTTTTATAGATCAATAGTTTTTTTAAATTGTTCATATGATCTTAGAACTGCAGTACATGTTAGAAAAAAGGAATGTTTAAATTTTAAACTAGTTGAACACATTTTTATTTATTGGAATTTAAATTTACTAACCATTTCCAACCTCACTATTCAACTTTCAATCATTTTTTAAATTATTATTTAAAAGTTTTGGTGTCATTGTTTGCTAAATGCTTTTTGTAATGCTCTTTTGAGTAGCTATCACATCAATTGGACAGAGCCAGAATAAATTGTTTTATAGTCTCCAGGTGTTTGAAATAATTGTTCTGTGCAATGCATTCTTAAAAACAAAAAAATATGCTACTGCTTTTTTGTAATCTCTTAAAAGGACACACTAGAAACAGTGCAATCTTGTTTGCAATGCTAGTTACATAAAGATTTTTGCATGTAAACCAAATTACTACATATTTTTGTTTACTTTAAATAATAGCCCGATTGAGTGATACCTAATTAAAAAAAAACTTGTTCTTATATAAAAAGAGTTCATTTACATATTGTTGTTGTTGTTGCTCCTTCTTCCAAGGATCTTGGAAGAACCATTTCTTAACTCTGTAAAAAAGCCAATCTAGACTCCCACTCTTGGATAACCTCTGCTGCTTTCAAAGGCTCTTTTCACAGACTAGTGGTGTTGTATTGTGTGGTACTTGACTACAGTTAAACAGGTGGTTAGTGTTGTGTATGTGTTTTAAGCATAGTGGGTATTGTGGTGTGTAAGTATCAGTGTTTGCTTTCACCACCAGTTGAGAACCTTTGATGTAAAGGGTGTGTTTGTGTTTGAGTCAGTTGTTTAAGTTGAGTAAAATGAAGCTTAAAATGGGTGCCCATTGGAAGGTCACTGGTTTTGTCATGTAAGTGTTGAGTGTTTGTGTCTTGTGTGCAACCAGTGGCAATAAACAAAACTGTTCTGAATGGTTTACATCAGTGTGGTCCAAAGCTAAGAGCATGAAGGGCCGCATTAAGGTTTGAAAAAGCTTCGCGGGCTGCAAAGATAAAATCTAGGTCAGGGTGGTCCAACTTCTCCACTCTTGTGGGCCACTTTCCAAAATTATTTGAGTTTGCGCGCCTCAACCGGCTAAAAACGCTTATTTTCATCTCAAAATCAAGGTGTTCTCTAAAAAAAATAAAGGTCTTCAACTGGAATCGATCTCTGAAATTCCTATTTTGGTCCCAAAATCAGGGTGTTCTCTAAAAAAAATAAAGGTCTTCAACTGGAATCGATCTCTGAAATTCCTATTTTGGTACCAAAATCAGGGTGTTCTCTAAAAAAAAAAAGGTCTTCAATTGGAATCGATCTACGAAGTTCCTATTTTCGTCCCAAAATCATAGCGTTCTTCAAAAAAAAAAGGTTGCCGCTGCTTGTAATCGACAAGACTTGTGCAAAATTGTTCCGCGGGCTGCACAAATTCCATTCGCGGGCCCATAGTTGGATCATGCTGGTTTACATTTTTTTTTGTTGGTGCTTGATATGATAGGGATTTACCAGGTGTTTGCATATTCAAAAATGGAGTGAGTGATGGCTTTCAATCTGCTAAAGACAACTAGTTCCTTTTGCTCACCCCATTTGGTGGAAGCAAGTGCTTTAAAAATTTGTTTGTTTTCTTTTAGTGATGTGACATTTATGTGTTGTGAAAATGTTAGCTTTGGGTTTACAGTGATTTCAAGAATTTTTGGCTGTTTTGTTGTTGTTAGTGTTTGATTGTTTAATTTAAGTGATAGAGTTGTACCATTTTCAGCTGGGTCTGGAATAAAGAGTGCAGTTGTAGTTTTGTCTGTGTTTATATGAAGATTATTAGTCATGCAGAATAGCCAACTGGCTGCAGCTGACTGGTGCAACTCAACTAATCATAGCCAGTTGTCCTAGACAAGTGGTTTTTAACCTTTTTCATTCTGTGACCAAATTTCCAACCGAAAGTAACTTAATGACCCCTTTCATGAACAAAATTTTAATTTCGTTGCAAAATTCTGGTGATCTCTAAAGAAAAGGTCCTCTCTTTGAATCTATCTTGGATTTCTTAATTTTCATTCCTAAAAAGTAATGTTTTCTAAAAAAAAAGAAAAAGTTTTTTACTTTGTATCTGTCTCTGATTTCTTTGTTTTTATTGGAAAAATTATGGTAAACTCTAAAAAAAGAAAAAAAGGTTTTCACTTTAAATCTATCTTTGATTTCTCATATTACACAGGTCTACAAAATTTCAAAAATTTTTTCTTTCTTTTATGAAAATAGTCATTTCTTATAGATTTTTGGGCGCTGAATCCGAAAATGACAATAAAAACCTTTGATTAGCTCTCGTTTTTGAAATATTTTCAATTTTAGTTTTCTATGAATGCATACATTAACGCTAGTGCAACAACAGAAGCGCTTATGTTCACAATCGCATTCTTTTAGCTTTCCTGTTGTAAGACAATTCTGGTCAATCTCGGGCAAGTGTCCAACAGTAATCAGCTAACATTGGTGGGCTCCATTTTCCTTGGTACCATTTTTCCATGACTGCAATATCCTGGTGGAAACGCTCCCCATGTTCGTCACTTACGTCACCACAGTTTAAAGGAAAAAAATCCAAGTGCGAATGTAAGAAGTGTATTTTCAAAGATATGTTGCACCCCATATTTTTGTAGGAGTCTATCATGTGTTCCACCAGTTCAATATAATTTGGAGCTTTTGTATTCCCAAGAAAGTTGTGTGCCACATCTCGGAATGCATTTCAGGCAACTTTCTCTATTCCAGATAAAGTGTGATCAAAGTCTTCATCCTTTAATAGCTTGTTGATTTGAGGTCCAATAAAAATACCTTCTTTGAGCTTTGCTTGGCTTAATACAGGAAACTTGTTGCAAATGTACTTGAAAGCTGCTCCATCCTGATTCATCGCTTTTATAAAATTTTTCATTAATCCAAGTTTAATATGCAAAGGGGGAAGTACTGTACAATCTTTGATGCTTCAACTAGTGGAGTGTACTTCACATTTTTTGTATCTGCTTTCAAAGTGCTTCTTTTTGGGCACTCCTTTTTAAGGTAATGTTCATGTCTTGCACGACTGTCCCATTCACACAAAAAACAGCAATACTTTGTATAACCAGGCTGCAATCCCAGCAGTATTGCAATTACTTTAAAGTCACCACACAGTTGCCAGCAGTACTGTTCGTAATTTATGCACTGTAAAAGTTTCTTCATATTTTCGTATGTTTCTTTCATATGAGCTGCATATCCAACGGGAATTGATGGCAATATATTTTTATTGTGCAGCAACACAGCTTTTAAACTTAGTTTTGACGAATCAATGAACAGTCTCCATTCTTCTGGTCTGTGGGAGTACCCAAATTCTTGCATAATACCACCAATATCTGTGCAATATACGAGTCCCCCTTTCATGCTAAAAAACTGGGCCAAAGACTGTTGACGTGTACAAAAACTACAAACTTTGACACCACTTTGAAGCAAATTCCACTGTTTTAATCTGGAAACCAATAGTTCCGCTTTAACTTTCAGCAAATCCAAATCCCTTACAAGATCATTCAGTTTACTTTCATTGATTAAATGTGGTTCAGTAGTAATACCAAATTCTTCATTTGTGGATATGCACGGTTCAGAAACGCTACACTCTTCACTGCTTTCTGCATCGTCTGAACTCAACAGATCTATTTCACGTGGTTCAGGAATAGGTAGCTCGTCACTGCGACGAACAGGACGAATTGCAGATGGTATGTTAGGATACTCTATTACAGACTTCTTCTTCCTGTTGAATCCTTTTTTCATGGAAGGCATGAGACAGAAATAACAATCGTTTATGTGATCCGTAGGTTCTCTCCAAATCATTGGCACTGCAAATGGCATTGCCTTTCTTTTCTTTTTTAACCACTCATTAAGGGCGGTCACACAGGAGTTGCAGCATATGTGAGGAGCCCAAGGCTTTTCCTGATCTCCTACTTTGCAACCAAAGTACTGACGATAAACCTTTCTTGTTCTAGCGGTGAAGACACGCTTCTGCAAAGACACGGTGAACTCCCCACAGATATATCAGAAGTTATCTGCAGAATTTACACAGACACAAGGCATTTCAAAATATACTGATTGAAAGCTACTTTAACAGGTTATCGTACTTGTAGTTAAAAGAGCTCAATTCTAAACAAAAAAGAACACAGTGGAAGTTTTTGGATATAACTATGTTACACAGGTAGTGTACTTTGCAGTATATTTGCACCTGTTAAAAGCCTTTTATGCGTAGTGTAAGTTAGGTAAAATTTTGCTGACTAGCGTTACCTGTTGTATTTCACTGTTTATCACGCACATTAACTACGCTACACTCTTATGTAAACTCTGTAGCTGATATAAACCAGCGAAATGTTTTCACAGCATTTGTGTTATCTTGGGATATGCCCTCCCTAATTGATAACTTTATTTCATCTCTGTAGCTGAAAAATTTATCAGTATGGAAGGAATGCACTATGTATTTCCATCTTTTATAAGCCTAGCTATTATCACAATAAAACATGTGACCTACCTCTTTTGAAACATGGGCGCCTGCAGTATGTTTGAAAGGGGCATCAAATGATCTGTGAAGGGGTTTAAATGTAACAGTCACCAAAGGCCTTAGGTTATTAAAAAGGTAACTTGGTAGTAACTTGGTGGTTGTTTTAAAAGGGTCTTCAAGCCTTGTTATCTAAAAGAGGTACATTTGTGAATGAACTAGATAAACAGGTATTCAACTTAGATTTCTAGGGGGTCACCTGTCCCCCTAGCATATGTTGCTGGTGCCCATATCTTGAAAACTAGAGCTAACTGACAATTTTAAGGCTCATTTTCGGATTCAGCACCACAAAATTAGTAAAGGGCAGCTACTTTCATCCTAGAAAGAAATTTTGTGTTGACCAGTGTTAGTGTTAAAAAAAAAAGTCTTCACTTTAAATTACAAAATTTTGTTTATCAAACATTTCTGCAATCTCCAGAATATAGCCAAACAACCCCCAAGTTGAATTGTCCTAGACCAGCGTGGTCCAACTACAGGCCCGTGGATGGAATTTGTGCGGCCCGTGGAACAATTTTGCACAAGTCTTGTCGATTACAAGCAGCGGCAACCTTTTTTTTTGAAGAATGCTATGATTTTGGGTCGAAAATAGGAACTTTGTAGATCGATTCCAATTGAAGACCTTTTTTTTTTTCTTTAGAGAACACCCTGATTTTGGGACCAAAATAGGAATTTCAGAGATCGATTCCAGTTGAAGACCTTTATTTTTTTTAGAGAACACCCTGATTTTGAGGCGAAAATAACCGGTTGAGGCACGCAAACTCAAAAAATTTTGGAAAGTGGCCCACAAGAGTGGAGAAGTTGGACCACCCTGACCTAGATTTTATCTTTGCGGCCCACAAAGCTTTTTCAAACCTTAATGCGGCCCTTCATGCTTTTAGCCTTGGACCACCCTGTCCTAGACCCTTAGTTATGGCCCATTCATAGATTTTGTGAAGATATGGTTAAATGAGTTGTGCTTTATCATGTTTGGTGTGAGATGCTGTGATTGTTTTGTCATTAGCATATTCTCATAAGTTTCAAGCCCCTGTCAAACCACTTCAAGATAATACTAATCCTGTATGTCATTTATCACTCTCATTTAAATCACACAATGTATTTGGTTTCTGTTTCTGTTGAATACTTTAGTTCAACTGTTAGATACTATATGTTGTGTTCACTTGATATGTTAATTTATTTTGTAATTTAGAGTATAAGTTAATTAAAGCTAATCTTGTTTGTGTTGTAAATTTATGACACATATGTTGTGATTTGTATGTTTTTTTGGGGGGAGTGGAATGTCAGAGGTGTAAATGTTAAATAATGTTGGAAGCCAAACTCCACCTTCTGTTATTCTAGTGCTGATTCATTTGAGTTTTGTGGAGTTGTGATGAGTGCAAGCTTATTGCTCTTTTATATAGGTTGCTGTAAACTTGATAATGATGTTTGGAATGTTTGTTAGCATGATTTTGTGTATAAGTTTGTACATGTTCACTGTGTCAAATTCCTTGCTTATATACAAAGTTATTGCTACAGTGCATTGTGGAGGCATTGGATTGTTGAAGCCTCTTGTGATTTGGTGGCAAATGTTGTGCAATGCAGTGTGTGTTTAGTGTTTGTGTTTGAATTCATGTTGATGAAAAATGACTGGAATGTTTACACATCTGATTTACACATTAGAACTTTTTTCATTCCCTTAGCCCCCCAAGTCAACAAATGAAGATTAAGCTGGTGCTAAGGATATCCTGGAATGATTCACTATTTTGGAATATTCTGGAGTAATTATTTTAAAACTGGAATATTAAATCCAATGACCACTGTGTGTTTTTAGTCAATCTTAACTGAATTTTTCTCACTTGAAAAAGAAAAAAAATTTAATATACACAATTTCAAGTCTCAAGAACAACAAGTTTTGTTATTGCCAATAAAAGATAGCATTGCAAAATCCAAGTGAATGCCTGATATAAAATGAATAACTTAAAGCAAAAAAGCTAAAAATTGTTCAGTATAAAATTCTATAGTTATTGAAAAACACATTTTCAATTTAAATCCTGTTCAACTCAATATTCCATTATAGGCATCTCCAATTATTATCACACAATTGCACTCTTCTACCACCACTTTTATTACATTGAGACCAAACACTTTTTACTATGATTCTCACTTTTCTTTGATCCTCTAATGCTGGGTTTCTAATGTGAGGGTTCATGTTGATCTGTCCAGGGAGTCCACAAGATATTTTTTAAAAAAAGCAGCATGTGGTTTATGTTGTGCTTTATGTAAAACCATTCTCAACATGAACAAAGCTTCTTAGCCATAAGAACATCTAAAAGTTTAGAAGCAGATGTATTGCTAAAGATAAATTTTTGTGGTTTTTTAAAATAATTGGTCTTTTTGTTGGGTTTTACATAATTTACTAAATGTGGTCCATGTACTCAAACAAGTTAAAAAAACCTTTTTCTTTGGTTGATCCAGATTTAAGAGGAGAGGACTGCTTCAATAAAAGACTTTTTTTGGTCTTCTGTTTAAATCTAAAATTTTTAATTTGTAGTTGAAAAAACAAAAAAGTCCTCAGTTGACATTGAAGGTGAATAGTTTGTTTAGTAAGAATGAAAGCCCAAAAAAAGATCTTGGCTTGCTGTTTAAGATAAATACCACTTGCTAGTATTTTTGTTTCAATTTGATTTCTGGGGGTTTACTTTCATCAAAAAGATATAGCAATTTATAAAAACTTCATCCTTCACCTCATCCCACTGGATTTGCTTATAGTCTTCAATTTTGTGCATGGTCATCTCACATGCCTCCTTCCAGTTACTTTGCCAAATAAAATGTTCTGGGAAGGCTGCTACTAAGCCATTTTGCTTATATGGTTAAACTTTCTAAGCTGAGATCTTTTAGATGAAAGAAATAGAAACTTGACATGTAGTGATTTGAAACTCAAAGTTACAGATTTTATTAAGAAAAAATGTTTTTGAAGTTTTTGTGAAAATTTTTTTTGTTTTTAATAAAAAGTAAGTCTAGAAAATAAGGGGTTTTTGTCAATAAAAGCTTGCTCACTAATACATTACAGATTTTGATCAATTGATATGCAGTAACTTTATGAAAATACATAATATATTTTATATTTTTTGTACTTTGAGCCTTGTTAGATCAATTATGGAGTGGTTATTAATTTAGTTTTTTGTAATCTTTAGTAATCAATTTGATGTCAATTCTGTTACTGTGACAAAATGGCTTTGTCCCAAAGTAATTATAATGGAGTCTACTGCAGTGGTGTGCAGTCAGGGCATGCAAGTCATGCATTGCATGACCAAATTTTTAGGAATTGCATGGCAAACTTTTGCACGATGAGGTAGATATCATTAAATTCCATGAGGAATATTACTTGCTTCAGATGAAATCTGAGGCCAATTCAAAACAAAGACTTATTTTTTGTGTTATTTTTGGAGAATATCATGAATTTAGGACAAAAAGTAAGAAATTGGAGACTGGTTAGAAGTGATAATCTTTTTTATTTTTATTTTTTTTTAGAGATTGCTGCATTTTTATGACAAAAAGTGCATTACCTGGAACAACTTCAAGCAATGACCTGTCTTTATGAGAGATCATTGCATTTTTAGCACAAAAAATGCATTACCTGATGATTTCAGGCAATGACCTTTTTGTTTTTGTTTTTTTTTTTAGAGATCACTGTATTTTGAAGATGAAAATTGCATTACCAGGGAATGACTTCAAGTGATGACCTCTTTTTTGGAGAGATCACCTTGAATTTAGGACAAAAATTGGTCTTGAATATACCCAATTTTATGACCTGGCTTTGGCATGCCAATTGCATGACTAGTCTCAGATGTCACTGCACACCACTGGTCTACTTATGCAAAAAGAGCAAACTCATGAACAAACCATGGATAACAAAAGGTATTTTAGTTTCTATTTGATGCAAACACAAATTATTTACCAATTAAAAAGAAACTAAAATGGAAAAGTGCTGTATAAATTTATGCCAACAAATTGTCTCAAATCAAAGTTTTATCAAAAAAGCTTTACTTAAAACAAGAGATATTAACTCCAGTCATGATATGTGCAAATTTTGATGTATTATAAGGACTTGACTACCAAAAAATCAATTCTGGCTTTTTCCAATAATATATGTATAGATGGTCAAAAAATTGAAACACCATTAAGTATTGCAAAAAAATTCAATAATCACTTTTTCAAAACTGGCAAAATTTATATGAGAAAGTCAAATCTTTTTTATGTAATTTTTGTCAGTATTTATGCAACTGTATTAGTTCATATATATTTAAATCCCACAAGTGCTATTGAAATTCACTGTGTAATCAGTTAAATATTTACAAAAGTTGTGGTTCTGATGGGATAGAATCAAAATTTATTGTGCATGCTTCTGATGTTTTGTCCCAGTGTTAGCTATATTATTTAATGTTTGTTTTGATTTTATAATTTTTCCTGCCTGTCTTAAAACAGCTCAAGTTGTTTTTGTTTATAATGCTGGTGATAAAGGTGAAGTAACAAACTATAGACCAATTATAATATTATCTATTTTTTTTAATTTTAGAAAAATTAGCCCATATGTTAATACTTGTCTTTCTTTTTTAAAGTCTCAGTTTTAATGTCTATTCAGTATGGATTCTAACTACTAATTTTACAATAGATAATGCTGAAAAAAGTTTATATACAGGACATGTATTTTCAGATTTTACCAAAGCATTTGATACTGTTAATCATCCAATTTTACTTTATAAACTTGAACATTATGGAATAAATAGTTAACAACTTATTTTATTGCTAAAAATTTTGAATGCCCTATCAATGACAATACCAAACCAAGATCAGCAAGGTATTTTTAACCTGATGTTGCATCATCAGAGACATTAAACCCACTACATTTATTATAAATGAGCAAAGTCTTTACAATTTTTACTTAATTTTTAAGTTAATATGTTACAATTAATAATACCACTTTCCACTAAATTCCATAAACATAAAAGTTCCTTAAAATTCCATCTTTGGATCACTTTTTTTTTGCTATATATTAATGATATTCCTAACTGATTGTACTTAGCATTTATTTGCAGATGACACTTTGTCTAATAATGGGAGTGCCATCTATAATACTTTGTAAAACCAACTTAAATCAGAACTTAATATATTTGCAATTGGACATCTGCAAACAAAAAAATTAATGCTAAATTTGGAAAAATCACAAATATTGAAATATTTCGTTGAAACTAAAGTCTCTAAATGTTGATTTAAATATTCAAAGTCCTGCAGGTGAAATTAAAACTGTATACAAGGTAAAATATTTTTGGGTAGTATTTGATAATTGTTTAAACTTTAATGAGCATATAAAAACCCTTGAAACAAAAATAGCTTGATCAGTTGGAATTTTTAAAAAATTGCAATACGTTTTACCCAGCTCAGCATTATTGAAGTTATATTATTCACATTGTAATTATGGCCTTCTTGTTTTGGCTAGCACTTCTCCAACATAGTAAAATAAATTAAAATTACTACAAAATAAAGCTATTTGTATTGTCACCTCCTCCATTGGTTAGCTAACTCTAAACCTTTATACATTAAAACTTAAGTTTTGCCTTTGTCTAAACTGTTTGAGTTTGAAAAAGCTGTAATAGTTTATTATCACAAACTTAGTTTGCTGCTTAAAATTTTTTATAATTTTTATTTGCTAAGGCATTACGGTGTTTGGTGTGAAATGCAGTGATTGTTATGTCATCAGCATATGTTGTGAAATGTGTCTTTTGGGGGGAGTGGAATGTCAGAGGTGTAAATGTTGAATAATGTTGGAGACAGACTCCACCTTGTGGTACTCCAGTGTTGATTTCTTTGAGTTTTGAAAGAATGTTGTTGTATTGAGTGCATGCTTGTTGTCCTTTTATGTAGTTTGCTATAAACTTAATGTTGATGTTAGGAATATTTTTGCTAGTGTGAGTTTGTGTATGTTTACTGTAGAAACACCTTGCTCATGTCCAAAGCTACAGCTACAGTGCTTGGTAAAGGCCTTTAATTGTTGAAACTTTTTGTGATTTGGTGGTAGATGTTGTGCAAAGCTGTGTGTGTTGAGTGTTATATTTGAATCCATGTTGATGAGAAATTTCTGGAATGTTTTCTGTTATGTATGGTAATAGTGTTTTCTCTAGTGTTTTGGAAATGGGTAATGGAAGTGATATGGGTTGGTATTTTGTGCCAATGTTGTAGTCTTTATTTGGTTTTAAAATGGGGATAATTATGGCACATTTCCAAAGATGGGGTATTGTGTTAGTGTTGAGGGCAGTGTTGTACATGTTTGTGGGGTATCTGATGGCAAATGGCATTAGGTGTTTGAGGTCTCTGATGTTTATGCCATCAGTCCAGTGGAATTGTTGTTCGTACTGTTTGAGATGATTAATTGCACTTGTGTAGTGGTAAGTCATATTTCTTTTGTGGGAAAATTCTTGATTGTATGGTCCATGTGCCTGTTGATTTTGTTTGCGCTATGTGGAGTGACGTTTGTGAATTGTTTATTAAATGCTTTTGTTTTGTCTATGTCAGTAATGGCTGTTTTAGTTCCAAAGCAAATGCTTCTGTTCTGTTATGTAAGTGGTTTTTTCTTGGATAGCTTTGCTATGGTGCCCCACAAGGGGTGTGGATTGTGTTTGTGATCAATTTTGTCAACATGCTATTTTCTAGTGTTTGTTTTGTGTTCGTCTATTTGTTTATGTGATTGTTAGGAGTAATGATTTGTGGGTTGATCCGTTTTGTTTGTAAATATAGTTATGATGAATAATGGGCTTGTGGATATGCATGGGTAAGTGAGTGTGATTTGAGCTGTTGTGATTTTTTTAGGGATGAAGAGTCTGTCAGCATCCAAAATTGCCTTGATAAGGTGTTTGTTTGCCTCATGAACATTTGTGCTGTGGGGTCTGCAGGACATGAGATTCTCCACATGTTGTTTAAATGACATTCAATCAGCCTTTTGGTAGTTATTGTTTTAGTAAAGTGAGAGTGAGTTGTTTTGGTCTTGTGATGTACACTGAGAGTGGTAAGTAAAGGTAAGGGATCTGATGTAAGGGAGTGGATGGTCTACCAGCTAGTGCAGTCATGCAAGTCTGCTCAAGCAGTAGTGATGTCTGGTGAAGTAGACTGTTGTGTTTGATTGAGTAATAAACGTGTTGGAGTGTTTGTGTTTAGTGTGATGTGATGGGAGTTTAGCAGGATGTTTTTCAATCAGTTCTCCTCTATTGCCTTTTATTGGAAATTACCATAACAGTGAGTGAGCATTGACATCTGCTGTGATAATTGTGTTTGGAAGATTGGTTGTGGTTGTAAGTATGCTGGATATAATTGAGTCTTCTGTTTGTGATAGCTGGGTGGAATGAATATGTTTGTGATATGTAATTGCTGTGATGTTGAAAGATGGATTTTGACAATTTGTAGTTCAATTAGAAAGGTGTTCGATGTATTGAGTTGAGAGAAATTGATGTTGTTTTTGTTTTTAATGTAAGTTAGGAGGCCTCCTTGTTTGTGAATGTGGTCTGTTCTAATAGCTGTGAACTGAGGAATGTTTGATGTTTTGTGGGATTGATTGAGTTTTGTTACTTGTATGGTTATGACATCTGCTTGTGTATTTTAATAAGTAGTTGTATTTCATTTGTTTTATTGTGAATTCCATTTGCATTAAGTGGCAGGATTTTGAGAAAGTTTTTTTGGTGATGTTGTGTTCATTTGTGTTCTGTGGTTAGAAGTGCTGTGAAGTGTGCAGTACCATGAGTTGTTGTAGTCTTTTGTTGTGATGTGGGAGCATTTAATGCACCCAGTGCTTTGTGTAGTTATACAAAATAGATGTTTAATGTGTAGTAATAGGTTTGAGACAAATGTCACAAACCCATTTTTGTGTTTGTGGTCCAGGGTTGGGTGTATATCACCCCCAAAAAGCAGCAATCTGACCATCCAGTTTGTGAATAAACTAAAAATTTGACTGTCCCAAGAAGCCAGAGACAATTTTTTTTTCAAGATAAAGCAAGAGCTCCACTTGATAGAGATCAGACAGGAAGCAGAAATTAGCCAATTTATAGTGGTTGAAAATCAACCACCAGTGTCCTAACCTCAACAAGGCTGATTCATTCAGGAAAATGCTTTTTACTGAACATGGACTTTTTTAATCTGTGCAATGCCCAAGGTAGCATAAAAATATGTTCTAGGTGACATATCATGATTTTGCGGTGTATCCCTACTGCAAAGGGGTTTTTATATTAGAGATTTCCTTCTAGACTGCTTGCTTGCCACATCTTTTGCGTACAGTATGCCCAGGTTTAAAGTTGCCATCTTGTGAACTACATTTTGTCTGGTCTCTATCTGCAAACCTCTTTGGCATGGATATTCCTAACAGGAGAGGTAAAATGTTTGGCCAACACAGCTTTATAGGTCACTGAGACATGCAAACTTTTCTACAACAGTAAGTTAGTAGTTTATAGGAAAAAATCTAAACCATATTTAATTATTTTTGATCATTGACAAGTATGTTTGGCATAATTTGTCAAACTACATCTTGTACTGTTTTATCAATACAAACTCTACTTGCCAATGCTGTCTCTGGGACAGTATTCCAAGTTTTACTATTGTTTCTCAAAGTAAAATTTGTTTAATCATTTTCACTTTTAACAATATCTTTTTCAGAAGTTTATTATGTACATAAAATATGAATTTGCAAAATTCGTTTGCTTTTGATTGTTATATTCAGCAAAGTGCATCGCTAAACTTGAAATAAACTTCTGCTTGTATTTTTAAGTGCTGTGAAGCTTTGTGCTTAGTCCTCGAAATATTAAGAAAGTGAATTGAGCTCAATAACAAGCAAACTATTGTTCTTTGCAAAAAAAACAGAAGTATACCATTTGTTAGTTTTATTAATATATTTTAGTTAATTAGTCATTGCAGATCTTGTATGTAAAAGCCAAAGGTAATACCCATTTCAAGAGCTTAAGAAACGAATTGACCCATTGTGGACTCACATTTAAAAATTATATAGCTTCAGAGTTGGAGCCGGTGTGTGTTTTAAACCTATTCCCTGTCTACATGCTAAAAATTGACATTTGCTGCTATTTTTGTTCTGAGCTGTTTGATTTCTTAAACAAAGAATTGAATTTTAGGTTTAGTTGCCAACGTGGTCTACTGGGAATGGAAAGGTGGTTGCCAGTTTTAGCATGCACCAATGATGAATGCATGTTATCTTTGTATCCAGGTGCTTTTTTTTTCATTTAGTCAATTCAATTTATTATATTTTTATTTGCAATTATAATAATTTACTTTCTATTAATTGATGGAAACTGAGTCATTTTATCAATGTTGTCCCAACGCGCCAGTCCACGTCCGATCCATTAAATTCAGAGTTACCTTAAGCGATTACTTTAACCTATTTTCCGATGCCCAATTTCAAGTTGTTTTTTTACTGATGTGGCTGTATTGTAGAACTTTGCTAAGACCGCCAAGCAGCAAAAAAAGCCATCAAGTGTCTTTCCCAAGAACACAATCGAATCAGAGCTGCCAAAAATTTTTGGTGGTTTGTAGCCCAAGTCAGTCAAAAATGTAGCAACTTTTCACAAAAGTAGCCGACATTTCTTTAATTAGTTTAAGAAATTTGCATACATTTGATTTTTGCTAAAAACTAAAAAAAGTCTTTCAGTGTTCAATTTCACCACTTTTGTTCCAAATTAAAGATATAAAAAAAGTCTTCACAATAAAAAATAGCCCTTTAGATTTTAAAAGTAGCAAGGTCGCAAGTCACAAGTTTTGTTAGCAAGGGCTACTTTTTTTCTCAATCTGGCAACCCTAAACAGAATGGCGAGAGTGCGAGTTGAACACCTACGCCAGAGGTTCTCAACTGGGGAGGAATTTTGTATTTCCAAGGAATTTTTCAATGTAATTGAACGTTTTAGATATTAACTGTAATACGTGATAGATTTTTTATGTGAAAAACATTTTAAAAGTTTGATTTATTTTAATAAATTTGACTTTTATGACACGCGATTGTATTGAGTGAATTGTTTTTTTTTGCTTTGCTGCTAAGTGCTGCTTTTTGTTTTAATAGTACTGCTATTATTTTGTAATAAGAGCTATGGTTTTTGTGTTACAACGTTGTCGTCGTTTGGAAGGGCATCCGCTCCTGGTCATACATAAACAAGACTGAGGCTGAGGGTTCATCCTTTTACTATCCCAGGCTGCTATACTACCTGAATCAGATGCTGGCATCGTGTTAAGCCAGCATCGAGTTTCGTCATATAAAACTATCAGACCTCGTGCTCCATGTGGTGCCCGATGTATGGGGACGTTATTAGGACGTGGTCTGCGGTTTGTTCAATGGCGCCGCACTCGCAATTCGGTGAAGGAGCGAGACCCCAATTCTGCATGGACAAATGGAATCGCTCAACATCAGTTCGCAGGCGATTGGGCTTGACCTAAGCTGTTTAAGGCTAGCTCGTTAGATGTCAAGTCTGGTAAGGTTGTTTAAAAGATTCCGCGCAGCTGGCACAAACGGGCGTCTAGATCGTAATCTCTCTTGGCAAGCACCTGAGGACCCACTTAAAAGAACATACAGGATATAATCAGGGTCCAGAGATCCACGGTAAGCCAAGGAAGGTGTCGCTCCTAGTCGGCAAAGCTCAGCCGGCTGGATGCCTGAAAATGGTCCGTTAGGGTGGGACGCGGGCATCCAGTGACTATGCGCAAGGCATCATTCAGGACACTATCTGGAGATGAGAGTGAGCGCTGCAACACCAGACTGGTGCGCAGTCCCTGAAGAGACTGCAGGAAAGTTCTGTAAAGGGATCACACTCCGCATCCCAACACGGAATATAGTTGTTTCGGTAACTAACCGCGTGGGATAGTGTTTTTGGCTGCTTTCTTGGATGATGTTACAAAAGTCCTGGTAAGCCCCATCCACACCAAGTGAATCAGGCTACAACAAAGTCTTTGCGAATTTGTTCATCAAAGCAATGTAGCGACTCCATTTGGCCTTGCGGAAGTTCATCGCTAGATAAGCACGCTTGGCACAACAAAGCAAGCCTTGGTGATATGATAAGCGAAGGTCAATGTGACCTGGGAAACTTTTCAAGAACACGTCTATTCGGTAAGCGACTAGAAGGACCTACGCCAGCGAAAGCTATATCAAGATTAGTGCCAGTGTTCCAGCGGGCGAAGTAAAAACTCCCAGCACCCTTGGCATTGTATAGGAGAGCAAGACTAAATAACGGCATAAAGACAGGGGAGAGGAACACTGGAAAATCTTGGGATCGCAGTCGCGTTGATAGAGGTTTGTAGACGTTGACTATTTTATAACCATTAACGTCCACACACAACAAAATTGGTCCAAAAGCGAATACCTTAGTCGCTCGTAGACAAACGTGACAAGGCCATACTTCCTGCTTAAAAAATATCCAGCTAGTTGGTAGCTTCGAAGTACCAACTTCTCTACATTAGTGCAATGGGCCTCCTGTAGTAGAATGACGAGTGCCTCAAACTGTAGAGCAAGATAATAAAAAGCGTTTATCTTGCTTGCAGTGAGGCCTTCAATGTTCGGCTGGAAAATAGTGGGTCATCGGAACATGTTGGCAATGTGCTTTGAAAAGAGCATTTTTTTCTAGACATTGCCCGTCCTGAAAAGGACGTTTGCCTATTAGAAGACCCTCGCTGAACATCGGGATGGTAGATACCCTTCCGTTTTGGCAGGTTTGTTTTCGGTCTGTCATGTATAACAGCAAGAACAGACGTACTCACGACCCAGGCTGGGCCATTGGATGAAATGTGTTACATGAAACTATTGTATTTAGCTTTTTTTATTTGCAACTACAGTGAGACCTTACTTCCTTGCTTTCCGACCGAATTCTGCTAAAACAGATTTCTTCCTTTGTAAACCTTGTTTATCCGGAAACATTGCAGTCCGACTCTAACACACAAATTTAGAAACAAATTGTGTTTCACCTGGGAGTCCGACACAAAAGTACTTTATAAAGTTCACAATCAGTCATGCGTAAGACTGTACCGAATTGTGTACTTGATTTTATTTTCTGAAATGCAGTTAATGTATTTTATTTTTGTGCAATATAGTAATGTACAATGCACAAAAACAAGACAAGCTTGAAACTTAGAAATCTGTTGCTGCACAATGGCTGTATTAAAGAGTTAAAATCGATTTTGATCACAAGACCATCATCAGTTAACAATTCTATCAATTCTGTGGAAAATAAAAATATAAAAACAACAAATTTGGATAAAATTGAGCCTAAAAATTACACTACAGTGAAAAAACTATTTTGAAAACTTTACAAATTTAAACTAAAATACTGTTTATTACAACAAGAAACGTATAACTGCCGTCACACTGTGATACAAGCCAAAACCAAAGTGACGTCACTATCTTTTTAACGCGTTACCGCATGACGTCAGTAACTATTGGTCACTACTATAGTAAATTGAAAAAGATATATATAATTGTATGAGTTCAAACATCGCAAACAGTAGAAAATCGAATTATTAAATTTTAGGTAAAATTACTTATATTAATTTTGGCATCCAATTTTGAAAAACAACGGTCTTCACACCAGTTCAGATATCTTTTGTTTGGTTGTTCAACAAAAATAACCCTAAAACAATCGGAAATGCATGGTTTATTAACTAAAATTTCTTCGTGATAATTAGCATAATGTTTAAGTAGGGCAGCTTTGTCATTATTTTCTTCAAATTTACATCTTTTCCAATTCGATCTGTGTGCAGTCCAACGTACAGAAAATTTATTTATAGTTTGTCTGACATATTGCATATCACATTATCACAGTTATTGCATTCTGCCACATAAATTCCATAATTTTTTGCAATTTAATTTTTGTTTCAAATTTAGATATTTAGTATTACATCTTATAACTTTGAAAATTTAACTGAAATAATAATGTACAATGTACACCCTGGTTACTGGCTTTACAGTCCCAATTACAACGTAACACTGAAAAATAATACAGTACCTTATTCAGCGCAATGCTACCCTTGTTTACTGGCCTACGCTATATATATTTATATTTATTTAAACATTACACTTTACATCTTTTCGAATCGTCTGGTGGTTACTTATTCAAATATGTTCGATTGGAATAAACGATCGATTATTTTATTTGAATAAGTAACCGTTTGACGATTCGATAAGATGAAACAGACTGTTATGGTTTTAACTAATAAAGTGTAGTGTTTAAATAAATATACTTGCTCTAACCGTGTGTTATTGAGCACTGTACCGGCAGGGTGAAACATTACTGGATTATATATATTTAGATATACTGGCCTATGCCGTCAATACGGCGCTCCGGTTGTCTCGATCATGCTGCCGTTTATATTGATATTGCAATAAGACAGCGACTAAATGATAAATAGTGCATGGTTATTGAAAATAAACTAGCCTGGATGACCAGGTCAAACTCGCGCATCATTTGTGGCTCGGACTACTGCGTCAATTTTTATAACTTTTTTGAAATGTCTCGCAAAATTTACAAGACAAGTTAAAAAAAACTGTTTCAACAGTTTTATGTAATTTTTTTCACATTTTCCTCAATCCGAACAATTCAAGATCAATAGGTCTATCAATTCAGAAACTTTTTATTGCAGAATTTAAAAGATTTTCTAATTTTTATCGTTGAAAGACTAATTTGCATTATTTTTATCTTTATTAGCTTATTATGCTATTAAAACTTACGGATGTATTTAATTAAAACTGCTACTAGAAAGTTTGAATGCAGTATTCACGTTTAATTCTTGTCTGTCTCGAGAATGCAATAACATTCGCGACTTTGTATTAAAAGTCATGGCGTTGTTAAGGTTTAAATTACAAGTTTCGCCATTATGTTGGCCGCCCACAAAACAACTCCATTTTTCCATGCCAACTTTTCCTTTATTCTCTTAGCTTTTTTTTTTAAAGATTATTTCTGTTTTTCTGCCGCTTTGTACAACAATATTTTCAAAACTTTGGCTGCCTGTTTATTTAACTTACTGCGCCACTGAGCTTGTATACTTTACACACGTAGTACCCACTTTTGTAATTTCTCTATCCATGCACCATCATTTGGTTTCTTTTTTGTATTTTTTCAACCACGAAGTTTTTTTTTCAGGAGATCATTTTTATCCTGATGAAGAAGTGCTCAATGGCAATTCAAGTGCAATCACTCTATCTTTTAATTATGAGCAGATATTAAAAAGTTTTCCTCGTGAACTCAATCATATGAAAATCCTAACGTTAAACCAAAACATAATTTTTGATGTCGTGTCGACTTGTTTACAGCGTTATGGTCATCTGACTCCATCGTCTTTCCGAGATTTTTTGAATAAATTTCCGCGTCACAAGTTGTAATTACTTTAGAAATAAAATATTTTTATTTTTTGTTATCGATATAAACGTTAATTGTTTGTGTTTTTTTGCCATATGTATTTGATTAATTGCAAAAATACAGCTGTACTTCAATTGACTATTTATTTTTTGTGAATATTTTGCAATGCCTTGGATTGAGTATAAAATTTAATATTAGCAATCTGTTCTGTTTAGCATCATTGTAAATTATATTATTCTTGTGCAAAGTCATCAGTGATGTAGTTGAGACCAAGACTGGATAATTTCGAGACTTTGGTTTGAGACAAAGACAGAGACCAAAAAATTTTATGTAAAATATAAGTGTATCTTGAAAGAATATCATCCATTTTCGAAATTATTATAATTTAATAAAACAAACAAAAATGACAAAACCGTTTTACCTGCAAAATAAATAAGACTAAATGATATAAAGTACTTTTTAAAATTCAAACATGCTCATTAAACAAAAAATTGAAGCTGAAAATAACTATACAGGCAAACAATACTATTACGTCATAACAAACTTAACAATCAGATTTCTAAATTCCCTCCCGGAGTTGGTTCTCCTACAACCAAACATGGTTATGTAGTCGATCCCTTGATCACCCATTTACTAGATGTCGCATCCAATTCGATGCCAGGTCAGCGCAGACGGGATAATCGTCTAAAAAGTATTGATTGGTTGGTTTCGTCGTCGTTACCTTCGCTCTCCTGCGAGTTAGTGTCCATCACAGATGTGTCATCAAGGACGTCTTGTGGTTGCCCGTGATCTATGGCCTCAGAGGAGGTTTTATCAACAACGTGTGTGGACGCCGGGGGTAGGTGTTGAAATTGTGTTTCGTGTAGGGGGGCATTGTTGATGTTAAAGCGTTTTAAAGCATTTTTGCAATATCAGGCATTAAACAAAAAAATCGTCGATTACGCCTGGTTATACGACCAGATCCTCCCACTTCAACGTTCCATCGGTTGAAGTACAATGCTTCAACCATAGTGCGGACTTTGTCCCATTTACGTGGTTGTTCTATTTTGGGTAAAGTTAATGTATTCTGCTCAGTTATATTTATTACATTTGGGCTTTGTGGTAAAATTGGCAATACCATGATTCGGGAAAATTTCTTTCGCTCCTCTTTCCAAAATCCTTTGGTCTAGTATGTCTACGGCCACGATCTATAAGCCATGTTCTTAATTTATACGGTTGCAAAAATGGACATAAAAATGTTTTATAAAATTATAAGGATTGAATCAAACATGAACTGAAAATCGTATTAACCGCTAAATTGTTTTCTTCGAACTCGAACCGAAGCTCAGTCGAAATTAAACCTTTAAAAATAAAATTTGCCGATCCTGAACCGGAACGCTCCGCATCAACAACAAGCCACCTAGTGATGATGCGATCCCCTTCCCTGCAAAAAAGACGGGTTGAAATGCTTCTCAACTTCCTGAGAGTCTCATCCTCGGGCGACCCCCTGAAGACATTTATCCTTACTTTTTTGTACCTGCTTTCCACTGAGCGGTTACAGATAGACAGCGATCTTAATCCTAACCCAGTAAACATTGGTGTATCGTGACAATATAGTTTGATTACCGAAATGTATCGTGTGTATCAGTATCATTATCATAATATCGTAACGATACAGTAATTGTATCGAAATATAAGTATCTTTTTTCCGATATATTTAATGTATAATGTTGATACAGTTAATAAAATTTGATTTTAAAACTTTTTTTATTCTATTTTAATCAGGGTGTCGAACCGGACCCGAACCGGATCCGTAAACCCGTATTAACCGTTATTATTTTTTGAACCCGAACCGGAACTGAACCCGAAAAAATAAAATTTGCTGAACCTGAACTGGAACTGAACCCCTAAAAATAAAATTTGCTGAACCTGAACCGGAGCTGAACCCGTAGAAAAAAAATTGCTGAACCCGAACCTGAACCGGAACTTTATTTTAAATGGATCCGGTTCGACCGTTTCATGCTCAAATTTTAATTTTAAAGTTATTTGTAGAAGAATCAGAATCACATTTTGTTTTTGAAGTTGCCGCAATTTTTTTGGTCACGATACTTGTTGTGTGGCAATACAGAAACGTTATAAACGACTTTTTCAGGCGAGAAGTTAAAGCAAAAACATGTCACTTGCTAGATAAAGAAAGCGAAATTTTAAATATATGCTAAAGCAGTTGTTCTTAAGCTTTTTACAGTGCCATACTTTTAAAAAAATACATATTACTATAGAGACGTAGCAAACATAGTGAAACTATCGTAGGTGAAGCAAAATTATTTGACGCCATTAAAAAATCAAAGCTGCACAGTGCAGGCTGTTGGGGAGCCACTCGACTGAAATTTAGTTGCGTGGAGAAGTTTAATAAAAAAGCAGTGTAAACTTATCGAATGATTCGAATTCAGTGTAACTTATAGTTGCCTCAAATGGTTTTCACTAGCATGATGGTATCCCTAACAGTCGAGATTGAGTAAAAAATAATGTTGAGCAAGCAATGCAATAAAGTTAATTAATTTTTGATTTTTCAAAAAAACAAAATTTTTTAAAGAAAATTTGTTGAGATTAGGAAGAGAAGCTATTAACCTTCGCCTTGTAGCGTGAAGTTTAAGTAATATTTTGTAAGCTAACTGCTTTTCTCTTATTTCTCAGCTTCTTATTAGGCTCAAATTTGCATGTTAAAATCTAAAAAGGCCTTCACTTTTGCAGTAAGGTTGATTCGGGATGAGCTGTTCATAGTTTTTAGGCTTATTTAAAAATACTATAGCAGTGAAAATTGGATTACATAAATTTTTCATTTGCATCAATGTTTGCTTCAACTTTACGTCAAAAATTTATCTCTTAAAATTGTTTAGTGAAGATTTGGCTGACTCAAACTTTTTATTGCCTGAATACATGTATTTCGTCATAAACGTTTTGATAAAGTAACTCGTGCGTAAAAACCTCTTGGGAGTTTTTGTCTGAAATGTGCTTCTAAAATTTTCTACTGAAGAGATAAAGGTTGAGTTGTTTGTCAGTATGGAGATTGCAATTCATAATAGTTACGATTTTTACTTTTTAACTTTGCATTGATTAGATAACGCCAGAATTTATTTTAATTCATTTGTATTTCTTTTAGTCTTTCGTTTATTAAAACTTCTTCAGATACCATAAATAAAACCCAAAAACAGATGATGATTAAGCGCAAAAATTTTTTTACCATTAAAAAATATTCGTCTTCAATAACAAACATTTTTTTGTTTGACTGTCATCGGTTTTTGTTTTTTATTTATAGTATCTAAAGAAGTTTTAATAAACAAAAGTTTATAAAATTGGATGATATTTAACTAGAATTTTTGCATTAATAATAGCTGTTTTTAATTGCAAAACCACCAACCTTTTACTTTATTGATAAAATTTGATGTAGGGGATGCAATAATTTTTTCGTTGTGAAAGCTTTTTCTTTAATATTGCCACGATACTGCGCCACAGTTGAACGCCGGTTATCCGAACGCTAAGGTGGTTACAACGCCATAGCATGGTGTGAACGACAGAGTGTCATTCAACGCAGCTTCTGCTTCTAAAAAGGATGAAAAACTTGGCAGCGACGAAAAGAGTGGTAAACTTAAAACCAAACTAAATAAGTGATTGTTCGATTATCCGAAAAAAACAGTTATCCGAACCACGCCTGGTTTTAATTAGTTTAGATAATCGGCATTCTACTGTATATTTAAATCAGCTCTTACGGAACTTGCGAAACAACCTTACCAATTCAACTTCTAATTTGGGTTTATTTCCGTATAACAAAACAGGTTTACTTTTTGTGGTATAATTTCATAGTAGACATATGCTAAATGTTTAATATAATACTACGCATAATTTTTTTCAGTTTTTTTACTGATATTCTATATTAAATCTGGTAATTTATGTTAATATTAAAAAAGATGCCGCGCACGCAATTGAGTAATATTCGAAAGTTTTTCATTTATAAAATATCGACCGATTCATCTGTGTGTCAAATTGATGACTGTGGCACAGCTGTTCGTGGAAACCACGCATCTAATTTACAAAGACACGTAAAAAGATTTCATCAGGAGTGCTTTAAAAAATACAAAGAAAAATATTTCATTAATCTATCAATAAAATCTAAGAAAATACATAAAAATGCTAATGAATCTTTGTCTGAAAATGCTTTATCTTGTTGTCAAACAACTTTGGATAAAAAACTCTTTAAAACAATTCGAGTAAAAATCGATGCTCATTTATTAAGAACTGCTTGCTTGGAAATGGTCACTGTGAATGGAAGACCGTTTAAAATTGTTGAAGATTCAGGGTTTAGAAAACTTAAATCCAATTTCGCAAGCGCTCTCCGACAGTGGAAATAAAATTTGCATCAACGCAGAAAATATTCGCGAAGAAGTTGTCATGCTAGCAAGCAAAATAAAAAAAGAAATTAAAGAAGATATTCGTGAAAAGTTTATTTCACTTAAAATAGACATAGCGACACGAATGGACAGGGCTATTTTAGGTATCAACATTCAGCTCATAAAAAATGGAAAGCTTACTCTGAGGACAATAGCGATGAAAGAACTTACCCATCGCCACACGGCTGAATACATTAAAAACGCCGTGGCAGATGTTTTAGAGCAATATGAAATTTCTGTAAGCCAGATTTATACTGTTACGACTGACAATGGCGCTAACATGCTAAAATCTGTAAAACTACTATCAAATGAGCAACTTAAAGAAAACGCATTTGCTGATGAAGATTCTCCTGGGACAAGCCAAGCTGCTTCATCCAATAGCGATGTTGAAAACGATGTTTACTCTGATGAGGACAGTGAATGCGAGGCGACTGATTCTTCGGCCTTTAACATTGAAATATTGCTTGAAAGTTTAGCAGCGTTTGATTTTGTTGAATCTACTAGCCGCCCAATGCTTCGAGGTCTTCGCTGCGCCGCGCATACCCTACAATTAGCTGTAGACGATGCTTTAAAACAATCTTCTTTAAAAAGCGACATTGCTAAAGCCCGCCATGTGTGTAAAATTTTAAGAAATCCATCTATTATGGTGATTTTGAAAAAATTAAAACGAAAAAAGCCTATTTTGGATTGTGTAACTCGTTGGCATTCTACTTGTGATATGCTCCAGCGACTACTTTCATTAAAAGATTTCTGCCAAGAAATGGCCATCTCCAATGCTGAACTGCATCTATTGGAGTCACAATGGAATTTGTTTTCCGAAATCGTGACAGCTCTTGAACCAGCCCGAAAAGCCGCCAAGGCTTTACAGTAACAACATCTTACGTTGGGTGACTTTTATGGAATTTGGTTAAGGTGCAAATTAGAAATTTCAAAGGCATCACCAACAGAGTTTTCGCAGTTATTGCTGTCTTCTATAAAAAAACGCGAATTGGCGTTACTGGAAAATGATGTCTTTGTGGCATGCATTTTTCTGGATCCTAGATATAAAGTTTTGTTGAACGAGAAAGAAAAAACATCAGCTATAGCTCATCTTCAAAATACCTGGATTAGCTTGCAAAACTTAAAATCTCAAAGTATAAATTTTACCGATCAAAATCGGCTATCTCCCGATTTACGCAACTCCGGCAACGACGATGATGATTTAGAAGTGATGTTAAAGGCGCATGAATTGGAATCAGCAAAACAAAAGGTATTTATTTTTTTAGCTGTTATTGTATTTACCTAGGCCAAAATTTTGTTTTGTTAAACTAAAGTAAACTCCATAATTTTACGAACTTTGTTCTTCATCTTTTGTTCTTGCTTCAAATTATTTGGCCTGACATTATTGATACACGCAACTAGTAATTTAAATAGTAGCATTTTTATTTTCAAAGAATTATTTTTGATTTCTTTGGCAGGATCAACATAGTGCTACAGTCGTTTTTTGAATAAATTTTCTTAAATTTGGTTTCGCTTAGTTTACTCATACGACCTCTTTATCGTTGTGGCGACTTTGTGACCAATCGCATACTCGTACCAGCTCAAAAAATTGGGGAGGGCAATAAAGTTTTGCCCGAATTTTGTGACATTTGCCCGAATCCTGATTTTCTAGTAAATTGTCTGAGATTCTCGGACAAAGACCAAATTTCATCCTAAAATCATGGTGTTCTCTAAAAAAAAGGTCTTCACTTGAAATCAGTCTCATCTTTCTCACTTTTTGTCCCAAAATCAAAATGTTTTCAAAAAAAAAAAGCTCTTCAGCAAAATTTGGTAGTATTTTTTCGTTGCCCAAAAATTCTGGTTTTGCCCAAATATTTTCTTGTCACTGCCCGAAAAATAATCTTGGAAAGTTGAGGGGGAAATTGCCCTCTTCCCCCCCGCCAGGTACGGCTATGACCAAGTAGAATGACGGCAGTGTGGTCGAGTGGTTAAAGCGCCGTACTTATGATCAACATGATCTCGGTTTAAAACCTACTCGCGCCATTCTGTTGTGCCTTTGGGAAAAACACTTTACGGCACTTTCCCCTACTTGGTGGTCTTGGCAAGCAGTTCTAAATTACAGTCATGTCTCTATTAAATTACAAGCGGACAGCAATATCTTGGCATCTCCAGAAGCAGGTCGGGAAAATTGCCTATCCTATGTATTAGCGCCTCCGTCGCTTTCCTGCGAGTCAGGAGGATAAATATGGAGATGAAATAAAAAAGAATGGAAGATCTTTTGCTGTATGGTTTTATGCAAAATGACTAAAATTCGGTTTAATGAACATTTGTTGTAGACCTACTGTATTATCTCATTTATGGTTTATAAAATTATGAAAAGAACTAATTTTCCTGAAGCAAGTTTTAAACTTTACAGGTTGCAAAG
Source organism: Diplosoma virens (assembly GCA_963680785.1). Classification (NCBI taxonomy): domain Eukaryota; kingdom Metazoa; phylum Chordata; class Ascidiacea; order Aplousobranchia; family Didemnidae; genus Diplosoma; species Diplosoma virens. Next base: position 40,866,832 of record OY796882.1, on the reverse strand, counting down.
TGCTCTTTAGACATTAGCAACGACTTAAAGGCTTTTCAACAAGAGCCACGGATAAAGAAAGATCAAAACATTTTGAAGTATTGGAGAAGCCAAAAGAACCAATTTCCAAAGTTGTACATACTTGCTTCCTTATTATTCGGAGTGCCAGCCACACAAGTTAGCGTGGAAAGAGCGTTCTCCAGCTTAAAATTTATTTTGTCTCCACAACGCTCAAGAATGGACTCGAATATGCTCGAAAACGTATTGCTTGTACGAAACAACTACTTATTTAGGTTGGAACAAGACTCCACAGATGAAATATAAACCTTAATTTAATGTTAAATTTTTCGTTCATATTGTCCATTTTTTTTTAATGTTCAATGGTAAAGAAAATTTATTGTTATACTTTAAATTGTTTACGGAGTAGGAAAAATTGTCAAGTTCGATTAACCTTTGTCAAAGCATTACTTTATTTAACAGATGTGTTTTAACTAAACTTTAAGTAGGTATCGTTAAATTAATGCTACAAAATAATGTTTAAATATTTGTAATGTTATTAAAAATTAATTAAGTTTGGTAAGCATTTTACCTGAAGTAACGTAAATCTTAACATTTAAAAAAAATAAAAGTTCTACCAGAAAGGTTGTTTTGAGTTTGTTTGCTATTTTTTAATGTTAATCTCGTATATTTTAACTAGTTTTAATAATGTTAAATCCACGTTGATTGTTGGTAATTATTTACTAAACAAAAAATGGTTTTCAGCATTTCTTTAGGGGGCAATTAAATTGATTTGATGTATGATATTGTCGGATTTATTAATTTGCAGATTCAATGTTGAAATGTATGGTAAAATAACCAATACTCGAACCTGTATGTAAACAACGTTTATCTAGCGTGCTTTTTCATTTATCAAGTATTACGTTAAAATTAAATTTTTGTTAACTTTCAGGCCTACCAAAATTGTAGCAACAGGACAAATAACTTTTAATGCATGAACCACGTATTTGCTGGTTCATTACAAAAGTTTTGCGTCAGTTATCTTTATGTAGAATGCAACCGAGAAACTATAAGCAAATTACATATATGTATAAGTTACCCCTGCAAACAAAATTTAGTAGCACAATCTGACTTTGAGTTAAAACTAAATAGTTTTGGTCGCCAATAGTTAGACAGCTTGGCAAACAAAACATTATGGAGGAGCCAGAGTATTTTTCTGCCAATATCAAGCTAGTGTTTATCGAAAAAGTCTTTAATCAAATGTTGAGAAACAATTTTGCTGGTTTTACGAATTGAGAAATGATTGTCTCCCGTAAATTTGAATTTGCTTGAATTTAAGACTTTTTTTAAACAATTGGACCCATACCTAATTTTTACCCTTTCGTCGCTATACACTTATTAAAATAAAAAGCAGCAAGTTCTTAGTACCAGTTGTAAGCAAGCAGTGATCAATATACAAAATTGCAAAGCTTGATTTCAGTTATTTTAAGAAAAAAAAAATCTTATACAACAAACTGATTTAATTTTTAATTTATTTCTAGTTGTAATTATTAAATTAAATGTTACCGTTTGAAGTTGCCACAATTTGTTTGAGCACTTGTGTGCCAATAAAGAAACGTCATAAACGACTTTATCAGCCGAGAAATGAAGAAAAAATATGTTCACTAGATATATGAACGTGCGCCAGGAGAACCAAAAGGAGGACACGCTTTTTTAAATTTCAAATTTTACAAAATAATACATAAATATGCATTAAAAACTTCTAGAAGTTAAGGCTCGTTTCCACTACGAGCGTGGAATAGAGCATTCTTTGTTTGTTTTGATCATCTTTCCGCGCCTAAAATCTAAGTGAAGCAAATAAAGTCAATAAATCAAGTAAAGAGTACAGTGGCGAACAAAAAAAGTAAGACTTTTTTATTTTTTAAGATTTTTTAAAAATATCATTGTTAAAATTGAATTATATTAATATATATCAAGTAATATATCATTAAAAGAGCACAAAAAATTATATTAAATCCAATGTTAATTTTTTTTTTTTTAGAAATATAATTCAATTGCAACTAACTTATTTTTAAAAAATTTAATAAAATAAAATATCTTACTTTTTTGCTCGCCACTGTACTCCATTCCACGCTCATAGTGGGAAAAGAGCCTTTATGCGTCAATTTTTTATTATTATAAACTTGAATAACTAAATGTTAAACGAAGTATTTTTTGTTTTATTAATTTCTTTTACTTCTTTCCGCGCTTAAAGGAAAAACGAAGCAAAAAAATCATTAAAAGAGACAAAGAATACTCCAATCTACGCTCGTAGTAGAAATGAACCTTAATGACGTTTCATAACTAGTAAACCTTCTGCGTGAGGGCCGCCACTAAAAAATTATCAAAAAATTCTTAGTCAGGTGTATCAGCGGGTAGTCGAAGAAAGATCTATATAAACTCATGTAAACGCAATCTATAAGAAAGTTTTGAGATCGCAAAAGAACAAAAAACTTCCGTTTCCGCTTTTGGCGCTCGCAAGATCATTACTATAAATTTATTGGTAAGACTTGGTTTTTACAACCAAGACCCATGCCGGTGAATTAGTTTAATTTAATTTTTTTAAAACTTGTACCAGAATTTTTTTAAAAACCCTTTTTAAGAATATTTTTTGTGTTTCCGACTGTTTGCCATCACTCCTCCAGGAAGCGCGTCTGCGGACGCCCATGATAACATCAGGTAAGAAATTGTGTTTACAGTCTAACGCTTGTAAGAAATAGATAAAAAATATATATTCCGAACCCGAACCGGAGCTGAACCGGAACTGAACCCCTAAAAAAAGAAATTGTTGAACCTGAACCGGAACTAAACCCGAAAAAAAATTTTTTGCTGAACCCGAACCGGAACTGAACCCGAAAAAAAATTTTTTGCTGAACCTGAACCGGATCTGAACCTTTAAAAATAAAATTTGCCGAACCTGAACCTGAATCGGAACGTTATTTTAAACGGTTCGATTCCCTGATTTTAATAATTGTCATACTTAAATGCTCACACCCTTTCTAAACAAAATGATTGACATCAATTTGACTGTAGGTTAAACCTGCACCCCTCCCGAAAAATGTTCTTTTAAACATTCCTGCTTCCAGATAACAAATGAAAAATTTTTTGCTGTAGCAAAAATAAATATCTAGGTTTGGTATCTTTTCAGAATCTTATCTTGCGGTTTAGTTAATTATATTTTACATTACACTGAATTATACCAACTTAATTTTAAGTATGATCAACGCTGAAATTTTGAGCTATTGAAATTTTTTTATTTTTTATCCTAATTTTTCTCATTGAACGTAAATTTGAACTTCACCATTGTTTAATTTGTAAACCCCCGACCGAATAAGTTTCTTTTTAACTTAAAAAACAACGGTTAGGTTTAATTCAATCATGCACGTGAGATGTCATACTTTATTATTACGTCAGAGACGTCATCATAGCAGCATGTGTTCTGCTTGCCAAGTACCATAATGGAAACTGGAAATTAGTCCATGTTGAACTGTAAAGATTTGTAAGTCTTTGTAAACTATTTCAAAGCAATCAGAATAGTATTAACAACAGAAAATATCTGCTTATTATTCTGCTTGCTGTAAAATAGATATTATTTGTTACGAAAAAGACTGTCAGAAGAAAACAAATAATGATAGTCTTATAATGGAAATTAAACTGTTAAAGGTAAAAAATCGGATCTTATCGAAGTCTAAGTATTCGAGAAAATTTATGGCATTATGTAAAGTCTAAGTATTTGCGAAAATTTATGCCATAATGTGAGGTAGCGACAAATAAAAAAAGTTTGTAAATAAAACAGGTAAATAGTGAGGTAACATTTGAAATTTTTGTTAAATTTGTCGCATATTGTAAAATTGTTATTCTTGGGAAAATTTGGGGCAGGTATGGTATAAGACATCCTTATCTATTTTTTTGTCAAACCAAGGGTCACCAAACTATAACCTGTGGCCTGGATTTGGGCCTCAAGGTTTTTGTAGTTTTTTCAAGAAGTCACTATAAGCGATTTTTTTGGTAAAACTAACCCAAATTCCCCCTATAGCATCAGAATGGAATAAAAAAGAAATCAAAAGGAAAAGTATTTTTTTAAGAAACAATAGTAATTACAGGGGATCTGGGTTAGTTTTATGAACAAAAATTGCTTACAGTGACTTATTGAAAAGATCTGGTTTTTGATACAGTCTGTTGAGCACTCTTTCAAAGTTATAAAACAAATATCAAAAAACATAACCATAACAAAATTATACAAAAATCTTGCTTATACGCTAGAAAGTAAACAGGCTACATTTCCAGATGAAGATTATTTTTAGAGATCGCATGAAAAAATGAAGTTATATAACTTACAATTTTGGCATATGAAGCTTTTTAAAATTCACTACTGGGGCCTTCTAAAAAAGTTAGGTGACCCCTGGTCTAAACTAATCCAGCACTCATTGTAACACTCATGTTAAACTAACTTATGTAGGTTGAGTTTTATGTATATTCTATATTATATTAATTTTCAACATTTTCTTTAATGTGCTCCAGTGTGGTTACCAGAATTAATCAGGTCTTTTCAATAAGCAACCTTGAGAGATTTTTGTTGGTGAAACTAAACTGGAATGCTTTTTCCCCTGTTTTTTATTGCCTCCTAATGCTGTAGGGCCATTCTGGGTCAGTTTCACTGACAATCGACACTGACAGTGTCTTTTTGAAGAGACCCAATTACTCAACAATCTTTTTCTTTCTCAAGGTATGATTATCTAAATTTTTATTTGAACTATGTCTTATTGGACCAAACGGCGTAAAGTTGCAAAAACACTTAAGAAAATGACAGAAAAATGCAATGATAATTCTTATATGGATTATCAAACAGCCAAGCCAACTAATGCACCCTCTGTAGAATCTGCTTGTAAAAGTTGTTGCTGTAATACTGATACTCCATTAAATGAGAACTTTGATAAAAAAAATTTTTACAATTTGGAAAAAGATTTTTCATGCCACTCTGATAGCAATGTATCATCAAGTGACACAGTTTCATTATTGAACCAAAATCAATGTAGTGTCCATAAAAATAATTCATTTTCTGAAGCAAATCTTTCATTGTTGTTGCAAGTTTGGGCCATAGAAAATAAAATCACTATCAGTGCATTAGGAAAGTTGTTAGTAATATTACAAAATTATCATCCATCATTACCAAAAGATGCAAGAACATTGCTTTCTATATCAAAATCATTTGATATCCAAGAATTGGCTGGTGGAAGCTATTATCACTTTGGAATTAGACACAGTTTAGAACAACAAATGAAAATTAATTCTTCACTGAGTTCTTGTAGTGAATTATATTTGCAAATAAACATTGATGGATTGCCTTTATTTAAAAGTAGTGAAACTCAACTTTGGCCTATACTTGCAACAGTTGAAAAGATAAGTGGAAATGATCCAAATTTACAGCCATTTGCAATTGGTGTCTATTTAGGAAGTCACAAACCAAACAATGCACAAGAATTTTTAAAACCGTTTGTGAATGAAATGGAAAGCTTTCTTGCAGATGGATTTTCGTTTAATGGCAAAAATGTTGCTGTAAAGATAAGAAATATAGTTTGTGATGCACAAGCTCGTGTTTTCATTAAACAAGTAAAATCTAGTGCTGGCTATTCTGGGTGTGATAAATGCACACAATCTGGGGTGCATACTGGTGTTAAAATGGTATTTCCAGAAACAGATGCTCCTTTGCATACAGATTCTTCATTTGATAATATGACAGATGAGCAACACCACAAGGCTGAAAACCCATTTAAACCACTACCATTGAAAATGGTTAGTCAATTCCCTATTGATTTTATGTATCTTGTATGTTTAGGTGTTACAAAGTGACTTCTGCTTATCTGGCTGTCCGGCCCATTAAAAGTTAGAATAGGAACTAAAGCTCGAAATCTTATTTCAGAAACTTTGGTAAAATTTCAGTCATCATTTCCTCTAGAATTTGCTCATAAACCAAGATCATTAATTGAATTACCTTGCTGGAAAGCTACTGAATTTCGACAATTTCTTCTTTACAATGGAATTGTTGCTTTAAAAGGTAAAATTGATGACACACTTTACAAAAACTTCTTGCTGCTTTCCATAGCAATATGCATATTATGTGATCCCAAACTGTGCTTTGATCAATGCAGTTATGCACATACCTTGTTAGTTACATTTGTAAAGCAGTATTGTAAACTATTTGGTAGGAATGATGTTGTGTACAATGTTCATGCACTTATACATTTAGCAAATGATGTGCAACTGTATGGTCCATTGGACAATTTTGCATCATTTCCATATGAAAGTTTTCCCTATCAGATAAAAAGATGTGTACGAAAACCTTCATGTGTTCCTCAACAAGTTATTTCAAGGTGAACTTCAAAATACTAAACTACTTCATTCAAGCATAAGTTCAAATTCAAATAGTTTTGAGGTTTTTCCTTTGTTAAAAAATCAACACTTTTCTGGACCAATACCAACTTCTTGTAATTTCTATCAACAGTTCAATAAAATATTTTCTAAAAAGTTTACACTAACAACTGCAAAACCAAACAACTGCTTTATGAAAGGTTCTGACATATGTCTGGGCTCCAATATTTTCAAGAAAGAGTCTGAAGTTCTGGTTATATACAAAAAATTTATGATTGTTAGACCATTTTTTGATTATTCTTGTGATTCGACAAATTTCAATATTTGCAAAGTGTCAAATCTGAGTGCACATTCTGTTTGTAGTTTTGATGCAATACAATACAAAGCTGTTCTATTACCATTACGAAATGATGCTTTTGTTGCAATACCACTAATTCATACGTGCTAAGTAGCCTATTAGCAATATTGAATTATTTATTATTATTATTTTATCTCTATATTTATCCTCCTGACTTGCAGGAAAGCAACAGAGGTGCTAATACATAGGGTAGGCAATTACCCCGACCTGCTTCTGGAGATGCGAAGATATTGCTGTTCACTTGTAATTTAATAAAGATATGACTGTTAGAACTGCTTGTGAGGACCACCAAGCAGGGGAATGTGCCGTAAAGTGTCTTTCCCAAGGATGCAACAGAGTGGTGTGAGTGGGTTTTGAACCAAGGCTGTGTTGGTCACGAGCCTGGCATTTTAACCACTCAACCACGCTGCTGATAGAATTCTTGAAAACTAGTAGTATATTGATAAAGTAACAAAAGGTTTTGTAGATACATGACATCTTGGCATTTCCAACTAGGAGATTCCAACTAGACATACTGTATATTATTGATAGGCGCTTGGGAAACTAGATGACTATCGGATCCCAGGATTAAAAAGTAAAAATTTAGAGCGTAGTAAATAAAATCATGAAAGCAAACAAAATGTTTTTTACTTGCTAATTGAAAAACTATTATTGGTAAAGTTTTTGACCTGTCAACAAAGAAATTTCTTCATTTTGAATAGTCTGACATTTTTTAACTTATGTTTGCTTTTTAATTTTTCCATGTTTGAAAGTCCATTTATTGTACCATGTTGTCTTATGTTTCTTTGTAGACATCAACAATTATTCTGATTACTTTTGACATCTTTTCCATGCTTATAGGTGAAATTTTAATTGCAACTGATACTTCACATTGTTATATTACCTTTTGTAATGTACAATAAGTAAGTATTAAATTACTATTAAAAGAGTACTGTAAATACAGAAATATATCATATTGATATATAAAGGTTATTAGCAACTTTTTGAAATTGATTACATGTTTTCTTACACTTCTACCCAACCATAATAAAAAGCTTTTTAATCATGTAGATAAAGTAAATAACTTTATATATTGATATATATTATGTAGGCCTATATGTTTTGTCTCTGAATATGATGATGTTTTTGTTTTACTCATTTTGCATCTTACTTTTCTGTTTGCAGTGGAATTGATTGAAAATTTGCAAACGGCTTTTAAAATATATATATATACTCATATATATATATATATATATATTGCAGGAGTGAATCGATCTTCCCTGCAGAGTGCTCAATGAAAAAAATCAGAGCAATTTAATATAAAATTTATTTAATCACTGTTTAAAAACCACAACGGTCCGTTTCATCCTAAGATTCGTCAGGTGGTTACTAGAAAAAAAATAAATAAATAAAAAATATAGTTATTAGTGGTAAGAAAATGCGTATGGAATAAATGATATGTAGTTAAATTAAGCAAACAATACGGTTCCTATGACGTCATACAAGAAAAAACAACTCAAAATATAATAAATGCAAATATAGAGGTTTGCATTCATTTGAAGGTGAGGGAAGGCGAGTTGGGTATGCAGTGAAAGATATAAAAGGAAAAAAAAATCTACAAAGGAATAAAAAATAACGAGAAAAATCGCATAAGATGAAAAAGTAAAGTGAGTAAAAAATGGCGTGAACGACAGTGGAAAATACAAGCGGATTTAATGACGGACAAGAAAGCACACATGCACAAAAATAATGGCAATTTAAGCATACGAAATCAAGTGGGTGATTTATTTAATTTAAATTTGTTTTTGTGACGACATTTTCCTGTAAGTTCCGATCGTTTGTTGAGGATTGTTGGTTGTTTTGCTTGTAGCACAGTTTTTGTTTTAATTACGGCATTGTTTGTTTTAGGAGAAATCGAAAACGAACAACGAGATTTATGTCTAGTTGTAGTAGTTCAGGCAGTGACTCTGACAAAAATCGCCTGCATAACGGTGTGTGATTTTATAATTTTTGATTTACATGAATATAAAGTATGAATTTTTATTATGGAGAAAAAGCATTTAAATTTGGTTTTATTCAATTGCAATTATTTCAGATGTTTTGCTTTGTCAGCATACACCTAAATGGCCGCGTGTGATAACTTCAAAAAATGTGTCGTCACAAGAATCAGTCCGATTAAATACTGGTGCTACAATTACAGCATCGGGTAGAAACGGTAAAACCTATGCTTATAAAATAAATTGACATTTGTAGTACAATTAATCACTTTTTTTATAACTTTTTGTACCACTAAACTGTCATCACTTTGCTAGTACCTGTTAAAATTTGTATTTAAATTGGTGCCGTTTCAATGTACAACATGCTGGTTAAAAGATAACTTTACGGCAAAAACAACTTTTCCAATTATTGGTGCTTGTTTAATACCAATACTTTTTCATTTTTAAAATTGAAGAAATAAATTTATTTATAATATTTTTGATTCATAATATTGACACCTAATAAAAACAAAACATTCGCACCTAATTTTAGTACAAAACTGCGTTAATTTTTTTTTTTAATATCCGTTTTTGTATTTTTATTTTATATTTTGTTTTGTATCACAGCTACCAGTGATACGATCAGCGATGTTGGGAGCGGCTTCACCAATTATTGTACTCCTATTAGAAGCAATGCCGCTACATCATCGCAGCTAATTGATGGTAAAAAAATTGTAATTTTGTGATTGTTTATGTGAGTCATTTATGTACATATATGAGCTCAACAATGCCTGATTTGGTAATGTTATGTCCTATCGAGACAGGCATCTGTCCGACACTTCTATGCCACACAAATTGCATTCAACGCCTTTCGAATAAATATACCATGCTAGTCGGCTTTCTTCACGCTATTACTATCGATATGTATATCGGTAAAATACTTATCAAACTAGAAGCGAACTGTGAATTCCAATTTCTGTAGTTTCAGTTTGAAAGACTGTTGAATGAAATCTTTGTCTACTTCAGAGGCAATTACTCTCTTCACCACATAAAGATGCTTACTGCTACCGCCACTGTATATATATTATTTATATGTTCTTAGGAAGTGATATCTTACGGGAGATGGCCAAACAAAGAGTCATATTATGCGAGCTCGTAGACACGGTAAAAAACTTGCATCGTTCTATTAAACGTTTGCAAAGTGGTTCACGTGAGCAAAATTGTTTAACGGAGCTCCCAGACGACATTCAACTTCCGCTTCAAAGTCTTGAAGATGCGGAAAATCTTGAAAAACGGCTGACAGATAAACAAATCAAACAAAGTTTGGTAGGTGATAGTTTTTGCCGTTATCTGTCCAAAAAAAATGTTTTGACACTTAGTCATGTTACATTAGCTTGCACTGCTCTACAATTAACATTTCACATTTGCAGATTTCGCGTTTTTTACTCATTGGTGGACGCAATTTAAAAGAAACCTGCTGGCGAATTATGGAGAGTTTAATAGCTAAGCAACTGTGTGAGCAACTGAACTGGTCTGGGCGAAATGGGTGGAAAGCCAGGTATGCGGAGACAAAAAAAACTGGGCTTTCTTCAATGACCAATATTGTGGAAGTAATTAAAAGTGAGTATTTATTTACTTTAGGCTTTGTCTTTTTACCTCCACACTGAATCTCTTGAGTTTAAAAAAAACTCCCGCCTTGCAGCCCTTTGCTGCATTGTTTATTTTGAGGTTCTTTTAAAGCATTTCCCACTCTCTTATATATAGCTTTTATTTTCCTTTTTTTATGCCTCTCTGGGTGGTTTACTTTCACCACTCAGATTCACTGTTTCAAAGCAGAAACCATGTACAGAGCCTCATGCAGAACGGCTTGGATCCTGAATAGCGACTCGAACAACAGCGACTCCTAAATAGCAACAGCTTCGAAACGGCCACTGGTAAAACAACGGACTTTAAAACAAAACGTCACTTGGATAACATAAGTTTACTAATTAAATATCCTTCTCAGTATGGATTGTCGCTATGATGTCATTGTCGCAAGCGTTATTTTAACAATCGCTGTCTAGAAGCAGTCGTTGTAAAGAGCTATTCGGATAGTATACGTGCGGAATCATCTCTGGTTCCCAACATCCTTTACTACTTACTTTTTGAATCTTTAGTTGTATTTTTCCTACTGGCGTCATGGCAAGGGTTGACTTGAAAAAGAAACTAAAAATACCTTTCTTGCGATCCTTTTGCAGGTCTCAAGCTGTGGTACCTGGATGCCGACTTTCTTAGGGAATTTCTCGTTCTGTGCCCGTATCTCCTTACCCGGGCTTCCCCAAAGATCTTGACTAACACATTTCATTTAACTCCTGTTCCAGCAGAGACTTACTTAATACTCGAAATGTTGCTGCTACTATCTACCAGTTCTACCTCTCTCCTAAGAATGGACGTCACAGTATGGACTAATAAATTGGTCCCTGACTGTGTTGGGCCCTTGGAGCCGGAGTTTATGCCGAATATAAGCATTGCTGCACCACAAATCTATGTTTTAATCCCCTGAGATCCGTACCTCTGATTTCTCTCCATAAGCCTGCGCTATTTCTCCATGCTTTGATGGAGTGCCTTTCCCATCAGACAATTGCAACTATCCTATTACCTGGTTGAGTTCTATCCTCTTTTTAACTGACTTTAGATCTGTTCTTTCCTCTCTCCCCTTCTCCGTCTTTTTCAATTCAAATTTTGTGGACATATGAATTAAACTTGGTCGTTTGTCACTGTTGAAAGATATCCATTTACGGCTTGGGTCCTAAATAGCCAGTCTCACAACAGCGACTGCTAAAATAGCTGCTTTCAAAACATCATTCCATGCTTGGATGAACTAAGACTACTAAATATCTTTATCACAACGTTCAAAAAAGATGAATGCTTTTGTAACAGTAATTGCGAATCTAATAACAGCGAGTGTTTCAAAACGCTGATTGCTTTCTTGTTCTCTTTCGTTTGTGCTAGAATGGCCATAGTCCTAGTTTGTATATGCACAGGACAGGCAGAACTGAGCTTTCTTCTTACCCGCCTATATGTTTAATCCATACGACCCAAGACTTCCGATTACCGTGATAGGTTTAATCAGTGGTAGATATTGGGTGAGGCGAATGAGGCAGTTGCCTCGGGCCCCCCTCGAAAATACCGCAAATAGTTTCATTTTGCTGTATATGTTTTTTTAGAGATCATTATAAAGTTGGGACGAAAAGTGGGAAATAGGAGATCGATTCGAAGTGAAGACTTTTTTTTAGAGATCACCATGATTTGGGATGAAAAAGGGTAATACGAGATCAAAGCTCTTTTTAGAGAACATCAAGTTTTGGAAATCCTTGCCTCGGGCCCTTAACTTGAATATCTACCACTGGGTTTGATTATTGTATAAAAAAAAAAAAACTTTGCCGACGTTGGTTTTTTAAATCTTAAGTGATAAAAAATTGTGATTTTTTTGAGAAGTTGTTACACTTTGATTGCATGTTGTTACACTTTGATTGCAGCCTCATCAAATAACTAATTTTCAACTTTTTTTGTAGATTCGGTCTTGCGCAATAATAACTTGGAAAGTCTAACCGAAACCGAAATTGTAAAAGAAGTCTCAAAGTGGCTTCGCAATTGGCGGGAGCGAAAAGGAGGAAAAAAGCTGCCATTGACCTTGAAAAATTGATTTCTATTTTATATTATTTTAAGCATGTGTTTGTGTGTGTGTGTTTTTTGTATCCTAATAAAAGTACAAAACAGTTTAGTAGTGTTGATTTGAGCTTCAAGCAAGTATAGTTTGAGTATATTTTCAGTAAATACAGTACAACGATACTTAGACTGTATCGATAATGTAAAAAACTATTTCAGAACTGTACAAGAACTACTTGAATATTTTATTGTTATTGTATAGTAACTATACAGTTTTGGGATATCCAGACTGTATCGAAATTGTGTGCAAACTGTATCAAAACTATATTTTAATTATAACGATACTTCATAAAATTGATATCGTAACTTTATATTAACTATACTACAATGTTTACTGGGAACTGACCCGCTCCCCCTCTTCGTCTACCAATCTAGCGCTCTTCACAACCTCCTCTATCTTTGCTAAACAATTTTTCATTTCCAAATCTTTTCTTTCTGTATATCTGTTCTGTCGCTAAATTGCTCATTCTTTTGCTTTTTTTCATAAGCGGCAACATTCACCCTAATCCTGGTTCTATAGACCCCTGCTTTATCTGTACCCGTCGGGTCACCTGGGAAATAGGTCAGTACAATGTGCCAATTGTTCTCTCTGGGGGAACCTCTCTTTCTCCGGTCTTTTTCTTTTCAAAAAATTTCTCCAGGACGCTCTTGGAATTGTCCAGTGTTCGTCTCCTCAAACTTCTTCTCTATCTTCATCTACAAAAACGGAAAATCATTCTGCCCCTTTTTCCATTACCAACTCCTCCAATCTCCCTAATTACCACCTTCAACTAACTTCTATTTATTTACCCTCAGCTTCATTTCTCCCTCTTCCCCAAAACCAACCTTCTACTTCTCTATTCACTTTTCATCATTTTTTCTCCCTCTCAAAACTATCTTCGAATTCTTCACTAGAATGCTAATAAAATTTGACCTAATCCTATTGAACTCATCCAATTTCTTTTGCCAAATCAGTACAACCTCATCTTTGTGCAGGAGTCACTGTTCTCTCCAGACTTCACTTTCCATGTCCAAGGGTATAAAACCCTCAGAAAGGACCGCTCTGTGACTGGGAGGGGAACCACCGAACACCAAACCTACGGGAAACCGAGAAGGAGGTGTTATAATACTAGTAAAAACGGTCTAACCTACTCCCCTCTTTCTACTCTGCACCTTTCCTCGCTCGATTCCCATTCCAATTATTTAGCTATGACAGTAAAAATAAAAGGAGTCTCTCCTATTCACCTTTTCAATCTCTATGTCCCACCTTTCCGCTCTTCTTTTTTTGATATCTGTTCTAAATCTTTCTCACCCTTCCTTTTTCCTCGTCCTCTACAAACTTTATTCTCAGCAATTTAACTGCCACATACATTCTGGGACTTTCACAGCCCTGACAACCAATAAGGCAAAGGCTTGTTTGACTGGCTCCTCTCCTCTGATCTATTACCTCTCAACAACTCTACCCATACCACTCTACTACATCGTTCTTCTCCTGCTCTCTCTTGTTCTTCTCCGGTAAACTCTAAATGTACGTGTAGAAAATTACCAACGCACGTATTTGCTTTATTTCTTTTGCGTTTCTGATCATAATTTGCGCGTGCAATCGCTGTCAGCGCCTTTTTTGTTTTACGCTTTAATTTAGTTAATTTCATCTCTAAGCATAGTTCGTGTCTGCAGCGCGTTCATTTAGAGCTGGCTTTTTTGGGTTCTTGTACACACTTCTCAATTTGTGAGGCGACCAGCAGCAATTGGTGGCGGCTGGCTGAAGTCTGAGTAGACTTAGTGTATTTTGAAGTACCTTGTGTGTTTTGTCACTTCTCTATCTGTGAGGCAACCAGCTGTAGTGTTTGTGGGCGGCTGGTTGAAGTCTGAGTAGACTTAGTGCAGTTTTTGGTAATTCCCGTTTCCCCGTGAGTCAGCACCGACGTAAACTGCTCGGTAAGACATCTATGCATTTCTCTTTGTGTTTAATTTTTAGTTCGTTTTATTTATTTACAGATTACCGCTTGCGCTTTCACCTTCGCTTTTCAACGCTTCAGTTAATTATTTATTTTTCATTAAAATTTCTTGGTTATTATTGAGTTTTCATTTTGTCGAAGCCGGAAGCGCGTTAATCGACATTTCACTTTACGGCAATCGGCAACTTTAGCGCCGTTTACCGTTACAGTATGTATATAATAAGTTCTACTAAATCTTGGCTCTGACCTCTTTCCTATTTTTATTACAATTCCTACTTCACCTACAATAAATTGAACCTCTCGCCTTTCCTCGTAAAGCCCGCTGGGACAAATGGACAATATCTCTCTTTTACATTAACATCCTGTCAATCTTCACTACACTCTCTTTCTGGAGCCACCTAGATCTCACCAAACTCCTCAATGATGCCGCCACTTCTATCATCGTTGGTAACATCAACGCACTGCTGAAACTCGGTGGTTTCCTGAAGTTGTAGAAGCCATTGCAAAACTCCAGAAGGCATTTCCAAGGGCTCAGTGTTCTGAAGAAGACCGCTAGAACTATATCTCTTTATCAAAGTATACCTCATATACCTCTAGCTCTCTCCTAAAACCCGTCCCAGTGAAGTCTTCTTCCTTCTCCGCTCCATCTCAGGTCCCTCCTCGTCTTTATCCTCATTTGATTTCCCCAATTTTCCAAGCTGTCCTACCCCCTTAGGTTGTGCGTAAAGCTCGCAAAGCTACGTCACAATCGAGCTTTGTCTGAAAAAACGTGCAAAAATATAAGAAGCGTTTTTTTTTTTTTTTTGGATTATTACCTTGACGGGCGACGTGTTAAATAAGAAAAAGGAATTAAGATAACCATTGCTCTAATTCTGTTCTTTTTGGTTACTGGATTTTGGCTTTTGCTAGTATTTTTGGGAAATTACGTAACTGTTAACGTGGTTGATCGCTAAACGAATTAATCCGTAATAAAATTGAATAAAAGTAAAACTGCTGGAAGTACTAATTGAAGAAACTAAAAAAATTTAATTCCTTGGATTTTTGATCAATGTAGTAAGTGAATGGTAGTAGTAGTATAGCAATATAATATAATAAATCGATATCTACACTAACCCAAACCGCTACATGTAAATCGACTTTCCGCACACCTACAATACCACTTTTCTACTCAAAACCCAAAATTCTTCCGAAGTTCTGAACGTCTTCACATGAGGGAAATTAGATCCGCTTACTCTAATCCTCTCCACCTCACATTTTGCTAACCTTTCATTTCTTCAGAACTTTCTTCAGCTATCTCCCAACTTTCAAACTAAACTTCTTTTGGTCCTGATCGAATCTCCTACCCACTTCTAACCAACCTCCCTTAATCTGGTCTGCAATTCCTTCTGCATATCTTCAACCTATCTTGGTTTACACATACCTTCCCATCTGCCCGAAAACAATCAATTATCATCCCTATTCTTAAATCAGACAAACCCTCGAACTCATCCTCATCCTATCTCCCCATCTCTCTCACTTCATGCACTCCCAAACTATTTGAAAGAACGGTTCTCAAACGACTCACTTATTTTCGAGAGTACAATAATATTTTTACACCGTGTAAGCTGTTTTAGACCTAGTAGATCGACTGTAGATCAAGTTCTCCTCTTCTCACAGTCAATTCCAAATTCCTTTCACCAATCTAAACCAAGCGCATATTTTGTTCTCGCCTGTTTCTACGGACGAGGGGAATGACTCGTCTAAACCTGCGCAGTCAGGTATTCGAAAATTCAAATTGTTTTGGATTAACAAAGGTTTAATGGCGTTTGAAAATGTGACACAAAACAATTTCGGTTACACAATTTTTAACCGGGAAACTATTTGAAATCAGAAACAATTTATCTAGAATTAACAAATGATCTAGACCTTATTCAAATAGAATGAAAAATAAATACAAAAGGATTAACAGAAAAACATCACTAACGCAAATAAACTTATTACAAAACATACCTAACCCTACTCTAGCTAAATCAGCGTATAAACAATCACTAACCTAACCCTAAACTGGCTAAGCTAAATTGACCAAGTTGAATGAATGAAAAAACTCAGATACAACGCATTTTTACGGCGCTATAAACTGTTTTTTAAGTCAAACGAAGGAAAATTCTAAATTAAGAAATGCTATGCAAAAGTTACTTAAACAAAGCTTTTTAAGAACAAAATTCGCGCTGCGAGAGAACGAACAGAGAAAAAAACAACTTACAATAACTACGCCGCGAGAGATCGAACTGAAAGAAAACAAATTACAATACTGATTAACTAAGTTGAAGAATTAGCGACGCGAGTTCAAATCCAACAAAAAACGGTAAGTTAAAACAATAAATAACAAATTTAAAACATATAATAATCTTTTTGCCAAGGAGGAGGTTTTATTGTTCGCCTTCTTGACGGTACCTCACAGCTTGGCGCATCATCTGTCGCAACTGTGGATTTTGCGATTCTGTCTGTCGCAATTGTCGCAACTGTGGATTTTGCGAAAGCTTTTGACTTAGTCTAGCATTCTGCCCTTCTCTCTAAACTCTTTTCTATTGATCTTACGCGCTGTTTTGTTGAATGAATACGATCTTATCTCTCAGATCACCGTTTAAAAGTCCATATCTATAATTCTCATAGTCATCCTTTCGTCTTTGTAGAGGTTTCCCCAGAAGTTCCGTTCTCGGACAAGTCATAATTTTTCTCTTTTTGTTACTGATCTCCTTGCCTCTCTTCCTTCAACCGTTAAAGTCTCTCTCTATGCTGACGTTCTTGCCATTTTGGCCTCCTCCCCAAACGTTGAACGTGCAACTGCAGCTGTCCAGACTTCCCTCAACAAACTTATGGAATGGTCCGCTTATAGCGGCGTCTACCCCTTAGCCCTCTCGAATGCAAATCAACTTTCTCCAGCCTAGACTCCTACCAATCCCGTCTTAAACCCTTTTTATCAATTCTCAATCCTCCACCTAATTTTAATCCAAATCCAACCTCTCTCTGTGTAACCTTCAACCGAACGCTTTCTTTCAAACATCATCTTTTAGCTTTACGGAAGAAGTTTTACAACCGATTTTGTGTTTTCCGCTGTATAGCCTCTGCCTTTTTCGGGATTTTCTAAAGAATCTCTTTGCATTTTATGTAAAGCTTTTATTCGCCCGATTCTTATACCTATGCTTTTCCTGGCTGTTTTTTTTCACGTCTCTCACCCATATCACCTCCGTGGAGAGAATGCACAAATCATCCTGTAGAGTTATCATAGGCTGTACCTATGTCATCAAATTCGATTCCTCTCCAACATCTAGAAGTACTTCCCCCACTGCGTATCGCTTTACCCATAAATTGCTCTCTTACTTCAAACGTGCTTTAAGACTAACTTCATTCTTTCCTCTAATCTTTCTTGCCTATTATAATCCTTGTATCCACCTCAAGAAAAAATCATGGATCAATTAGATTATTTTTTACTTCTCATAACCTCACCCCTAACCTACAATTTTCTTGCGAAACTCTAATCTTATGTCTTCCCAAACCTCTTTGATCTCCGCCATTTTTTTATATTGTCTCTTACCATTTTTCTTCCCCATGCTCAACAAACCTCCTTCTCCTCGCTATGCAGCCGATGTCTGCCATCTATCAACCCTTCCATACAGCGATATATCACTGTCTGGAATCATGGCTCTGCGCCCTGGCGGCCTGGGAGAGAAAGGAAGAAAGATTCATATTGAATGTACTAAATATCTCACTGCTGCCTCTCTCTCTTTTTAGGCTGGACGCTGGGCACCAGCTACAGCGACGAGAATTATGCCAATTCTTCATGCCCTTAAATGGTGTATTTCTCATTCCTCGTCCTGTAACTTTAAATCCGTTACCCTATTCTCCAACTTCCAATCTGTTTTGACAGCTCTCTCTGGTCCCTTGCCATATTAACTTCCCAAATCCCTCGATGACACTCAATCCCTTCTTAATTCTTTATCTTACTCTTAGGTAATCCATTTTCAATGGATAGGCTACCTGGTCATTCTTCTCTTCCAGGCGACAAACCCCTCCATTATACCACTCTTCCTTTCATTTCTTATTTCCTCTTAACTCTTATCCCTCTACACCAGTGTTTCTCAAAGCGAGCCACTTAACTCCTCAAGGAGGAATTTGTAACCTGAAGGGAGGAAAAATTGTTAAGGGAGGAATTGAGGAGGAATGTGAATGAAATATTAAATTTATTCTTGTGAATGAAATAAGCTATATTAAATTTATACCTGAGTCCGGAAAGGGAGGGATGCGGCAAAAACTTTGAGAACCACTACTCTACACCAATCGGAGACGCGGTATCCAATCTGGTTTCCTATAACAACAAATCTCTGCAATATCTTCTGAAAAGTTTCTCTTTCTTGCTCTGCTTGCTGTGCCCTCTCTTGTTTACACTGCAACGGGAACAACAGTCTTCTTGCTACATATCTTTTAAGGATTGGTCGAGCCGAGATTTTGTTGTGCAGCAACTGTGGTTCGGAACCACAGGACATTCTTCATCTCGTGCTAGACTGCTCTGCACTTGACTCTCTACGCCTGGCTATCTTCAGCCACTCCCTCTCCATTCTAGAACTCTGGTCTCATCTCTGAGAGATTGACCAATTATTGGGGCTCTTTTTGGAGTTGATCCGCGCCCTCATCCGTATGAATGGGTCGGGTAAGCCCACCACTACCATTACCAAAACCGGAACGTTATTTTACGGTTCGACGCCCTGGTTTTAGCATATACCGAGAATCGCTGATTTAACCGCTTGAAATAAAGCTTTGAAAGGTATGAAGCCATAATAACAACCTTACTGCTATTTTAATTTGTTCCATCTACATGCTGTGCTATAATCAGTGGAGGTTTCCTTAGAATTTGTATTTAAGTGTAGTAACTCAATTAACAAACTATTTTTCATTCTATTTAAATAATTATCTGAAGAAATTTTGGTAAACGAAAGCTTATAAATTGGGTGGTATTTAGCTGGTTTTTTAATTAATTTTTCTAGTTTATGTATCATACAATAGACCTCCCAATGATTGCAAGTTTGACTTTATTTAGTTAGTTATAGTTTTGGATTATTTTAGTGGTTATAATTTGAATAAATATCTGAAAAAGTTTTATTAAACAAAATCTTATAAATTAAATAGTATTTAGCTGGGATTTTATTGTTAAAAATATTATTTTCTACCTACAATGCTATGTTTTTACTCTTTCTATTATTGTTCTTAAAAGCAGTGTTTTAAAGCTTGACTTTAAGCTTAAAAATATATGCAATTTTCTTTCCGATTAAGCTGTAGCAAAAGCAATTAATTTTGGCATTAATAATTAGTCAAGTAGGATGTTCTCATAATACTTTTTATATTGTCAAACAATTAATATATCAGCATCATGGCCAAATACATAGGAATTTCGAATTGATGGCAAACATGATGAACCTGATCTCACTTTAAAACTGATTTGCATCATTCTATTGTGTCTTGGGGAAGACGCTTTATGATACTTTCCTTTGCTTAGTGCAGTAATACTCTTAGAAAACAACCATAAATTTTGGTTGTCTTGAAATATGAAACAAAAAAAAACAATAGAAAAATTGTCTTAACTGGACAGCAATATTTTGCATTTCTGAAAACAGGTTGAGGTGGTTGCTTGAAGGTTGATTTAATATAAAACCCTCAATGTTTTTCTTGCAAGTCAGAAGAATAAATAGAGATGATAATATTAGTATAATATATCATATTAATATTGTTATTTTTAATAAATTTAGTTTCCATGTAAGAATTTTGTTGCTTATGTACTTACTGACACACTCTCATTTTTACTTTCCTCTTGTTTTTAATTTTCTTTTATATTGTGCTCTTATTTCTAATTTTCTTTTGTATTGCGATGTTTCTTTTTCTGATCTTGTTCAATTAGTTTGATTTGTTTATTATTTTGTGTTATATTTCTAAACTAAAGCAAAGCTGATGGCAGTACTTTGATCATTTTCTGTTTTTATATTTTTTTAAAGCAAGCAAAAGGGTTATTTTAATGTTTCATATTTTAATGAAATTTGGCACACTTGTAAACCTCACTAAAGTAATAAGAATCCAAAAAAAAGTTTTAAAAAACTGTCATTATTTTTGAAGTTATAGTCATTTTAAAAAATGCCGTTTTTGCTTGTTCTGCTTCAACACATATGCTGAAAATTTTATTTAATTTCCATTTTCTTAGCCTGCGATCATAGGAGGTTGCTGAAAATTGCTAGGCAGATGTTTTAAGACCTAAGAAATCCAAAAAATAGTTTAAAAAGTTGTAAAAAAATATTTTATGTAATAACAGAGCTTTGAATTTGTTTTTTTTTACATTTTTCAAAGGTCAAACTTTAAAGGCATATAAAAAAAATGGGTCTAAAATTTAAAAGCTGAAATACCAATACACTTTCATGTCAAATGAAAAAGTTGAATTAGTTTTGATGTTTACTATAAAAATTTTCTTTTTTAAGTGTAATACATTTTTTTCAAAAAATAGCATTGAATCAATTATGACAGGCAAAATAACATAAACTCATGGGAAAAAGGAAGCAGTTAAAAGACATGAAAAAATTGATGCATGCATATCAACCATTTCATTTAAAAAAAATCAAGCTTCAATCACAAGAACAATAAATGTATGTACTATACCATTCATATATTTTAAATGGGACTTTAACTGCAAAAATTAAGATATCGTTGTGGAGCACTAATATTAATAACTACAGAGCACTTTTTAACAACTAAAAAGTTTCATTTTTGAAAAATATTTTAGTTTGGTGTTACAAAGCCATTAACAAAATGAAAATCACAAGACTTTCAAATTCATGTTTCAAAAAATTTTTGAAATATATATTTAAAAGAATTAAAAAAATTTATAACATCAATATTTTTGTTGTAATATTGTTACAAAAGTTTTTAATTGATTCAATCTAAACTGTTATTTTATTATAGTATTTTACTTTTAGGTCATCATTATCATTACATTATACTTTGTTAATGATTTATAGTAATGAAGTCATGTGATGAAAACAACATTAAGAATGCTAATGATGATTTGGTCTCACAAGATGCTTCTTCAGAATCTTTGAGCACCGAAGATAATAATGATTATGTTGGTCTTCCCACTGATATTTTTATTTGTAAAGTTCCTCAAAGAGTTTTTGATGATGACTCTGTTAAAGATAATTTTGAAAACATGTGCAAAATATTTGGACCTGCACAATTTATTTATTTATCAAGTTTTCGTCGTGTTCGAGTAAGATACAATTCTCCATCAGAAGCAGGAAAAGCAAAACTAGCATTGCACAATACCAATTATTTAGATTCAACTATTACTGTTTATTATGCTCAGTCTTCATCACTTAGTGAAGCATCAACTTCAAGTTTAATGCCTCCTACTCCACAAAAACAATATCTTATTTCACCTCCAGCTTCTCCACCAGTTGGGTGGGAACCTGTTGAAGAAAACAAACCAGCTTTTAATTTTGATTTAGTTTCTACTTTAATTGAAATGGCACCAGGACAGTCACATGAGTTGCATAAAAGTGATGATGGCAAACCTAGTGTTGTTGTACATGTATGTGAAAATTCTGGATCTAATGACAAATCCATTCGAAAAATTCAACAAACTAAACGACCTGGGGCTTGATATTAAAAAATAATATTGTATTATAATATTGGTTTTTGTTTTATATTATGTTTCTTGGGGTTAATATATTTTTACAATTGTATATCCCTACATTGTCATTCAATAAACTTTTATTTAAAAACAAAAAACACTTATTGCAACTTATTTTTAAAAATGCCATCTTCAAATAAAAAATCTGCCTTATCGTACTTCAGACTTTGTTTATTCAATTTTCCACTTTTTTGTTTTTAAGTACAAATACTGTGTTTTGATCTGTTTCTTATCAAATGTCTGCAAATTTTTTTTGATTTGTTGCTTTATGATATCAGTCATTTTATTCTATAAATAGCAGATTGACTTACAAAAGGAATGCCAGGGCTTTTAACTGAACAGTGCTTCAATTTTTTAAAACTGTTTTAGTTATAAACTTTTATAGGCATTGCTAAGGCTACTGCCATTGTATTTCTGACTGGTCAAGAATTTGTACTTATAGCATGCAAGATTGTCTAAAAATGGTGCAAAATCACTTGCGATTTCTATTATTTTTAAATCATTTTGAAAGATTGATCATGAGAATGCTCAACTTCTCCATTGCTTTTTTTGCTGGTTTAAAAGAACAATATAAAAGTTATTTCTCTTATGATTGTAACCACAAACCAATTATTTTAGAAATATCAAAAAAGTTTGTTCAAAGCATCACACCCCTTTTGACACAATATCTTTTATTTATTTATTTTTTTTTATTATTTTTTTTTTATCTCTATATTTATCCTCCTGACTCGCAGGAAAGCGACGGAGGCGCTATACATAGGGTAAGCAATTACCCCGACCTGCTTCCGGAGATGCCAAGATATTGCTGTTTGCTATTAATTTAGTAGAGGTATGACTGCAATTTAGAACTGCTTGTCAAGACCACCAAGCAGGGGAAAGTGCCGTAAAGTGTCTTTCCCAAGGACACAACAGAATGGCACAAGTGGGTTTTGAACCGAGACCATGCTGATCATCAGTCCGGTGCTTTAACCACTCGACCACGCTGCCGACTACTTTAATGGACATTAAATTTTGAAGTTTTGTATATACAGTGCAACAAAAAATTTACATGATTTTTTATGTTTACCAACCTAATTAAAATTTTGCTTAATTTTCTTATCATTTATTATAATCATAAAGTATGGTACCATCCAATGATATGTATGTTTTAGAAAATTCTGCATTTTTCTTGAATAAAGTGAAGTCAATTTCAAAGTTGCTGGTCCTTGTCTATTTGGTTCAGTGTAGGGTGTTCCATGTGGGTCTATGTTTTTAAACTCGGGTTTATTGGGTTGTATTTTGAAAACTCGGGTTTTTCCTTTCTTCAAAATAGTGCTTTGACTTCTTAAATATAACAAAAAAATAGCAAATGCATTCATGCTTTTACTTTATACTTTACACAGCACATTTCATTTTTGTAAAATTGGCATAAAACAATCATGGCATTCAAAGTGCCATCATTTAGCCTATTTCTGATCTTGGTAGCAAAAAGGCCCATTGCAGAAAATATCTGCTCTGGTTGTACAAAAGTTGGTCTAATTGTGAGGAGAAGATGATAAAATTTTTTAAAATTCTCTGGTCTCTTTTTGGTCGCCTCAAACAATTGCATCTCTTGATAATTTGCACTCCAACACCCTGAACTTCGTCAGTTTGCTGCTCCAGCTCTCTTAGAAAGGTTTGAAATTTTTTTGACAAAGCCATAATCTTGGCAGGCTTACCTCCATTGTTGCTCTCATCATAAACATAGGAAACCAATTCCATTATTTCATTAGCAGTCTCAATTGTCTCTTTTGGTTTGAACAACTGTTGTAATAGCTTGGTAGCCAAAGCAGTAATTTTAATTTTTTAAATTCTTTCCTCATTTCATAAAATCTTTAAAGCATCTTAAGCAAGCTATTTCTATCAACTTTTGACATCCAGAAATAAACTTTTTTCTTTCTGAAAAAATTTTGAACTTATGATTGCTGGTTGTTATCATTTTTTACAGGAGATTTGCAGAAATTTATATAATTTTTTTTATTTTTTGATGATATTTTTGATTTCTGCAATGATGTCAAAACAATTCTGCTCTTCTTCATTGCATCCATGTTTACCAGAATTTTCCTCAAGTCTTCTTCATCGCTTTCTTCATTTTTTTGTAGCATTACCACCATTGAGACATTCATCACTCATTACTTATCTGCTTGGGCATTTCTTTATAGATTACATTGCAAAAACTAAGGTGTATAGCATGTGCAAAACAAGCAAAATCTAATGGTTCAGTTTCACAGCCAAATTTCACCATTATGGTTGCATTATCCATGATAGTGAACCCAATACCATCATTGAGAGAGAGAGTTTATATTTGTGGAGTCTCTCCTGCACAAGCTTTGTTCTCTTTTTTGTTGCCATACTTCCTTTCACACAAATTGAGCCAAGTGATGAAATCCAACAGGAAAGTGTAAATTCAGATTTATAAATCTTTGATTACGAGTTGATGTTGACTTGTCAAAACTGATTGAGAAATGATTTTCAATTTCTTTGATTTTATAAATTTTTTGTTACCATTTCA
This sequence comes from Diplosoma virens, assembly GCA_963680785.1. Lineage (NCBI taxonomy): Eukaryota > Metazoa > Chordata > Ascidiacea > Aplousobranchia > Didemnidae > Diplosoma > Diplosoma virens. Next base: position 40,842,255 of record OY796882.1, on the reverse strand, counting down.
TTCTGAATTTTAGCTAAGTGTTTTATGAACAATTTTTTTTTACGTAATCTCAGATGCTTCGTAAACTGCAGCTTTTTGCTTTGAATGCTCTCCTCAGCAACATGCTGTTTGCAATTTGATTGAATGTTAGGCCATCAATAGCTACAAGCTTTGCCATAACTTCTCCCAAACACTCATAATGATTTTTTGAAATAGGAGTTGATCTTTTGATTCTTGGATGCTGGCTCAGTTTCATGATTTTATATAAATTTGATGTTTAAATTTGAGATGAGTGATAAGACTTTTTGTGCTTGAACCAAAAGCCTTTATAACTGTTAAGCACACTGAGCACTTTGCTCTCTCCTTGACCTTATTGTAAGTAAAATGCTGCCACACTTCAGTTATCTCCAAATAAGCTCATGTTGTTTATCAGACAACAACCTTTGTCTTTGATCTTTAGACTGCACCAGTTACCTTTGTTTTAGCCAAAAATAATTGATGAAATTTGCAATGTCAACATTTCTTGCTTTTTAGCCCTTTTTTGTATTTTTCTTTTTCCTCTTTTTGTATACTCTTCTTTATTTCTTTATTCATATTTTGAGGGTATTTTTGTACTGACACTCAGACTTTGAAAAGAAAAGTTAAGAAAAAAACTGGTTAACGTTAGTGTTATGGAAGTTATTTCATTATTTGACTGTAAGAAGGAATTTAATTTGCTTGATGTGAATTTTAAAGTCAACAGAGTTGTATGTATTTTAATGAAAAATCTGGGTTTTACCTAAAAAAAGTACTCAAAAACCTGGGTTTGGAGTTTAAGAAAACCTGGAGCAAACACCCTAAGTTATTCAATTGACAAGAACTTGGCACCTTGTCTTTGACATTAGATAATTTTTTTGACTATTAATTTTTAGTTTGGCAATATGTAAAATTTATTTGCTGATTTGCAAGAAAATTAGTCTAAAGTTTATTTATTTATTAATTATTTTATTGCAATTTGACCAGTTAAATGAAATTGTCAATTTGACTTTGCTGAAGAGAGTAATAGATTTCTGTTAAAAAACTTTTAACTGGTTTGCAAAATTGAGCAATCACTAAACAATTAAAAACTAACAATTTTTTGATGGTTTTGTAGATGGCTAATAAAAATCCCATGATGATTAAAGACATTAACCAACAGCAAAAAAAATATCAAAAAAGTTCATAAACAACTTACTTAACTAAAGTAGTTTATAAACAAATTATATAATTACAAGCAATTCATATGAAATTCCACTGCTCCAATAATTGTTATAACAATCATGCAAGCCAACAAATTTACCTTTGCCTGAGTAATAACTCCAATGCCTTGCCTTGAATCCTGAGTGTCAGATTTTTATTTGCTAAGTAAGCACTCTTTTCAAAAAAAAATGCTCATTTACCATTTGGGCATGACCTTTTTATACAAATGTAAAAGTTTCTCAATTTATAATGCAGAACATCATACATATTAAGAAAGGTACCAAGTGTCATAACCCTAATGTACTAGTTAGCATTTTTAATTTTTGCTTGATTTTTTTTCAACGTTGATTCAAGTTAGATTAAAAGTTACATTAAATTAGATTTAAGATAACTAAGGCTTTGCCTATTAAGGTTTTTTTCATTATTGGTTTAAGTTAAATTTAAAGTAACATCAAATAAAGGCAGAATGCATTTTTATACACCATTTTCATGCTTGGCTTAGCAATTTATTAACTTAAACCTTTTTTGTCATCTTAGATATTACATATTATCAGATATTTACTGCTTTTTGTTATCTTCATTTGTTTGATAAATTTGATTACAAGATACCTAAGCAATATTATAAGATTAAATTGGCTTCATTGGGAATGACTCAATATTACAAGTGTTTCATTAAAATTTGCCACTAAAAACTTGGTGAACAAAATCTGGGCACTTGATTTTTGTTTTTAACTCTGACTAATGTAAAACTTGTATTTGCTGGTTTACAAGGATAAGCAATGACTGAACAATGACCGAAGGCAAAAAATTATATAATTATAGCTTTGATTTATTCAACAAATTGATGGCAAATAGTTATTGTATGCTTTATGCTAACATTCATGAACAGCAAAAAAAATATCAAAGATCAGATTAACAAATTCTTTAACAAAACAATTTATGTGCCTTTTCCAAAGTAATTTTAGCACGTACCATTCCTACAATGTGAAGATTTTGCATAATTGGTCATATTAATAATCTAGTAAACTGGCAAATACAAACAAATTGCATGAGTTTTAGTCTAAGGTCAAGCGCCAAATTTTGGGTGCCCAACTATCATTTATAGAGTTTTTGTAGCCTGCCTTTCATGCAGTTTAAAATTTAATGCGTCTGTTTCAAATTTATATGCACAGTTAAGTTTGTGTAAAGATGTTTTTCATCTTTTTTTTATTTTCAGAACACTTGTTAAAAATATAATTTTTGTCCAACTTTAACTGTATGATTTAAAGTTAACAACTACAAGGTAAAACTGCAAAGGGAGAGAATATAATGCTGTTTTTCTTCCAAAATCAGGTGTTTGTAGCAATTTTTTTAAACCATGGATGAATTTGTCACTTAAAACTATTGATTTCAAATATTTTGTTGTTCTAAATGTATAAAGCACTGTAATATAACATGGTATGTAGTTGGTTTAGTGCTACCACACTTCCCATTTAATAAAGGTGGCAGTGATAGAGTCTAGTTGAAAGTTGCAAATATTTGACTGCTGTTTCATTCAAGTGGTAAAAATTCAAGTAATAAGAATTTGGCATTCAAAAATTTAATACCTATTCATTGATTATGTACTCAGGCTAGGAATACCTATTTCTACAGGGTGTTTCAAAAAATTTGACATCATTTGACATGTGAATATTACAGAAACTACATAGTCAAATCAAATGAAACTAAACAGGGTTAATGTTCAGCTGAATAAGATTTATTCCTGTAAATTTGAATAAGACATTCAAAGGCACCTGAATTTCATGTAAGGTTTTACAAATGTTCAATATGCACACCACCTGTGACACGACACATGTGAAATCAGTACTCTGGCTCCTCCTAAACATGCTGCAGCATGTCTTGGGTAACAGTCTCCAGTTTAACTCTTGTGTGATACAGGTAGTTAACACCACTGCACTGAGACTGTTATCCAAGACATACTGCAGCATGTTTAGGAGGAGCCAGAGTACCAACTTCATGTGTGTCATGTCACAGATGGTGTGCATATTGAACATTTGTAAAACCTTACATGACATTCAGGTGCCTTTGAATGTCTTATTCAAATTTACAGGAATAAATCTTATTCAGCTCAATATTAACTCTGTTTAGTTTCATTTGATTTGACTATGTAGTTTCTGTAATATTTATATGTCAAATAATGTCAAATTTTTTTGAAACACCCTGTATAAAAAAAAGCAGACCTATTATTATTTTTTTGACAGAGGAGAGTGCAATACTTTTTCCCCAAAAATATGTGTTGAATATCAAATATAAATGCTCTGTGTATTGGTTTATAGAAAAAGTTTGGGCACAGCCACACTGCAGTTATTGAAGCATTACCTTGTTTGATTTTCATAGTTTTAAGCACATAAAACAGTTTGAAAATACTTATAAATTGTTTAGTGTTGTTGATAAACTTTAAAAATTACAAAAAATTTTCATGATTCAAATGTTTTAGCTTAGTTTGTGGAGTGTATGGTGGAGATAAAAACAAATTAAGCCAGTGTATTGTGTCTCTCTTGTTCTTGTCCAAAAATTGAATGAGCAGGTTTCCCTCTTTACCTGAGGTATAGAAACACCAATTCTGTGCCTGATTTTCGAAATTGTTAACCAGTCAAGAGAAATTCTGTTTGCCTTTGCTGGTTTACAAGATTGATTAATGACCAAACTATAGCCAGAATTCTGCATATGTTCTTTGATTGCATTTTATTACATATTTGAGTAAGAAAAGGTTGACATTTGATTTAGTCAAATTGTGCCAAAAAACTCAGCTTTCAAAATTTACCAAGTCCCAGCAAAATGGCATCAGATCTTTTGTACTATTCTTTCCAAGTGTGTGAAAATTAGTCAAAATCAGAAACATAATACTTAAAACTATATCTGAGATAAGCAACCAGCCTAGTATAGTTTACACTTGTAAGTTTTGTATTTTTTAAATCAGCAAAAATTAGAAAAAATTAATTTAAAGTAGCAAAATACAGAAAAGTGACTTAAGAAAAGTATAAACAAAAGTATTATTTGTCTTCATTGACAATGTCACAAAAAATTCTGATATTTTTTATCCTGGTGTAATGAAATTACTTACAAAACAACTATAAATTATTATGGTGCACAAACTGTTTTCTTATTTTACTATCTGTGAATATACAGTATAACATTGTTGAATACATGGTTGGTAAATATTAGCCATCCCCAGAAAAATTGCCCAGCGATTGATAGCTAATTTTAAATTGTTCAGTTTCATGCTTATGCTGATGTTTGGTTATAGATCAACCTTGTAAACAAGCAAAAACAAATAAATTTTACAATTTACATCTCACAATATTCATTAAATCTCCAAGCATTAAATTCTACAAATTACTAAATTCCTCTATCTAAATTTTTGTTGAGGTTCTGAAATTCAGTAGATAATTAAGGAATGTTTACCAAGTTATTGTCTGCTAAATGTTCATATGTCACCAAATTCTTGTGGATTAAATTTTTTTTAGATTGTTGAGTCAAAAGACTTTTAAAGAGTTATCAAAAGACTATTTATATCAAAAGATCACAGGCAACATTGCAAAATGCATAATGCTTTGCCATGTAGATAGATTGATATGAAAGTAATAACTTTATGTTAACTTTGGTGTGCACAGTCAGGCAGTTTGATCTTTTGTTTAAAGAGCTCATTTCTTTTGGTTATGTGTCATTTTTTAATTATACATTTGGCAAAGAAAAACAAAAAATTGTTTTGATTTGGGCATGATCCAAGACTTGTTTATGACTAATCAAGTTTAAATTGATTTTGTTTTAATTTTTATGTCTGGTTTTGTATTGTGTTGTATTATTTGAAAAAAAGCTACATTTTTTTTTGTTGAATATTTCAGCTTTTATAATAAAATTTTATTTGTAAACTTCAAAACTTGCATTTTCTTAGTTATTAAATATAATGGCAACAGATGATTTGGAAACTTTAGTGAGTTTTTATGATTATTTTGATTTATTTTTAGTGATTTCATTTTTTATGGTATGCTTTTGCTTATTTTTTACTGTTCTATGAAAACAACAAAAGCAATAGACTTTGATAGTTTTCAAAAAAATCTTTTTTAGAAATTGTCAAAAAAATATATTTAAGAAAATTTTAAGAATTATTGTACAACGTGGTAGATGTAGCTACAATCTCTCTCTCTATACTGGCCTCATTTCCAGATACTTTTTTGTTGCCTTGGCTGTAAATAGTTCTGTACTTTCTCTTTTGCATAATGCACTGAAAATAAATTTGCAAGACAGAAAAGTATCTAATCATCCAAATATTAAGTCAGGCTCTGCTAATTGGCAAACATTCTTTTTAGGATGGAGTAACATATGGAAAAAACCGCCTTCAGTACATTGTCAAAGAATTTCAGGAACTTACCATTTTTCGATTGAATGTGAAAGCATACAAGATAAATGTTCTTTATCATCTTGATTTAGAGTTCAAACACCTGTCATCTTACTACAGGAACCTACTGCATTTGTGCATAGAAAGTAGTAGTTACAAACTTTTAACCAGGGCTGCGGAGCTGGCAAAAAAATTTATTGCTCCAGCTCCAGCTCCAGCTCCACTCCAGCATTTTAAAAATCTATGGCTCCAGCTCCAGCTCTGCTCCAGCATCTTTAAAATGACTGGCTCCAACTCCGCTCCAATATTTTTCAAATGACTGACTATATATTTGCTTTGACACTATTAAAAAACTTGCTTCATATCCAGATCTATTGTAAATGATTTGTTTGAACTTACATTTGAGTTAATCCAATCTATGTATATATACAAAATTAATAAAGACACTACTATAGGTATGAAGTAAGAAAAACTCAAGGCATTTCATCACAATCATGTGATTCATCAGACCACTTTATAGAATTCAGATTACTTTTGCAATTGATAATGCAGTGACTACAATAATCTGATTCCTAAAAACTGTAGTTATGCCTTTTAGGCTTTTTTTGGGGATTTTAAGATTCAAAATGATGCATACAACACAAGCAGCAAAATTAGGTGAAAAATAGCTACTTAACAAACATCAAACCCAAAACTCTATTGAATAAGAACATTTATTTTCCCCAAATATGACTTAGTTCCAGCACTTCAAACACAATGTTTCTTTGTCCACCTGGAAGAAGTCTAGGAACATTAATTTTTTTCTTTATATCAGGTACTGGATAATTATGGATGTCATTGATTTTGGCCATCTCCATGTTAAGCCTTTGGGAGCAAAAGCTTTTTGAAGACAATGAACTTAACAGATCCATTGTCATTTAATGCAACTACCTTTTGTGGAAAAAATGTGCCCTCAGATAAAACAAGGTGGTTATCACCTACATTGGGCAGTGCACCTGCACTTTTGTATGTCTGTGAAGTTGAGGCATCCATCATGACTGATGAGGCAAAGAAATCCAATGTGCAGGTCTTTCTGTTCACTGTGCACTTAACAGAATGAATCTTTAGAGTTCCAGAAATGTAAACAGCATTAATTTTGCATTCTGAATAAAAGCCAAATTCTAGTTCAGACTTGTCAACATAGATAACATTAATGTTGGGCATTATTAGTATATGTTGCATATGTTGCAATATGTTGCAAAATGTTTAGTATATGTTGCAAAATATTTAGTATATGTTATAATTTTATTAGTATATGTTGCAAAATGTCTTGGGCCTTCAATCACAACTTGTTTGCTGAGAACTTTTTGATAAACTGAGTGCTTTACCATTTCCCCAACACCATTAACTGCACCTTTTTCATGATTTGCCTTGAAGAAATGCCACTGGATATCAATATTTTTACTGAACTTTGTCATCATGTAAGAAGCATACTAACTCTTGTATTGAGAGGCACAGCCATATGACCAAAACTTAATTTTCTTTATCTCTGTTCTCTTTTCCATCTCTTTGATAAGAAAGTTATTCAAGGCAAAACTCACATTGCAGCTATGGTCGTTTTCAAGAGTGATCAATGCAAAACTAGTGCAGACAGCCCCCTTAGCTTTTTTACAAAAAGTATAGATACATGCTGTATAGATCATAAATTGATCTTGACTATAAAATGCTGACTTTATCTTGTTTTGGTGCTTATTTTTGTAATTTTTTGAATAATCCACATGAGTGACAAATTCATGTTCCTTTAATCCATCAATGCATTCTGTATAGGTTTGGCTTTGAACCATGAAATGTGTTCAATGTCTATCAGATACTCCAAGTCAATGGCAGGGCAGTTGGCACAGCTACCATTCTTGCATGCTTCTGTCAATGGGTCACATGTAATTTTTAACATGACATTTTGTTGGTAAGGAAATGTCTCTTGATGGTTTGTTAATCCCTTCACAGATCAACTCAATGCTCTCACAAACAGGACAAAGACAGTTGACCTCTGGAATTTTACTTTGAATGATGAACTCCTTCTTTGATTTTATGTATTGATAAATGATTGAAAATTTTAGTTTGAAAAGATCTTCATCTTCTTCCTCTGACAAGATAGAAGCAAGTTCATGAAATGTCCACAATATGAATTTCTTTGAATTAAATTTATTTTCACCATTTTCATCCTTTCCAATGTAGATTTGATTGTTTCCTCCTGGCAGAGTAAAGCTGATAGTATTTCTGCAGAGAAAGTCATCAAGTTTGTTCTTAACTTCCTTGCTGAGAACTGGTGGTCTTCCACCATGAGAAGTTGGTGCAGCAGTGTTAACATTATTTTGAGATGAGATGCAACTTTCTTGGGGAGTAAGAAATATACTCTTTAAATAGAGTGGTAACAACAACTTTTTTCTGATTGCCATCCTTTGGTAGGCTTATTTTAGCTCTCTTAACACTTCTGGACAACGCTGGAAAATTTAACTTTACTAAAGGAGTTTGACTAGTTTTATTTTTCTGCTCCTTTTTTCTCTCTCTGTACTGTTTTTGTGAATTGTTCTTTTGCTGGAAGTAAGCTTTGTGTAGTTCTGGGTTTTCATAGATACACTTTCTTTTTCTTTGCTTACGAATTCTGTCTTTAAGCTTTCTTTCTTCTGTGTTTTGTCTTTGTTGATAATGTTTCTGTCTCTCTGCATTTGAAAGTCTTTTTTCTCCCAATGACTTTCTTCCCATGTTTACCAATCTCTTTACCTATTACTTATTTTTAATCTAAAAAAATCACTAAATTTTCTAATTACAAAAAAATTTTTAATTACAAAAAATTTTTTTTGTAAACAAGAGGGAGTGACATCTCACTGCAAAATGTGAAAGCTCCAAGGGTTTTGTAGATATGGATGATACTGCTAGACCTTGCCAAAAACTTTGTCTTGGTGCACAGTTTCCATGCCATAACATTTACTACTATACCAAAAACATGGGCATTCTGATCATACTGCCTTAATACAGCACTTACTGAAGATTACACCAAAAAACCTAATAGAAATGATTATTCAGGAGTCATTTATTAACTGCAGTGTATCTGGAAATATTGCAAAATACTGTAAGAAATTTACGTAACAGATACTCTTTTATCTATTTATAGATAGTAGCACCAACTTAGTACAACTAAGCATAGGATTTCATTGTTCTAGTAAATATAGCGTATAATGAGATAGTTAACAACCAAAAGTTTCTTCAAAGAACTGAACTAACTGTACATTGGCGTCGATTTTTTCTTGAAAGAGGCAAATAGCAGGGGGGCGAGAATTTTTATGTAAACTTTGTTTTCTATGTTTAAAAAACGATTTTTCAAGGTACCAGTAGTATCGTAATTGATGTGTTTTTGCTTTTAATATTGTATGGTTTTGTAGCATTATCTAAGTTGAAGTCTTTAATTTAATTTAATTTCTTATTTCATCAATCGGCTGTTTGTCGTAAAGTTTGACGTAATTTACGCATCATTACCGTTTACCGCAGGTTCGTTTTGTGTAGAAATTTTATGAAATAACAATCAACCTTGCACCTGGTGCGAAGCGTAAATCATAACTACGATTTTCTGATACAGTGACACATGACGTTGCTTTCAAACACAACAAAAATGCTTTATGCTTAAATGATTGCTATTTTTACGAGTATGAAAAGAATTTGATATTAAAAATAACATTATCTTAATGAAATAAACAAACAATATGGACGTATAAAGAGTAAAGATGCAGAATGTGATTGTGATATATAGAAAAACAAAATGCACAAATGATAGTTTACGTTTACTGCAAGAACTTCTAAAGTGTTTGCTATCTAATCTATCTAATTTATCTAATCTATCTAATTCAGAAGTTCTTGGTTTACTGCAATAAAAATTACTCATAATTCAATCATAACTTAAAACGCTCGATTACGAACTTAATCCAAATTTGTTGCGACGGGTTTGAGATCGTGCAAACAAATTCATTTACTGCTTCGGCAAGATCAAGGGCTTCAGCGTGCTCGCAGTGTGTGTTTAGAATGGCCAAATTATTCAAACGTTGCTGGGTTTGCGTAGATCGCAGATACGTTTTCAACCTGCGAAGTGTAGAAAACGACCATTCTGCTTCACAAGCAGAGCTAGGAAAGACAATGTTTTTAATGCAGAAACAAAGTTAGGTGCCATGTCAACTCGAGCAAAATTTTGGCTCAATTCTTTGCTGATTTCTGCAACTGAAATTGAACGGTTTTGTCTTCTCAGTCGTGCAAAAACAGCTGACGTTCTCTCGCAATATCAGCGTGACTCCAATCTCCATAGAACTCGCTCACTGTTTTTATGCTGTGACTTGGCATACATTCATCTTCCAAAAGACAACGTAAAAAGTTTGCTATTTCTAGTGGCTGTGATTGATAGCGACGTAGCAGCGCACTTGCAGCTTTTTCAAAAACGTTCCTGCATAAATCGACGTAGTATTCTTCCACTTCTTCGTCAGTGAAAGCACGACGCACTCGAGGAATAACAGGCAAATTTATTTTCATATGCAGCGCTTGTTCTTTGCATTCCACAAAAAGCTCTTTTCCAAACGTGTCTAGATCAGTTGTCAGAGCGCTGGCAAGTTCTTGAATCCAATCATTTAAATCTCCTGTAGTAGCTTGGCGTGACTGGCATTTTACATGAATTGGATGGATAATCCCGAAAAGTCGTTGCAGCAGACGAAGAATAAAATAAAAGTCAAACTTTTCTAAGTTCAATAAATGCGAAAAGGCTGATGATCTTACAGCTGCAGAAACACTGCTATCATTATTTATCTCCTCCATAAAATTCACTAAATTATTGTAATTTGCTAGAAAAGCATCAATGCAATCTTTTCGTAGAATCCAACGCGTGCTGCACAACGGTCGTAACTTCACTGTAGTTGATTCTGCAGACGAAGCTTGAATGGCAGCAAACCACCCACAACGTTTTGGCGACTCTTTCACAAAGGTCACGATTTTATTCACACAGGTTATCGTGTGTGATACTTGAGACTATTCGGTGCAAGCGTCCTGGAAAACCAAAGCTGATGACCGATGCAATGAAAATATAACGCTTTCGGATTTTCCTTCAGCATTTTTTGTTGTAAGCCATTTATTTTCCCAGCCATATTGGTACCACTATCATAACCTTGACCGCGAAGACCAGAAATATCCAATCCAAGCCTCATCAAACCATCTTTAATCAAGCAAAATAAAGTACTTGAATCTGTTTTGCAAGTTTCATAGAAACTAAGAAAAACCTTGTCACTTTGCAGTGTATTTGTACAATATCGAATACAAATGCTCACTTGTTCTTGATTACAAATATCCGAAGCTTCATCAGCAATTAGAGAGAAGACGTAGCTGCTAATGACATTATTTACTGGCACTGCGTATAAATCTGGTAAAATTCTGGACTCTGTTTTGATGGTGCCAATTAGTTTTCGTAATAAAATCCTAACCCTAACCCTATGCTGTCGAATGACGCAGGAAGAGCGGTAGATCGAATACGATCTTCATCATCTATGTTTTCTAGAGCAGGATCGGTTACATTGGTAGAAGGCACAGAACTTTTGTTATCTATATCAATGCTATCCTTACTTGACTCTCCTGGAACATTTACTTCCAAAACTCTCTTTGAAACCGGTCTAAAAAATGCGCTGATAGCCGATTGACGCTTCATTTTGTTATTATCGGATTAGGAATATGAAAATAAAACAACACCACAATTTTTTTTATATAGTTGCTTTCAAGTTTGCGAAAAATTTTTAATTTGATAGAAGCTATTTGATCTTTTGAAGCCGTTTGATAAAAAAAGTTGTTGATTTGAAATTTGTGTTTTTCATTTAGTTGCTTTGATGATAGCGAAAAACAGGTGAAAATTACAATTCAAGTTTGCTTTTTGTTACGTATCACAAATTGCTTACAAGCACAAAACCGCACAATGTGCGGTAATTGTTAATTCAATTGCTTTGATCGTAAAATCAGGCCGCCGACGCTGACCACACGCTGATGGAGTTTTCTTTTCGCTTTATATAGCGTGAGCGTAAAATTGCGAAAATAATACTACGATTTTGCGCTATTATATTTCGGAACTGTTTTAGCTATTGTGCATGCATTTAACTTTTAATATAGTTATCAAAACAGCGCGGGGGCCAGACATATGTCGCCCCCTTCGGTGTTAGACCCGAGGGGGCACCGCCCCCCTGCCCCCGCCGGATCAACGCCTATGTAACTGTATTATAATACTAAAAACTTTTTTTACATAATGACACTCACTGGGTGCAGGAAAAATTTAAACCCTTGTAATAGTGAGGCTGACATGGAAATGGATAAAATTAATTTTATCTGTTGCAGTGTATACCCTTAAGTTTCTCCTAATATGTAATTAAGATAGGATGCTGTGGCCCAAAACCTGAAAAGTGAAAATTTGTACAAAAAATGATTGGGAAAATGCATAAACTTTAAAGACCTGCAAATTTCAAACAAACTAATTTGCAACTGTAAAGCATCTTTTTTCTGACAGTCTGAGGACCCTTAATCAAAAAAAAATACATTAGATTGTGATATTCTCTAGAAAATTTTTTCATGCATATGTTGAGTAGTTTTGAAATGTGCTCACAAGCACCAACCAACAGCCATTGATTAACTGAAAGCTGCCATTTGCAAAACAGTAAATAAAGTTCCACAAGAAATGGTTCAGAAGGTGATGAAAAACTTCAAAAGTTGCTTACAGCAGTGTATCTTGAGGTTCCACCTTGAGGATGCTATAAAAAAAGCTCACACAAAATGGCAATCATAAAGTGTTGTAAGTATGTAATAAAAATTTAACGAAGATTTTTGTCTATTTTTTTTAATATGAAATGTAGGAGGTTTTAATGCCCCACCCTATACAATACTTAAAGTGATCTTCAAGCCTTTTTATATTGTCTAAAAAGGTTGTTAGAGCATGACTAAAAGATGTTTTTAAGTTATTAAAATTATTAATTTTTTGTTTGAATGATAATTTTTTTCTATTAAGCCAAATACATGTTTTGTTGGCTTTAGGTCTACTTAATAACTTTTGTGACTGGCTTAGAGCTTCTGTTTCAAATACTTTACTTAATTTTTTCGTATTACAACTGTAATTAGCAAAATTTCATTAAACAACATTTTTGACTTTTTTCGTTTTGATTTTATTTTACTGGTAACTGTTTAGCTGTACAACTTGGATCAAATGTTATAACAGTAAATTATATTTTTATCAGGGTACTCTCAGTTATTACATGTTGGAGCGATATTATCGACATGTTCAAATGTTTGCTCTTGATGCCATGAGAAGGTTTGGCAGTGATCCTGTTTTATCACTTTTCAAGGGAATAAGTTTAATTGCTGAAGGTAAAGTGATATAACAGGTTGATTTGGATAACAATACATGATTTATTTACTTAGCTAATATTTTGTTGTTGACCAAATTATGCATCAAACCAAATTAAAATACCAGAATGGCTAACTTTTATAGAGATAAATACTTTTTTCTTAAATGGCTTGCACATGATAAAGCTGCCACATATCTTATTTTTCCACCATCTATTTTATTTCTGTGGGACAAAGTTTCAAGCAATCATTTCTGTTTATATTTTTGATTTAAAGAACAGATACATGTACATCACATAGTACAATTACCATAGGTTTAAATTTTATTAAACTGTTAACATATGTTGAGAATAGTATGGATACTATTATGAAATCCTAAGTACACCAAATTTTAATATAGTATTTTTGTATTAGGCAAATGTACTTATTCCAACTAATTGTTTTCTGTTTATAAAATAGACAAGAACTGTTGATATGGTCCTTTTGTAATTAAACAATTTCTTGATTATCATTGAATGTGGTTGTCCTTGCTCAATACTGGTTTTAATAAAGGCATCTTCGAAACTTTTTATCTGATGCCCTTCTGAAGAAATCATCAGAATAAAAAAGTTGAGCTTAGTTATAAAGAGAAAAGGGAGTAGTTTTATTGGTGAAAAGTATCAATTAACCATAAGAAGCTATCTTAATTGTTTTTTATAGAGATATTTTTTGTGAAACAAAAAAAATTTTGTCTATGCCCTAAAACTTTTTAACCTCTTTTTTCATTTGTCAATACTTTGAACCAATAAAAGCACTCCTTTTTCCCTTTATATTTCAGTTCAACCTGCTTATTCTTTATAGTAACAAATTCTTCCAATAAGTGTTACATGAAAGCTTCAAAAATGATTCTTTTTCTACATGGTATTTTTTATTTTTGTACTGAAAACCATCTTTTCAAAAGCCATCTTTTAATCCTCCACTTGGATGATCTCTACTGCTTGCAAAAGATTTTTTTCAAAAGTAGTGGCATGTGTTGTTTTGAACTATGATGCAGTTAAAAAAGAGGATGCTTACCATTTTTAGCATATAATTAGCAAAATATTTTTATAAATTTATTCTGTGTTAAGAATTAGATTTAAGTGTGGTTGAAATAACAATAGTTTATATTTGTGAAAGATACACGCAAATGAATTAGGCCAGTATGTTGCAAGACAAAATAGGTGTGCTGTGGAATAACAGTAATTTAAACATACTTTTTAAAATGAAAAAATTAATATTTTTTTCTAAATGAGTCAACCTCATTGAGGTTAGGACACTGGTGGTTAATTTTCAACCATTGCAAATTGGCTCATTTCTGCTTCCTGTCTGATCTCTTTGGGAGAAACTTTTACTTTATCTTGTCTATGGCTTCTTAACACAGTCAATTTTTCAGTTTACTCACAAACTGGATGATCAGATTGCTGCTTCTTGGGGGTGACATACACCCAAGCCCTGGACCTGGAAACACTGCACACAAATGGGTCTGTGACATTTTTTCTCAAACCTATCACTAAACATCAAACATGTATCTTATGTAACTACAGAAAGCACTGGGTGCATTTAAAAGGCTTCCAAATCACAACAAAAGACTACAATAACTCATGATACTGCACATTTCACAGCACTTTTAACCACAGTGCACAAATGAACACAACATTACCAAAGAACTTTCTCAAAGTCTTGCAACTTAATGCAAATGGAATTCATCCCAAAATTGATAAAATACAACTACAGTCAGACCTCTTTAATCTGGAGCCTAATGATCCCAAATCCCCAATATCTGGCACAACACTTCTGGAAACAGATTTCTTCTTATACATTTTACCCCTTTGAGTATTTTTTCTTATACATTTTACCCTTATCCTGAAACCCCCTGTCCGACTCTGACACAAAAGTTTTGGAACACATGTGCTAAATCAATGGTATTGAAATCTTGTTGTTTGGAAGGGCATCCACTCCAGGTCAGATACAAAACAGTACTGGGGCCAAGGGTTTATCCTTTTACTACTCTAGGCTGCGTGTACTTCCCAGATCAGATGCTGGCAGTGATGTTGTTAAGCCAGCATCGAGTTTCGTCATCCAAAACTGTCAGACCTCGTGTTTCATGTGGTGCCTGATGTATGGGGCATGCTATTAGAATGTGGTCTGCAGTTTTGCTTAGCAGTGCTGCACTTGCAATTCAGTGAAGGAGCAAGACCCCATTTGTGCATGGACGAATGGAATTACCCAACACCAGTTCTCAAGCAATTGAGCTTAATCCAAGCTGCTTGGGACAAGCTCATCCCAACAGCCTGGCATTGGTCCAGGGCACAAAAACATGGAGCCTGGAAAAATTTTCACAGTACTCTGCATTCCATTTATGATTTGTCCACTCAGAAGTGCGAATGCCAAGTCCAGCAAGGTTGTCCAAAAGATTCCACACAGCTGGTACAAATGGGCATCTAGATCTTAATCTCTCTTGGCGAGCATCTGAGGACCCACTTAAAAAACCATACAAGATATGATCAGGGTCCAGAGATCCATGGTGGGCCAAGGAGAGTATCGCTCCCAGTTGGCAAAGCTCAGCTGGCTGGATGCCTGAAAGTATGGGTAGGTAGTCCATTGGAGTGGGATGTAGACATCCAGTGACTATGTGCAAGACATCATTCAAGACACTGTCTATGAAACGAGTGTGAGTGTTGCAACTGGTGCACAGTACGCAGTTGTTGAGTAGACCAGAGATAAGGCAGTTATGCATAGTGTTTTGGCACCAGCACCCCATCTGGAGCCTACAAGTCACCTCAGCAATGTGATGTGTGAGAATAGTTTTTTGTGCAATGCCACTAGATGGTGACAAAACATGAGCAATTTGTCCAGTTTTACCCCAAGATAAGTAGGGGTTGGACAGAATGGTAAAAGTCTATTGTTATTGTACTTTTAGCTCACGCTTGGCCTCTTAATTATTTAAGTGAAAGGCTGTCATCATCATCTTAGTGTGACTGAGCTTCAACCTCCAAGTCTGGAGATATGCTGAAAGTGTAGACATGTCTTGGCATAAAGTCCCCTCCAAGTCCTTCCAGTTTTCAGAAGAGTGCAACAATACTAAATCATCAGCATAAGCAAACTTTCTGGAAATCATGGAAGGCAGATTGTACATGTAGATGTTAAATAGAAGGGGAGCCAAGACAAACAGCAAGACTGAGGAATGCTGTTTTTTAGACAATGTAACCTGCTTTGCTTGCTGTCACCAGTAGTAAGGGTGAAACTTTGGTTTCAGACAAGCTCCATAATCATTCTGACCATGTGCTTATCTAACAAAAGCCTCTGCAGCCTCACCAGACAGTGTCATAAGCAGCTGTCAGATTGATAAATATGGCACTGGCCTTCTTAGCCTCAATGAATCCTCAATGGGTCAGAAGAACAAGTTGATCTATAGTTGACTTTCCATGTCGAAACCCAGCCTGCTCTTTAGGGAGCAGTAGATTGATTAATGGCTCAACACTGGTGTAGATAAGCCTCTTGAGGATCTTGTAGGGGACACAGAGCAGAGATATCAGTTGATAACTCTTTGGGTCCCCCACAGGCTTTGTTGGCTTTGGGATTGCGACTACAAGAGTTCTCCAGATCTTGGGAATTTTGAGTTGGTGCAAGCAGGAAGAAAGGAAGTCACATAACCAGGACTTCAAAGCAGCTCCAGCATGGATTATGAGCTCTGGGCAGATGAAATCGGGACCTGGAGCTTTACCTGGTTTTAAATGTTGGAGATTAGCAGTAAGTTCTCTCTGTGAAAAAATATCAGAGATATTTACTGGATCGAGTGTTGTGGCCCTCCAAAGGTCAGACACTTCTTGAGAGACAAGTCGGGATGACTTGCAGTCAACAACCTTGTATCTCCATTTCTGACCAGCTGAGATGCAATTGCATCAGCTGAGATGGGACAATGATGAGGAGAATGTCGTGACCTACCAGTAAGGTTGTTCAAAATACTCCATGCTTTTCAACTAGAGTGTGAAAAGTCAATGCTCCGAACTGCCTAGGACCATCAATCCCTCTGCTTCCTGTCAAGCTTGGCAAGCAGAGCTGTAGCAGCCAAACTTGAGTCGAAAAGTTCTATGCAGGGATTTACATTCTGCATTCCAGCACAGAATATAGTTGTTTTGATTTCGTGTGGGATAGTTTTTTTGGCTGGTTTTTTGATGATGTTACAGAAGTCCTGATACCACATCTACATCAAGTGAATCAGGCAGCAACAAAATCTTTGTAAATTTATTTGTCAAAGCAATGTAATGACTCCATTTTGCCTTATGGAAGTTCTATCATTTAACAGGCATGCTTGCCACTGCCATAGCAAACCTTGGTGGTATAATAAACAAAGGTCAATGTTGTGACATGGGGAACTTTTTAAGTACACATCTATCTGGTAAGTGACTGTTAGGACCTACACTACCAAAAGCTAGATCTACATTGGTGCCAGTGTACCAGTGGCCAGAGTAAAAACTGGTGGCATCCTTGGCATTGTATAGGAGAGCAAGACAATTAATACTTGCCCAGCCAGCCAGGCACTCATCGTCCAGACTGTTATCATCATAACCCCAGTCAACATGATAACAGTTAAAATCACCAGCATAAAGACAGGGGTGAGGAAACACTGGGAGATCCAGAGATCACAATCGTGTTGGTGGAGGTTGTAGATGTTGACTATTTCATAACCATCAATGTCCATGCACCACCACTCAATCTCCAATGTCGGTGGAGATTGGTCCAAAAACATGTACCTTAGTTGCTCATAGACAAATGTGGCAAGGTCATGCTTTCTGCTTAAAGAAGACCCAGCTAGTTGGTAGCTTGGAAGTATCAACTTCTCTGCATTAGTGCAGTGGGTCTCCTGTAGAAGGATGATGAATGCCTCAGACTGCAGAGCAAGGTAATGAAGAACATTCATCTTGCTTGCAGTGAGGCCTTCGATGTTCAGCAAAAGAATATGGGTCTGTGGAACTTGTTGGCAATGTGCCCTGAAAAGGGCAGTTTTTACCAGGCATTGCCTCGTCCTGAAAAGGACGTTTGCCAATTAGCAGACCCTCAATGAACATCAGAATGGGTGGATACCCTTCCGTTTCGGCAGGTTTGGTTTCGGTCTATCATGTTTGAGAGCAAAAACAGATGTACTCACAGCCCAGGCTATGAGAAAGCATCTGCCATCTGGGCCAGTATTGAAATCTGATAAACCAGATTATGAAAAGTTAAATGATGAAAACAATAGTCAATTATCTGCACATAATAAATGTTACAGTTTCATTAAGAGTTAATTTACTAAAGCAAAAGCCAATTTTCTACACATAATAAATGTTACAGTTTTACTCTTAAAACTTCTCAAACAGTGTTTATTGATTGAAAATCTGTTTGAGTGTCAAGTAGTATAGATGCATGATTTAGTGTACAATATTCACATTATACCTTTATCAGAGCCACCATTTAAACTTACAAGAATAGAAATTTCAGCTGCAAAAAAGCAGCAGATCTGCCAATACAAGTGTGATCATAAAAAGGCAACACAAAGTGAGATTAGACAGCATTTCAACTTAAAATGGGAAATAAATGTTGGAAGGTCAACAATTTCCAAAGTTCTCAAAGAAAAAGAAAAGTGACTATTATCAGATGGCAGTGAACATAAAAGCCTTACAAGAACTAGGTCCTGAAGGAACCAAATTGGAATCTGTTATTTTTTTGTGGTTTACAGATTTCCATTTACAAAGTCTGCTGGTAACATGCACATGCTAAAACAAAAAACCAAAACTTTTGGGGAGCAATTTGGTCTTCAAAATTTTATGTATTCAAATGGCTGGCCAATTGCTTTAAGAAACAGCATGGAATAAACACTGCAAAGTGTGCACAGAGAATCTGCTGCTGCCAGTTTTGTTGAAGTTTCAAAAGGCAGTAAAAATTTACAAAGGTATCGTTGCTAACTATGCTTTACAAAACATCTATAATATGAACAAGACAGAATTGTTTTATCACTTGTAGCCAGATGCAACACTGGCTACAGGTCCAGTTAAAGAAAAGAAGAAAAACAAAGAGCAGATAACAATTAGTCTTTGTTCAAATGCAACTGGAATAGATAAACAAAAGTTTTTGTAAATTCCTAGATCAAAAGACCTTGCTATTTCAGAAAGGATTTTAATCCAAGTATTTATGCCACATAGAAACACAGCAGTAAAGTATGGATAACAACTGTGATATTTACAGATTGGTTTAAAGAATTTGACCAAAGTATGATACAACAAAAATGACAATGCTACCAGTCACAAAGTTCCAGAAGGTTTAAAAAATGTTCCAGTGCATTTCTTACCACCAAATTTAATGCCTCATCTTCAACCAAATGACGCTGAAATAATTAGAAATTTCAAGCTTTGCTATAGAAAAGAATTGACCAAACATTTCTTGTAGGCCATAGGAAATGATCAGCCAATGGCCATTAATCTTTGAGAAACAGTGCATTTAGTCTGGGAGGTGTGGAATAATGTTAAGACACAAACAATTTGAAACTGTTGGGAGCATACAGACATCATTACCAGAGCCTCTTCTGCTGAGATTACATCAGCAACATGTGGAACAGAGACAGAAGTGTTTAAGCAAATTCAAAGAGACATACAAGACTTCCATACAATCTCTAGTGAACATCTCATGTCTGCTAGTGATTGGCTTGACATTGATAATGGGATTTGTACTGGTAAAGTTTTATCTGATGATACCATTGTTGAAATTTTTAGCTCATCTACTCAATGCAACAGTGATACTCAAAGTCACAATGATGAGACAGAAAATCCACTTTGTGCCGTGAAAAGATTTGGGGACATATCTGCAATATCTACTTTGATTGATTACTTAGTGCAACATTCTTCTTTGCCAAAAGCCACAAATTATCTTGACAGTGTGTGGGCTATTAAAAGGGACATAGAGTCACTCATGCAATGTAAGATAACAGAATTTTTTCAGTAGTAAATTGTTTGTTGTCATTTCACATTAAGTTTCTGTTTTTGTCATCTTATGATGTTGATGCATTTTGATAAATAAAGATTGATTAAGATTGCAGAGATAACCTAGCAATTAGAGCATTAGTTTTTAATACAGTAGTTCAAGGGGTTCAAAGCCATGTTGAATCATATAAAAAATATAATTTTGTTTTAGTTGCTTTCCTGCTGGAAACTTGGCAATTTAAATTGGAGCAAGGTGCATACTGCATTTAGAACACCAAGTACAAGATTTTTTGTGCTGCATTTGCAAAATTAATTTTTTTTTGCTTTTGATAAACTGACATTTTATGACAAAACAAAGTGGTCTGGATTAACAAGGTCTGCTGTAATCATTAAAATACACAAGCAGATGTTATAACCATACAAGTAACAAAACTCAAACAGTCCCACAAAACACCAAACATTCCTCAGTTTACACCTATCAGAACAGACCACACTCTCAAACAAGGAGGAGGCCTCCTAACTTACATTAAAAACAACATCAGTTTTTCACAGCTTAATATATCAGCCACCTTTCCCATTGAACTACAAATCATCAAAATTCACCTTTCAACATCACAGAAATTACATATTGCAAGCGTGTACATTCCACCCAAACATACCACCCAGTTATCACAAACAGAAGAAGACTCAATTATATCCAGCATGTTTACAACCATAACCAATCTTCTGAACATAGTCATTGCAGCAGATGTCAATGCTCACTCACTCACCATTATGGTATTTGCCAACCAAAGAGTATAGAGGAGAACTGATCAAAGACATCCTACTAAACTCCCATAATATCACACTAAACACAAATGCTCCAAAACGTCTACCACCCAATTAAACACAACAGCTATCTTCAGATATCACTACTGCTTGAGCAGACTTGCATGACTGCACCAGCTGGCAGACCATCCACTCCTCACATCTGATTACTTACCTTTACTTACCACCCTCAGTATACATTACAAGACCAAAACAACTCACTTTCACTTCACTAAAACATTAACAAACTACCAAAAGGCTAATTGGACATCATTTAAACAACATGTGGAGAATCTCATCTCCTACAGACCTTACAGCACAAATGTTCATGAGGCAAACAATTACCTTATCAAGGCAATTTTGGATGTTGACAGACTCTTCATCCCTAAAAAAATCACAACAGCTCAAATCACACTTACTTACCCATGCATATTTACAAGCTTATCCATCACCATAACTATATTTACAAACAAAACAGATTAGACCCACAAATCGTTACTCACAAACAAATACATAAACACAAAACAACATCTTGACAAAATTGATCACAAACACAATCCACACTCCCTGTGGAGCACCATAGCAAAGCTATCTAATAAAAAACCACCTACACAACAGAACCGAAGCATTTGTTTTGGAACTAAAACAGCCATCACTGACATAGACAAAACAAAAGCATTTAATAAACAATTCACAAACGTCACTCCATATACCACAAACAAAATCAATAGGCACATAAACCATACAATCAAGAATCTTCCCACAAAGGAAATACAACTTACCACTACACAAGTGTAATTAGCCTTCTCAAGCAGCACAAACAACAAATCCACTGAACCTAATGGCATAAACATCAGACATCTCAAAACACTTAATTCCACTTGGCATCAGATATCCCACAAACAGATGTGCAACACTGCCCTCAACACTAACACAATATCCCATCTTTAGAAACATGCTTCAATCATTTGCATTTCAAAACCAAATAAAGACTACAACATTGGCACAAACTATCGACCCCTATCACTTTTATCATCCATTTCCAAAACACTAGAGAAAACACTATTACCATACATAACAGAAAACATTCCAACGATTTTTCATCAATATGTATTCAAACATAAACACTCAACACACACAGCTTTGCACAACATCTGCCACCAAATCACAAAAAGTTTCAACAATTAAAGGCTTTTACAATGCACTGTAGCTGTTGCTTTGGACATGAGCAAGGTATTTGATGCAGTAAACATATGTAAGCTCACACTAACAAACATTCCTAACATCAACATCAAGTTTATAGCAAACTACATAAAAGGACAACAAGCATGCACTCAATACAACAACATTCTCTCAAAACTCAAAGAAATCAACACTGGAGTACCACAAGGTGGAGTCTGTCTCCAACATTATTCAGCATTTACACCTCTGACATTCCACTCCCCCCAAAAGACATAATTCATAACATATGCTGATGACATAACAATCACTGCATTTCACACCAAACACCGTAATGCCTAACAACACATTTAACCATATCTCCACAAAAATAAGAATGGGCCACCAATAATAATCTTTATATAAACACAGACAAAACTACAACCACACTTTTTACAAACATATTCAGCCAGACCCAGCTGAATATAGCACAATGCTCTATGACTTCAATTAAACAACCAAATGTTACCAACAACAAAACACCCAAAAATTCTTTGAATCACACTTGACCCAAAACTAACATTTTCACAACAAAAACCATCACCATCACTAAAGCAAAACAAATGTTTAACATTCTCAAAGCACTCACTTCTACCAAATGGGTAAACAAAAGGAATTAATTGTCTCCACATTCAAAGCTCTCACTCTCCCCATCAGGGACAACAAATCACCACTCTTGCAAAGTTACTTACATGCAGTGAACCATGAAACTTACTCACCACAATGCCCACTATGCTTGTCTCACACACACATGACACTAATCATCTCTTTAACTGCAGTTAACTACGAACACAACACAACACCACTAGTCTATGAAAAAACCCTTTAGAAGCAGCAGGGGTAATCCAAGAGTGGGAGTCTAGATTGACTTCTTTGAGAGATTAAGGATGGTTATTTCAAAATATCCTTGGAAGAGGGGCAATAACAACAACCTAATACTTTTTTGTAACTTGAGCTTTACAACTTAATTTTTAACTTTGTTTTGTTCAACATTTAAAATTAAGCAAAAACCAAAAAAATCTTCACTTTGTCAATAAGTGCTGCAAACTTTGGAAGTACTTTAAGTGTGCTATTGTGAAAAAAGCTTGCAAAAAATTGAATTAGACAACAGTGTAACAAAGAAGATGGAAAATTCTTCTTTAATGATTGTAATAATTCAACACACTGTATGCTTTACTGTCCTGAGTATGAGTTGCTTTATTGTGCTATTGACAAATCCCTTTAATCTGTTGATTTTTGGTCCAGACTGTGAGGCATTGTCCATTTTTTGGATTTCATACAATTCATTCACTTTATCTGAAATAAAAAAATTGGTTAACATTAGCTTGTGATGGTAGTGTTGCATTTTATTAATTGATAATACTACATTTTATCAATCGAAAAGTTTGTTTGAAATTCTAAAAATTTGAAGTTTATTTTGTGTTTAAAATTAGTTAGATTCTTCTGTTTTCTTTTTATAATGACAATAAAACTGAGAATACTTTTGTAGGACGATTGCAAGAAGGTATTCGGGAGTTGGACCCTATAAAAGACAAACAAAGTGTAACCATCGGAGTACATTATGCACTTGTTCAAGGCAGCCAGCTGAGTGATTCCATAAGTAAGTTTTATTATTTTATGTAGCAAACACATGTACTTTTTTGATTGAATTTTTAACTATAATTACATAAAAAACTAAAGTATATTTTAACCCTTAAACAGGCAATCACATCTTTAAGACATTTGATGACAGACAGGTGGCCATGTCTTAAGACTTCTGTTTTAAACTATATTTAAGTTGATCAAGTTTGTCTTTTCTTGCTTGACCCACAAACTTTGAAAAATTAGGATGCTTTGTGTCATACTGACGCTTTATGTTAGCTTTTTGTTAACAGCAACAAAAACATTGCAAATCAAATAAATTGGCTATCTAAAATGGCTCATAAAAAAGTTCTTGCTTTCCCAATCTTCATTTAAAACTCTGCCATCCAAATCAACTTCTTTACATTTTGACAACATTATCAGATTTTTAAAATAAATTAGAAAAAATATATGCTTATTTGCTGGCTAATATTAACATTAAATTTTTGACTTACATTAAATTCCAAAGAACTGCAAAGAACTTTTACTAACTAATAGCAGGGTTGCCAGATTGTTTTCATGAAAAATAGCCAAAAAGTACCCATTTGGAGTTTAAAAAAACCCAACTTTTTTTAAGTGGTTGATCTTCAAATTTTGGTCTCAAATTAAGGTGAAAACCAAAAAAAAGGCTTTACATCTGTCTCTAAGTTTTCAATTCCCATCCCAAAACAGTAAAGAACTCTAAAAAAAAAGGTCTTCACCTCTAATGTGACAATAATATGGTGATATCAAGCTAAAAATTGTTTTAAAAACATGATTTTTTTCCATGTCACAAATTTCATCTTAAGTCACCAAAGCCATACTTGAAAGTAGCCCAAAAAGTAGCCAATCTTAAAATGTCGACAATTCAACTTTTCAGTCATGAATTAAAATTTCCCAATTGGCAATAAATTACCCAGTCATTTATATTCAAACGTTTCAATTGTGATAAAACAATAACAAATATTTACGTATACAAAAACACAATCCAAGATATTGCAGGAAGGCAAAATTCAAATAAGTTTGCTATATAGTTACCAAAATTTGTTGAGAAGTTGCAGGCTGGATGATTTTCTTTATTGGACTGCATCTGGCCAATGGGCTGTAGGTTGCCCATCCCTGCTATAAATGAAACAGACTGTTATGGTTTTTTTAAAAACTAATTAAATAAATTTTGTATTATACATGTAGTGTGTACATTCAATAATCCTTTTTCAAATAGAATCTTTCGACTGGAATAAAGATCAAGGTTCTCTTTATATTAAGATGCAACAGCTGTTCATAGTTTTTTAAACAGAGATTAAAAAATTTTGTGTTGAAATATTACTCCTATGCTTTTATTGAGCACTCTGGAAGAAAAATTGATTCACTTTTTCAATATATTTATCTTATAATTTACAATGGTTAATGGTGAACAATTTAAGACAATTAAGAGAAAGGCACTGTACATCAATTATCCAACTGATTAAACAAGATGCTTTAAAAAAAAAACATTTTATTAGTCTTTCATAAAAGCAAAATGAATTTTAAATAACAAAAATCAGAATCGAAATTGGCATCGGCATTAAAATAAAAAGAAAAAATTAGCATAGTCCCATTACTATTATTTTCTGCACTATACTGTGCACTGTACTATTAATTGCATTCTTTATTATGGTGTATATTTCTGTTCTTAACCCATACACATGATGCATTGTATTAAATGGCACATGCTAAAACATGTGGCAAATGGTGAGCACAGGATGTATGCTGGCAGTGATAAAGCAATCAAAAAACATTATGTAATATGTCCTGTATTTATTACATAATGTTATCTGATTGGTTTATCACTGCTAGCTTAAGTGCATATTTTCTATCTTACATTCTTGTTTAGTGTTAGTAAGAAATGATCTAACAGTTAATGAAGCAGAGCACCTCCCAATCTGCACAATAACATTTTTTCAGATATTTTGTGACTCAGTTCACACACAAGGTGTACCAGTTTTAATGTGCATCACATATTTTTGGGAAAATTAAAGGCTTTTAAGTGTGCTTTATGATGAGAAAAATCGGTATTGTCAACACAATCAAAGGAGGTTTAACCTATTATACTTTTTAAAAGGTTTAATTTTTGAGCATGTTCTAAGTAGCACTTGTATTCAAAGAGCTATTCTATTTCTGACCCGTTTTTTCAAAGTATTTGCATTTATTAGGTTTTGCACTGGTGTATCTATCTACTTTAACAGTTCCAAACATCTACTTTAACAGTTCCAAAAATAAATTTGATCTTAATTTTTCTGAATATTTTTTTAAAAGTCAGTCATTTTAGTGTTGTTTTGATGTAGGTACATTAATAAAATTTTTGATTATTTAAAAATATAAGGAACCAAAAGTTTGTCAACCACAGATTTAATATGTTGGTTAACTGAAAGTGCACTCAAAGGTTGCAGCAGCATTCAGGCTACCCTAAGTTTATTCTAATTTTTTGAGAGTTTCTGCGTTTTGAGTCCTTAAGGCTCATGTGACAGAATTTAATTTTACGTCTTCAGAAATCAGCTTTAAGATAATCAAAGGACTAATGGCATTGGCATACCATAAAATTTTCTCTTAGATTATAAAGCTATCAATGTCTCACCTGAAGAAAATGCCAAAACAGTAAATGACATTGTAAAAAATTTTTATTTTGAATGCAAGGCATATTATGGCAGCATTGTAACAAAGGCATTGTTGAGTGCATTACATACTGCTGGGTTAAATAAAGGTCAATAATTTTTCATTTATCATCTCTGTTTATCCCCCTGACTTGCAAAACAACATCAAAGGTGTTAAACTAGGGCAATTGTTATGTGAATGCACCAACCTGCTTTAGGAAATGCAAAGATATTGCTGTCCTGTTGAATTGTTTTGATTTTTAGTTTTTTCTTAGAGACATAACTGAAATTTAGAGCTGCTTGCTAAGACTGCAAGCTGAACAAAGTGCTGTGAAGTGTTTTTTCCAAGTACATAATAAAATGACAAGAGTAGGTTTTGAATTGCAGCTATGTTGATCACAGTTGTCATAAATACGATTCTATTTAGCCACATTTCTGACAAACAAACATCAACAAAAGTTTAATGCCAAACTTCAACAAAAGATACAGAAGATATTAACATCCCTAAACCTAGCATGGCAAAGATTTAGAACATTTTGATTATGGAGAAGCAATTAATAACAAAAATGGAATTTGTTGCCATGTTTGAGCAAAAATTAAAATTGATAGTGAAAACAATGAAAGTATTAAATGCATAAAGTCTGGATAACCTAATCTTGTGGCCATGTGGCAAATGCTGACATAAGATTGAAGTTTGAGAATGTCTAAAAAATTTTGTCATTGGAAAAGTTTTATAGCTTTTTTACTCCAATTTTGCTTAAAAAACTTGCCCCTTAAAAATTTCTCAAATCTTTTTAAATCAAGCAACTGATTGATAAATTTATGACTTTATGTATGATCTATTTGATGTATTTTTATTGTTTTGTACCTTGCTATACCAATCATTATGTACTTTAGTTAATGTGATATATTTAATATTATAATATAATATACCTGAATGGTCTGGTCCCAAAATGATTTTCGTAAATGAAGTTTACTGTAATCAACTATTATATTTTGCATATCCATTAAACAACAATTTATTTATAATGTTGATTTGTGTTGTTTTTTTACTTAATTGATTACAGTATTGATCAAACAATGAATGATATTTACTTTTAAGGTCAAGATGCATTACAACAGATTACTTCGAAAATCAGCCATTTAAGAAGAAATCCTACTGATTTGGAATTATATTTTGCTTTACTTGTTGTATGGTTTATTGGTGAAGCAAAAGATATAAAAGATCTCTCTGACCAATTATCTAAAAGCTTTCCCAATTTTAAACAGGCAAGAAATTATTACATGTTGTTTTACTTTTTTTTTATTTAATCCTACTTATCTGCCAATCAATGTTTCTTTTGTTCAATTGTAATTATGCATTGGTAATTTTTAAATGTTGAATAAATTTTATGTTTTCAATTTTTTTTCTTAAATGTTTGTAGGGTCTTTTCTGTTGATTATTTGAAATGTTTAAGTGAAACTAGTTATATTAATATTATAGATTTATGGCATTTTTATTTATTTCAGGGTATAGTGTTGAAGTCATGGATTGATATTAACAGTGAAACTAGTTCTATAGTTAAGAAAGGGATAAAAAATCTTGAACCTGCATTAGATGAAACAGATAAAGACCCATTTGCTTATCTTGCAAAAGCAAGGTAAATTTTTTATTTTTATTTAAAACAACTAAAATTTATTGAAAAATGTTGCCGTTGTGGCAATGACAAAAACACTTTTATTAATCATATATATGAGAAAGCTGAATTATATATTGTTGGTTTGTTTTTTGCAGGGGTTATGGTAAATTTGGCAAGTACAGAGTTGTGTTGGATACTTTAAATCAAATTGCAATCACTTTCCCTAAGTTTACTCCTGTTATGGTTGAACTGATGCGAGCTCATTTATCTCAAAATTTATGGGATGAAGTTTTAGATGTGTCAAACAGGTGTTTAATTAATTAATTTTTTTAAATAAAATATAATTCTTTAAATTTTGACAATTCTTAAGGCAAAATTATTGCTAAATATGGTTCAATTAACAAGAGGACTAATTACTTTTTTTAAATTGAAATGATTCTGTCTTAATTGACTAAGAAATAAACTTGCATGAATGTGCTGATGTAGCACTGATTATAAAAGTTCATAATCACCTAAAGTTTTTAGTAGATCTCTTCATTCAAATTGAAATTGACTTTTGAATGTGCCATTTTCAATAATACTGAAAGTCAAATATTTTAAGAATGTTTGAAAAGCAAGTTGTTTTTGGACTAAAGACCAGCAACAGTTACAATTATTCTTTTTTGTTGATTACTTTGTTGATTGCTTGATTACAAATATAAATAGATTATAAACTGTGATATCTTGTTTGTATTTATGACTAGCACATTAGCCAGAACATTAAATACAAAGTGTGACAAAAAAGAAACCAGACTGTATCAACCATGCTCTTGGCACAATGCCAATTGGCAAACCACTTACTCACCATGAAACACAACTTCTTAGTTCTATTGTGTTGCAATTTCTTTGATGTAAGGCATTCCATTTTGGTGTTTCAGGCTTTTATGTAACATAGTGTTGGTAGCCTTTGTCACAATTTTGTTTTACATTTGTTTGTACTCCATACTGTTGGTGGAACAATGAATCAACTTGAAGTTTTTGGTGAAACTGAGGAAGACCCCAACTGAGTGTTTTAAACTTCTTAAAGAGGTTTATAGTGAAGATGTGATGTCAAGAATATAAATCTTTGAATGGAACAAACATTTTGAGAAAGGCCACGAGGTAGTGGAGGATGATCCCAAGACAGGATGACCTTCCACAATGAGGACAGATGAAAACATTACTAAAGTGAAGCAGCTGGTGCAAAGTGATCGCAGGTTGACAGTACAAATGATATCAGATGAACTGAGCCTAAACAGAGAATCAGTGTGGACAATCTTGCTGCATGATCTGGGGATGCAAAAGGTGTGTGCCAAAATGGTGCCCAAGGTTTTGTTGCAAGACCAGAAGCAGAACTGAGTCAAATTTTGTAAAGGCATGCTGAGAAAATTAAAGATGATTCAGATATTTTTAGACAGATCATCACAGAAGATGAAACTTGGGTTTTCCAATACAATCCTGAAACAAAGAGGCAAAGCATGCAGTGGAAGACTGCAGAATCACCTAGACCCAGAAAGGTGCACATGTCAAAATTAAAATCAAGGTCATGCTGATCGCTTTTTTCGATTAGAAGGGTATGGTTCTTCATGAATTTGTGCCTGAGGGTGAAACAGTGAATCAGCACTTCTACCAGCAGGTTTTTATTCACCTCCATAACCAAGTTTGACGCGGCAGGCAGGAGCTGTGGAGTGACAAGTCATGGCTTCTCCACCATGACAATGCTTCTGCACACAAGGCAATTAGTGTGAGGCAGCTCTTGACCATCTTCCCTATTTTCCAGATTTAGTGTATTGTGACTTTTGGCTTTTTCCCAGGCTAAAGGCTGTGATGAAAGGAACTCATTTCTTTTCTCTAGAAGAAATCAAGGTCTCAGTGATGAGGGAGCTAAAGAGACTCAAAGAAGAGGATTTTACCAAGTGCTTCTCTGGGTGGCAAGATCTAATACAAAAGTTTATCGACTTAGGGGGAGTAGTTATAAATTTATAAGCAATGAGGGGACGAAGGGGATGATTCATAAATTATTAAAATATGTTGTATTAAAATTTTTATGACAACAGTCTGCTTTCTTTTTTGTCACACC
Organism: Diplosoma virens; assembly: GCA_963680785.1. Taxonomy (NCBI): domain Eukaryota; kingdom Metazoa; phylum Chordata; class Ascidiacea; order Aplousobranchia; family Didemnidae; genus Diplosoma; species Diplosoma virens. Next base: position 40,812,355 of record OY796882.1, on the reverse strand, counting down.
TTGTATAGTATTATAATGTTGAAAAAAATAACTGCTATAAAAATTTTTTTGTTGTTTGTATGGACTTCTACTCTGAGTCAGATACATACAGAACTGTTTTAAAGGGGCTTATCTTTACTATCCCAAGCTCCTGTACTGCCTGGATGAGATGCTTGAAGTGTTGGCAAAAATATTCACTTGGTTCTTTTCTGCACAACATCCTATGACATCACAATATTTTGTTGTCAAAAACTTTTTTTATAATTTTGTTGGTCTTTCTTGCTATAAAAATGTTGAAAACCATAAAGTTTTGTTTTCTTTGAGTATCAAATTAATTGTCCATGATATTGGAAATAAAATTCTGTTACCAGGTGCCTTTAATGTTTTGCATAAAAAAATGTTTAAAAAAAAAAGTTTTGAATTTGAATAAGCACCATATATTGAAAAACTTGTACACTTTTAATGTATGATGTTTATTCAAATTCAAAAGTTTTTTTTCACAAGTTTAATTTTTGTTTTTGCATTTTTGATGGGCTTAATGATATAAAAATTTTATAAGAAGATAACTTTTCAGAAAGGTTCTCATATTAACAGAATTAATGATGCAGTACCTAGTTCATCAAAGACAAGACTACAATTAGGGTTTGAAAAATGGGATTCCAGTTTCAAGAATTCTTAGAATTTAGTGCATTTTTGCTTTTCCTGTTTTCTGGTTTAGCTAAAAAATTGTTTTTTTCTGATGGTACTTCTAGCCAATCATTTTTTTTTGTTTTAGATTTGATTAAAATTTTTGATACAGTCAAACAGTGATATTACTGATAAATTTCACTTATATTTGGCTAATTTTATGCATCACTGTGATTATATTATTGTGTCAGTTGTTTTTGCAAAATTGACTTTGAATTTGAAAATCACTCTTCTAATTATGTTAAGCAATGAGACAACATAATAACTAGTATTTTTAATTCACGTTTAAAACTTTTTAAAAGTTAGTAAATGAAGCTTGTACGCATTTTTGCCTTGCTGATTTTAAATGTTTTGCTCTTGGTGTTATGTATAAAATTTCCAGTTTTATCCCAGGATTGGGTTAGATTTTTTCTGTTTCCTGGATTTTTTTCAAAACCAGGAAATTGGCAACCCTAACTACAATATTCTTTATAGTTCTCAAATGTTCTCAAAAAATGTAATTTTTTCTTCCATTAATGTCTTCCATTAGTGCCTTTTCTATGTGATCACTACTAATTGCAAAAATCATTTTAGTTAGATGCTAATTGCAAAAATCATTTTAGTTAGAGGATCCATTAGAAAAAAATATTTTATATAATTATCTATGCATACACATTATTACACATTTATATGTTGTGACAAAAAAGTTTTACGACAGATGCCCTTCCTGCTGCAACCTTCCTCATTTATTTGGGCTTTGGACCTGTATCAAAAAACACTGGAATATGCCTTCAATGGATGGTTTGCACAGTGTTGTGGAAGCTACAAAGGAATAAAGCTAATGAGCCACACAATGAAGATATGAGAAAGATATTTGAATAAACATTTGGTGGTACAGAATTTGAAGATTGCTTGAAGTAAAAGATTTTTCTTCCCAAAGCTTTTCATCTGACACTCTTCAGGGGAAATCGTCAGAATGAAGCAGAATTGAAACCGAACTAATTTATAAAGGAAGAAAGTAGAGTTCTCATTGGCTGAAAGAGTCAACCAATGAGAGAAAAGGTTAAGAAATTTTCAAAGAGTATACAAATTCTTTTTGCTTACACAGAAGGGGATTGAGAGATTTAATAAAAGTCACTTCAAGAGCAGAAAGGTGAAAGGAAGAGCAACCTCGAGCGAGAATAGAAAATTTTTCGTTGCTGTAATGGAGGGCACATTGGGCGTTATCAATAAGATGTTGACCAATGGTGGATTCGTGAAATTGTTGTGGGCGAATGTTGTTCTTACAAGAGCGGGAAAGACTTTGGCGGTTGGCCGAGGTACGAGGATTGGTGATGGATTTAGGAACGTGTTGTTTAATTCGCTCTTCTAGCCGTTGAGACGTGCGACCAACGTACCGACTATCGCAGTGGCACAAAAACTGGTAAATAACATTGCTGTGATGATGGGAAGGTAGCACGTCTTTCTTAATCGCTGGAAGGAGCTGTCGGGTGTTGAAAATAACATGTGGTTCGACGGAGAAAAAGCAGCGTTTCACAGCAGACGTAATCTGCTTTTCAAACCTCATCGAGACGTTTCCAATCCATGGAATGTGTAGGTAATTTTGCCTATTACCTACACATTCCATGGATTGGAAACGTCTCGATGAGGTTTGAAAAGCAGATTACGTCTGCTGTGAAACGCTGCTTTTTCTCCGTCGAACCACGTGTTATTTTCAACACCCGACAGCTCCTTCCAGCGATTAAGAAAGACGTGCTACCTTCCCATCATCACAGCAATGTTATTTACCAGTTTTTGTGCCACTGCGATAGTCGGTACGTTGGTCGCACGTCTCAACGGCTAGAAGAGCGAATTAAACAACACGTTCCTAAATCCATCACCAATCCTCATACCTCGGCCAACCGCCAAAGTCTTTCCCGCTCTTGTAAGAACAACATTCGCCCACAACAATTTCACAAATCCGCCATTGGTCAACATCTTATTGATAACGCCCAATGTGCCCTCCATTACAGCAACGAAAAATTTTCTATTCTCGCTCGAGGTCGCTCTTCCTTTCACCTTTCTGCTCTTGAAGCGACTTTTATTAAATCTCTCAATCCCCTTCTGTGTAAGCAAAAAGAATTCGTATACTCTTTGAAAATTTCTTAACCTTTTCTCTCATTGGTTGACTCTTTCAGCCAATGAGAACTCTACTTTCTTCCTTTATAAATTAGTTCGGTTTCAATTCTGCTTCATTCTGACGATTTCCCCTGAAGAGTGTCAGATGAAAAGCTTTGGGAAGAAAAATCTTTTACTTCAAGCAATATGAGAAAGAATAATTGAAGTCAGGCTAAGGGATAGAGTAGAGATCAGTAAACAGCAAAATGGATTTATGCTAGGAAAGGGAACTACTGATGTAATTTTTGCCTTAAGACTGTTGATGGAAAAGTACAGGGAAGGTCAAAGAAAGCTTCATTGTGTATTTGTATACCTAGATAAAGCTTACAACAGGGTACCGAGAGAAGAGCTGTGGTACTGTATGAGAAAATCAGGAATAGTGGAAAAGTATGTGTGACTTGTACAGGATATGTATGAGGGAAGTGAAACAGTGGTGAGGTGTGCAGTAGAAACTACAGAAAGTTTCAAGGTCAAGGTCAGACTGCACCAGGGATCAGCATTAGGTCTGTTTCTGTTTGCTGTGATTATGGATAGGCTAATGGATGAAGTAAGGAGAGAACCACTATGAACAATGTTGTTTGCTGCTGATATTGTGATTTGCAAAGAGACCAGGGAAGAAGTGGAGCAGAGACTAAAATTCTGGAGGTATGCATTGGAAAGAAGAGTAAATCAAAGAGAAAGTAAGTAAGTCAAAGATTGAATATCTGTGTGTAAATGGAGGAAATGATGAAAAAAAAGTAAAGATGGAGGACAAAAAAGTGCCAAAAGTAAAGAAATTTAAGTATTTGGGATCAACGGTGCAAGAAAGTGGTAGTTATGAGAGGGAGGTAAAGAAGAGAGTTCAGGCAGGATGGAACAGATGGAGAAAAGTATCAGGAGTAATCTGTGACAGGAGGTTACCAGCTAAAGTAAAAGAAAAAGTGTACAGTTCAGTGGTGAGACCAGCAATGGTGTATAAACTTGAGACAGTGGCAGTCACAAAGAAAGAAGTAGAAGAGATGGAAATTACATAGATGAAAATGTTGAGGTGTGATGAGAAAAGATAAGATTAGAAACAAGTACATCAGGGGTACAGTTAAAATAGAACAGGAATGAAGATGAGGGAGGGCAGGCTGAACTGGTATGGACATGTCATGAGGAGAGACCAGGAGTATGTAGGAAGAAGGGTGATGGAAATGGAGTTGCCAGGAAAGAGAAAAAGAGGGAGGCCAAAAAGAAGATTTTTGGATGTAGTGAAGGAGGATATGGGGAAAGTTGGTGCAAGGGAGAAGGACATTGGAAACTGGGTGCTGTGGAGGACATTTGAAACAGACATTGGAACAGAGTAAATAACTCATGCTGTGGCAACCCCTGAGTAAAGGAAAAGGTCAAAAGAAGAAGATGTATACACATGAAAATGGAGGAAAATTACCAAGACACAGGTTTTTTATGACACTTGTTTTCACTGTTTTTCCAATAATCTTATCACTACTAGTTTAGGGATCATATTTAAGTATCCTTGCAAACTTGTCCAGCATCAAAATTTAAATTTGTATCAAATAGGCTTGTCCTAAAAAATTGCTTTATATAGCAATGACTGTAGTTTAATTTCATTACTTTATCAAAAGAAAAGCTTTTATTGAAAGGTTGAAAATATTGCTCAATATAGGTATTCAGGTGATCCAGTAAAGGCCTGATTTTAAAAATGCTTTTAATTTAATCAGGTTTTATACTATCACTAAAGTGCAGAAACTGGTAAATTTTTAAAAATTTATTTCTGCTTATTGAATGGCTGTCTAGAAAGTTGTCTGCATCATGTATTATTTTCCTTTTTACATTTATCTAAATTTCCACATCTTTTTTACTAATCACCTACTGAAACCTTTTTAGTTAAAGAGGAAAAGATTGCAATTAAACTTTATTGCATTTAATCTCTATTGCAATTAAAAAGCAAAAACTTTAGATAAATATGTACAATGGACAGAACTGGGCACTTGCAGTGCAAATATGCACCACAAATAATTTTCGTGTGCTGTTGCTGCAATTTTAATCTGGAATATATTTATAAAAACTTTAAAAAAAAACTTATTCTATCATAAAACTGCTGTTTTTTCATTATTTTGGTTTGAAAATGCATTTCTCTTGAATTATATGAGTACCATCAAAGCACAAAGCTAAATCTTGTTATATAAACTTTAAACCAGTGATTCTCAACCTCTTTTTAGCCATGCCTCATTGAATCATCTTCGAAATTTTGTTGACCTCATGTGGTGACATAATTCTTATTTAAGATCTGTTTTAGGCGAAGAAGCTTGAAACATCAATACTTTAATTTTCTACTTAAAATTTAAATTTAGTGTTTGTTAAATCATAGGCATACAAAAATTTCTAAACTACCTGATATTCATGGAAAAGAACAATGAAATAAACAGGAAAAGAACAATGAAATAAACAAAAGACAAAAGTTCTGGGCAACAAATTGCAAAAAAAATTAAAAAAACATCACATGGTGTTAGAATAATAAAAAAATTAAATTGTATTTTTTTGTAGGTAGTAAAATGAAAAAAAACAAGCAAAAAACAGAAATATATGTAGATTGTCTTATGTTACTTTATATTTACAAGAAAAGGACAAATAAAGTTTTAAAGCATGTAATAGAGAATTAAAATTTATAATATAAACACAAAGTGATTTCAAAGGAAGTATTTTCTGTAATTGATCAGCATTTACAATTAAATTGTACAATATACAGCAATAAACAGCATTGTCATTGTTTAAACAGTTAATAAAGATAGTGATTGATTAACAAATAATTACTTTTGTTACAATGTTAAAAGAAAACATGCTTTAATGTTGTTTTAACCAAGCTTCCAAAAAGATGAAGCATAGAAATGTTACAGATCAGTAGTTAACAAAGTGTTGTAAAAGAATCAACAAGTTAAGTAGTGAGTAACCAACAAGATAAAAGGGAATAAGGAAAAATTAATAGAAAAAACAAAACAGGCAGACAGGCATGCAGGTGAATGCTTGATGGTGGTTTAATATAGTGGTTTAATTGTGGTATCATGTATGTATTGTGTGTGTCTTATGACTATTGGTTTTTGTAGTTAGCTTTCAAACACAAAAATCAAGAGTTCTTGACTTAAATTAAAAAATTTTTAAAGATCAACTAAAATCAAATGTACTTTTTGTCAAAGCAGAAATTCGACTAGCAAAATAATGTGATTCTTTTTCAATTAGTGATAACAATTTAAGGATTAATTTTTTCATACAATTTGGAACTTGTTTTCTGATTAATGTTTTTTGAAATATTAAACTTTTCTGCTTCTTGTTTAATTGGCTGAATGCATCATTACCACAAAATTTATTACATTTAACTTACCAACATCTTAAGAAAGTAGAAAATTGCTGTCAACATATGGTTAATTAAAAGTTAAATTTTTTTCATTTGAAAATAATGTGTGCTTCACAAAAAAAAAAAACTATAAAAAATGAATGGAAAAACTAAAAATGTTGATAAACAGTTTTTATAATTGTTCTTTAGTTTTGTTACCTTAAGTTTTGTTAACTTTTGTTAAATTTTGTTACTTTGATGACCTTTAGTTTAAAGTTTGCTGGAATGTGTTTGCTAGTATCTTTTAATTTATTTGTACAAAGAGAGCTTATGAAAACCAAAAACATTAATATTCATTTTATGTTGTACTTTGTTTTGAATAACATCTCTACTGTGAAAGTGTTGATTTTGCTTTGTGCAATTATCTTATAAGGTGTTTGTTTTAAACTGAAATTAAAGAGTATTTTACTGATGCTTTAAATTAGTTGAAAATATTTGTCTTTTTTGTTTTATTTTTATTTTTTAATTGTTGTTTTATATGGCAAAAAAGAAATTGAAATTATTTTAAATCTAAAGTGATTGCTTACAGTTGTAGTTTTATCTTACAAGAAAGCAATCTTTTTTTCAAAATTCAACTATATTGTTTTGCATAAAATTTATTGATTTAGTAATTAGAAGCATATTGGTATAATGTTTGTAAAAGTGCAATTAATTTTTTGTCAATTGATTTATTGTTACTAAGTACAATTTTAAAAAATTGTTTTATAGATTGCTTTCAATAAACTCTCATCATCCTGATGCATTAAGGATGCAAATATTGTTTTCAATTGGAAGAGAAGGGAAATATCTTGATGGAGCAAACAGATTGAGTGATCTCATTCAGGTAGAAATTAGATATTTTACTAAGATGGTTTTAAAAATATTTTTTAGTTTTTTAATTTGTTGGTATTGGAACGTAGACAAAATGAATAATATCTAATGTTTTTCTTAGGTCATTGATAGATTTGAGCCACAAAATGGAGATCTTTATATAAAATCAGCCCAGTTATTTTCAAGAATTGTAAGTTTAAGTTTTACTCTTTGATTATTTTATCTAGTTTTAATGTTACATATATTTTATAGTGCAGTCGTAATGCTCATATATTAAGTCAGACATACACTTTAGTGGAACGGAGTACCAATATTCAACACAAGTCTGAGTACTTGAATGAACTTGGCTATCAGCTTTTTCTAATGGTAAACTTTGTTGTTTTTTGTTGTTTTTTTTTTTTAAATAAAAAATCAAACCAATTTATTAGCAAAAATACAAAGATGCATCAAAATGCTATCAAAATGCAATGTCAATTGATGAAACAAGCATACCATCTTTGATTGGCCTGTTGCGATGCCAGGCAATGGAGTATCAGGAATCCAAACAAAGCGATATCAGTATTCTAAATGATATGAAGGATCAGATTGAATTTCTTGATCAAGTTCATGTTGACCCGGTCAGTTTTATAATTTTGAAGTTTTTTGCAACAGTAAAAATTTAAAGCTTTGGTTTTTGGCAATAGTATTGTAAAACAGCAATTTACTAGCCTACACAATTTTTTCAAGATTTAAATAGAACGTTTTATGTATTTTTAGGAAATCTTGTATCTCAAAGCATTTTACTCTCGAGTATCAGGAAAACCACACATGGAAGTACTTGGGTTTTTGCAGCAGGCTTGGCTAAAAATTAGAGATAAATTTGAAAAGAAAAGCTTTAGTATTGAATCTTTGATTTTATTCAACCCTGACTTTATTATGGAAATAATCAAGGAACTTTTTAAGTTATCTCCTACTCAGGTATATTTTTTGTTTCTGTAACTCAATCTACAAAACATCAATTTTCTTTTATAGTATTATTTCATCATCAATCCAATTTTAATTCAGTTTAGGGCAGTAACTGGAGCTGGCTGGATGCATCTTACTACTTCTACAACTCTTATATCTTCTCTCCACCTACATTGATCTGCTGCATCTTCTTTCCTTAAACCACTCCTTCTCATGTTTTCTTCAACTTGTTCCCTCCTTTTCTTCCTCTCTCAGCGCTGTTTACATTTTTAATCCACTTTATGCACCAATGCCTTCATCAAAACATCTTTCTAAGGTTGTCTTAAAACATAACCATACCAACTCACATCATTCACCCTTGCCAGCTTATCTGCTGCTTCCTTTAAATCCAACATGTCCATCTGCTCCACTCTATTCCTCTTGTCCACCAACTTTACACTGCACAATCTTTCTGCTCTTCTCGAAATAGCTACTTGATTTTTTCTCAAAACCATGCTTTGCTTCCATGTAACATAGCTGATCTTACATAGCTTTTATATACCTTTCCTTTCATCCACAAAGAGAATATTTTTCTGAACAGTATCTCACCACACTCTGAATTTCTTCCATCCCACTCTTGTTCTTGCAGTCACTGCAGCTTCACATCATCTACTGGCATTCAACCTTTTGCCAAGGTAGCAAAATCCCTTCACAATTTTCATTTCATCACACATTACCTCCTGTTGCACTTCTCCCCACCATTTGTTGATTTTTCACCTTTTCTACACACAAACAATTCTGCTGTAGGAGTTACTTCTTCAAATTAGAGTACATTCCATGAATCCATTAGTCACATTTTGTACAAAGTACTGAGTTGACTGTCACCCTTTTGTCACATATTCCACATGCATCTATTCTACTCCATATGACTCACCCTCTGACCCATACACCATCACCTTTGTCTTTTCAAGATTCACGTTCAATTTCTTGCTCTCTAATGCAATTCTCCTTTTTAGAAACCTTTCCTTCAGACCCTCCATTGTTTCACTCATCACTACCAAATCATCTGCATACAAAACCTCTTTCATTAACCCTTCTCTTGCATTCTCTGTCACAACATCCAATACAAACAGATTCTTGATGATGTATCCCTGATCCCTGTTGCAAACAAAACAAAGGTGACAAACAGATCCCTGATGTACTTTAACTGCTACATAAAATTCTTAGATCCAACTTTAACTTTCATCTTTGAGCCCAAACCGACTCATCACCACTTTTATCAACATCTCTGGTAGTCCTTTTTTTCTCAGTGCCCATTGTATTACTCTTTTTAGAATTCTATTAAGGATCATTCCATGAAAAATCACCATAGGCATTTAACCACTACATCTCTGATTTTGATAAAAATTGGTGTATGTGGTTATCTTATAGCCAAAACCCACTGGTGCAAATATTAAGTTTCTAGGACTAATACTTTTTGAGTTATAGCGGGGCAAAGTTTTGGGGAGACAAAAAAACCTTTTTAAAAAACGCATATATCTTCCTCAAAATATGTTTAAATTATGACACGTTATATATGGTTGAAATCAGAAAAGAACAAGAAATTCAAATATAATATCAAAAATCCTATAAATGTTAATATAAAAAAGTTATTTATTTTTTAAAAAAAATTTTTTTGGAAGTGGTGGAAGGTTCGGAGAATACAGCAGATGCTGAAGAACCTCCCATTCAAGCTCTTGGAGTGCAGCTTGGACAATTTATGCAACATGAGGCCCTGGCATTGTCGTGAAGAAGTATTGTTTGGCCTTGTCAATGGGGTTTTTTCAGTCAAATAGCCTCATTCATGCAATGTAGCTGGGCTATGTAAAGTTCCTTGTTGACCATGGCATTCCTTTTGAGCATTTCCCAGTGCACTATGCCCTCCTAGTCCCACCAAATGCATATCATGGTCTTCCTTGGATGGAGGTCAGGCTTAACTCTTGGCTTTGGCATATCTCCAAGAGCCACTCATTCCTTTCTTTGCTTCATATTTATATATAGGCACCATTTCTCATCTCCCATGACGATTTGGTACAAAAAGCGCTGTTTGTGATTGCGTGTTGCTCGATGGCAGGCGAAATGTTGAGAAGCAATTTGAAGGTGATTTTCTTTGAATATGTTTTTGCTAAGCTCATGAGGCACCCAGACTCCCAATTTTTAGGCAAATCCCATTGAATAAAGATGATTGAGAATCATTTTTTGATCACAGTTTGTTTTTTTGGCCAATTCACAATTTGTTTGGAGACTTTTCTCCTTCAAAAGTGCTTTGAGATGGTCTTTGTCAAATTCAGAAGAAAAGTGAAGAATAGCAGGTGTCAAAAATGTTGCTTTTTACCCCCTGGATATTCCATATGTAAGCCTCACAAATAATAAAATCTCAAAATGCTCAAAAAGACGATCAGCACAGTTTTTTTTTTTACAAAAGAAAGAGCTCTATTGAATGAATATATACATTTTGCCAAGTACTAAAAAATCATTATAAAATAAAAGAAAATATAAAAATGCTATGAACATATTCCTCAACCCAATATTTCTTTTGCATTCTTCTCACTATAAAAAGAGCATCTGTCATCCCTCTTCCTGGCATAAAACCAAATTGCATATTGCCCACAACCACCAATGTGCTTTTTTTAATATTCTTTCAACAATTTTCATTCCATGTTCTAATAACTTCACTCCTCTATATGCTTGGAGTATACTCTTTCAACAATCTACATTCCATGTTCTAATAACTTCACTCCTCTATATGCGGTGCAGTTTGTCACATATCCTTTTCCCTTGTAGATTGGCACCAACACAATAATTTTTCAATCTTCTAGCATTCCTTTTTCATCAAGTACTCTCTGACAAAGTTTCATCATCACATCAATTCCAACTTTCCCACTTGCATTTATCATTTTAATGCTCACTTCTGAAAGTCCAGATGCTTTCCCTAATTTCATTTTCTTCATTGCACTTGTTATTTCCTCTAAGGAAACCTCTTCCACTGGACCTTCTACAACCAATCTCAATTTTTTGATCCCATGCATTCTCTTTATTCATTGTCTTTTCCATATGTTCTTTCCACACTCTCTTTTGATTTTTTTCACTAAACACAAATCTGCTGTTTATTCCTCTCAAACATCGTCCACCATTTACATCTTGTCCTTTTCTAAAAACTTCACAAACTTAATTTATCACATAAATCATTCATCTCTTGCTCAGCTTTCTCATTGCTCTACTGACAATTTTTCTTGTTTGATTACTCTCTCTTTTGTACTTATCTTTATTCTCTTGTTATTGGATCTTGCACATCTCTTTAAATGCATTCTTTTTTCTCTTTATTGCTTCTTGCACTTCTTCATTTCACCACCATGTCCTTGCTCATTCTTTTGTTTTCTCTTTCCACAAAGTTCTTCACAAGCCTCTAAAAGCCCATCCTTAAATGAACCCCACAAATCCTTTGCTTTAATATTAACTAATTCTTTCACTTTGTCCTTAAATTTTTCTCTTGTTCTTTTTCTTTTAATTTCTATACTTTCCATTGCATTTCCTTTTTATTTTTATTCACTTAAACAGGTTTTCCTTCTTCACATCAACAATGACTAGCCTGTGTTGCAGTTCCCAGGGAATCACCTTGACATCTTTCCAGAACTTTTTGCTTTTTTTTCCATCAAAACAAAATCAATCTCAGTTTCATTACCACCTGAACTGTTCTTAAACCATGTATTTGCTACACATAAATCCTTCTGATTGCAGAATTCCAACAGCATTCTACCTTCCAACTTTTACTCCCCAATTCCATTTCTTCCATGTACACCCTCAAATCCATCCACCTTTTTTCCAACATGGCCATTAAAGCCTCCAATCCCCAAAGTCAATTCTTTTGTACCTTTCATATCCCATTCTTGAACTAGTTCATCATAAAATTTATTCTTCTGTGTATCTGGCTTTCCACTTTGGGGTGCATAGACACATATCATTTGTATCATTTCCTTTCCAAATATAAAGCAGATTGTCATCATTCTATGACTCCTACATAGCTCAACCACATTTTCACAAGCTCCTCCTTGACCAATATTCTCACACCAGCCTTCCTAGCTTCATTTCCTGACGACCATAACTTGTATTTTTTTTCTTCAACTCCAATAAAACAAGCTCCTTGGCTCCTCCATCCTCTTGTAGACCACAAATATCCACCATTCTCTTTTTCAATTTCTCTGCCATCTCTGTTTCTCTACCACAGAGACTACCAATGTTCAATGTTCCAAGTCAAATTCTAATCTTATTGTTTTTAAATTTATACCCAGAGATTCTTCTTACTCTTTTCTTTTTTAAGGGCTGCTGGGACTGGGGCCATTTTATTAATTTGCATTTTGATAATTGGAGCAATTTTTTATTGGTTGCATGCCCTTGCTGACACCAACTACAGTTGTCTGTTGTGGACATAATATTTGCCTAAAAGGACAATACCTGCAAGGCAACAGATTGATCTATTTAATCCATAGTTTGAACTTTAACAGGTGCTCCCACTTGGATCAGAGTGAGCCTGGGGTAATGGGAATTAAAGGTTAACTCCCAAACTAAAGCCTTTCCATCAGATGTAGTTTAAAGTCATACCCAGGACTATTTATTTCATTGAAATACTTGTCTAAATAGTGATTGGTTATAGTCATTAGTTGTAGATATGTTCAGAGTTGAGGTAATTTGAACATAACAATCCTATTTAATTTTGCAGCCTGTTCTCACTGGCCAAGCTCAACCTCCTGCTCTTATCTTGTGTCTTGAAATTCTTGACACAATTTGCAAAGTTGTACCTGGTTTGCTTGATGCATATTACAGAAAAGCTAAAGCACAATTTTTATTAGGTATTTTATTAATTTTATTAAATTCTATTCTGTTGATTGTATTAAAGTTTTGTTAGTTAATGTCTTGTAACTTTGATTTTTGTTCATTAAGAACAACATAGTAGAAGGGAATGAAAACAATTATCAATACAAACAATTAACTAACTGTTATAATTTACTTGTCAAATTATCATTTTGTTTATTATCGTAAAAAACATGGCTCAATGATTATAATATCAAAATCCAGTACAAAGGTGTGCAATGTATGGGCTGCAGGCCAGAGTGCTGCCTGCAGTATGCATAGATGTGGCGCACTATAATACTTTATAAAATCAGGACGTTTGAGTATTGACTGTATGATAGCTTAATGATGGCTTTGCTTTGCTGAATAATTTGGCTTCTTGGTAGTCAACAAAAATGTTGGCAAACACTCTTTCAAATACCAAACTCATTGTCATGCTATCAACCTGCTGATGAATGATGTTTTTGAAGATGAATTCCACTGAAGAAATAGCTGGTTGTATCAACTCAACATAATATTAAAAGTAAAAGATGGCAGTGTAAGATCATTATTGTAATGGGTATCGGTGCAGATTTGTATTGTTTCTGCAATTGAATCATTAGTAAAGAGTGTGGTTATGTCAAAAAGAGCAAAGTAAAACTGAGGAAGAAGAAAAACCAAACTCCCTAGATTTTTTTTAAAGGTGAATAATTTGGTTAGAAAGTTAGTAGAAAAGAAGTAAAGAGCAAGGTCAAGAATAGTAGTGAACTATTTTGCCAACTGATGCTGGGCTGATCCAGCCAGTTACTGACAATATGAGGTATGGTGGTACATCCTTGTGTGTTTTCAGCAGACCAACATGAGTGATTGCTGAGAGCCAATTTAGACTGCTGTTATTACCAAGGTGATTATTTTCAATCCTTTATGTATTTCTAAATTTCTGATTTAAGAGCAAAACAATTTTGATTTTATATTTGATGGAGCATCAAACTTTTGAACTTATAAAATTTTTAGTCTTATTTAAATTGTTCCATTTGATTAAGATTTCATCTTGATGAGCCATAAAGGCAAAACAGGCTTTCAAAAATTTTTATATAAAATTTTTGCGTTGCTTTTATAATTTATTTTGTTGCTCTAAATTTTTTTGAGCTCTCTTCGTCAGTCTTGCTGCTTATGTTAAATCATATATACAGTACTGTGCAAAAGTATTTAACAAGTGTATTTTTTTTTGGTAAATTTTAGCTGTATCACAAAATTTAATAGAAAAAATTAACATAAAATGCCAAAAAGTATTTATTTACCTAATTGAATAACAAAAAATTATTTAATTTGCATGGGCTAAAGTTTTTGATATTATCTTGACGAAATTGCAGTTCAATGATTACATCAGCCATCCCAAAGAATCTAGAATGTATTCTAGGCTCCTTTAGCAAACTTTTGTTTAACCTGTTAAGTGTAGAAGTGTGGAAATAAATTTTTGCTATCCAAGTTGCAGGGCATATTTAATTTCACATCTTGCTTTGTTTCTTGTCTTCATTGATTACAATCACTCTTTTCAACTTTGCAAAGTCCCCAATATCAAATCAATTTGCTGCATATATTTTTTGTTATAGTGTTTTGGAAAAAATTACTTAATATATGAAAGGGATTTTATACAAAATATTGATTTGTGTGAATAATTTGCAGAAAAAATTTTAATTAAATAAATTTTTTGTTATTAAACTGAATAAATAAATATTTTTCAGTAATTAAATTTGTTTTTTTCTATTAAATTTTAAGATACAATTAAAATTAAAAACAAAAAGTCTGGTTTAAATACTTTTGCAGAGTATTGTATATATTTGATAAAGTGAAATTAAAAATTATTACTTTATGAATGCAGTGTATTTTCGTTTGGTTTACTTACTTTATGCATTGTAATAGTTCTTTATTTGTTAAACATCAAATTAAAGTAGTATTAATATTTTGAGTTAATCGAATTAATTAACCAATAGAATAAGGATTTACAGTTTTTGCTTGTGTATATTCTTTCAAGAATTTGTAAAATTGCAACTACAGGATTAAAAAATAGTTTTAACAATTTATCAATTGCTTTTATAACTTTATGTTTTTCTAAATTCTTTGTAAAACAATTTGTGACATTAATTTGTTTAGTTGGTTGCATTGTTAAGTGGTTAAGAGTGCCATATAAATGGCAAACATATCAATATAGTTGTAGTTTAGAACTTATTTTTGTCATTCTGTTGTGTCCTTGGGAAAGACACTTTATGGCACTTTCCTTTGTTTGGTGGTATGAGCAAACAGCTTCAAATTTCATTATATCTCCAAATATAAAACTAAATAAAAACTTTTAATCAGACAGCAACATCTTTATGTTTCTGAAAGCAGGTTGAGGTAATCATTCTACTGTTGCTGTAAATATAATGTCTCTGACCCTTTTGTGCAAATCAGGAGGATAGAGATGAAAAAGTGAAATATAGCATTAAATTTTGATGTATTAAATTATATATAAATTAGGAAATGTGGATGAAGCAATTTTGACTTTGAAACATGTACTTGAACAAGATGAGACATTTGCTGATGGTCATTTACTCCTTGCACAGATCCACCAATACAAAGGGAACCATGCCACAAGTTCTCAGTACCTTGACACAGCACTTAGCTTTAACTTTGCTGTGAGTATATTGTTTGTATTCCAATATTATGTATTATTGAATGCCAGAATAAAATTTAATTTTAAAATAAAACACAGAGTCAATACTGTAGTTATCATTTTATTAATTTTTACATTTGGAGTACAACTTAACTCATTTTCAAAATGATTATTATTTTAAAAATGAGTTAAGTTGTGCTTAAAACGTCAAAATTAATAAAATGATAACTACAGTATTGATTCTGTGTTTTATAAAATTACAAAAACTTTCCAGCCATCATGCTCCAAAATTTAATTTGATTTAACTTTTTTATTCATTTAGATTCGTGATCATCCACTTTACCATCTGATAAAAGCTCGATCTCTTCGTCTCACTGGTAACCTTCTCGAGTCTATTCAAACATTAAAGTTAGCTCTTTCAATCCCTGGTGTTAAAAGACCTGCTTCCAAACAAAGTATGTTGTGGTAATATTTTAAATTGGTTTTGTTTTGTTGACATTTTTTCTGAAAAGACAAAAGTTGTACAAAAATTGAAATTCTGTGCATAAGTTTTTAAAATTATACTTGCAAGGTATTTTGTACTGTATTTTTTTTATTGATGACAAAATATCTTGCGACCAAACAAAACTTTTTAGCAAGTTTGATTTGGTTTGTGCCCTATAGTTAAGATACCTATTTGTTTGCAGAATAATGTATATTTATCTAGAACAAGGATGTCCAACCTGCAGTCCACTTAAGGTTTTTATTCAACACACTGCTTACTCAAATTTTTTTTCTTATATTTTCATAACCATATTGAATTCAATGTCACTGCTGTCATAATAACAAATAGGGAAACAAAGTGAATATGTCAGTTGATTGCTGTGTCAAGTGACGTCCAATAAACTGATCTATGAAAATTTTTGTGGGCAGAATTTATCATAAAGGCACTTGCCCCAAACATCATTTTTAGTATTTCTATTGTTTTGTCATTAAATTAAGATTAAATATGTTATTTTCAAACATTTTTTATAATATCAAGTTATAGCTGTTAATTACGTATTGGTAGTAAAGGTAGTAACTTTGAACCAATGCGGAGTGCATGGTTTTGAATAAGATTACTGTAGTAGCAGCAATGCTGCTGGTGATAAAAAAAAGGAATGATGTAGATTTATTGGGAGGGTGGAAAAAGGATCAGACACTTTTAGAGATCTTAGCTTCAATCTAAGAATTTAAAATATCCCTTTCAGACACCAGTTCAAACATACTTTTGGATAGCTCTGTGAAGTTTGGAGAGGCAATTAATAATTTGGAGAGGTTTCTGGGTTGGATGACACCATCATGCCTGAAGATTTTTTTCCTTGAGGCATTTTTGCATCAATTGTCACTGAAACCACTGAAAAGAATATGACCAGGCCTAGAGTTGCACTGTTAGCCAAGAAAAGAGTCCCTCCTAGTTGGTAAAGCTCAGCTGGCTGGATACCTGAAAGTATTGGTAGGTTGTCAATTGGAGTGGTATGCAGGCATCCAGTGACAATGTGCAAAGCACGATACAAGACACCATCTGTAAAAAGTGAGTGTTAGCACTGCAACACCAGACTGGGGTGCAGTACTCAGCTGTTATGTAGTCCAGGGATAGAGCAGCTTTGCACAGTGTTTTAGCAGCATCATCTCATTCTTAGCCTGCAAGTTGGTTCAGCAGTGCAATGTGCTAATATAGTTTTTTGCTTAATGCCACGAAATGATAATGGAACATGAGCGATCTGTCCACAAAATAAGTGGGGTTGAACAAAATGGTAAAAGTCTAATGCTGTTGTAAACATTTAAATCATGTTTGGCCTTTTCAATATTTATATAAAATGCTGCTGTCACTGTCTTAGTGTAACTTAGCCCCTCAACGATCTTTCAGTTTTTA
Source organism: Diplosoma virens (assembly GCA_963680785.1). Taxonomy (NCBI): domain Eukaryota; kingdom Metazoa; phylum Chordata; class Ascidiacea; order Aplousobranchia; family Didemnidae; genus Diplosoma; species Diplosoma virens. Next base: position 40,795,033 of record OY796882.1, on the reverse strand, counting down.
AAGGAGTGCAACAATGCTAGCTTGTCCACAAAGGTAAACTTTCAGGAAATTGTGGAGGGCAGATGTAGATATGAATATAAAGAGGCTGAAAAGGAGAGGAGCTTAGACCAATCCCTGAGGAATGCTGTTTTTCTGATGACAAATCCTGCTTTGCTTGTTGTCATTGGTAGTAAGAGTGAAACTTTGGTTTTGGACAGCTCAACAATCATTCTTATCATGTAATTATCTGGCAGAAGTCTCAAGCAACTGTATTTTTTTGAATATAAACTGCCCTTATTAAAAGTCACTCTTGAATAAAAACTGCACCAAATGATAAAAGAATAAAAAGTCACTCTTGTTTAGAAGCTGCAAAAATACTTGTACAATCAGAATTCCCTGCTTTACATCTGTAATATGTTACTTTTCAAATGATACTGCATTTAATGAAACTGCTTCTACACCCTGCAACTTTACAATGTAATTTTAGACTTGCAAAAGAATTTAACATGCAGCAGAGATTGACCTAAACCAATCCTGATTTTCTACACAAACAATTAAAAAATCCAGCTATTTCCAGACAGTCTCTTGGATATCTCTCCTTTCCTTCTGTAGTTGTAATTGCCATAAGAAAGTCATACAATTTTTCTTGCAAAAACCTTTTAAAAGATTTGTGTAGGAGAAATTGCATTGGTTAAATTTTTACAGCTCTGTCATTTATTATGGTAAAAAATTATAAAAGCCATCCTCAATTAGAAGCTGCCCTTGAATAGAAACCACACAAAATGGTGATGAAATTAAATAGAAGCCACAGCTTTTATTTGAAGAAATGCAGTGGCATGTATGGCCAAGATGTCATGATCAAATCAACCGTGGATCAAATTATTTAACATAAAAAGTCATATGCCACTCTCAGATCAACATATTAGCAAAAAAATCCTTGATATTTTCTATTAGTTAAATAATTTGATCCACAGTTGATGTTTTGCGTTGAAACTCAACCTGTTCTCTAGGGAGCAATGGATCTATAATTGGCTCAACACAGGTGTAGAAAAGCTTTTCAAGGATTTTGTAGGAGACACAGAGCAGGAACATTGGTCAATAGCTCTTTGGGACCCCTACTGGCTTCATCAGCTTTGGGATTGCGAGCACAAGCACTCTTCTCCAGATCTTGCCAGGAACAAAAAAACTCATGTAACTAGGTCCAGCATGGACATTTTTAATGCTAGTTATGTAATGGTTTTAATAGTTTCACATTTCACTGAGATTCCTAATTAATTAATTGATTTTAAATTTATGTTTTAATACTTGTCATTTGGTCATGCCATCTAATACTAAAAAATTGAAATTTCATAGACATTTAATTTTGCAGCCTGCTGAATATACTCAAATTTATATTTTGGCCCATTATGAAAAAAGGTTGGACATCCCTGATCTCAAAGTTTTGAATTACATCTAGTGAATTGCTCAACCCTTCTTTACCCTCAGATCAAAGCAATTGTATGTTACTTATTTGTATCTTTTTAATAGATTTATATATGTTTACAAATTAATAGTAGTAAATTTTAAATCTTACGAAATATGGCTTTTTCAAAATGTGTATTTGGAATCTTGGGGTTCAAAAAAAGAATGGTTCAAAAAGCTATTACTTAAATTAAAGCTTTTTCTTTTGGCCTTTCCCTTTGGTCAGGGGTAGCCATAGCATATGATGTTTCTCCAAAGCATCTTGTTTTCAGTGTCCTTCTCCCTTGCACCAACTTTCCCCATATCCTCCTTCACTACATCCAAAAATCTTCTGTTTGGCCTCCCTCTTTTTCCTCTTTCCTGGTAACTCCATTTTTATCACCTTCTTCCTACATACTCCTGGTCTCTTCTCATGACATGTCCATACCACCTCAGCCTGTCCACCTTCATCTTCATTTCTAACCGTTTTACCTTAACTGTACCCCTGATGTACTCATTTCTAATCTTATCTTTTCTTGTCACTCCCACAGCAAACCCCAGCATTTTCATCTCTGCAATTTCCATCTCTTCTACTTGTTTCTTTGTGACTGCCACTATCTGAAGTCCATACACCATTGCTGGTCTCACCACAGAACTGTACATTTTTTCTTTTACTCTGGCTGGTAACCTCCTGTCACAGATTACTCCCGATAGTTTTCTCCATCTGTTCTATCCTGCCTGCACTCTCCTCTTTACCTCCCTCTCACAACTACCATTTTTTTGCACTGTTGATCACGGTTGAGGAGTCGGAGGTTTTCAGGAGTCAGAGTCGGACTGTTAAGAGTACTAAAAGTCAGAGTTGGAATATTTTGTCTGACTCCAACTCCTGATGTTTAATTTCTTTACATATTAGTCATGTTAATCACGCAGTTTACAAGGCCATGCGCTGCAGTGGAGAGCAGTGCAGTAATCTTTTCAAGAGAGCCTTGCTGCGTATCACGCTACACAGCATGCAACTCATAAAAAGTTCACATTTAGATTTTAAGCAAATAGTGTTTTGCATAATGCTATGCTTGGGCAGCTGATTTAGTTGCTTTCCTTTCTTCAATCCAATGATAGGGAGCAAATGTCAGATGCATAATCAATTACTCCCCTAAGCAGCCTCTTTCTGTAGTATAGTGGTATCTTGACATACTAGTTTAGTTTGTTCCGTGACCAAGCTCATACCTCAGTTTGCTTGTATGACAAGTGAATTTTTTCCTTGAAATTAATGTAAATGCCATTAATCTATTTTATCCCCCAAAATGCCCCCATTTTTTTATATTTTTGACATGTCTTTAAATAAGTACTTCTTGCAACACAAGCAAGTGTTGAACGTCTGTTTTCATCACTAAGGCTCATCAGAACAGACCAAAGGGCTGCAATGAAGGAGAAACTCACAGAAGCAGTTTTGTTTTTATGAGCAAATTATTAAATTAAAATTTTTAAAAATTAAAACTTACTCTTCTTGCTCTATTCTTTCAAAAAAATATCCACAAAAATTGAGCCAAGGTGAATTTTTTAATAATCTCCTAATATGAATGTCTATAAACAGCAGGGGCCTGCATGTTCAGTTTTGTACAAAATTACAATAATTGAATTATCCCTGAGATAGAAACTACAGACCCCCTTTTATTTTGTTTACAAAATCCGACAAAATTCACATTTCAGAAAATTTAATAAGCATTAAGTATAGAATACATATTTAGTTTCGAGTTATGATGTATGCCATTTTGAATTAGTTTTCTAAATGTGATTTGTATTAATGTTTCATTCAAACACAGTAAGAATTATAGTTAATGGGTTTTGCATATCCTATATATCAAAACACAAATATAAAAAAAAAACATCTATTAAAATAGTCCCAACAGACTGTTTTGCCTGTGAGGCTCATCAGGAAACACAACAACTAAAAAAAGCAATATTATTTACATTGAAAGAAATAAGATAAGCAAAAATTAAAAGTCAAAATAAATTTTTATGCTTCAGATGAAAACTCGCATCTTAAAAAAATAATGCTACCAAAAGTTTGGGTTTAAACAATTATTTTACAAAGTTATTGATTGTTTATTAAATAATTACATTTGTCATGAGATATTTAAAGAAAACATGCTGTAATGTTGCACATAGATGTATTAAAACTAGTCCAAGCTGCCGAAAAAATTAAAGCGTAAAAAAGTTTATGGATCATTAGTTTAAGAGCAAGTGTTATAAAAAATTCTTTTATATTGTATAAAACATTAATATGGATCATTAGTTAAAGAAAGCATTATAAAAACATTTTTTTATATAAAGAATTTTTTATAACACTTTCTTAACTTCTTAGCACTTTTATAGCACTTTTTATAACAATTCTTAACACTTTTATTACACTTTTTTTTATAGCTAATGATCTATAAATTTTTTTAAGCTTTAATCTTTTTGGCAGCTTGGCTAACTTTAAAATACATTTATGCACAACATTACAGCATGTTTTCTTTCAATATCTCATAACAAAAGTAATTATTTGCTAATCAATCACTAACTTTAGCAAAATAATTGCTTAAACCCAAACTTTTGGTAGCGTTATTTTTTTAAGATGCAAGTTTTTATCTGAAGCGTAAAAATTAATTTTAACTGTGTCCCTTGATGAGCCTTACAGGTGAAACAATCTGTTGGGACTATTCTTATAAAGTGTTTTTTAATATTTTTGTATCGACAATCAAGAATAATTGCTCTGACTATTGAAGTCATTAAGCACTCTTCTGAAGAGCACCAGTAATTTGTAGTTATATATACATTTATATATGCTCATATAAATAATTTTAAATAAATATCTTTTTATGTATTTGAAAAACTTGACTTATTTTGTGAAACTGTCAACTCACAAGGATGATTTTTGCTTAGCTAAATCTAATTTAAGATAAATACTTTGCCCTTACTAGGGAGTCAGGAGTTGGAGTCGTAGTCAAAGTTGCAGTCAGGAGTCAGAGTCAGATCATAACCTTCTGACTTGGCAACCCTGATCCCAAATACTTAAATTCCTTTACTCTTGGCACTTTTTTGTCCTCCATCTTTACTGTTTCTTCATCATTTCCTCCATTTATGCACAAATATTCAATCTTTAACCTACTTACTTTCATCCTCTTCTTTCCAATGCATACCTCCAGCATTCTAGTCTCTGCTCCACTTCTTCCCTGGTCTCTTTGCAAATCACAATATCATCAGCAAACAGCATTGTTCACAGTGGTTCTGTCTTTACTTTGTCTGTTAACCTATCCATAATCACTGCAAACAGGAATAGACTTAACATTGATCCCTGGTGCAATTTGACCTTGACCTTGAAACTTTCTGTAATTTCTACTGCACACCTCACCACTGTTTCACTTCCCTCATACATATCCTGTACAGGTCACACATACTTTTCCACCATTCCTGACTTTCTCATGCAGTACCACAACTCATCTCTTGGAACCTTGTCATAAGCTTTATCTAGGTCCACAAATACACAATGAAGCTCTCTTTGATCTTCCCTTTAAATCAAATCATTAAATCAAATCAAACCTTTAAATCAAAACTAAATTCATAAAAGCTATTATTTAATTAAAAAGCAAAAATGATTCAAAAAAACTGCTGATATGTCAATTAAGTAATCTTTTTACTGAGCAGTGCCAGGCTTTCCAGAAAAATCATATAAGATGAAAAAGTAAAGTGAGTGAAAAACAGTGCAAAGGATAGTGAGAGATATAAGCGGATTAAATGATAGACAAGGAAGTACAAAAAAAGAGGGTAATGTAAGCATACAAAATTAAGTAGGTAATTTATTTAATTTAAATTTGTTTTTATGGAGACATTTTCCAGTAAGTTCCAATCATTTGTTGAGTGTTGTTGGTTGGTTTGCTAGCAGTATTTTTAACTTTTCAGTTAAGCTTAAGTTGCAGCATTTTTGTTCTGGTTTATAGGATGTAACTTGATTGATTATTTTCCAGTAAATTCCAAGATTGAGACCTGAATCTTTGGCATTCCAGAATGTTTTTCTTTATTTTTTTAATGATTGCATGTGGTTATAATATCGGGATTTAAATTTTTTTTTATCTTTATATTTATCCTCCTGACTCACAGAAAAGTGATGGAGGCACTATACATAGGGTAAGCAATTACCCCGACCTGCTTCCAGAGATGCCAAGATATTGCTGTCCGCTAGTAATTTAGTAGGGATATGACTGCAATTTAGAACTGCTTGTCAAGACCACCAAGCAGGGGAAAATGCTCTAAAGTGTCTTTTCCAAGGACACAACAAAATGGCGCAAGTAGGTTTTGAACTGAGACCATGCTGATCATCAGTCTGGTGCTTTAACCACTCGACCACGCTGCCAACAAACACCAACCACTGACCGAAATTGTGTTTCACAGCAACCTATGTAGCTTTCTGTTGTATTTCCATGAGATATGTTTGTTTGATAAATGATAGATTGCTATCAGCAAGATCCTTTTAGTAGGCAGATATAGCAATCATATATATAAACTAGGGCTGTGAAAATTAAAGATTAATTAATCGATTAATTGTTAATTTATTTTACAAATTAAATTTTTGTTTAACTATTAATCAAATTCAAATTTTATTTTTAACCCATCTGGTAAATGTATTAACATCCAGAAAAATAATAGTGATAACAATAAAATGGGAACAGAGAAGAAGTGATTTATTAAATATAAACCTGTATCAGGTAAATTACAAGAACATTTTGGATTTAAATTGTTGGCTGACCACAATATCAAAATTACTGACCAAGTTTATTGCATTCTTACAGTAGTGACAAATCATTTGCATACCATGAATCTAACAGGTCGCGAACTTACCACCTTAAAAAAAACACTTGCTACAATATTCAAAATTTCAGCTTGCAAAATCAGCTTCATTTAGTCAGTTAATAAATGCACTGCAGAAATTTTGATTTAATCGAAATTAAATATTAATTAACTGTTAATTTCCCAAAAATTAACTATTAAAAATAAATTAATCATTACCAGCCCTAATATAAACACAACTGCAAAATTTCGGTGCTCTTCAGAAGAGTGCTTAATGACTTTTATAGTCAGAGTGATTATACCAATTTAACAGAACACAAATATTTAAAAACACATTTTATTAATATAGTCCCAACAGACTGTTTCATCTGTGCAGCTCATCAGGTGACAAAACATATAAAAAAGCAATACTAATTATGTTAAACAAAAATAAAATAAACAAAAATTAATTAAAAGTTAAAAATTTAAAATAAATGTTAAGCCTCAGATGAAAACTCACATTTTAGAAAAATAACACTACTAGTAATTTTGTGTTTTAAACTGTTATTAAAGATAGAGATTGATTGTCAAATAATTACTTTTGTTACAATGTCAAAAGAAAACATGCTTTAATGTTGTTTTAGCCAAGCTTTCGAAAAGATGAAGTGTAGAAGTGTTATGGATCATTAGTTAACAGAATGTTGTAAAAGAATCGACAAGTTAAGTAGTGAGTAAATAATGAGACAAAAGGGAATAAAGATAAATTAATAGAAAAAAAAGAAAAAAAGGCAGACTAGTATGCAGGTAAATGTTTGATGTCAGTTTAATAACAAATAAGAATACTGATAATACCTGAATATGAATAATTAGGTGACATTGAAATTACAAAGTTTAAATTTACTGTGGTGATGAGATTTTGAAATTAGCTCCAAGGATTATTGAGTAATTCTTTGGTTCTGATTTCTAGCATGGTATGGGGTGTATCGATTGATTCACTAGGCAACAAATTTTTGTTTATCTCCTTTTTTTAGTGTTTCTTTATGTTTTTGGGATCACTGATGACAATTTTGATGTTAGGTTTTGCATAGCGTCAACGGTTTTGAAAATATTTGCAATAAATTAAAATTTGTAATTTACCAAATAATAATTCAACTTTAGCATTAAGTGACATTTATATTACTTTTTAATCTTATGTTATATCATTTATGACTTTTTTTATTGTTTTCATCACTTTCTAGATGGTGCTAGAGAAGTAAATTAGCAAACTGTCATTCACTATCATGTGAATGAACACAATCTTGGCGGGGTTTTAATACACATGTCTGAGCTAGTCCAGTGCTAGCAGTTTAGAGTTGGTTTATGGGAGGTGGATTGTTGAATCTGGTAGCAATACTGTAATTAGTTTAGCAGTTAGACAAATTGCAAGTTAAGCCTACTGCAGTGATGTTGCTTATTTTAGAAATATGCTATATTTTATTTGTTTTTGCAGGTTAAATTTAATGCGATTAATATTTTCAATACTTCAGTAAATATGAATGTCAAAAGACCTTGCAAAGTTTCTTCTGACTTTTTCTGCTATGTTTGCACTATTACATCAGTCAATGGCAAAAGAAGCACAAAGTTATACCAGAAACCAAATTCTTCATAGTCTATGAGGCATATTTTGGCATGAAGATGGGTGATCAAGATAAATCTTGGACCCCGCATTTTTGCTGTGGAAATTGCAGATCTACATTAGAAGGATGGATGTGCGGAAGTCGTAAATGTATGCCATTTGCCATTTCCCGAATCTGGAGAGAACCTACCAATCATCATGATGACTGTTATTTCTGCATGGTGGACATTTCCACATACAAAAAGACAAAGGACAGAAAAAAGATTGTTTATCCAAGTATTCCTTCATCCATTGTGCCTGTCAACCATGGCCCAGAACTGCCTATTCCTCAACCTCCAACAACGCATGCTATATCATTAACCTCATCGGAAAATGACGATGTTGATTTTGAGGTTGACACTCAGAGTTCCAGCAAAGATCCTCATTTTCCGAATCAAAATGAATTGGATGATTTAACTAGAGACTTGGGTCTTACAAAGGCAAAAGCAGAGATACTTTCTTCTCGTCTTAAGGAATGGAATTTGCTTGCTCCTTTGTGCAAGATTTCCAAGCCAAGAAAACGACATGTGGCCTTTGCAAATTTCTATGCAATGTCCTCTGATTCTGATCATTTTTCACTTTGTTATTGTACTAATATACAGGGCTTGTTTCAGGAGATTGGTGTTGCCTGCTCAGCTTCGAATTGGTGCTTATTTATTGACAGTTCTAAACGAAGCTTGAAAGTCCTTCTGCATAATGGTAATGTGTATCCATCCATTCCAATAGCACATTCTGTTCAGATGAAGGAAGATCGTGAATCTGTAAAAATATTAGTAGTATTAATTCAATACAATGATCACAATTGGGACATATGTGGAGATTTTAAAATGATCGCATTTCTTTTGGGATTGCAAGGAGGTTATACAAAGCATTCTTGTTTTCTTTGTTTGTGGAATAGTAGAGCGGATGAGCAGCATTACTTGGTCAAAAACTGGCCAGCTCGCAAAGATCTCACACCAGGCTCCCACAATGTTCTAAACTCACCTCTTATTGAAAGGAGCAAAATTTTACTTCCTCCATTGCATATTAAACTTGGACTGGCCAAGCAGTTTGTTAAGAGTTTGAAACTGACAAGCCGTGCCTTTCACCATATTAGACAGCTGTTCCCGAGCATATCTGAAGCAAAAATTAGAAGTGGTATATTTGTGGGGCCACAAATAAGAAGAATGTTGGCATCTGAAGAGCTCGAGAAACAAATGTCTGATTTGGAGAGAAATGCTTGGCAAGCTTTTAGAATGATTGTGAAAGGATTTTTTGGAAATCATCAAAGAGACAACTATGCAATGGTGGTGTCAAATTTGATTGAAAGTTATAAAAAGCTTGGTTGTCGTATGTCCTTAAAGTTGCATTTTTTGCATTCTCATTTGGATTTCTTTCGGGACAACTTGGGGAATGTAAGCGAAGAGCATGGTGAAAGGTTTCACCAAGACATCCAAGCAATGGAAAAGTGCTATCAAGGGAGGTGGGATGAAGCCATGATGGGAGACTATATATGGAATTTGGTGCAGAAATGTAACATCACATACAAGCGAAAAAGTTATTCAAATGTTCATTTTTAATAAATGTCCTTACAGTGCTTTTTTGACTTGCTCATATGTAATTTTTTAAAAATTTTGCATGTAATATTTCAAATTACTAAACAATTATGTGTATTATACAAACTTGAAATTGTAATTTCATAAAATTTTAAATAGCGGCAAAATCATTGATATTACAAAATTTTTAATGTCATTTTTGAAATCAGCGTCCCGAAAAACATAAAAAAACATCATAATATTGTGATAAACACAATTTGTCAAAAAATTTGTTGTCTGTTGCATGTTATTTGGGGAGTCTCTCCATCATCATTAATGGTCCAGACAGCTTTGGATAGTTCCTTGACATTTTTTTTCCAGTTATCGCAAAATGAATTGCTGTGGTTGTTGAAGTGTGTTTTGAAACTTGTTTTGCAACTACCATAGTATATTTTAATATTTTGGTTTTGGTTTGATTTTAGAAAAGCTTTATAGACTATGAAATTGGTGCAAGATTTACTGTTCAAAGGGCAGTTTTTTTCTGTTCTAAAATTACATGATTTAAAGTTGGGTTTTTGGTTTTTGTTAAGAATTTTTTTGTTTTGATAATTGATGATTGCTTGAATACTAGGCATACAACAGTAGCTAAGTTTGACATTGTTTTTGTTAAATAGTGTATGAAGTCAGTAATGCTGTGGGAAATGTTTCTTTAAAAGTTGTAAAACTTGCACTTGGCAGCTTGGCTAAAACAACATTAAAGCATGTTTTCTTTTAACATCTTAACAAAAGTAATTATTTGACAATCAATCTCTATCTTTAATAACAGTTTAAAACACAAAATTCCTAGTAGTGTTATTTTTCTAAAATGTGAGTTTTCATCTGAGGCTTAACATTTATTTTAAATTTTTAACTTTTAATTAATTTTTGTTTATTTTATTTTTGTTCAACATAACTAGTATTGCTTTTTTTATATGTTTTGTCACCAGATGAGCTGCACAGATGAAACAGTCTGTTGGGACTATATTAATAAAATGTGTTTTTAAATATTTGTGTTCTGTTAAATTGGTGTATATATAAATCAGGTGAAATTCTCAGTAAAAATCAAATATAACTGAACAAAAAATAAATTGGACAAAGCATTCTATGATGTCACATACACCATCATATAATCAACTACAAAAACACACCATTTAACTATAAAATAGAACTAGCTTAACATTAATCAAATTTACCAATCTTCTTTCAAACGCGCCTGAAAAACTACATAATAATGCTGCAAAATGTCAAAATGCTTAACTTCAGTCAATCAATGTGCTTTGAATAAAACAATAAAATGACTCTATATAATTACTTTTTTAAAAATAACTTGCAGACAAAATAAATTAAGTAGGGCAGTGGTATACAATAACGTAATCATTACACAACAATGGAGAAGATGATGTCATAATTGAAAGCTTAAAAATTACTGCAAAAGACTGTAAATTAACTGTAAGTTTATAAAGTTAAGAATATGATTGAAAATGAAGTGTGACAGCCATGAGCTGAGTTCTACTTGAGGGCCCCTTAATAAAAATTTGTCCAGGAAACCAGTTGAGAAACCCTGACCTTGACATTGGAAAAAAAATTATAATAATTAAAAATGAGTTGGCTTCTTACTGATGGTCTCTGTTTTTAATAAATTTGATTTACAATAAAAAAGACATTGTTTAATCAGAAACCTACATGACTAAAATGTTTTTTCAACCCACTGTTGTTTTAGTGTCATTTTGATCAAGTATTGTTCAGTCAAGTGTCATTCGATCAACTGTTGTTTTGTTCAAATGTTGTTTGATCAACTATTGTAGTACCAAACAATACACTGCCTTGGGCAAGAAAACTAAAATATCAATAAACAATTAATCTAATTTGAATATTGAATAAATAATAAAAGAAAATTTTTAAAATTAAAGGTAGATTGTTGTTTAGTTATTGAATTGTCTTACCATTTCATCAAAGAAACAAATCTACCTTTTCAAATGTTTTTAGCCATTTTATTGCAAAGCAATTATAATTTCAGCTTAAGTGTGGTATTGTACAATTAATCACCAACTTGCAATTTTTAAATTGCATAATTTATTTTTTAAAAAGTTTAATTTAGAGGTGTTTACCATTTTTTTGGTTTTATTTGAATGATTCAAATGAATATTGAACAAATGTTGTATTAAGTGTTATGTACAAAATGATTATCAATTGTGTATATTTTGACTGAATAATATGAGTAAATTTTTCTCATGTTACTGTTAGATAAAAAATCGAAGATTACACTTGATGATAATGACCGTTTATCTCTATTTCTTGAACTGGTTGAAGCACATACTGCTAACAATGAACACGTGAGCATGATATAGAACATTTATGTTTTCTGAATATATGTTGTAATAAATCCATTTCAGCATGAAGCTGCAAAAGTGATGCAAGATGCTATGAATGTATTTCAAGGGACACCTGAAGAAGTGAGTTGTACACAGACCTCGAATTGCATGATTTACAAAATTTTTTTATCTCAGATACGTGTACGTGTAGCAAATGCTGATTTATCAGTGAGTCGAGGCAATGTGGAACAAGCACTTATTATGTTAAGATCTATCACACCCGAACAACCTTATTACATTCAGGTCAGTCACATAATGCACTTGATTCTTTCATCAGTTAATTGTTGTTTGTTTACAGGCTGTTGAAAAAATGGCTCATATTTACTTGCATCATAAAAAGGACAAAAAATTGTATGCAGGCTGTTTCAGGTGAGAAAGTTTTGCTCAAGAAACAATTGGATATAATCATTCAAATTATTGCAGAGATTTGGCTGAAAATCAACCTTCTGCTCACACATATTTATTGCTTGGAGATGCTTACATCAACATTCAAGAAGTATAGTTATTGTAATTTTTTTTTGTATTGCATGATTAATATGTTGAAATTTTTAGCCTCAAAAAGCTATTAAAGTTTATGAAAAAGCATTAAAAGAAAATCCTAATGAAGGTGTGCTTTCAAGTAAGATTGGTCAAACATTGATAAAAACCCATGAGTATAAAAAGGTTAGTTTTTAATTCTATTGCTGAATATTTCATTCTTTTATGAATACACCTTTTTTTGACATTTTCCTGTCTTATTTCTATGGGTTAATAATGTGTCTTTGAATGTTCTTAAATACAACTTTTCTTAATAGTTTATGGTTTAGATTTTTAGTATTTTTATGACAGTCTAATGTAAAACGATCTGAAATAAATGTACTAAAAATTAAAATATATCACTGTGTCATGATAAATATAGCATGAATAAATTGGTTTCGGTTTTGTATCCAATAACAAATTGAATAAAACTAAATTGTAAGTAAACTGTTTTATCTAGAAAAACTGTTTTTGTAACAAAATTTAAATTTACATTAATAAAATTATTCTTTAATAACAGAATGAATTAATATATTTATTAAAAAGATAAAAGATAAAGCTTATATGCGATATTAATTTATAATAATTAAAAACTGAGAGTTTAAATATTTTTAATACATTGTTTGAAATTAAATAATTGGACATGTAAGATGTTTAGAAACAACAAATTATTTTTACCACTGTATATTCAGAAAATTTTAATTGTTTTTATCAAAGTTACTTAACAAAAACTAATATTTTCTCTTTTTTAGTTTAATAAATTTTATTTTAATTTTTTTGCATGTATTATGTTTTGATTGATCTAATTTTGGTTAACAAATAACAAATTTTTATTTTACTTTAACTGTTTTAGCAAAATTTTTTGGATTTTTTTAAAAAATATTTGGTTTTCACAGCAATATTTTGATTGTTTTAATCAAAAATCCTTTTCCTAAGTTTATAAAATTTATTTATTGATTTTGAAACCAAGTTTTTAAGGTCAGCTGAATTGGACACTGAGTTATTGTAAGTCACAGTGTTATCTTTGAGCAATCTAAAAGAAATGGATACAGCAAATTTTGACATTTTTATTTATACTAAGCATATGTAAAAAAGCTTGATTTAGAAAAAAGCATAAGCCTGAGAAGCACCCAAATTATTTTGAATAATTATAATTAATAATTAATTATTTGATACACAAAAAATTAACTGCAAAACTGCACACAACCTGTTTGGCACCTAAGTCAATTTTCTTTTTTAAATATTATGTGGTGCCATATGCTGTTATTATGCAGTTTCAATGAACTGTTTGATAAAGTATTGGATTACAGTTTAACCTTTCTTAACAAATTGTTATGGGGCCAAAGATGCACTAGAAATAATTTATACAAACAATGTGCTAAAATTAATAATTGGGTTTTTATAATTTTCATAAACATTGATTTGATTAAAACCAAAGCATACATGCCAAAGAATAACAGCAATAACACAAAAAAAAACAGCAAACCACAGAATAGACTTTGTGAAAAAATTATCAAGATTGATAAATATCTTAAAGATAGGTTGTAGATGAAATTTTTAAGCAAACTTTGAAGTTGCACAATGTGTTGGAAAAACAAAGATTTAAATAAAAATTTTCCAATATATCCTTTTCTCTGTTTGGAATTTTTCACCTTCAATTTTTTTAGCCATATTTAGTTTTTTATAAACATTGTCTATTTGTCTTTTGCTCTTTGTAAAACATTTTTGATTCCTGTTTCAACTTTTACAATCTTTTCATTCCATTACCTAGTTGCTTATTGACAATGCTGGTAAACTTCGATATCTACCGTTTATAATATTAGTATTTTACAGCTACATAAGAAATTAATTCATGTAATAATTTATAAATTAGTTTATTTTGATGCTCTGTATCATTTAAAAGTGCTTTGTAGTTTTAAATATAAAAAAATTGCTCTAAATTAAAATTTGTCATTTTTTCGTATTTTGCCACCCCATTGAAATTTTCAACACCCATTATATGGGAGGTTTGAAAAATTTTTTTTTAGTATGAACATGTTTATTTATAAAGATACTATATTTTTTAAGGGCCTCATATAAATTTAAATTTTAAGCCCCCCCCCCTACTTATAGTTGTTATTGCATCATATTCTGTAAATGACTTCAAAAATGTTTTTTTCATGTTTATCTGTTGATTAAAATTAATTTTATGTACAGGCTATCGCTTATTATGAAACAGCCATTGCTAATGGTCAAACACAACTTCAATTTGAGTTGGTTGATTTGTTACTAAAAATGAAAAACTTTCCATTAGCTGCTAAAGTGTTAAATCAAGTAAGTTTGGGTGTAATAAGTTTGTTTTTGATTTGAAAAGCATATATTGAATAAATTTTAAATGTATGTTTTGTTTCAAATCTTTAATATTATTCACTTGCTTTATGATTTGATTAATTTTTATAAATTATCAATTATTGCTGTTTCTCATAAAAAATTATCTTATTGTATTGTTTTGCTTTTTTTCTTTTTTTGCTTTTTTTCTTTTTTTGCTTTATCTGCTTTTTTTGTTAGGAGGTTAAGGGCAACACTATAAGAGTAGGTGCCACACATTACCATTTTCAACCACCTTTTTTTTTTAATATGGGTAAATTTCAAGCATTTTTAACCAAGACTTTCACATAGATTAAAAAGTTTTCATTGATATACTAACAAAGGTTCCTGTCACTTTTAAAGAAATACACATTCTGGCCATCAATTTTAAAGGAAGACCCTTTCCTTAACATTAATCTAGTAACTTTTATATTTTTAATTTTTGTAGTAATTTTTTTTGCAACCCAATGTATTAAGTTTTAAAACCCAACTTTGGGTCACAATTTACTATTTGCAGATCCCTGATTTATAGCAGAGAGAGTAAAAACAATTTTTATTTCAACTTTCAAAGATGAAAAATTGCATCAGTGCAGGAAGTTTTAAGATTACTTCCTTATTACTTGTCATGCTTAAAAAAATGTCAGAAAGTACTGTTTAACCATCTTTAAACACTAGTTTTAAACCCCTTATCATAATTTACTTAGATTTTTAAAAGAGAATGCTAGTAAGATTTGCCTTGTTTCATTTTAGATTGCTAATTTTTTTTTTTTGATTAGTTTTATGTTTTTTAGTCAAAAACACACCTCTTTCTTTGTTTTATCATATAAATATTTGACTTTATTTTCTTGAAGTAAGGCAAAATTTTGCCAAGCTGTTGCTTTTTATGTCTACAATAAAAGATGTATGTTTTGCTGTTGTCAGATTTAAAATGCAATAAATAAAATGTTGTCACATGAAAATAAAAGTCATTTAGTGAATTACTAATGTATTTTTTAGCAGACTTCATCTGAACACAGAAATGATCTTGAGTGTTTGATTGATGAAACACGTCGTCTTCTTCTTCTATCAACACTTTCTAAGGAATGCATGAGACCTGAAGAAGAGTTACAACCATTACAACAAGCAAGAGAAACTCAGGTTTATTTACTTAAATTATCTTCTGTTATCATTCTGTTTTATCTCTATAGATCCAATCTAAATCTAAGAAAGCAAGTTCTAAAAAGTATACATAGCTATTTTGTGTATTTTGCTACCCTATGGCTAGATAGTAGCATTTATAATTTTTAAAAAAACTTTACCCTAATTATATTTTTGTGGATAGAATAACTCAAAATAATAATTTTCTGACTTGCAAGCAGAAGACAAAAGTTTGTTGCTTAGTGTCTACTTGAGTGGTTTTTGTTGTGCCCTTTACTTCTAACAACAAATTGTTTAATGAGTCATCCTGCTTACCTACATTGTTAACTCTGCTTAAAACAGATAGCAGCAACAATGTTATCAGAACCATACAAAGAAGATTATTCTTAATGCATTTCTCTCATGTGCAGATTTTTATTACATAATTTGCTTTTCAAAAAAATTGTGGGCCTTTTGCAACCCTTGCAAGTTTATTAACAAACATTTATAAGAACTATGTAACTTAAAATTGAAAAAACATTAGAAGTTTTTTTTTTGATTATGCTTGACTACATAGAAAGTTCTCACTCCTAGTGTTGTTTTTGCAGTGTTCTATGTGTCAACCCAGTTAAAGTATAACTACTTATAAAACTAAAATGTCGGAAGCATGGTTGAGTGGTTAAAGCACCAGGTTCGGGGTCAACACGGTCTAGGTTCAAAACCCACTTGCACCATGCTGTTGTGTCCTTGGGAAAGACACTTTATGGTACTTTCCCCTGCTTGGTGGTCCTGGCAAGCAGTTCTAAATTACAGTCATATCTCTATTAAATTACAAGCGGGCAGCAATATCTTGGCATCTCCAGAAGCAGGTCGGGGTAATTGCTTACCCTATGTATTAGCACCCCCGTCGCTTTCCTGTGAGTCAGGAGGATAAATATAGAGATGAAAATAAAAAAAATCATCAACAGGCTAACTATCAAAAAAGCATTGTGATTAGCATTAGTGCAAAGTAACATGAACTTTTTTGTTGAAAAAAAGTTTTATTCTAAACTTAATTTTAATAATTATGTTTTATTTTTTTCTTCTACTGGCCAGAATCAATTCCATTCTGGCCAGAACTGAAGTGATTGTAGCCAATCGGACTGATTTATTTAGGAACATATCTATGCTTACATAGTAAAATTGATGTAGGCTGTCATTTACTCAAAGATTGAACGTGCTAAACTGCACTTACACACCTCTTAATAATAGAAAATTAAAGCTGCTTTGCTGCTTCAATTTCAAAAGTTAATAAGAAGAAAATTGTCACACAAATTACAACATTGACATATCAATAATATATTAAATATAAGGGGTGTTCAGAAAGTAATGCAACCAAGTTTCTTTTCATGACATTGAGTTTTAAAGGTACACTAATTGTGCATCACAAGAAAGTATATAGCATGAGCATTTCATAGTTACGTCTCAATGTAATCTCCCACTTTCCAAACATCCTTTTCCCACCTTTTAATGAGTGCACATATTTCTTCATTGTAAAATTCTATAGGCTGCATTTTTAACCACTTTCTAACAGCAGTTTTGACCTCTTTATCACTGGAGAAATGTCGCCCCCTCAAAACTTTCTTTGAGGGACCCAAACAAATGGAAATCAGAAAGTACCAGGTCTGGCAAATATGGGGGATGTGAAATTGTTGTCTAATCAAAGGAGCTGATGACCTCTCAGGTTTTGAGGCTGGTGTGAGGCCTAGTGTTGTCATATTGCAATAAAACCTTAGACATTTCCAAAGCAGGTCAAACTCTTTGTATTCTTGCTTTCAACTTTTTTAATGTATCGATGTAAACATCTGAATTGATTGTTGCTTGTTTGGACATGAAGTCTACCAGTATCACACCAACACTATCCCAGAACACAGTCACCATCACTTTTCCTGCAGACTGCTGAGATTTGAACTTCTTTTGAGCATGGTGAGGTGGGATAGCACCACTCCATTGATGCTCTCTTTGACTCTGGTTCAAAGTGGTGGACTTAAGTCTCATCTCTGGTCACTATTCATTGAAAAAAGGTTTTGTCTTTATGGCAGTACTCTAGAAGTTCAGAACAAGCTTCTAGGCAGGATTGTTTATGAGTCTCTGTGAGCTGCCTTGGGACCCAACTTGCACACACTTTTGAATACACCAGGGTATCCTTGATCTTTACAGCAGTCCCTGCACTTACTACTAATGACTCAGCAAGCTCATTAATAGTGATGTGTCTGTTTTTCTTAATCAATGCATCTGCCTGATCACTGTTAGCAGAACTGTGAGCAAAAGATGGCCTACTACTTCTTGGCCTATCGCAAAGATCACTTTCAGCAGGTTCTTCCTGTCCATCATTGATTTGCTTTACCCACCTCATTACTGTGATGTAGTCTATCACACCATCATCAAACACTTGCTTTAGCCTTCTGTTTATGTTCTAAGCTGTTTCTCCCTCAACAGTAAAAATTCATTAATAACTCTTTGCTTCTACTAAGATTGCTTTGGGACAATCATGCCAGTTTTACCTTTTAATGAAAAAGACATAGAAAGATTGCTTAAAATTTGAATTGCAGATTGCAGTAATTCAAACCCTTATTTTTTTTTTACAAAATCTGTAAACCTTAGTTACCAATCTATAATTTGTAAAAGAATCAGATGTTAGTTAAATGAATGCCACCAGAAATTAAATCAGTTGCATTACTTTCTAAACGTCCCTCATATATTAGGTCAACCTTAAATTAGCTACAATGCACTACTGGCAAATATATAAATAAATTTATACACAAAGTGTCATATGAGTAAAAGCCATTAGCATAAATTGAAATTAATTTATTGCAGGAACTAAGGTCAGATGATAAGGATGCTTAACTTCATTGATCTGGCAACAACTTCAGGACACGAGTCCACCTAGTTATGAACATTAATAGCACAGGCAAAACCTAACCTTACAGCAAATCATTGGCAACATTTTATTACAGTTTGATCAATCTAGCATCAGTCTTATCTGCTAGTCTTTTCAAGTAAAGCGATCACTCTATTCTACTCCCTACAAAGATAAAAGTCATAAAATAGCTGACAGCCACAATATCATAAAAATAAACTTTTTCACTGTACAGTTTAAATGAATGTGTCTATAAAATTTTTAATCTTTATGTTTCAAATATCTAGTGCTCAGCAGGGAGTACTCAAATAAATTGCTTTAATGTATACTTCAAACAAAACTGACTGTAAACTTTCTACTTTAGTATTTTTTGAAGTGATCAATCATCTGCACTTACAATACTATGATCAACTGACAATGTAACAGATGTATTTAAGCAGTTTCATGTATTATCAAGGTTAATACTGCATTTCTAAATAGTTCTGGTTTCTGGCTGGATCTTATGTACCAATTCCAGCCAATTCCGGTTTTGGCTGGAATTGATTATTTGAGTTCTGGCACATCTCTAATCACTATTGATAATTTTTGTTTTTTATCAATATTTTTAGTAGATTTTTAACAAAGAAATGTGTAATTTTTATAGGCAAAAGTATTAAAGCGAGCACATGTGGAACAACCTGATTGTATCCCAGCTCAAAAGCAGGTGGCTGCAGACATATGTCAACGTTTAGCAGAATACTCTAGCAGCAATGAAAACAATGTTGAACAAGCTGTCAAGTACTACAAGGAAGCACTTATTTACTGTCCAGATAATGTTAAAGTAGGCTTATAGAACTTTATTGATATCATTTAAATCTAAACCTAGTTTTATGTAATAAATCAATTTTGTTTTAGTTATACTGTTTTTGTTTGACTGTATTCTTAGGTGTATTTGTATATATTTTAGACATAAAGTCAAAAAACAATGCAAAGGTGTTGATATCTCACTAATAAACAGAAACCTAAACTGTAATTGTTTAATTTTATATTTACTTACTGTTCAAGTTGTTTGTTTCAATGACAAAAACAATTCATTCAGACGTAATCAGAAAAACACCATAGAATTATTTAAAGCTGTTTGGTGTGTAAAGCATATTTTAAAACAGCTCAAATACTTGTAACATTGGATATAATCAACCAAACTAAGCATATCAATGTAGTTCAAGCATCTGTAATCGATGTCTAGCAGAAAAATTAAAATTTCTCAAGCAAAACCAAGCTGTTTATTTGACAATTAATTTTAAAATGTTATTACCTCAGCAAATTTAAATTAAATAACCCAAATTTACTGTAACTGGATTAATATATTTTTTGTAATTGCTATCAATTTTCTAATCTTTGCCACAAACATACTTTACTTCAAGCAACAGCTAATAAAATTTTATTTCTTTGATTTTCTTTTGTTACTCACAGTTTAGAACAAAATTAATTTTACTTTTTGACCATTAATTCTATAAACCTTTGAAGATTTTTTTAAACAGGACTATTTTTAATCTTTTTACAACATTATTAAATTTACATAAAATGCACAAATTAGGAAAATAATAATATGTTTTCTTTTTTTACTGTTATGGCAAAGCATGATTATTTGGCTTTACTAAAAAACCAACTTGTATAAAAAGGTCAAACAACAGACTGTGTATCTTCAGACCTGGAGGCTGAACTTCAGTCACACTAAGACAGTGACAGCAGCCTTTTATTTAAATTACTGAGTGACCAAATATGAGTTAAAAGTCTACAACAGCAATAGACTTTTACTGTTTTGTCCAACTCCTACTTATCCTGAGGTAAAATTAGACAGATTGCTCATGTTTTGTCACCATCTAGTGACATTTGGCAAAAAACTACTTCATGCATCTCACTGTTGAGGCAACTGGTAGGATCAGTATAGAGTGATGGTGCCAAAACACTGTGCACAGCTTCCCTATCTCTGATTTACTCAACAGCTGAGTACTGTGCACCAGTTTGGTATAGCAGCACTTACACTTGCCTCATAGGCAGTGTCCTGAACGATGCCTTGCACATAGTTACTGGATGCCTGTGTCCCACTCCAACAGACCATCTAACCATACTTTCAGGCATTTAGCCAGCTAAGCTTCACTGACTAGAAGCAATGCTCTTCTTGGCTTATCTCAGAACCCAGGATCCTGACCATATCCTGCATGGTCTTTTAGGTGGGTCAATTTTGCCAGACTTGGCATCCATGCTTCCCAGAGGACGAATTATAGATGAAACATGGAGTACTGCAAGAATACATCCAAACTCTATTCTTTCATACTCATGACCAGTACCAAGTCTGTTGGAATAAGCTTGCCCCGAACAGCTTGGGTTAAGCTCAATTACCTGGGGACTAGAGTTGGGCAATTCCATTCGTTCATGCACAGATCAGGTCTTGCCCCTTCATCGAATTGCTATTGTGGCACCCCAGAACAAATTGCAGACCCTGTCTTAACAGTGTGCCCCATACATCAGGCACTACATATAGCAAGAGCTCTGACAGTTTTGGATGATGAAACCTGATGCTGGCTCAAAACCATTGCTACCAGCATCAGATTTGGGCAGTAGAGCAGCCTGGGGTAGTAATAGAATAAATCCTTGGCCCAGTCTTGTTTGTGTCTGATCTGAAGTGGATGCCTTTCCAAACAATGACAACAATGATGAAAAGACAATAAGTATAATTGGCAAAAAAGACTTTTAGGAAAAATTTTAATAAATATTTGCTGTTAAATATGTATAATTACTGTGATATTTTCAACATCCAGTACTGTATTGACTATTTATATTTGTTTATATAAATATATAGCATACATTTATTCAACAAACTATTTTCAGCCAGTTTAGACTTTTCAAGAGAATATTTAAACTTTATTGAAGTAAGTTGTACATACAAAAAAATCATTTTGAACCTCTTTTTTTTAATAAATAATTAAAAAAATAATTGCCTTAAATCAAATGCAGCATTAAAAAGTGGTACTTTGTTTGATAGATTATTTTAGAACTTGCTCGTCTACACATGCAAATTGGAGATTTGGATTTGTGCCACCAATACTGCATGCAGGCTTTAAAAATATCTGATGATATCCATGATCAGGCAAGCATGGTTAGTGGCTTTTGATTCTTTTTTTATATTTTGTGTTAATGTATATAGTGATGTTCTAGATGATGGCTGATATCATGTTCACC
Organism: Diplosoma virens; assembly: GCA_963680785.1. Classification (NCBI taxonomy): domain Eukaryota; kingdom Metazoa; phylum Chordata; class Ascidiacea; order Aplousobranchia; family Didemnidae; genus Diplosoma; species Diplosoma virens. The sequence continues at coordinate 40,773,130 of OY796882.1, read as the reverse complement.
AAAAAACAATATGATGATGCAATCTATCATTATCAACAACTTTTGCAGAACAAACCAGATCATTATGAGGTAAAATTTATTTATATTACCGGCTTTCGAAAAGCTAAACAAATTTTAGTTTATGTCAGCTCTAATTACATTTTTTTGGTCAAATAAAGTCCTGTTGAAACCATCACAATCAATATAACTTAGTTGCCACATCTAAACAATGAATCAAAAAAGATGCATTCATTAGCTACTGTCTTTTAACATTAATGTAAACTTAAGCTTTTTATGTATTTTTTTTTGAAAAATTAGTACTTAAAAACTATCTTTCAATCTTAAAAACTTAAAAAATCATGTTGATGTGACCAACAGGTTTTTTAAAAGTAAGCATGTGTTCTTTAACATATGTTTACTATGCATTCATATAGCAGTGTTACACAATGTTTATTTTTCCAACTATATGACCTCTTTTTAACATCATTTTAAATTGGTTTTGCAATAGATTGGTACATCTGTTTATGTGAATCAATTAGGGTTTTGAAATTTGTGATGTCACTTTAAACCTTTCCTTTTTTAAGCAAAGAGAAGCCTGATGTGTTGAAATGCTGGCTATTGAAAGCCTAGTTTTACAGCAGTGGTGACATAATCACTTGAAATCTTTTCCTGCTGATCTGTGATCAGAAAATGATCTGATCACAGATCATTTTATCTTTTTTTTTGAGAAGAAAAAAGTTTTTATCTGTTAAATCAAAGTGGAGACTAAAATAATTCACATTTCTTTTACAGAAAAAAAATAAAAAACAAAAAAAAACACTTTCTTACCTTCAATTTAAGGAAATTTCTTTTTTCAAACCTTTTGGTGTTCCAGATGATGGAAAAAATACTTGCCAGCTCTGGTAGAAAAAAATTACACTAGCTGCTGCTATCAGCTAAGAAATAGCTAGAGGGACATTAATTTATACGTGAAATGTGCAAGCTTAAAATAAAGATAGCCATCTTTTTTTAGTCAAGATTTGCTTTGATCAATATTATAAAAAACTTTTGAAATAAATTTTATGATTTTTTTTTCAATGAGATATTTGCACTTGTTTTAATGAGCACAATTGCTATACATCAGGCTCAATGTTTAAAAGAGCAACACAAAGTTTTTCATCATTTTTTTAAAGCAGAATCATTTATTATTTTTCATCAATAAAAGAAATGAAAAACTTTGTTCACACAAATAAGTGGCACAGGAATGAACAGAATTTTATAGTGCCATAGATATTTCCTTATTTTCTTCATTAATAGAAATGCAAGACTTATCAAGTGCAATTTTACTAAATTTTAACATTTCTGTTCTGTCATTTTTGTGTTTCAAGATCTTGACATTGACAAAAAATTATAAAAAATAAAAACAAACTGTCTTTTTGCTGATGGCCTCTGCTTTTTATGGATCTAATTTACAGTAACAAAGGGATTGTTTAATCACATACAAAAGTAAATCTTTTTTGATCAAGTGTCATTTTGATCAAGTATCATTTCAATTAAATGTCGTTTGATCAACTGTTGTAGTACCATAAAAAACATATTCTGGAAAATAAAGTTTTTATTTTAAAAGCTTAGTTTAGACTCACTACTTGCATGACATGACTACCTAGAACCACAAAAAAGGATCACTGCATTGTTTTTAAGATCTGATATCAGTTAACCTATGAGCAACTACAGAAAAATATATTGATTTTTAATTTTAATGCAATTGATCCAGCATAGCCAACTTGTGCCTGGCTTTTTCCCAGTTTCTTGCTGTTCTTATATTGACAATATGTTTGTGTTTTTAGGGTGTATTAATGATTTGACTATATGTTGCAATTTCCTTTTTTTTGGTCTTCACTTGACATCAAAGGTAAAATCTTTACTAATTAACTTTGTTGAAAGGGGTGTCCAAATTTATTTAATTTTGGCCAAAGGATATTCAGTCTTTAAAACTAAGGACTATTGCTCTTTACCATTTTTCTGTAACACAATAAGAATTGTAACTCTTGTTCTTTGACTGAGTGGCTGCTTTTACATTAGATCACAAATTATAACTAAAGAAACACTTAGCTGATACAAGCGGTAAAGAAATTTTAAAAAACTGTACAAGTTTTAACTGTTTTAACCCTTTGAAGAGCAATCAACTATGAGTAGTAATGACATCATTCAGGCAATCAGCTTCTGGTAGTGGCACTGACAGCACAAAACAATTTGTTGAATATTTTAAAAATATATTGCATTTAATGCAAAACTTTTGCTACATTTGCCTTTTTTATTTATATATCAGTAATTTAATTACTAATTTAACAATAACAGCTGTATAAGGGCCCTTGAAGGGGTTAAAAAAGCGGTTTTAAGGATGTTATTACCTTGCAGTGAAAAAGTGGTCTTCAAATAGTGACTAATCAAAAAGTGGAGGGTGAGATTAAAAGTTTGATAGAATGATACAATTTAGCAAAAAAATTTTGCTTTGTATCAAGCGTCTCATTTTTCATATACTGATTTTTGTCACATGTGGCATGAGATAGAGCTGGGAGAAACTAGCCTTGTTGTGCAACAACAATTGCTGCATCATTGCTTTTCTCTCAAACTTCCTGTGGCTAATATTTATACCAACTACATAACATTTTTCTTCCATCCCTCAAATCTTTCAAAATAAAAGTTTTGGTTTCCAAAATTTTTTTTTTATGAGGTTGTTTATTATGCTCATCAAAAATAGCAGACTTACATTGACCCTTATTAAACAAACTCTTTATTTACCCTTGCTCGTTTTTACTACATCTTATTCCAATTTTTTTTTTTGCTGAATTGCATCTGCCTCCCAGACCTTTAAGCTTAGTTTCCACCATTATTTACTCACTACGTGACTTGTGAAGACCACTTTTCTTCCACAAGACAATAACATCTATAAAACAGTTCTTCTAAATATTCAAAACCAGGGGATTTTTCAAAAGTTGCAGTTTGTGTCAGCCAGTTTTTTTTTTTTTTTTTTTTTTTATTAAAAGTGCCGTCTATTTTATTAGAATTTTAAGGAAGCATATTGCCCTGTAGTTGGTGCATAAACTTACTAATATGATATCTCAGAAACATTGGGTTAGAACTTTTACATGTCTCAAATAATCATGACCAAGGCATTTGAAATTTCAAAATTAATAAAAATAAATAACATCTTAGTTGTACATATTTGTATATACAAAAATGTATTCTACAGTCTGATAATGAATAGTGGAAAGGTAGACTTTTAAATTAATTAAAAGATTTTACTATATCTATTGATATATTATATGTATTGATATAATAGCAATGTGAATACTGTTAAACTACTGTGGTTGTCAGCAGCATGGTAGCATGGTCGAGTGGTTAGAGCACAGTGATTATGATTGACATGTTCTCAGTTCAAAACCTACTTACACCATTCTGTTGTATCCTTAAGAAAGACACTTTATGGCACTTTCCCCTGCTTGGTGGTCTTGGCAGGCAGTTCTTAATTTCAGTAATATCTGTATTAAATTTTAACTGGACAGCTATATCTTGGCATCTCCAGAAGCAGGTCAAGGTAATTGCTTACCCTATGTATTTGTGCCTCCATCACTTTCCTGCAAGTCAAGAGGATAAATATAGGAATTTTAAAAAATCTTCTAACCAAATATTGCTGCCTTACTAAGAAAACAATAAAATTTGGTAACTTTTTTTTTACTCACAATCAACTCAAAATTACTCATAGTGCAAATTGAAATACATTTTGTGGATAAGGAAGCAGTGACTGAATGAAATATTTTATTATATGCACGACATCAGTTGTGTGGCATATGAGAAAAAATGAAAAATGACACAGGAGTTAAGAAAAATTAATAAACATATCTGAGCCGTATTCAGAGAATGTTGTATAATCATGGGTAGGAGAAACAACAAACTCAGAGACCAAAAGAGCCTAGACCAAAAAAGGTCAGGCTGGCAAAGAAACCTTCCGAAAAAAATCCAGCCATGGGTCAAAAGGACCATTTCAAGCATACATGGCTGGACAAAAATTTATAAATATAAAAACAATATTCAAGAAAATGTACAAAAAAAATGATTAGTCAAATTTTTATAACTTGATTGACTGTAATAACTTGCAATGTTGTCTTTCAAGTTGTATCAGGCTTTCAGCACCATCAATTTTTTTATCCTATTAGGTGGAGTTAGCAGTAAAAAAAAAATGAAAGTTTTTCACATTTCTAGTCTGCTTTTATCAAAATTAAACTTTACAATTCTATGAGGTGCTTTTGGAATTCTATATGAAATTTTTTTATATGATTTAATTTATTTACTACCTGATGAGACTTTATTTTAAGCAATAGAACTTTTGTACTTTAAAAATTGTATAATTAAATTTAGTCTACCAATAAGGAATATAATTGGGACTGATGTCTTGTACACTTTGTGTTATTTTGAAATAATGTTTAAAGCTTGGCAGTGACATGCCTTATATATTTATGCATAAAACAAGTTATTTCTAATTTAGTTGTTTGATTGATTGGCATTATGTTATTATTTTGCAATAAGTTATTAACATTAGCTCTGTGATGTAATCCAAATGCCATTCATATAAATTTATTTGTGATTTGTTGAATTTTTAATGCTGTGTTTGTACTACCAATATTGCAGGTTGTAACACAATATCTTATGCCACTGATTATCATTGTTTGTATATACAGACTTGAAAATTGTAGCAACCCTTAAAAGACTTTAGTTGGGTTACTCCAAATATTGCTGCTTTTTGTGTTTATGGAACTCAAGAGCAAGTATTAGGTGTATAACTAAGTTTTTCCCTCTGATAGTTTCAAATGTATCTAAAAATTTACAAACTTATTTTTCTAACAGGATGAAGTTTTTAGTACCTTGCATAAGTGTTATTAAATTTTTTCATTTTTTTTTTCCAGATTAAAATTTATAAAAGAATCGACACTTCATGAACAGAGATAAATTTTTTTTTTCAGAAATATAGTCTTACACTCTCAAAACAAAGTCACCTTTCTTCATGATAACACCTGGCCACATGTGGCCAAAAAGTAAAAAATTTACTCAAAGAGTTTAAATGGGAGGTACTCACTCATCCTCCTTACTCTCCAGATTTTGTTCCAAGTGATTATCATCTTTTTCAATCTTTATCTCATTCTCTAGATGGCAAAAAATTTGAATCAAAAGACCAGGTCAAAATTTTTTTGGAAAATTTATAGAAAGAGAAAAAAGAGAAAGAATTTTATAAAAGAGGAATTAGAAGTTTGATTGAAAAACAATAGATGCACAAGGAAACTACTTTGATTAAAAATCATTTTTTAATTTCATCTTTTATTATCTGATATTTTTTATTTTTAATAGAGAGAAAAAACTTAGTTATACATCTAATAGTAAACATTACATCAGAAAGCAGTGACCTCCCAGATTTTTATTAAGTGCAGTCATCACAACATTGCAAACTCAGCATTAATTCCACAAAATAATTATACTTCCTCCACTTGACAAAAAGCTGGGTCTTTTTGAACAATTTGTAAAAGCCTTTAAATACATTTATATGACATTATAGGCCTAACTAACTACAAAATCAGATGCGCTGCTTAGTTGCAAATGAAAGTTATAGTGAAATGTAGCTAAAAATGCAAAAAACATAAATTGTGTTTTTAAAAAAAACACTGACTTCTTTGGTAAAAACAGAGTTCATATTCAGAATCAACGCCCCCAAATTAACAAGGTGCATCTATTCTTGTTCTTAGATTTTTTTACAACTCAAAATTTGTTGGACAATGTTATTACGATTAAGAAGGTGTTAAACATTCTGCTTCCCTCTAGAATAACAAGTTGCTAACAATTATTGTCTTTTATTTCAAATTTTATTATTTTTTGTTGTTGCTGTTGTCCCTCCTCCAAGGATGATCTAAGAGAAGTTTTCCATTAACCCTCCTAAGTAACCAACCTAAAATTCTTGTCTTGGATGACCTCTGCATTTGCAACGGTTTTTTCCACAGACCAATTGTGTGGTGTTGTATTGGTAGCTTGCTACAGTTAAAGAGATGATTAGTTTCATGGTATGTGTGTGAAGCAGGCTGTGGCAGACAAATTGGTGTGTAGTAAGTCACAAAGTTATTTGTGCATGGGCAACTCCCCATGAATAGTGATTTGTTAAACCCTTTTAGGGTTAAATCATTTTAAATCAATGATGAACTTTTCTTTGAATTCAAGTTTCTATCAAAGTACCTTGGAAAAACAATATCTTGGCATCTCCAAAACCAAGTCAGAGTAATTGCCTCACAGTTTCCTCAAACTAACTATTGCTGGCATAGCCCTTTTTAGGTCAGGAGGATAAATAAAGATGATGATGATGATAGTAATGTGGTACTATAAATTTGATTGTTTTGATTTTTATTTTTTTTACTATTTAAGTAAATTCAGTAACAAATTGAATTAGTAATCTTGTTGCAGTGATTTAGATTATAACATCACATATGTACAAAACTGGTGTAGCTCAACCAACAAATCATCACTTCAAAGTTATCAATAGACAATAAACCCTGACACTTCTGTGCTTGACTAATCACTAGCCTGTGGAAAAAGTTCTTGCAAGCAGCAGAGGTCATCAAATCCACTTTGTCTAGGTTGGCTTTACAAAGGACTAAATAAATGGTTGTTCCAATATCAGCCTTGGAGGAGGGGCAGGCAACAGCAGCAACAGTGACCTTTATGAAGAAGTTGTTTATCTTTTTAAATATAAGTAGTTATTTTCAAATTTTTGTTTGTTCAAAATAGTGTAGATTTAATTATTTTTTCAGATATTTTTTGGTTTGAAATTTTTCAAAATCATTTAAATGTCAATATTTTAGATCCTTGGTCACATGCAAATTTTATTATTTAATTGTTTATATTTCAGGCTCTTTCTCGTCTTATTGGCCTACTTAGGCGTGGAGGGCAGCTGGAACGAGTACCTCATTTTCTGTCTTTGGCTGAACAAAAATCTGGTGAAGGGAGAGCTGCCATGAATGCTGGCTTTCAGTATTGTAAAGGATTACTTGAGTGGTAGGTACTACACTATTTTACCCATATATTGACTGATTCATGGAAGTGCCCTAACCCTAACTCTATTTTGGCATGCATTAAGTTCAGTGACAAACAGAAATGCAAGAAAGTTTAGCACATGTTCTCAAAATGGGCCAATTTTTTTTTTTTTTTTACTGTAAAGGAATAAATGTAGCACTTAACACTGTGACACTTTACCAAATTAGATTGGTTTTGCATCACTGAGTAACAAAAACACAAATTTTTTTATGATTTTTGCTTGATTTGAAGGCTTTTCTCCCTTCTATAACAAAACCTTCTGTGCAAAATATGTATATACAATTGCTAAAACTCTGAATAACCACAAAAATAATATTTCACATGGGCTTAATAAGTTAAATTAAACCAATTTGTTGACACTAATTCACTTTTCTGTTTTTAATGTTCATGCTCAACCTCTATCACACTAAATCAAAAGAAATAATTTTTTAAAGTTTATAAAAAACAAGACTATTAATAAAAGCAAACAGTTTTTAGTACTTTGAACCATAATTTGACAGTCAAAAGACACTTGATCAAACAACACTTGATCAGATAATGCAAGAGAAAATTTACAACAAAACATTGCAAAGCCATCTTGATTTTCTTTACAAGAAAGAATCTTGTTTTGCAGTTTTTAGAAATAGTTGCGACTGGAGAATTTAAATTTCACTTGGACCAACAAAAAGAGTGATAGCACAGATCAAAATTTACCCTTTACACAGAATGCCAGTTAACCAAAAAAACAAAAACAACACAAAGCAAGAAAAGGCAAAGTTTAATTAAAAACAGCTTAATATGCTATACAGAGGTATAATTATCTTATACTGCTCTCAAAGCATTTAAATCTTCATAACTATCGGAATCAATAAATTTCAGCCTTTTTCAAAGATGCATTAGCATGACAAAAACATTTTTGCTATTTCTAGTGAATTCCAACATATTTAAAACTTCTCAACTTTGCCAGTTTCTCTGCTGCAGCAAGGACAACTTTAATGTTGAGAGTCATTGTAACATGGAATATCTTGTGATATGTCATTAAAATAGGACTACAATGTCAGAAGAATGCAAAAAAATGGCAACAATAGGCATTTAAAGAAACATAACCATGACAAAAGATCTACTTGTTACCCCCTAAAAATGCTCAGGAAACTTGTCAGAAATTCTGATTTTTACATTGGCAAAAAAGCTATTAAAAATAAAAACGAACTGTCTTCTTTCTAATGGCCTCTACTTTTTATGAATCTAATTTACTGTAACAAAGAGATTGTTTAATCACAGAAATAAACAAAAGTAAATTCTTTTTTTTATCAACTGTATTAATTTTTTATATTTACATTTTTACTAATTTTATATATATAATATTAATAATTAAATTTCAGACCACAAAATTTAATTTAACATTAAATTTATTTGCCCCAACAGACTGTTTTGCCTGCCTGGGCTCATCAGGGGGAAGTTAGAAATCTGGAAAAACAAAACAAATGAATAAAAATACAGTTTGAACAAAGCACTTGAATGCCAACAAAAAAGTGTTAAAACAACAAGAGAAACTACGGTTGTAATATTGGATCACCTGACAGTTGATCGAACAAAACTTGACCAAGTGACACTTGATCAAATAATGAAAGTGAAAATTTACAATTTTGAATCTGTGTCAAATTTGTCAATTTTTTGTTAAAAAAACAGAGATTTCTAAAAAAAAGATTTTCAGACAGACTGACAGACAGAAGTTTATTTTGTCAGAGATTATTATGCACTATAAAGGTAATATGTAAAAAATAAACAAAAAAGAAAATACAGTACATATCAAAATAGTAAAACACAGATTATGTACAACTACTGTGAATAAAAAAATAAAATAATAACAATCTCAACAGGAGACTGTGAAGTGACCAATTAAGGTCTTCTAGTCAAACAGTCACCCAGAAATTGTAACAGAATTATTTAATTTCAAAGATAATTGTGTTAAGGCATGATGAATTATATTGTTTTGATTCATATATAGGAATTTAAGAGCTGAATTTTAATATTACATTTGAAGGTATTAAATGATTGGTTTAAAATATGAGGAGAGATGGAGTTCCAGATTTTTGTCCCTTGAAATTTAATAGATCATTGATATTGAGATGATGAGAAGTGAGGTAAGTATAAGTTGTTTCAAGTATTGGATCTAGTAGAGCGATTATTAATTGAACTGGTTTGGGTAAAGAAGGATGTAAAGCAGATTGGAAGGTGTTTGTTGGAGTATTGGTGCATAATTTTGGCAATTTCAAAATAGTACAAATCTTGTATTTTTAATATTTTGTTTTGGTAAAAAAGTGGTGTTGCTGATGTTTTAGGGTTACAGTTTGAGATTATGCAAAGAGCTTTATTTTGGAGAGGTTGGAGTTTTTGGAGGTATATTGGGAAAGTACTTCTTTAAATGGGAAGGCTGTATAGAAAATGAGGGTTGACTAAAGTGAAGTAGATAACAAGAAGAGCAGAGGAGGGGAAAATATGTCACAATTTATTTAAAATTCCCACCGATTTGGCTATTTTAGATTCAACTAGTTGTATATGTTGTTTAAAATTTAGCAAGATATTTACAGCAAATACTATTAACTATGAAGGAATTATCATAAGGAATTTGAAAGGTTAAAGGTGGGGTATTTTGTTTAGGAGGAAGGTGTAGTATGCATGATTTGTTTGATTTGGATTTCATTAGCATTAGATTTGATTGATTTGGATTTTGTTAGCATCACACCAATCTTTAAGCTGTATTAATTCATCTGAGCAAACTTTCTCTAGGGCTGACAGAGATGACTGTCATAGTATAAGGCAGGTGTCATCAGCAAAAAGACGGGGTGTACTGTTAATGGCATTTGGTAAGTCATTGATATATATTAGGAAAAGTAAGGGACCAAGTATGGAGCCTTGAGGAACACCATTATTGATGGGTTTAGTAGAGGATGAAGTATTACTAAAAGTTACAAATTGGTTTCTAGAGGTAAGGTAATTTTTGATTAAAGCATTTGCCAGTCCACAAATGCCGTAATGGTGTAACTTGTGCAATGAAATTTTGTGTGATACTGTACCAAATGCCTTGCAAAGATCCATAAACAAAAATGCTGTGTGTTGTGAGCAATGCAAGCCATCGTAACAGTTAGTGAGTCAAGTAAAGCATGATTAATGCTGTGATTGTTTCTAAAGCCATATTGATTTGCATACAGAACTTTATTTTTAAAAAAAAATTTATCAAATCGTATTTTGATAAGTTTTTCCAGTATTTTTGACAGGTTGGAAAGTAAAGCTATTGATCAATAATTGCCTAATGTTTCCCTACTAGCAAATTTAAATATAGGGATTACTTATGGCAGTTTTGAAAGCTTGGGGGAAAAATATCAAGATCAAATGACCATTGAAAGCATATTGATAATATAGGAGCTAGTACTACTGCTCCTATATGTAAGAAGAAGGGGTTGATGTTGTCAGCTCCATTAGCTTTGTTTGGATTGATCGAATTAATTAGAGGAAAAATTTTAATTGCAATGGGGGGATCTAGAACTATAGAATGTAAAACAGGGTTTCTTAAGTAAGTAGTGTAATCTGTATGTAGTGATTTATTGACATTGTTAGCAATAGAGTGACCAATTTCAACAAAAAATTGATTAAAGCAATCAGCAATTTTTGACGAATCTTCAATGACTGAATTTTCTATATTCATTTTAGTGAGAGGGGAAATTTTAGTAGTAATAGCAGAGTTAACAATTTTTCACGTTTTCTTGGGATTAGATTTATTTTTGAGATAAACTCGGTATAATACATTTTTTTCAATAAATTCTTTACTCATGTTAGTTTAATAGCATATGCTTCATAGAAGTGTTTTCCAAAAGCAGTACTATTTAGAAAGAAATTACAGAAAAAGTTTTTGTATATTTTTGATAGAAATTAGTAGTCCTTTGGTCATCCAAGGTTTTTGACGTATTCGAGAAAGTTTTCTGGAGACTATTTGCAAAGGGGTGTGTTTTTCAATTACTTTGTTAATGCCAATCACCAAATTATTGAAATGAAGGTTGAAATTAGAAGTGGATATGGAGGAGGTTTGAAATTTTTGTACTATGGGGGTTCACTTTGAATCTGTCCTGTTTTTGTTGATTGTTCCAAAAATAAAGTAATCTCTAAAAAAATATGTCTTTTGAATCTGTCTCTGATTTCTGCAAGGGCTTTATAAGGGTGGGGCCATGGCACAATGCCCCCTTCTAAATAACTGACTACAATGTAAAAAAAATACAAGAAAAAGGCAATAATAGGCATCAAACAAAGCATAACCATGACAAGAGATCTGCTTGTTGTCCCCCTAAAATGCTTTGCCCAGGGATCTTTTTAAAATACCCTGACCTTAACATTGACAAAAATTTATAAAAAATAAAAACAAACTGTCTTCTTACTGATGACCTTTGTTTTTTATAAATCTAGTTTACAGTAACATAGGGATTGTTCAATTGCAGAAACATACAAAAATAAATCTTTTTTTTTTTTATCAACTGTCATTTCAATCAAACGTTGTTTTGATCAAATGTTGTTTCAATCAAATGTTGTTTTGATCAAGTGTCATTTCAATCAAATGTTGTTTGATCAAGTGTCATTTAATCAACTGTCATAGCACTGTAATATTGATTGATGAATAAATTTTATTGCCAAAGAAAAAGTTTTTTTACATAGCTTGCTCTATTGTTTAAAAATAGTGTGTAAATTAAAAAAGTTTGCATTAAAATTTTGATTAGATAGACTACACTGGAAAATATGGTAAAAAGATGCTTAAAAAATGCATTTAAAAATGACAATTATCAGGGTACGAATTAAAACAATGAAATTTTTACAATTTAATATTATTGTTAGTTCAATAAGTATGTAGTGCAGAGGTGGATTATTTTATTTGCTGATCAAGAAAGTGGGTAAAGGTGAGATGTAAAAATAAGGCAAACCAAGTGTGTAAATTAGTAAATATATTTATTAACTGCCGGTGTGATTAAAACTTCATAATCTAAATTTACTTCAATGCTGACATTATGAGACCAATTCCAAGCATTTATTTAGTAATTTTTTGGGGTCTGCTCAAAATATTTGCAATTTTTTTAATAAGCATAAGTTGCATGATTTATTGAACTTGTTAAATAGTTAACTGAAATTTAATTATTTAACTGCTCTGACTTGATGTCATTGAGCACTTTTCTGATGAACACCACCCAAAATTTAAAAAATTTCTATATATATATTTTTTTTTTAGAGAAAAAAAAGAAACAGTCCCTGTATTTCTTTCAAAAATAGATTTCTGGTTTGAGGAAATGATCAAAGCTAAACTCTTGTATGTCCAAATCTTTATGTCATCAATCTCAATGCATCCCAAAATCTGAGTACCAAATTTTTGTTTGCTGTACTTTTGGTGCCAAATTCCTGAGGCTCTTATATTGACATAATATGAGATTTGCCTTTTAAATTTTTATTGAAAAGCCATACACTTTTTAATCTTTTTTGCTACTTTTTTTTTAGTTTTTTTAGAGCAGTAACTTTTTCAATTTGTAGTTAATGACAAAGTTTTGATTTTTAATATGTGACTGAAGCTTTTTTTTCATTACTCTCCTGTTAATTTTAACGAAAGAAAAATACAGTTCATTCTGTTATAACTCTAAACAAAAAAATGATTGATTGTATAGAAAGGCATCATAATGCATAATCAGCACAAGATTTTCAAGTTGTAAACAAATTTAGCTTGGATATTGGTGGCACAAATTTAGCTTGGATATTTTGATGTAAACTGCTTCTAAAGCAAATAAATGAAAAGATGAACAGCCAAATCAAAGAATCATAAATTTTTTGTCACTGTAATATTTGGTGCACATAGGGTTATCTAAAAGGTGTTGACCAATTGCAGATTCATTGAACATGACTGGGGTTGAAGATTTGCAAAAATGAGTGGAGTTGTTGTAGAGTTACGAATTTGACCAGTTCTAATAAATTTTGGCACTTGTTGATGAATTTTACCCTTTGTTATAAGACAATCAATACTATTTTTTATTTATTCTGATGTTTATCTCCTTGTTGTTGTTTGAAAGGGCATCCACTCCAGCTCAGAAACAAACAGGACTGGGGCTGAGGGTTTATTCTTTTACTACCCCTGGCTGCTGTATTGCCTGGATCAGATGCTAGCAGTGATATAGTTATCGATATGATACAGCATCAAGTTTTGTCATCCAAAATCTTTAGACCTCATGCTCCATATGGTGCTTGATGTATGAGGCATGCTATTAGGACATGATCTGTGGTTTGTTCAGTGGTGCCACACTTGCAATTTGGTGAAGGAGCAAGACCCCATTTGTACATGGACAAATGGAATTGCTCAACATCAGTCTGCAGGTAATGACCTGTGAGTTTAACTTAAGCTGTATGAGGAAAGCTCATTCCAACAGGCCTGGCAGTGGTCCTGGATATAAAAACACAGAGTCTGGATGTATTTTCGCAGTATTCCACATTCCATCTATAATTTATCCACTCAAAAGCACTGATGCCAAGTTCGACAAGGTTGTTCAAAAGATTCCGCACAGCTGGCACAAATGGGCATCTAAATCTTAGTCTCTCTTGGCAAGCATCGAAGGACCCACTTGAAACACCATACAAGATTTGATCAGGGTCTAGAGATTTACAATAAGCCAAGGAAAGTGTCTCTAGTTGACAAAGCTTGGATGGCTGATTGCCTGAAAGTATAGGTAGGTTGTCCACTGGAGTGGGATGCCAGTATCCAGTGACTATGTGCAAGTCATCATTACATGTGCAAGCATGTTGAATAGACCAGTGATAGGGCAGCTGTATGCAGTGTTTTGGCACTGGCACCCCATCCTTAACCTCAGCAGTGTGCACACAAAGATAGTTTTTTGTGCAATGTGATTAGATGGTGCCAAAATGTGAGTGATTTGTCCAGTTTTACCCCAAGATAAGTAGGAGTTTGACAGAACAATAAAATTCTATTGTTGTTGTAGACTTTTATTTCACATTGGCTTCATGGTTATTAAAATGAAAGGCTACCATCATTGTCTTAGTGCAGTGGTGCTCAAACTTTTTGGCTCGTGGGCCATACAGAAATTCTTTGCATGCTACAAAAATTAATAATCTCATTTATGAAGGAAAAATTTGCTGTATCTTAACTTTGTAAAGTAGTTAATAATTTTGCATTTGAACTTGCCTCCTTTAAAACCAGTTAATTCAAAGTATCAGCTGTTCCCTAAAAAAAAAAGGTCATCACTGGAAATAATTCTCTAATTTTCTACTTTTCATACTGAAACCAAGCTGTTCTCTAAAAAAAAAGTCTTTATCTCCAATTGGCTTCAAATTTTTTTATTATTTGTTTAAACCCATCATGGGCCATGCAAAAGATTGTTGTGGGCTGCAGTTTACACACCCCTGCACTAATATTAAGTACTGTAAGTAGTTATTATGTAATTGCAATTGTTGGTTCACTTGACATCTTCAATAAAAATTCTCTAAAATGATACAAGCATCAAATTTTCTTTTCAAATGAAATTTGCTTGGTAGGCCACATGTGGCCCATGGGCCATAATTTGAGCACCACTGCCTTAGTGTGACTGAGGTTCAATTGCCAAATATGCTGAAAGTGTTGTCATGTCATGGCTTCCAGGTCCTTTCAGTTTCCAGAAGAGTGTAATAATGCTGAATTGTCAGCATAAGCAAACTTTCTGGAAATTGTGGAAGGCAGTTTGTACGAGTGTAGTTTGTAGTTTGTGGAAGGCAGTTTGTACAACCATGTGCTTATCTGGTAAAAGCTTCAGCAGCTTGCAGGAAGGCCATGGTGCCATATAATGTCATATGTTGCTGTCAGATCAACAAATACAACACCAGCCTTTTTCTTAGCCTTGAAAGAATTCTTGATGTTTTGTATCAGCAGAATGACTTGATCCACACTTGACTTCCATGTCAAAACCCAGCCTGCTTTTTAGGGAGTAGTGGATGAATAATTGGCTTGACATAAGCATAGATAAGTCTTTCTAGGATCTTGTAGGGAACATGGAGCAGAGATATCAGTTGATAACTCTTTGGGTCTCTCATGAGCTTCATTAGCTTTGGAATCATAACTACAAGTGCTCTTCTCCAGATCTTGGGAATTTTGAATTGGTGCAAGCAGGAAGAAAAGCAGTCACATAACCAGGACTTCAAAGCAGCTCCAGCATGGAGTATAAATTTTGGGCAGATGGAACCAATGCCCAGAGCTATACCTGGTTTTTGGAGGGCAGCAGTGAATTTTCTTTTTGAGAAATTGTCAGAGATATTCACTGGATCTGGTGTTGTGGCCTCCAAAAGTCAGACACTTTTTGAGGAACAAGTCAAGATGACTTGTGGTCAACAGCCTTCTATCTCCCATTTCTGACTAGCTGAGATGCAATAGCATCAGCTGAAACAGGACAGTGACAAAGGAGAGTGTTCTGACCTACCAGTAAGGTTGTTCAAAATACCCCATGCTTTTCAATTAAAGTTTGAGAGGTCAATACTCCGAATGGCTTTGAATGTTGTAACATGGAAAACTTTTCAAGTACACATCTATTCAGTAAGTGAATGCAAGGACCTACATTAACAAAAGCTAGATCTGGATTTGTGCCAGTGTTCCAGGAGCCAGAGTAAAAGCTGGCTGCATTGTTGGCATTGTATATGAGGGCAAGATTATTAATACTTGCTGTCATCATCAGTTTCTTATTCAAATGATTCTATTTGAATAAGAAACTGATGATGATCTTTATAGGTCGAAATCGATTTTTCATAATGTTACAGTTGGTTTTAAATTTTTAGTTTTTATTTTCTTTATTAAATTGAAATTTGACCAATTTTATTAACAAATTCATGCATCACAATTTGATCAGTTGAATAAAATTGGCAATGTGAGTTTACTAAAAAAAGGGTAATAGATTTCTGATAAAAAGACTTTTAACATGTTATCTTTTTAAGTATAAAGTTTCTAACAACATATAAAAATTGTATCGGAATTTTAAAAATAACAATTTTTTGTCAAAATATAAAAAACAAGAAAAAAGTTAAATAATTCAATAATAAGGGCCTTCTAAATTTAATCTAAACAATAGGCTAAAATTTTTTATTTCTTTTCTGAATATCAACTATGAAGGTTTACAATTAGTGATGTGGAGGGGTTAATTTTCCAACAGCTTCCATGCTAACATTTTATTTTAAGAAAATGTTCTAGTGCAAAAGAAATTGAAACCTATTAAAAAACTCGACAAATAGTAAAACAAAAAGTAGGCTAAATAGTCTATGTGCTATTAATTGGGTATTACTTGTTAAATCTTTAAAAAAACACAGCCATTAAAGTACATTTTGAACCAAACGATTCATTTACTACATGCAATATATTGATGCAATGAATAAAGTATTAAATGTGATTTACCAGAAAAAAGTTATATATAACACCTCAAAAAATTTTTTGAAACATATTCTTTGGTTATAAGGAAAACAATTGCCTCAGTTAAAACATTGCCTATTTGCACTTTGTTCTCATGTAGAATAAGCCTAAAGCGTGAAAACATTCTATCCACTGAAATTTGAGTGCCAGTTAAGCAGCTTAAATATTCAAAACTGGCTACACAATAAGAGGATATATTTCAGTATGATATCTCTTATGCTGACCAGCTTTAATCACCCCAGCTACTTTACTTTGTCCAACACTTGATTAGCATGCTTACATCAGAGCAAGAAGGAGCAACAAGTGATACATTGAATGCCTTTTCTTATACAGAGTTTAAATAAGCTTTAAAATTGCTTGGTGGTGTTTCATCTTCTGCATCTTTTGTTATACTTTATGCTGATGTACCTAGAGCAGCCAGTAAGTTTTCACGATTGTGTGTGCAGTTTTGATACAAAAGTAAATTTTAAAAGAGCACTTTTAGCACATAATTGTTTTTACTGCTCAAAAGAATTTTCGACTGAACATTGATCTGAAAAAATAAAAAACTTTGCAGTATTTTAAAAAACTAACAAAGTAGGAAGTGATGGGATATAAAAACCAAGAAATGGTAGTTTTTATAATAATAGTTCTTAAAAAAAACATTGAAGCAACTGCTATAAAACCTTGTTTTTTAATAAATTCATATAAAATTTTTTTAATTATGAAACAAAAGCAATGGCTAAGTTTTATTTTTAAAGTTTCTGGTGTAATTTGCTTTACTATAAACTAAAGCTAATGTTTGTAGTGTAATACCAATTGTGCCATTCCAATACTGAATGAAAACATCAAGAAAATGTGATTAAAACTTAATAACTCTGTCAGATTTAACTAAAAATAATGTTTTTAAAAGGAAATCTTTTAAATGCTCAATCTATTTTGAGACGTTATCTGATTATCTGCTATAGTGAAAAAATTTTTAAAGTTTGTTATAACAACATCTAGAAAAATTAGAAATTGTATTTTCAATCAAATTTATTTAATTAAAACACTGAACAAACATCATTTACTGTGTTTTGCTTACTGTTTTTACATCTAGAATTTCTGCCACTTGTCAAATTTTTTAGCATTTAATTTATCAAATAAAAAAGAAAACCTCCTCTACCTGCCTTTTCAAGCAAAGTCTTTTCATTATAAAATGTTTTAGTCTGTAGTGGGTAAAACAAAAACTTAACCTAGAAAAATTATTTTGGTCTTGCTTAAAAAAAAATTAATCTTAAAGCCTACTTAAACTATTTGTAGCATTCATGCAATAGTTGATTTTGAAAACTAAAAATATACATAGGTTTCTTGGAAAATTTTGAGCATCTAAAACACCAAAATTTTTTTACTTTACTCTAGTTAACACCATTGTGTACCTAATAGCTGACAAGTGATTTTGCAAAAGACAGTTGTAAACACTTGTATAGGCCGACTTTTTGAAGTTTGCAAGTGAAAAGGTTCATCAAAGTGTGCATTTAAAAGCCAAAAGCACCAAAGGCTGTTCAAGAGTTTGTGTATTACACAAATTTTTCAGGTTTTTAAAAAATATGAAAAACCAAAAATATTCCATTAGCTCTTGTATCAGACCTGTTTAGTTGAAAATGGAAGTGGTCTAATTTTTGTCATTTCTGTGTCTGTTCATGCTTCCATCAAAAAAGCACCACTTCTGCTTCCACATCTTTATTATTTAAAGTACATCATACTATGCTTTGTTTTTAATTCATTAGTATTTTCTTGTGATGACTTTTACAAAAGTTTCCAAAAATAATTTGCAGTTTCTTTGTGGGTTAAGATATTACCCACATGCAAAAAAAGGAAACCTAATACCATATGGTAAAAGTGCACTGGCGTTGGCATTTCATTTTTTTAGATTCAAATTTATTGATTTTTCTTTTGTAAAGTTTTAGATTGGTTTAAAATAGTTGTTACTTTTTCCTGATTCAATGATACTGTAGGTTAAAATACAAGTCTGCCAAACTTAATTGTGGAAAAAAATTTTCCATGTTGACCCTGTCAGAAATTTTTTTTAGTTATTGTAACTAACTGTTATGCTCTTCCAAAAGGCTTATTATAATAACTTTTATTTTTAATCTTGATATTTGTTTGAATATTTTTGGGAAAAAATAAAATGATCTTAAAACAATTCAACTAAATATTACTAATTTGGTTTATTTAAGTAGAATTTAGGGCTTTTGGTTGAGAAGACAAGATAACTTTTATTTGCAGAAAATGACAAAAAATGATACAATAACAAAAATGAAAACTGAAATAGAATGAAAAAAATTTTAGCCACAAGGAAACTGCGATTTGACCTTTTGGTCTTCTAGTCAGCAGCCACCCTTAATTTGCTCCAGCTAAACACTAGTAAATTAATGGCATCAATGTGGTTTGTCATCAGGTACAGTGGTCGACCACATGAGGCACTGCAGCACTTTAATCATGCTCGATGTGATGCTGAATGGTGTGAGAAGGCACTGGAAGGAATGATTCGTATCTGCCTCAACCCTGACCAACAGACACTTGGTGGTGAAGTCTTTGAGAGTTTGGGAGAAACGTAAATAATGCTATCCTTATAAATTTTTTATTTTTAAATATACAAGTATATTATGTAATAAATATACAGTGTTTTTCGATCTACTTTAGTCCTCTACCGATCAATTTTAATCATGTGTCGATCAATTTTAGTCACTACCAATCAAATTTAGTTCTATGTCAACCAATTTTAGTCATGTGCCGATCAAATTTAATCTTGTGTTGATCAATTTTAATCATGTATCAACCAAAAATAGTTATCTCGACGAACTTTATTTTTATTGGTAAATACATGTAAACAATTTTGAGATATAATTTTTACTATAAGTTTTCTTGTTAATCAAAGTTTTACAACTACTGCATTTTCAAAAACAAATACTGTAAGAATATCATAATTTTGTAGAATACCTCAAAGAATTTATAGGGTTTTTGGATTTAATTCATTTTTACAATCAAATTCGTTTTGCAAAAACTTTCATATATATACAGTATCTTTGTATAGGGTCTCCCGATAGGGTCTATATACATATATAAATAATATAGGGTCTGTGTATTAGGTCTCCATAATCTATAGTCTCTATAATTATGTTTCTATAATATAGTCTCCATACTTATCTATATATACATTATGGAGACTATATTATAGAAACATAATTATAGAGACTATAGATTATGGAGACCTAATACACAGACCCCATATTATTTATATATGTATATAGACCCTATTGGGAGACCCTATACAAAGATACTGTATATATATGAAAGTTTTTGCAAAACGAAATTGATTGCAAAAAAAAACAAATTTGATTTCAAAAAGAATGAATTTAATTGAAAAAACAATGAATTAGATCCAAAAATCCTATAAATTCTTTGAGGTATTCTACAAAATTATGATATTCTTACAATATTTGTTTTTGAAAATGCAGTAGTTGTAAAACTTTGATTAACAAGAAAACTTAAAGTAAAAATTATATCTCAAAATTGTTTACATGTATTTACCAATAAAAATAAAGTTCGTCAAGATAACTATTTTTGGTCGATACACGATTAAAATTGATCAACACAAGATTAAATTTGATCGGCACATGACTAAAATTGATCGGTAGAGGACTAAAGTAGATCGAAAAACACTGTAAATATTATATTTTTAAGCACATTTTTTAAATTTAAATTATTTTTAGCTCAACCAATCTACAAAACATGCAAAGTGCTGCACTTTCCACTGCAGAACGCTTGGTAAAAGAATATAAGTCTAATGATCCCTATAAAGTCTCCATACTTGAAAACATGGTCCTTGTATCAACCAAACATAAGCCAAATGTGGAACGTGCTTTGGCAAGTTTTGTTGACATCTGCCAGAAAAAGGTTGTCTTGTATCTATTGCATTTGTGTAACCCTTTTGACTTGTTATTATTTTAGAAAGATCATGTACCCAGTTTGCTAGGTACAGCAATTGCTTATCAAGTGTTGAAGCAAACTCCAAGAGCTCGTAATCAACTTAAAAGAATTTCAAAAGTTTGTATCTATTATAATATTTTAAAGAATTGTTATTTTAAGTGCCGTATGTTATAGATGCCTTGGACTTCTGAAGATGCTGAAGATTTTGAACAAGCATGGCTTCTCTTGGCAGATGTTTATATCACAGCTGGAAAATATGACATGGCTACTGAACTACTGAAAAAGTGTTTGGAACACAATAAGGTGAAGCTAAATCTTCATCAACTAAGAGTTAATACCATTTTTTAAACAAATATTTTGGTATATATCGTTAACTTTTCAAAGGCAGTGTGATTTAGAGTTAGACTTTAGGTTTTGTTTCTCAATTTAGAATGTAATGTAGAAAAGAACAGCAATGACAATTTTATTTTATTTTGGTACTGGTAAAACAATAAGTTCAAATATTAATTTGTAACAACATTGTTTCATTTTTGAGAAAATGCTTTTACTAAATAGGTTGTCACAACAAGCAGAGTGGAAAATTTTTCATTAATAGCATGAACAGGTAAGATCTAACAACAAAGCAAATATCAATAGACTGTTTTGGTCTTGTATTTTAATTATTTAAATCTGTATACACAAATAAAAAGATACATGCAGATATAAGAAATACATAAGATGATTGTGAGCTCTGATTTGTTTTTTGACCACAGCTGCCCCACACTGATCCATGTTGTGCGTGGGTACTAGGGATGATATAACTAAACGGGATTGCCAAGTGTTTTTTGAAGTGTACAACTGTAGTGCTGTTTTTTGAAGTTGTAAAATTACAGGTTTTCACTAGAACTTTTTTAATAAATTAATTAATAAATATATATTGCAAGATGAATTACGTAGTTGGATGATGAAAGTGTTCAGAATAAAATGCAGACTATGTCACAAATCGTCATACACACGTCACAATGAGCACAGTGGATCAAATTTCTTTGCTTAAACTTTAAAATTTTCGATTAACTAATCAGCAAATCAAATCGCTTAAAACTAAATATACTTTGCAGATCCTAGCAAAAATTTAAACACAAGCAGTAACAGAATGAAAAACACGTATTAGTATTCCAATGACAAGAGATCTGAATGACTGCAAAAGAGCTCTAATGCAAGGTCTTCAAGTTCAAGACATTTCTGATCAGACTTTGCCAAGTTAAATTCAAACACCAATAAGCAAACGAAAATTCAATTAACTAACGTAAATAATAGTAGGATTTCACAGAGGGAGCGAGATGGTGTAGACAAGGCACTGAATGCAAATTATCACAACGCAATAATATCATTGATCGCTTGAACTTTTTCTGTACACTGTACACTGTACACATGCAGCATAACCTTACAGTAAAACAAATTCAGATTAACACAACACAATCGAAGTTATTGAAAGTAATGCAGCAAAAAAAAACTTTCAACACTTTTTTAATGTTGTAAGAAAAGACTTTTTATAGCTTTTTGATAACATTAACCACATTTTACCTGTTGCAAACATGATTATCAGCAGAAACAGCAACAACTAAAATCAGATCATTTAATGCAGACATGACCAAATCAAACCACTTCCGAAGCAGTGCAGTGCTCAGTTTATGGATTGGAATCAGACAAACAATATCTTTATATTTCCCCTTGACAGACTGAATCATAAATGTTAGAACTGTTTTTGCAGAAGCTCATTCTTCTGTTACACCAATAAAAGAACCATTGGTATACTCCTCATGTTGTGCTGTGTACACTTCATCTAACATCACCACAACAATACATTCTTGTTCAGGCACCTCTGCTACTGAACTTCTCAAATACTTGGTGTCTAGTGAGCCACCTTGTACTGTCATATCCATAGAAAGTTTTTGAAGAGAAGAAATTGAAGGTAAAACCAGTAAACTTCTCAAACTTTTTGTACAATGATGAACTGGTTAGCTACCACAAAAAAGCAGTAGTAATTAAACTAGAAGAATACCATCTTTCATGTTTGGGTATATTCACTAAAGATAGCTGCTCAACAATGAATTTTACTAAAGCCAAGGAAGATTCACTTGATGTGTTATGTGACTCCAATGCCACGTATTCTTCCAAAAAACTCAGAGCTAAAGAAAGATAAGCAGAGCTTTTATCCGATTCATAAGAATTTGCACACAATGCTTTGCATAAAGCAAGAATATTTAATAATTGCGATATATAAGTCAATTTGTTTGAAGTAATTAAGTGTTGATAAACTGTAAATGGTACTTTTTTTAGAACCAACAAAAAGGTTAAGATCCAAATTTGCAGACACTTTAACTGAAGCTGATAGTTGAGGTGAGCTAAAATCATCTGCTGAAATATTTACAACATAAAGAAGTATAATTTGTGTTTCCTGTACAATACTTATGAAACCACTTGGTAAAGTTTCACAAAGTAGCTTTTCTTTTAATGATGACAAGTCAGAAATGTTTTCTTGAAACATTTGCTTACAGTTTTCTAAAATTGAACTATTTTTTTTTCCAAGTCTAGAAGAAGCAGATGAGCAAGCTGTAGTACGAGGAGCAGAAGTATTTGTTGATTAGGTAGATGTGGAAAAATATGTGGCACTGTGTTTGGTTTTAAACAAGCTTGTTTCAGAGCTTTTTAATTGCATTTGTTGTGTCACTGTGAGTTTCCATCTGTTGAATCTGTTATAAAATCATTTTTTTCAAAGTGAAGAGCACATATTCTAGTAGAATCATTTACAGCCCAGTTTTTTCAAGGTATAGCACTAATCCATTTCTGTTTTAACATTGGATCTTTTGGGAAACAGAAAACAGATATTTTATTTGAAGTTTTTTGTGATCTGTACCCTGTTTTGCATCCAGGAGCACAACAGCAAAACCCCATGTCTGATACAAATCAATTGATGTCAACCATTAATTACAATTTTTATTTATTCAAACATATATTTATACATGTATTTTGTATTATATAAATAACAACATAACTGGAAAAAAACGATTTTTAATCATAACAACACTAGCTTTGAAAAATGTTTAGTTAGACAAGCAAGTAAACTTTGTTACAGAAACAGTAATGCAATCAAAAAAGTAATTAATAAAAACATGTTTTTTAATTTGAAGCATTGGGGCAATGCGGCCTTCTACTCCCTCAAAAGATGTGTGAAAATAAAGCAGTCCTTATGATATAAAGTATTTTTTAAATGACCAAACATCCACCAATGCCAGAAAATGTCATAACAGAAACAGCAAAACCACAAAATGTGTGTTTTACAATAGTATGCAAATATAGTGATAGCTTGTCTAAACAATTGTTTAAAAACATACATATAATGGTGGTTGATTTTTAATTTGCAGCAAACTTTTCAACCTTATTTTCATTAACTCTCACCATAACTTACACCAGGGGTGCCCAGCCAGTCGATCTTTAAAAGCCTGGCAGTCGATCGCGGGTGATTTTTTGCATGTATAGAAAGAGCTTGCCGAACTAGTAATTAAATAATTATGCTTATGTACATTTTTTCTATTTTTAATCTCGCGTTTTTCCCCTTTATGAAAATAAATTTTATTTTCAGCTGTACCGTATTTACCCTACAGCAACAACATAATTGTTGAATTAAAGTTTAGCTACCAAGTTGTAACTGTTAATCAGGTATAATTAGATAATTTAAAGAAAAAGATGTTTTTTGACCTGATTTAGATAAAGGTATAGAAAAACTGTTCATAAACTTAAATACTTAATTGTTATCATTGTTTTCGTATATGATGTAACATTCAGAAAAATTTTTTGGAATAAGTTGTCTTCAGCTGATTTGCTAATTTCTTAAAATTTGTTCATTGCTTCCAGCCATGTTTTTAGGCTAGGCAGGTGGTTCCTGTTCTAGCCTTTATCCCGAAGAAGGCAGTCGCTATCTAATTGTCGAAACGTCGAATTAAAAGCCCAACATTTACATCTGCTGTGGTTATTTTACTTTTTATCAAAAGAACAGCATTTAATTAACTTTTTTATTGTTAGCAACGTTTTTGGTGATATCTAAGTACAAGTGCATTAAGTTTTTTACATAATTTATTTTTTAAACTTGATACTTGATGCAATGACTGACGAATTACGCAACTCAAATCTACAAAATTTTTACTTCAAAATCTTTTTCAAAACGTTTTTTCTACTTTTAGATTAAAATATAACCCTAAATTTACAAATGATGAGTGCTAAGACATATTCAAAGCAAAAAAAAAAACTATCACTTCCACAAGGAATGGGAAGAAGATTATTTTTTTGTCATGTTCAATTCCAGATGTGTGCTTCATCTGCCATGCCAACATCTCGCTTCCTAAAAAGGGTAACCTTGAAAGGCATTTCACAATCATGCACAATAAGTAGGCTACACAAAAAATTTTCCTGTCCAAAGTGAATTAAGAAAAAAAGTTGGAGGAATTGAAATCACAACTAGCTACACAACAGTCTATTTTTACCAAGCCAAATACAAGAGGTAAGGCATCTAAGATAGCATCATATTGAGTTTACCACATTCTTGCCAAGTATAGAAATCATTTCATGATAGAGAAATGGTCAAGGAAGTGTTTATAAAAGCTGCTGATTCACTGTTTGGAAATTTTAAAAACAAGAATGAAATCATGTCAGCAATTAAAGACCTTCAGTTGTCGTGAAGCACGGTGACAAGGCAATTTGAAGGAATGAAGGAAAACCTTGCAGCTCAGTTGGAGAGAGATATTGATTAATGTGAGTGTTTTTCACTTCAATTTGATGATCAACAGACTCTGTAGATATCACGCAATTGTGCGTTTTCATAAGGATAGAGTTTGAAAACATGACTGCAAAAGAAGATCTATTTTGCATGTTGCCTGTTAAAGGACATACACAAGGTGAAGACACATTTCAAGCATTCATGAATTTTGCTAACAAGACCAAGCTGCCACTCATCAAGATTATTTTCATTACAACTGATGGGGCACCCGCTATGGTGGGCAGTAGTAATGGATTTATTGCTCTCTGTAAACAGAATAACTCTTTTCCAAATTTTATTCATTATCACTGCATCATCCATCAAGAAATTTTATGTGGGAAAGTATTGAATATGAAAGAGATAATCGACATTGCCATAAAAATTGTTTGCCCAGTTCGTGCAAGGAGCCTGCAGAGAAGACTTTTCCGTGGTCACTTGGAAGAGGCAGAGGCAGAGCAAACAGACCTGCTGCTCCATACAGATGTGAGGTGATTGAGTAGAGCAAGATTTTTAGAAAGATTTAGAGAATTGTTGCCTGAAATAAAAGAGTTTCTCAAGCAGTTTAAAGATACAGAATATGCACAGCTTGGGAATGAACAATGGCTCCTAGATTTGGCTTTTCTCACTGACCTTACCGCACTGCTAAATTAACTGAATTTAGAGCTACAGAGAAAAGAGAAAAATATAGTTAACATGATCAGCTCCATAAACACATTTAAACGTAAGCAACAACTGCTCTCAACCAAGCTGCATTGCCATAATTTGCACTACTTTAAGCACATAAATTCAGAACTTGTGCTTCAGAAAAAACAACTGCACAGTTCTATAGTGCACGTTACATTAAGCAGGTGCAAAGCCTGTCATCAGAGTTTGACAAGCGTTTCATTGACTTTGCATCAGTCGAGCCTATTGCCACCTATATGTGTTTCCCATTTGCGACAGACATAAATGTGGAGGACAGTGCCTCTAAAATTGGAGCACTCTTTCAGCTGGATATAACTGCAGTGGAAAATAAAATGCTCTCCCTTCAAAATGACATAGAGATGAAATCCAGGGCATCAACTGAAAGAGAGAAGATCTGGAAACTGCTGTTAGAAGAGAAGTACCCCAATATAAAAAGATGTACTTTTTATATATTATCCTGTTTTCGATCAACCTATTTGTGTGAATCTGTATTTTCTCACATGAAGATAATAAAATCCAGTTACAGATCAGTTATGACAGATCAACATCTTCTGGCTTGCTTGAGACTTGCAATCACCAGCTACTGCGTTAGCTACAAGGAACTTGCTACATCCTCTCAGTGCCATTGTCTCACTAACGTTAAAAATGAACGTACTTTCATGAAATAAATGTAATTAAAATATGATTTTGGTTCACTGCATTGTGCATGTTTTTTATTTACTGCATCATGCAAGTGTAAATTGTATGTGTAACTGATAGCTCACTAGCATATGATATACCGATAGGCTCACTAGCATAGGCTCGGTTTATTTTGTTTCAAAGCTTTGCCAGATTGGTAGATCTCCAGAGACTGAAAAATATAAAAGTAGATCCCATGTCAGAGAAGGTTGGGAACCCCTGACTTACACGATATTAAAACTAAATCTATAGCTTCAAAGGTTCAAATGGACAGAAAGCCATATGGGTCTTAGAACTTCAAGAAAACGATATTTGTGGCAGTTGCTCATAAAGCGTCTGTGGGAAGGCATAGAACTTAAAAATAAATTTTGCCACCCCACACACTCCTTATTTGTTTTTTTTCTAAGTTGAAAACATATTTTTAAACAAAAGTCTTTCTTTTTGTGAAATGTCAAGTAAAAAAAACATTAAAATTTTAATATCATTGTTGTGTTACTTTCTTCAACTTAGTTTTAAAAAATCTTTAATTATAGGTCTAGACTACAATACAAAAGTGTTGAAAAAAGCTACTGTAAAGTTTAAATCACAATTTAAGCCCAGAAAAAGTATTTATTAAACATTTTAGCATTAAAGTCTGAAAAAGCTTGTTTAATATTCCACATAATTTAGGAAAAAAAACATTTGGGCTGCAGAGGTTTATTCAATGGAAGTGAGGCACCAGTTGCCTACTATACCTGCCTATTACTAACTGGATTGCTTATTAAATTTTCAAAACAAAATCTAATTTGCACCTGCAACAACTCTTTCTAATAATTTTTAAAATGCAAATACGATTGTATTTTACTTGAATTTAAATAAAGTGATTACATTTGGACATTCGAGTCTGTGGTGGTTAATAACAAGAGAATGCTGGAAGCACTACAGTCGTACACTGGATACAAAAAAAAGCGGACTTAGCAATCCTATTCAGTTATACCATCTCTAGTGGGTACATTGTAATTATAGAAGGGCAATGACTTGTCACCTTCCAGTGTTTATCTGCTATGTTGAACATGGTTATGATAAGGCAAATGAGAACCTGTAGGTGGAATTAATGATCAGGGTAAATTTGTAATGATCATAACTGTAATTAAAAAAAGCCATCAACATTGGCTTTGATCTTCAATTTTGACATAATGCATCTTCTTGGATATTTGTAATTTTGCAGTCTTTTGATGCATTCTCAGTCATTTCATTTCTTCATATTGAAAGACCTGCTTTTCATATATGCCATTCCATAATTCTGGAAAATCTTATTTTCTTGTCTTTTTGTGTAATGTTTATTTAAAATATTTCTTTAGCTTTGTCCTATGTTTGCTTAGCCAGTCAATATATTTTTGCACAATAATGGCATAACTGAATTTAGAATTAAAAGAATTTTTATATTATAAGGTTGCACAGCAATGTCATGAATAACTTGCACTTAACAATTTTTTAATTCTATATTAACAGGTTTGGTGGTTTTTTGTCACATTTGAAAGACATCAAAAGTTTAATGTTTCATTAAATTTTGTCAGTCTATAGGAAAAAACAAAAACAATCTTATTACATTCAACAGCATGTTGACATCTAATAATCTCAAAATTTAAAAATAATTTTCAGTCAATGATTACGTTGACCATATTTTGAAGAGTAAAAAAATAAACCAAATATTTATGTTTGTTAATTATGTGTTTTTTTTTTTATTAAATATTGAAAATCTAGTCAATTTATAAATATCAGTACATAAATAATTTTAAAAACTAGTTTGCAATAGTTTTGCTTATTAATTGTGTATAACAAAATTGTAACATTTACTTGTAGAGTAACAAAATAGTAAAACTTCAAGCCATGCCTTTAATTGACAAAAATCACTCTTTCATTTATTATTTTTAATTTTTTTAAGTCAGGTTATTTCCCAGTAGTCATGAAAACAGGAAATTTTCAGCAATATTTTTTGACTTGGTAATATAATATTTTCTTTAACTGCTTACTGCCACAGGCATTAAATTATTTTTTCAAAGATACTTAACTATGTGTTTGACATATCTGTTCTCAGTTAAGCTAAAAAGGCCAAATTGAGTTTTTATTGCACCTAAACCACAATAAAAGCAAGAGTTTTGGAACAGATTGATTTTCAAACTTGTTTAGCTTCAAATTTCTCTTTTTTTCAAGATATAGGTCCACTGCAGCTTTAAAACAGTTTGTATTAACACTTCCAGCTCCAATTATAGTAAAATTTTAATATTTCTTTTTACAATTCGTTTTTATTATCACATTTAACTATTATTATTTGTTGATAAGGGTGTCTGCAAATTGTGCAAGCAACATAAATTAACCTGTTTATATCTCCAGTTTTCAAAAGACATTTTGATATTAAAATCAGGCTTCAAAACTTTAAACAAAACTAATTTATGTAAGACTATTACATAAACAATTTGCAACAGAAGCAAAATTTGTTATAAAGTTTTTTACAAATTTGTCAAAAGTTTAAAATTAAAAAATTAATTATCTCACCACAACTAGAGTTTTAAATGTTTCTTCAATAAAGCTAATTTTCAACTTCAACATTATGCTTTTTAATACTGTTTACAATACACAGCTTATCTAAGATCCATGAATTAAACTTATTTAGGACTGTAATACCAACATAATTGTTAATCAAAAACTTCAATTTTTTTAAAGTGAATATACAGATTCTGCTAAATTTTTGAACATTCCAAAAAACTGACTAAGTTAAACTTCAAGAAAATTATAAAAGTTATTTGTGTGGATAGACAAAAGAATCTGAAAGCTAGTTGTAGATATCCAGTTAATATTACATTA
Source organism: Diplosoma virens (assembly GCA_963680785.1). NCBI lineage: Eukaryota > Metazoa > Chordata > Ascidiacea > Aplousobranchia > Didemnidae > Diplosoma > Diplosoma virens. Next base: position 40,743,653 of record OY796882.1, on the reverse strand, counting down.
AGATACATGCAACCAAAATTCTCTTGTTTCAAGTCAAATTAACATAAATAATTATGGAACAACAACCTGAGTGATGCTGCAAAAAGTTTAGATTAAATAATAATTTATCTTTACTGTCTCAATAATTTGCACTAAGAATTTATTTTAGCATGTAATCAAGAAATATACCATGAAAAATTTATACAAATAAACAGAAAGAAATTTCTTCTTTTGACAATCGCTATCTGGAAATTATTACAAATTTTTATGGTAAAGCCATAAAAGTGCAAAAAGGTATGAAATCCCAAAACTTCTCAAAATCGGGATCCTGGTTTTTAAAACCTATGCCCTAATTAAAGCAAGAAAATGGGCAACATAAACCTACTGTTAAAAATTGACAAATTGAAAAGCTGAGTGACAAGCTTAACAATTTAAAAATATAGGCATGTTTTTGTTTTCTAAAAGCAAACAATCAAAAAAAGGTAATGCCCATGGAAAAACAATTAAAAAAGTTTGAAAGTAAACAATTTAATCAGATTCTTTCAAAACAATGATTAAAAAAGTGTGTTTAGCTTCCGCATCACCCAATTTTCGAAATCATTAATTTTGAGTGCTGAGTTCACAAAGATCCGGTTTTTGTATACTTGGCAATACCAATGCCTTTTTTCATAGTAGCCATTACACTGTTGCTTTTTTGCAGGTATAAAGTCTTCTTTTTACAGTTGAGGAACCATGATTTTAATAGTTACCAACTTTACTCAAGATTCTTTTTGGCTTTTCTTGGGTCTTAGTTTTTTTTAATATCATTTTGTCATCACACAAGTTTGTCTTCTTTTTCGTTGACACCGTTTTATTTTTTTGAAGATAGTATGTCACAACTTTTCCAATTTTTTTTTAACTAGTTGCCAAACAGTTCTTACAGAGATCAAATAATAACCCAAAAAGAGCACTTCAGCTTTCATTGCCTCGTAGAAATTAATCAAAAGCTCCAACTTAAATTATTCTTCAAATTTTAAGTTTAAGCAGCAAAAAATAGTTGTAGTGCTTCAACTTCTATGCTGCAAAATCACAGAATAATTCACAATATGCAAAAATATGTAAAAACAATAATTATAACTATCTAAAACCAAGTACATCTCACAAACAAATTCATTTTTAGGAAAAACATGAAATCATAATGGCACAACATGCATCCTGCAATTACCAACTGTAATTTTCCTGTCATACTGTTAAAACTCTGCAATTATCTTGCAGTACAATGCAGCAGTAATTCAACAACTGTTTTGGACAAATTCAGTTATTCAATTTTCTTGTACATCCACTTGTTAAATTTTTGGGAGTGTTTCCATTTTATAAAAATTACTTTTAAAAATTCACACATAAATAGAAAGTAGTATTTGTATCTATACCAATATTGAGTTAGTTTTTCTTTCTGTTGTAAATTCAAATTACAATTGCAAGTATACAGCATTAAGAACTATTAATATGTCATAAAATTCCTTTACTAAAAAGAACAAATAAAATACTCAGTTATATTAAACAAAAGCAACGAATTTGTGTCTTTCTGCTCACAACTTAAGGTGTTAAAAAATTAAGTTATGTTAATTGATAGGAATTTTTAAGTGATCATGTAACTATCACATGTCATTAAAGAACTTTTTGTTTATATTTTAATGATAATTCCACAGATTTTTTTCATTTACTTACAAACTTTAAATTTTTTCATCTGTGTTGTTTCAGTCTAGTTGCAAAGCATATGAGTATTTGGGATTTATATATGAAAAAGAACAGTCATACAAGGATGCAGCTGAGCATTATGAAAAGGCTTGGTTATATAGCAACAAATCTAACCCTGTCATTGGTAAGTTCAATAATTTTTAATTCATTACTAATAAATGATTTTTTTTTTACTGAACAATTCAATAGACTTAGGTTTTTACAAGTGATGGGACGATTAATCAGAATCAAGAATCAAAAGAATCAAAAAATTTTTAGGAATCGGAATCGTCATCAGAATTGAAAAATTTTTCATGAAAATTTCAATTATTGAAAATGATTTCTAATTTATTCATGTATTTCCCTTTTTTTTGTACACCTCACTATCATTTAGCATGCACATATATGAAAAAAGACATTTTTTTTTTTAGAGCAATATATACATTTATTATAATTTATAATCATGGGTTGGTAGCAAATTGTCTGTGGCAAATCTTGTAGGGGAAACAGGGCAAGTAGTAACATGGGGTAAGTTATAACATTTGTATTTGCCAAAATCTAACATAAACCAACAAAATTTTAAATAGAACCAAATAACAGTCATATTAAGACTGATTACTAGCAAATAAGATTGTTTAGTTCCAATGACAAAAAATGGGTTTACTGTTAAAACAAGCTTTTTGAGTAGACAAAGCAAATTTTTCAAAATTCAATTTTTGTCTTCTGGAGAGATGGCAGGTGTGGTTTTATTGAAGTGTTTTATATCAGTTGAACCACAAAACAATAGGCTATTAAATGCCTAACAAGATTTAGCAACTAAAACTTAACTTTTTGAGATATTAACAAAAACTTGACTAAATATAAAGCAGGGCAAATTATAACATAGGCTAATGGGGCAAGTAGTAACACACATTTTTGTGCGTACATTAAAAGTAACTTTGGCTACAACATTTGTAAATAATATGAGAAATTTTAAAAGAAAGATTAACAGGAACACCAGTTCATCATTACAAGACAACTTAAGAGCTACTCTAGCAGTTGTTATAATTTAAAAGAGATCAATAAAGGGAATAGCAAAACAATGGTGTTTGCCATGTAAAACTCTACAGAGTGCTAAAAAAACTTGAAGGTAAGTCCTTGGTGCAAAACAAGAAAAGGTCTAAAAAGTGTGCCATGCTAACAGACACACCAGAAAAGGACAATCTGTTACACCTCCAAACAAAGAAAAACCAATTTTTCAAAAAATACTAAAAGCAAAAGAATAGTTTTGCATTACATTCCTTGAGCCCTATTTTAACAGTTGTCCTGATGAGGAGTGGGTGGTACAATGCTATGGTTATCTAAAGTGGTCACATTTAGCCTGTGTGGAAGGTTTGAATACATAATTTTGTCACATATGTGATTTTAAAATTATGATTAGGCTAATCCAGCAGTGAAAAAAAACTTTTGAATTTTTAGGCAATAGCCAAAGATCTCATTTTTTGTGTTTGATACTCATGTCTATGACTAGGCTAATGTGTGATTTTATTGTATTACTTTTTCATGTTGTTGTTTTCTTCAAATTACATTTAAATTTAAACATTTATTAGTGATTTTGTTGCTGTTTCAACTTATTTCAACTGGTGTTATAACTTACCCCTTTGATGGATACATTGTAATGCTTATTTTATATTTAAATTGTAATTTTAACAACTAAACTTCAAAAATTTATTTTTTTTTTTTATATTAAACAAGAATTTTGAAAAAAATTGTTATGAGAAAAATAGCAAAAAGAAAAAAAGTGTTTCTACGTGCCCTGGTCTCCCCTATATATTTATACTGCAAGAGTAAATTGATCTTCCTTGCAGAATAGTCAATGAAAAGATCAGATCAATTTAACAATATTTAAAAAACCACAACAGTCTGTTTTATCCTATGGAATCCTCAGGTGGTTACTTATTCAAATCAAATTGCCAGTTGGTTGCTTCATTTGAATATGTAACCACCTTACAATTCCATAGAATGAAATTAACTGTTGCAAATTTTTAAGCATTAATAAAATAAGTTTTATGTTATATATAACTTGTATATCTTTTTTTCATTTATTAAGCAAAAACATCTCTACAGCTTGTTTTATTTGATTAAGGAACAGATGAAACAGGCTGTAGGGTTGTTTTTTAATAAATAAAAAATCTATGTATTTATTTTGACTTTCATTAAGCACTCTACAAAAACATGTCTATTAATTTTTTTCCTAATTTATATATATTGCATGAGTTTATAATATTGCAGTATATATATATATAACACTGTATGAAAATCAGAAATTTACTTGCTTTAACTCCATGATGAAGGCTGCTGATAAAAGTGCTCTACTAGAGTGAATTTTGTATGCTTAAATTGCCATTATTTTTGTGCAAGTGTGCTTCCTTGTCCATCATTAAATCTGCTTATATTTTCCACTATCGTTCACACCATTTTTTACACACTTTACTTTTTCATCTTATGCAATTTATCTTGTTATTTCTTTTATTGCTTTGCAGATTATTTTCTTTTCTTTTATATCTTTCACCACACACCCAACTCGCCTTCCTTCACTTTCAAATAAATGCAAACCTCTATACTTGCATTTACTATATTTTGAGTTGTTTTTTCTTGTATGACATCATAGGATTTGTATTGTTTGCTTAATTTAACTACATATCATTTATTCCATATGCATTTTTTTACCACTAATAACTATATTTTTAATTTTCTAGTAACCACCTGACTAGAATATGAATATGAATAGATTATCTTATTCAAATAGAATATGAATAAGATAAATAATTTATTCAAATAGAAATAGAATTTGAATAAGATAATCGCCTGATGAGCCGTTTTTACAGTGAAACAAACTGTTGCGAATTTTAATAAAATTTTTATCTTCAGTGTTTTTCACTTCATTGGATATATATTAATAAAAGCACTAAAATAGATTAAAAATTAACAATTAAAATCCACAACAGCCTGTTTCATCCTAAAAATCGTCAGGTGGAAACTAGAAAATTAAAATGCAGTTAATTTTAGTAAAAATAATATGTAGTAAAATTAGTTAAGCAAATAATATAATTTTTAATCTATTATAGTGCTTTTATTAATAAATACTGCTCTAACTATTTGGTTATTGAGCTCTGTACCGGCAAAGTAAAGCAAACAGATATATATATATTAACACTTTCGGTGCTGAAGGTTAAGCAATTTGGTTCTTGTTTACTATTTGCCAGCTTTAGTTAATTGTTTTTTAATTTTAGGGAAATCCCCAAAGCTTGTTGGGTTAGTAACGGTTAACGATAAACGAAACCCAGCTCTTGGACGTAAATCTACGTCTTTCGCACCGAAAGTGTTAATAAAAGCACTAAAATAGATTAAAAATTAACAATTAAAATCCACGACAGCCTGTTTCATCCTAAGAATTGTCAGGTGGAAACTAGAAAATTAAAATGCAGTTAATTTTAGTAAAAATAAGATGTAGTAAAATTAGTTAAGCAAATAATACAATTCCTGTGATGTCATAGAAGAAAAAATATAAGAAATGCAAGTATGGAGGTTTGCATTCATTTAAAAATGAGGGAAGGCGAGTTTGGTGTGTTGAAAAAGGTATAAAAGTAAGAAACTCTATAAAGCAATAAAAGTAAAAGGGGGAGCACTGTAAGCTTTATGAGGTAGAAAGGAAAAGTGAGTGAAAGATAGTGCGAACGATAGTGAGAGGTATAAGCAGATTAAGACGGACAAGAGAGTACACAAAAGAGAGGGGTGATTAAAGTGCACAAAATCAGGTGGGTCATATATTTAATATAAAGTGAATTTATTTTAGTGGCGCATATATCTTGTTAGTTTGTAATTAAAAATCTTATTCAAAAAAAAAGTAAATGAAAAAAGTAAATGAAAATTGAATAAGATCTCCAACTGCCCTCCGACGGGCTCGGACAGGCAAAACCGTCTACGGTGATAAATAAAATAATGTCAAGGTATGGTCTAAAATTCAATGAAACTGCTATAACCTGGCATCACAGAGCACTTCTCTCTGAAGAGCACCAGCCAAAAAACGATGTACATGTATGTATATATACAGGGTGTCAAGAAAGTTCCCGATCGATTTTTAAATTTAATGTAATTCAAAAACTTCAATGAATTATGAGAAGTTCTGTACGTCATTTTTCCACTTAATCCTCCTTTTCAATGTTTCAGATACACTTTTCAAATTTTTTTGGCTAAAATAATAATAAAATGAGTAAAAGAGCTGCAATCATTCAACTTCATCGTGCGGGACATTCAAATTCTAAAATTATGAAGTTGCTAAAAGCACCAAAATCAACTGTTCGCGATACAATCTTGCGCTTCCAAGAACTTGGAACCATGGAGAATCGGGATAGGAGTGGACGACCTCGATCCGCTCGCACTCCAGCAAAGATCAAGGCCCTCAGGGAGAGAATTCGGAGGAACCCCAAACAATCCTTGAGGAAAACGGCTAAAGACATGAATATCAGCCATGAGTCTGTCAGAACAATTGTTGAACAGGATCTCAAAATGTCCCCGTACAAAATCAGGACAAGACAACTCCTAACTGACCTCCAGGAGCGAAAAAGAAAGGAGAGGGCCAAAATTCTGCTGAACCGTCTGAAGGGAGGCACGGAGAAAGGCGAAATCGTTTTTTCAGACGAAAAACTCTTCTCGGTGGAGGCGAAGTTCAACACCCAGAATGACAGGATTCTCGGAAAGTTGCCCAAGGACCTCCCTGATCATCTTCGATTCATTTCATGCCGACAGAAACCCTCGTCTGTGATGGTATGGGGTGCGATCTCCAAATCTTGGAAATCTCCCCTCATTTTTGTTAAAGAGGGGGTCAAAGTGAATACAGATTCGTATGTCAATGATATTTTAACCCCTGCCCTCACATCAATGAAGGAAAAGTTCAAAAATAAGTCCTTCACCTTCCAACAAGACGGCGCGCCTTCTCACACATCAAAGAAGACGCAGAAGTGGTGCAAAGAGCACTTTTCTTCATTCTGGACCAAAGATTTGTGGCCACCATCTTCGCCCGATCTCAATCCTATGGATTTCTGTGTGTGGGGTATTCTGGAAAAAGAAGCCTGTTCTTCACCCCATAACAATCTGGAGGATCTTCGAGCTTCCCTGAAACGAGCATGGGAGAAAATTCCTCAAGATGCCCTTCGTGCTGCTTGTCAGAATTTCCGACAGAGGCTCCAACGTGTTATTGATACAGATGGGGGTCATTTTGAATAAACCAGATTTTTTTATGTTCATGGAGCTTTGTTCTATCACCACAATAAACCTTTTGTTGATTTAACCTTCTGTCATTAGCCCTATATAATTTTGTTTAGGATCGGGAACTTTCTTGACACCCTGTATATATATATATATATTTGAAAGTGATTAAGAATTTAAAAAAAAAAAATTATGTTGAAAATTTGAAATCCACCGTAGTATGCTTTGTCAAAGATGGCTCATCAGATGGAATTTGTGAAATGAAAAAACATAGAATGTAAAAATATCTAAAAGGCGGAAATATTTTTATATTGACTGTCACTCAATTTTATCCACTAAAACAAATAATTCTTTAAGAAAACATTAACAGTTACACATGCAAGTTGGCTACGTACCTCTGGGCATAAACAACTTGGTCTGATTTAAAACAATAAGGAAACACATAACACTGCATAAAAACATCATACGATAGAAATCGTGAAGGAACAAACATGTAGGAGTAAGGTTTGGTCAGGCAACACAGAAAAGAAGCAGGAAAAGTAAGTCAAAAAGATTCAAGTAAAATTGCGTAATTTAAATTTTATTCATATGACAACTTTTTTCGTTGAGTTCCGTTCTTTTGTTGAGGGTTGAGCTTGCATCTGCCTGTAAGATTGTAAGTTTTTCTTTGAGGCATAGATTGCAAGACTTTGCCCCAGGATGATATGGGGCTGTATGGGCCACGATACTCCATTTTATGCAGGGTTTTTCCTGCGTCCTTGGCTTGCCAAAAAGCTTTGGAGAGTTCGGTAGCGTTACTCTTTCTCCGGAATTTGAAGCTTTGATTATGGTTATTGAAACGGGTTTTGAATTCCGTTTCACAACAACCATAATAATTGTTGGCAGCGTTGCCATATATATATATATATATAGAGAGAGAGAGAGCAAGAGTAAATCAATATTCATTGCAGAGTGCTCAATGAAAAAATCAGAGCAATTTCATGCAAAATTAAAAAACCTCAACAGTCTGTTTCATTCATATGAAGGTAAGAGAAGGGGAGTCAGGTCACTTTAATATAAATGCATGACCTCTGTACTTGTATTTACTATATTTTAAGTCATTTTTTTCCTGTATGACATCACAGGAATTGCATTATTTACTTGATTAGTTTAACAAACTGCATATTTTGGAGCATAAAATTTGAAAAGCTTAAATAATATTTTTAGTTTTAGAAATAATCTAAAATTTTGAAACAACCTCTCATAAATTATGTTTTGCAGATCTGCAAATTACAGTATCTATCAAAGTATGATTGTCTTAACTTACTATATTTTCATTACTAATGATCAATTTTTCCAGCAACCACCAAATGATTCTACAAAGTGAAATAGACTGTTTTGGTTTTTTAAAAAATAGGGGAAATGTGGGACCAATGAACCAAAAAAAAATGTTTTGGCTCTTCTGACTTAATTATAAAAAATAGGCTAGTGCACAGCACAATCTTCTACCAAGCAAGTTTTAAATGCGTTGCAAAAACTACGTATATCTTAATTTTTAACAAAGTTACGAGCAATTACAAAAATCTTTTCAAGTGGTTCATTGGTCCCATAGGGGTGGGACCTATGAACTACTTATGTGGGACCAATAAACCACAGTACCACTGTTGTAAAAATAATGGAAACTTATAGAGATACACTAGAAGTTTTTTGTTTAATTAGGTGTTTGCCATGTGTTTGGAAAAATGTTGAAAGCTACGTTCCCATAATATCAACTCAATGTTCACTGATTTTATTTACAAGTACATCAACATTGAAATATTCTTAACATTTGCAAATTGATAAGCCAACTGTCTGACGTCTACTTTAGACAATCCATAAAACATTTTTGATCCTTTTACTATGTAGTTTCTTAAATTGAGTTCTTCATCTTGGCTGAATATTTACAAAAATACTACTTTAATACTTTAAGTGACTAATAGGCAAGAATTTTTTGCAAAAATTAAGACTAGGCTACTTACTTGCATTGAAGCCATAAATAACTTTGAAACTTTTAAAGGAATTATAGTTCCAGGGATTAAATTTTCTCTTGCTTTTTTAACATATCAAATAAGCAAAGCATGGTTTATGCTATCCTTTCTTGCAGCAGCTCTTATGCATATTTGAAGATGCAATGCATCATTTACAGCTGCAGTTACTATTTCATTATCAAATTTACCATTAAGATTTTTATATCATTTAAAAGTAGGCATTTTTGAAATGTGAAAACAAAATTTATAAATCGGGACCTATGAACCACTGTTTTATTGGTCCCACATGTCAGTGGTTTATTGGTCCCCAAACCAGTTAATTAGAATTATTTCTCCAAATTGACACCAAAAAAACATTCAGTTAAATACAAGTTTTCTACATATTTACCCAATGTATAGACTTCATATTAACCTAAAATTCAATAACAAACTTTATAAAACTTTTGCATTATTAAACTTTAAAACTAACAGCAAAAATTTACTTTAGTTTATCAAAACACATTATTTTCATCTTACATCTAAACCACATTTATTTTCATCTTACAATTACCTGAAATTGCAAAACTTCATCAAAATATTTATTACAGTCACATTGTTTCAAGAAAACATAAATTATTTAAAAAATTTTTATAAGGAACCAAATATTTCAGTGGTTTATTAGTCCCACATTTCCCCTACTTCAATAAATTTTGTATGATATATTCAAATATTCTTTTTTAAATGAACAATTTAAAACAATTAAAGGAGAGGCACTGTACATCAATTATCCAACTGATTAAACAAGGTGCTTTATTTTTTTACATTAATCACTTGTAAAAAAACAAAGTGAATTTTAACTAAAAAGAATTGAAATTGTTCCATCAATAGTTTTTATATTTGTGTTTCTAATTCTGTTTCTAATAATGCAATTTCTGTGGGATTGTATAAGAAAAAATAAGTATTCAAAATGAAATAAATGTAAGCACAGAGGATATGCATTCGTTTTTAGGTAAAAAAAAAGGTGGGATTAGGCTTGTAAAAAAATTTATTTAGCTAATGTGAAAGAAAAAGGAACATGAAGATAAAAAATCAGTGAGTGTTTTTAATAGTAAGTGATATAAGAAAAATAAATAATGTGTAAGCCCATAAAAGAATGTCAGATTAAACATACAAATCTAAGTATTGTTTATTTTGATTTTATTCTTGTTATGATATTTGCCAGTTACCTTTGATCAGTTTTTTAAGTACTGTATTTCTAATTAATTAGTCAATACTATTTGCTTGGTTTATAAGTTTACCATAGTTGTAAGTTTGTAAAAAATATGCAAACATATTAAACTCTAAATTTTATTATTTTAAAAACTGTTTATAATTTTTCTGCTCGTTTTTTTGTTGTAATGGTAAATTCTATAAATTATGCAGAAGGAGAGAGCTGTGATGCTTCTAAAGTTTTTATTTTCAGTTAGGATTAATAACTTTAAGTGGGAATAGTCCAGAAAATTTTTGTGGGACTAAATTATAAGAGAGAGATCACAGTTTTTTTGTTTTTTTTTTATTTAAGGACACATGATATTGTTAGTGTTAGCTATTTTGCATATGTTTGCTAGGACCAATTTTTAAAGTTGGAGTAGCTGAAGGAGAGCTGGAACAAATTTTTGAAAGCTAAATTTTTGCAGGGTGACCCGAAAAAAGCAGGCTTCAGTTTTCAATGGTCTTCATTTTCTAATTTTTGGCAAGAATTGAATGAAACTTTGGTGATAACTAATTTATTGTTTTTAAAACATCATATCAAAACATAAAAGTCTTTGTACTTTTCGTTATTCTATGGCATGTGTTCCAGATGACCTCCATTTAGCTCTATACATTTTTTGAGGCAGCAGCACAAAGTTGTCCATGACGTTTGTACAAACTGACCAAGGAATAACTCTGGTCTCTTCCCTGATGGCTTCCTTGAGTTCGGTGATGGTCCTCAGTTTCCCTGCATGCACTCTGTCCTTCAGGTAACTCCAGAGAAAAAATCTGGGGGCTGAGGTCTGGGCTGTGAGATGCCCATTCAAAATTAGTCTTGAGACTAATCACACAATTTCCAAAGTTCTCTTTTAGCCAGCTCAGGCTAGGTTTGAGGTGTGAGAGCTGGCTCCATCTTGCAAGTATGGGTACAGGGTAATTCAGTTCACTCTTGAAAGTTTTAAGGACCTCAACATATCGCTCCTTTGTGACTGTCACTGTTATGCTAAATTCCTTGATGAAGAATGGCCCGATGATGCCTCTAGTTGAGATTGCAGTTCATACCATGCACTTAGAGGAATGCGGCAGCTTGGTGGCTACTTTATTCAGTCTGGAAGTTTCCCGGAAGACATTTGTCTTTGAGTTTACTTTTCCTTTAAGAAGGAAGTGAGCTTCATTTGAGGTTCAAAGGAGGTTAAAGAAAGCTGGTGTCTTCTGGATCTTCTCCAGTATCTTGACTGCCATGGTCTTTATCTGAGTCTGTAAGAGTCTGCTTCGTCTATATTTTGTATGGGTAAAGCTTTAAATCCTGTATTAGCACTCTCCTGCAAGTCTCACGAAATATGCTGAGAGACTGGCTTCACTTGCACATAGATCGTTTCTGACTCTAAAAAACTGACTTCTCACTCTTTTCATCAAATCAGCTGTATGTTTCCTGGGGTGCCCTGAATGGCTTGGACGGTTGTCAGCTGCATTGAGGTTCCCTACTGTTCCATAGTGCTCGAAGTGGTGCAGTGCTTTTTCACATTGGAACTGATGCAAAAAAATGTCTTGCACCCTCTTGAACGAGTCTGTCTTATAGTAATGTTTGACGCAGTATACTCTTTGCTGAAGCTCCCACTAACATTTAGTTGTGTTCACAGACGTTGTTTCTGTCATGTCTTGCAAAATAAGGGAGATTGATGAATGGATGAAAGATATATCATAAAACTACTTCCGGGCCCGTTTTTTTTTGGTCACCCTCTAATAAAAAGGAGTCGCATCTTTTACAAATTCCTCATGCTATTGTTTACCATAGTAGTATACGGCTACTTACCTGTATTTTCTTTTTTTATACATCAAAAGATCGTCAAAGTTTGTTCAAAGTAATTTTAGCGGCAATATACTTTTCTATGAAGCACTTTTGAAATTTTTAATTTGATTCTGTAGAGCGTAGCGTTTATATTATACTATGGGTCGCATCACGTAAACCTTTTTTAAAATAACTTACAATCAAACATAGCTTTTTAATCGCGATTTTTTTTAACTAAACTGATTTTTTTATGATAAATACTTCTGTATATTTGTCAGCAGCATAGTCGAGTGTTAAGAGCGCCGTCATTGATGGCGAACGGGATCGGCACGGTCGCGGTTCAAATACTATTCGAGTCACTATTTTGTGTCCTTGGGGAAAACCATTTACGGTACTCTCCTCTGCTTGGCTGCTTAACACGCAGCTCTAACTTTCGGTGATATCCCTAAATATCATCTAAAAAGCCAAATAAAAAATTTTAACTGGACAGCAATATCTTGACGTCTGTGGAAGCAGGTAGGGGTAATAGTTTGACAGTTGCTTTATGTATAGCGCGAGTCAGGAGGATAAATATAGAGATTAAAAAAATGATATGGAATGAAAGTGGCATGCTTTGTGACTACCGTTCAGTTTTAATGCTAATGGATGGAGTTATTAACTTTCCTTTTAATGGGATTCATTTTACACAATTTTTTTACGCCAATTAAAGACGCAACGTATAGCCTACCATCCAGCACCGAATTCCTGCGTTGTCTTTTAAGGAACGTTTTTTTCCTGTTATGTACTGTGCCTCCACTCGTCTACACTACAACAAGCTTTGTTGTGGCGGCTCAAGGTTTTGAACCGTTTTTTTTTTTTTTCCTATCTTGATTGATAATTGTTTTTGCTGCGTTTTTTTTAACATCATTGTTTTCCCGCTTTTTTGATGCCGCCTGGGTGTCGAGTTTTGCTTTTTATTTTCGTAAATTAAAATAGACAGAATCAACATTTAACAAGATTGTGTTCGATTGAATATAGTTTAGAAAAACACAAACAAGAAAAAACACGCAAAAAATAGTAGCGACCTACCTTCCAAATTGGATAAAAAAAAATAATAAAAATCATAAAACGCTACAGTATCTTGGCAAAATCAGCGGAGACGAGACTCTCTCATGCAGCGATTTCGGTCCTTAACCGGCGTGTTGTCTATCCTCTTCAGACTGTTTCTTATGCCCCGTGGTATTGAACCGTTTCCTATTCCCTAGAACGGTTTATGCAGATCTTTGTTGTCACCCTAGATTCCTAGAATTTACCTTCACCTAAAAAAAGATGATGCCATCTTAATTTAATTGAGACGCTTGTTTCAAAAAAACCTGTGGCCGTTTTTTAGTCTGAATCAAATTGATTAAATCAATATTGAATTATCCCTATATTTTAGCCGTTTAATGTTTTGTTTTATTTAATGGCCTTTTCTGTCAGGTTACAAACTGGGTTTCAACTATCTGAAAGCGCGCCGCTTTGTGGATGCAATCGAAGTTTCGCACAAAGTTCTTCAACTTCATCCTGACTATCCGCGGATAAGAAAGGAGATTCTTGATAAGGCTCGAGCATTGATTCGTGTTTAACAACCTCCTACTGCAACCATGTCATTTTATTCTAAATCTAAAGCAATAAAGTAATTTAACAGTAGTCAGGTGCTAGTTAAGTCGTGCACTACACTTGTTTCGTATGTAGTAGTAGCGACATTTATAATTTGATTAAATTTTGGTATTTGAACTGTTTCGTGCTAGCTTCGTCGCGTCAGTTTCATGTCGACAGTCGATATTTCTGTTAAGTGAAGCTATTTCCTGGGTGACGAAATCTTTCGGTTTTTATTTGGTTCAAGCAGCAGTTATTTTAGTCATGTTCGAGTGTTCATGATCATGATTCGAACGCAAGGAGCAACTGTTGATGACGTCGTGAATGTCTAAGTTGAAATTCAAAGCGCACGATTTCAGCGCCTGTTTTTGTTTTTAGTAATTTTTTTAAAAGTACGTATTTTTAGAGTTATTTAAAAGCGTTATTGATTGTTATATTTTAATACTACAACTGTATTATGTGTCTTGGCTGCTTTATCTTGTTCGTGTGGCCAGATGTAATTATATATTTTGTTTATATTTGTATCTATATTGGCCTTGTTACTACTTTCTGTTTTAAGCGAAACCTGCATTGTAGGTGAGCAGTACGAGCCTGTTTAAAGATCGGTTGATCTCGGGTGAGGCGAACATGATAGTCGTCTTGGGACATTTTGCTTTTAGAGTTGTCGAGGTACCACGCTTAAAAACGCTTCCTGTGGTTTTCGCGTTATTTTGAAAAAGCTCTTTGACTTCAACAACCTTTGAAGGTCAAAGTTTCTTGTACATAAGCTCTTTGTCGTATCTAAGAACCTAAACCAATTTTTTTTATTAATGTTATTTGATTTTTCGAAATCTCCCTAACAGAACTTTTCCCTCGCGGCCCCTAATTTTTACTGTTCACCATTGAATTTAGAGATGGTCATTAATCTCTTTTCCAAAGATACAACAAAAATCTCTCACATTAATCAGCGCTCGTCTCCTATTTGCAAGTTGTTTTAAATTTTATATAGCTATTATTTCATTCAACAAACATAGGCCTATCGATTGTAATTGAAAAAACCATTAAAGAAAAATATTTGTTAAAATTAAAAGCTTTTCGATTGAAGCTTGATTAAGATCGAATCGATTTTTTGGCTTTAGACAAACTTTTGTTAAAGAGAATGTCCATTTTAAAAAATTTCAAGGCCGAAACATCAAGTCGGTTGATAATTTGTTAAAGCGATTAAGATAGTTTTGTGTACAATAGACAATGGTGATTATCCTCCGGTTCCAAATGATTGCTGAAAGCTAATAGCTGCAGCCAATCTGCAAACAGTAAAAGAAAAAGTTTTGAAGTTTAGAGGTGTTTGTAAAGTAAATTTATTCTCTAAAAAATTTATTTTATCGTCATTTCGATTCATCCGTCCGACCCGAAGGACAACGTTAGAGTAAAACAACAAAACCGTCAAGGGTTTATTTATCCCAACCTGTTTTTAAGGTACCTAATATTGCCACTTTGCAAAATTTCTTATTTTCATGTAAAAATATAATTATAATTTACAGGCCATTAAGCCAAAAAATGCATTGAGTGTCTTTTTCAAGGACAAAATAGAAGGACGAGAGCAGATGTTGAACGACATCGGCCGCGTTCGCCATCAATATCACGCTCGCGACCGACTCAGCCGAGTTAGTTTTGCCAATAAAAGAGAAAGTACCGTCTGATTGTTGATTTTACAAAGTCGTGTTACTAAACCGGAAGTATTGCTTGCGGTATTTAATGCAGTCTCCTTAAAAATCAAACAATTATTTTAAAACATCTTTAAATTTTTTTATAAAACAAGTCCAAAAAAATTATATTTTAATAAACATTTGCGTTTTTGGTCGCTTTTTTGGTTACTTCCTACTTTTTTCTTATATTTAATAGTATTCCGTTAATAGTAGGCCTACTACGCTAGAAAATAAAACAAACTTCAAACAAAAATTGTTTGTGTTTCCGACTAACCTATAAATAAAAAAATATGAGTAAGCGAAAACGGTTGCAGGAAGTAAATGCAGTCGCGTAGACGCTATGTTTTGGCTGTCGCTCAACTGAATGAGCACAACGTACCTGCAAGTCTCGCCTTGTAGACCATGTAATTGTTTCGGTGAAATGAAAAAAAAACCAGCTCGTCTAGCCATTGGCGTGCACGCACATACGTGACAGCAATGCGTCGAGTAGATAGTTCAGTATCTGTCAAACTTCGTTCAATTCGTGCTGTCGTGACGTGAGAGTTGAATGAACAGTCTAGCTTCTCAGAGTTAAGAATTTTTTTTATGATCAGTACAGATAAACAAGAGTTACTTTCACAAAATATATAGTTTTTAAATTAAAAAATATAAATATATATTCTGGTAGCCTGTAATAAAAATAATTTTTTAATTTATATCCACAGGGCCCCATACATTCGCTCTACATTGTATTAGTATTATAATAAAGTACGGGTTTTTTTTAGGGGTTAAAAATTGAAAAAAATTGGTATAATAAGTTTAGAAAACAAATTTAATTTTTTTATAGTTCGAATTTTTATTTAGCCTATCTTTGCTTCAACTTTTTCTTTTGGTTCTAGTAATATCATTTTGCCGCTAAAATGTAAATTAGTTGTTAAAGTGATAAAATTATATTGTTTCGTAGTTGAGGTTTCGAAAGGTGACAAAAATTATAAAACCCCATTTAAAAAATTTAATCTAATCGTTACTAAATTAAAAAATTCGTTAACGTAACATGAAAGCATGGACGGGGATTGAACTAAAAAATAGCCGCTCTACCGCGCCATCATATACCGGTAGGTCTATGTTTTGAGCTCAACATAAAGATATTATCAAAATCGTTTGAAAATATGGTTTAGCGATTCTGCCCTGTGGGTGTAATGGCAATCATTGTTACTTTCGTTGTGGGAGTTGTGAATTCAAATTCCCGGCCCGCCAAATCTAATCACGATTTGCCATCTCAGAGTCCGTGCTGTGGATGCGGCGTCGCGGCCCAGGTCGAATACAACGGAGGCGATCACAGAATAATAGCGACACACTTCAGTGTATTATTTGGTTTGTTCTAGTTATTCTGATCTGCCTTGTGTTGGTCTTTTATCAATAAACTTAGATTTGTCCAAAATATTAAAAAACAAGTCCATCGCTTTTTTCGGAGGGCCCCTTAATGGACTTTTCTGCCAACTACGCTGGAAATATTTGCGGCTTCTTGCATGATCTTGCGCGATATTTGTTTTCTTCTCAAAATGACAGCTATCTGTAGAGTGCTTGATATTGGTGTTGATATCTGTTCCTTTAAACTTTTTCTCGTAGTTAATTTTTTTTAAAAAACAACTTCGGAGCGTTCTTTGTTTTTCTTTGATGAAATTATTAACAATGTTAGAAAGTCCTACAAAATAACACTTATGCAAAAAGCGGATATGTTGGTGGAAACTGCAGGTTTTTTTGGGCGTAGAAGTGCCACAAGTTTGTTAGTTAAAAGTTGAAACCCAGGGTGAAATCCAAGCAATATAAAGTTGCTATGATCTCATATTTCGCTTTAGATGCTACAAAGTAACTTACATGTTACTAGAAAAAAGATAATGAAATGTTTACAATTTTTTCATCCATTTCCATTTTGGCAGAATCTTATAAGAACTTACAGTAGCCTAGGGTTGCCATACCGTCTGGAATATTCTTCAATGTCCGAAACTCTTAGAAAATTGCCTGGAATTTTAGAGTTTTAGGACAAAGATTTAAAAATGACATGAAATAGACATAAAGTTCGTTTGTTTGTTGCCTGTGGTTGGTTGAAGACTTCTTTTTATTTTTTTTTATTTTTTTTGAGGCGAAAATTGAAAAATCCGAGACTGATTCTAAGTAAGGATTTATTTCTTCTTTTTGGTCTTTATCCTAGAATCTCAGAAAATTTTGTTTTGTCCACCCCTCAAAAAAATTGTTTGACTGGTACGTCTATGTCTTTCCGGAATTCCGCCTATTCAAATACGGTAACTCTATATTAGCCTAAATCAAGAGTTTAAAAAAAAATTTCGCTAGCATATAGTTTTTAAGGGGCTCAAATAGACAAACAGTTTTTAGGCCAATATGTCAGTATTTGCTGTCTTTCATTTACATCCGTAGTGTAAGGTCTAAATGCAAAACAACATATCACATAGGCCTATTATAAATTTATTTGCTTTTAAGAGCAAAAGAACTTAGGCTACAGCAAAAAGAAAAAATTTTTTTGGCAGCCAAGTTTTTTAATTTTTAAAAATTAAAAATTTTTCATAATATTTTACAGGATATTAGCACAAAATAAAAATTATTGAAGAATGTAGACAAAAATAAACATTTTTGCTAACAATGTCATTATTTGCACATAGGCTATACAGCTTACATTTTGAAAAAAAAAAAACAAGAAAAAAGATTAAATACAAATGAACAAACAGTTTTTGAAAAAGATAAAATCAATTTAAATTAAAGTATCCTTTGCTCCAAGTGAGTCATGTCACAGTAAGTTGGCCTATTATGTACCGGTACCGCTATTACTATAGTAGCCACTAATATGTGATAGTTTTCGGAATTATTTTCAAAGGAATTCACATGCAAACAGAATAAACCTAACTAACTTGCCCTGTTACATTATTTTAAAACAGAAATTTTAATATATATATATATATTGTTGGAAATTCTAATCAGGAAAAAAATTAAATTAGGCTACTTGAAAATCAACAAATCTAGCCTAAATTAAACACAATAATTACTGTTTTAGTGGTTCCAACAACATTTGCATTCAAAAAAGCCCTAATAGATTTCTAAAGATAGCGCTGCAAATGCTCGCTCAGTACTCAGATTAAATATATTATGTAAAAGAGGGTAAATATAAACCTACACTTTATATTTAATCATCCTCATTTACAGCAACTCTTTCCTGAAATGCATTTTTTCTGTCTTTGATAGGTGTTATTATGCGAAGACATTTAGGCCTGTAACAACACCTTACTAGGCTATTTCTAGTAAGCAACGTTTTGTCTTGGGTAAAATTAACCGCTGAATTTAAATTGTCGATTAAAAACGTTAAAAAATACATTTGGAAATCATGGTCCTCCTTAACAGCGGTGACATCAAGACCCATGTTGGACAAGGCTTCCATAATCTGGCCAGGACTAAGAAATATATATACCTGTTCACAACACTTTGGCAAAACACGATAAAAGCGTATGCTGCTACGTTCGGCAAACTTTTTTAAAAGCCATAATAGAAAAATTGGCTTGGTATTCCGTGAGATGAAATAAAAAAACTTGGAGCTTTGTGACTAAAAATTTTGAGAAACTCAGCACTAGACAATTTTGGTCGGCAAACCGTGGCTCTTTTGTCCCTCTCTATGGTTGACATAGTGACGTATAGAGGTTGAGCTCACTTTTTAGTTCTTGACGAAAAAAATTAAATTGCAGTCATTTTTTGGTTGTCTGTATGAATAAATGCAAATTTTCCACTGATAGGCTATATGATTTTACAATGTTGATGCAGACACATTTCTAAATAATCTAAGGAAAACCTTTAAACAGACTGCATTTAAACTACTTTAGTAGTGTATTGCAGTGTGTAGACTGCATTTAAAAATCTGTTGCAATTGCTAATAGGCTATGTATTTTTCTTGTAAAATTCAAGTAAATTTGATATTTTTGTTAAAGATTGTTAGAAGAAAAATTAAATCAGTTAATTGATTTCTATTTGCACTAACTTTTTGATTTCATAAAAAATAACACACTATTGCTCCGTTTAGGCACAATTTGAATTTTAAAGAAGCCCATAAAAATCTTAGTCTGGTTCCACTTGTACACCATCAAGGCCAGGGGTGGGAAACCTGATTCCACTCGCAGGCCGTATTCTAAAGTTGAAAAATTAGGTGCGAGCCGCAATAAATTTTTTGTTGATTGAAGAAAAAAATGGTTATTCGACAAACCACGCTTCTTCATCTGGTTTGTCATGTCAATACCTTTTTTTTTATCTTTATAAGCATTAAACAAATATTTCTCCTTCAATGTCGCGTTTAGGCTAAAAAAGGTATTCACACGACAAACAAGCTAGAGAAGTGTTGTTTTGTCTATTGATTTTTTTCTGGTGGGCCTACATTTCTACTGTCATACCTTGATTGTTTATAAAGCAAAAAAGCACCTTTTTGATCAAAAGGATTGATATGTTTCTTCCCAACTGCACGCCGGCCGCATTGAAATATCTTGCGGGCTGTTGGTTCTCCCCCCTGATTTAGGCCATGCTTTTAACAAATCTGGTTTAACTGCGCAAGTTTCTTAAAAATACCTGAAATGCTTGGTAGGAGTTTTAGGTAAATTTTTAGCCCAAGCGAAATTGGTTTATGGATTTTTTTTACCCAGTTTTAAAAATTAAGTAACCTGTGCTAAATTAAGACCGCAATGTCCCAACCTAGTCCGGATAAAAAATAAGCAAAAAATGACCAAAAAGTTCTCTATTATGAATAGTGTAGATTCTTGAATTCATTCTTTATCACGTCGCCTGAATTTTGGGTTCGATCGTCATGCCGTTGACACCGTGTTCAGGGATGTACCGGTATATATGTTTAATTAATTTTTGTTCCTACTGGAATTACCTGGATTCCATTAAATTTGTTTATTCATTACTTTTTTGTGTTAACTAGGTTTGATTGCAATGCTTAAATATTAATTTTTCACTTGATTTTGCAAAAGTCTTGATCTTTTTCTCTTTCACCGTATTTTTAATTCAAAAAACAGTTTTCTCGGAGTAAGCTACACCTATAAAGCCGGAGCTACCGTTAACTTTTTTATCAATGACGAAACATTTCAAAATTTTAGTTTCCTTTATGAGGATTCTAGTTTTACCAAGTTAAAAACTTCGTCGCCAGAATGACTAAATAAATAGGAACGCCGTTTCGATGACAAACACGATTGACCCAATTTCGGTTCAGTTCATTTCAGTTTTCTTTTATTTCTGGCTAGACATGATCTGAATTATGATTTTGGATGGACTATTAAAGATGCACAGTTTTGGTAACACCCCTAGTTGCAACAGTATTAATAATGTCACTGTGTTGCCAAAGCGTATTGTTGCAAAAATGGTACTGCGAACTCGTGGCACGGTTTGTTGCATAAAACGAGTACAAGAAAAGATTTAAAATAAAAAGTAAAGCCAATACACTGTAAAACATGATCAGGGGCGCCGAAAGCGGGTGGGGGAAAATTGCAAAATGAATTGACTTACAAAAATGACTAGCTAAAAAATTCTATTTTGCATTGTTTTAAACATGCTTGTTTTTTACAGTGCGGCTCTCTTAAAAAACAATTATAGACTTTTTTATGTGGTGGGGTGTATTCGTAAAGGGTTAACTTATGGATCAAGTTCAACATCAAAAAACGTTCTCGGACAATTTAAAAGCGACCTTAAACTGTTATCGATTGAGCAGTGCTGACAGCCTCGGAGGACCTAGTGGTTATTCTGCTTTGGCTGCGCAACTATGGGTAAAGGTTAGTAGAGTTGCTATTAGCTGCTCTTGATGATTGCTTTAGTAACTCATCTTGGTATTGTTGACGTAGGAAAACAAACAATCTCCTCCTCTGCCACCTGCTCCGCCGCTGATTCAAATGCCATTACTTATGCCCAAAGATACCTCATCGCGAAGATCAGAGACATTATTAGCTGGGGAAAAAATATCTTGTTTTATTGTGGGTGGAGAGAAAAGACTTTGTCTCCCACAGGTATGAAGTTGACGCAAATAAATTTATAGAAATTTTTTTATCAATTAAATCAAAATTGCATCGTTGGTTAACTTTAAACTAATATTGTCTTCTTTTTTCTGTACAGTAGGGCTACCTTGAAACAAATAAAATCAATTTTATTCACAGACACTGATCAACAATTAATCACTAAGCAATAAGAAAAAGGCTATTTACGGAACGACTTCATGAGTGAGTTAAAATAATTTGAATGACTGCAAAGAGACCGCTAAGTCTTTGAATTGCAGTCATTTTTGAACAGATGGTGGCACAAGACTAAACAACATAGACAAACAAACTAACGAACATAGAACACAACACAACATCAAAATGAATAAAGACTCAAAATATAAATTAATGTGCATCTGATAAGGTCGCAACAGTAGAATAACAATAATGAAGAATTTTATTTTATCTCTATATTTATCCTCCTGACTCGCTGGAAAGCGACGGAGGCGCTAATACATAGGGCAAGCAATTATCCCGACCTGGTTCCAGAGATGCCAAGGTATTGCTGTCCGCTTGAATTTTAATAGAGACTTTTAATTTAGAATTGCTTGTCAAGACCACCAAGCAAAAAAAAGTGCCGTAAAGTGTCTTTCCCAAAGACACAACAAAAACAATGAATATAATCATACTTGATTAGTAGTTCAATAAAAGGCACACCGTAGCGTACGCAGAAAGTTTCCGAGAGGGGCTAAAGTTTCGTTACAAATTAACTTGGGGAGTGCCGAAGGCACGACCATTATAGAGTGGTCCGGGGCATGCCCCGGAAAAATTTTGCAAAATTACACCTAAAAATACGCATTTTCGTGCATTCTGGGAGCAAGTTTTAGTATAATGCTTTTACGAGACTTATAAGAAGAATGAAATCGTAAAATAAAAATCAAGCATAAAACATAGTCAATTTATTTTAAATTAAGGTGACGGTTCCCTTTCGAAAATTGGTCAATTACTTGACTATAATCAAGTTTAATGTTGTTATTTATATACAAAAAAGCAGTGACGGATATTCAAAGTCAGGGGCCCGAGGCAAGGATTGCCAAAAATTGGTGTTCTCTAAAAAAAAAACTTTGATCTCGTATTTCCCTTTTTTTCCCAAAATCATCGTGATCTCTAAAAAAAAAAAAAAGAAAAGGTCTTCACTTCGAATCGATCTAAAAGCATATACAGCAAAAATGAAACTGTATGCGGTATTTTCAAAGGGAGGCCCCTAAAAACGAGGGGGCCCGAAGCAACTGCCTCACTTGCCTCACCCAATATCCACCACTATACCCGCGAAAAGCCAGCTTTGCTTTTGCTAAAACTGCTTGGTTTTGCTTTACAGTTTTTCATTTTTAGGGCTGAGGGGGATGCCATGACATAGTGGCCTCCCCCGTCCGTACGCTAGTGAAGGCACACTACAGTAGGACTCAGAAATTAAGCTTATAAAAGATTTAAAATCACGTTTTTATTAGTTATTTCTAAAGTCAAACCAATTTTTAACAGTCATATTAAAGTAAAGAAAAAAGGTCTTCATTGTTGTAAAAAAAACATCATTTGCTTTCAGCTAAAATTTTTTTGGCTTCACTTCACATTTGTAAAAGCTTTGGAGACGAAGTATGTTTGCCCGGTTTTCTTAACCGTTTTTCCAGGTTTGTTAAAAAAGCTGGCGTCGTCTCTGTTTGCATTTTTTCTTAACATTTTTTAATCGACTAATTAGGAGGTTGTAAATTAAGTTAGTTATGGAATCCAAAATGTTTTAACTAAGTAAAAAACAAAATTTCTAATGTATATTAACATATGGTGCGCTTGAAAATCGAGTGTCCATCAGTAGGTCACTATATAATATCCAAATCAATTCGACGATATTGTGGAACATAAAACAGATTTGTCGGCAGTGTGGTCGAGTGGTTAAAGCGCCAAGCTCGTGACCAACACGGTCTCGGTTCAAAACCCACTCGCGCCATTCTGTTGTGTCCTTGGGAAAGACACTTTACGGCACTTTTCCCTGCTTGGTGGTCTTGGCAAGCAGTTCTAAATTACAGTCATATCTCTATTAAATTACAAGCGCACAGCAACATCTTGGCAGCTCCAGAAGCAAGTCGGGGTAATTGCCTACCCTATGTATTAGCGCCTCCGTCGCTTTCCTGCGAGTCAGGAGGATAAATATAGAGATAAAAATAAAATAAAATAAAAAAACACAAATTAAAGTGACCAGGCGAAACTGCACAATATTTTTGGTGTCCAGTTGCGATTCAACAATTACTTAGCATCTTAAAAAACAACTTTGCGTCAACAGCTACAATAGTAATGTTCATCTTTTTACAACTTTTTTATAACCAATCAGCCAGTCCGAGTTTTTCTTTTTATCAAAAGTTTATTTATCGAAACAAGTACGTACATAAAAAGTTGTCTATTTACTAAAAAATTATAATTTCTCTCGCTATGATGGTTAATTATGTTTGTTGTTTGTGTTTATTTAAAAATAAAAGATACCATATTTTAAATCAGTGCTTTCAAGTCAGTGGGCCCAAAGTACGTTCGGGTGGGTCGTGCACTTTTTAACGAGTCATTTCAATTTGGCAGATAAAATTTCAGCTATATTTTAATTTTTTATTATCACTAAAACTGACGCTAGCATTAGAAAGCATTTTTATTTCTCAAAACAGATGTGTATTTAAAACAAAGACTTTTTTTGGTCTTCACTTTAATTGTGGAAGTTTTTTTCCCAAGTTAAAGCGAAGAAACATTATTGGGTCGCAACATTTGTTTTCGCACTTTTATGGTCCGCAATTTTAAAAACATTGAAAAGCACTGTTTTATATTATTCTGACTTCAGGAAAAGTGTTAGTCTTCTTTCTACTGCTAGTTGAAAACATTTTTTTTGTACAAAAAAAATAGAGGAGGGAGTTTGCTGTTTAACAAAACGGACCATCCAATTTTATATGTTGGTCTCTAAAAAAAGCTAATCAAAAAGTTTGGGAATACTCAAAAAATCGTATAAAAAACTTAAATTTATTACAGAAAGTACACAATCTTAAAGTGATTGAACGATTTTATCATGAAAGATTACATATAGGTATTTGTGATTTCACCTAGGAAACAAAAAAGAAAGGAATAATATTGGTATTTTTATGAAAAGTTTGAATAATTTCTTGAGCATATTGATCAAGCTTAACGTGACAAATTGAGCTAGTTAAGTTACTATTGTTTTTGTGCCAATTTTTTTATGAGAAATGATTTCAGCAATTTTTTTGGTCGTAATTGAAGCTTTATAACTTTTCGTTGCGCAACAAAGCAGTTAACATTCATAAAATAAATTCGTGTGCAGCGGATATGATGACAACTTAATCATAATGGTCTCATAAAATTGATTGTGGAGTTATGATGTACTTGCAGATTTGCTTATTTCTTGATGATTTGTTGCTGATTTTTGTGCAGATTCTTACAACTGTTCTTAAAGACTTCAGCATCACAGAAATCAACCATACATGCGCGGAACTTCAAATCTACTGCAGTCGTTCTTCACCTGATCAACTTGAAATTCTTAAAGTTCTTGGGGTTCTTCCTTTTAACACCACGCAATGCGGCCTGATAACACAAAGTGACGCAGAGCGCTTGATTTCATCGCTAAATGCAGAAAATCAAGCAAACGCGAAACACGATTTTCTTCCGGTAAGTTGCTTCAAGTACATTTTTCATATTAGTTTTACTAGTTCATAAAACTTATTTTGGTTTATAGAGACAAAATCAGACAGTTAGTTTGGAAGTTTCTCTGGACTTGGATATCTGATTTTGTCTCTTTAAATCAAGACACGCACTGGACTTTTTTTGGAGAGTGCTCATTTTAAGGAATTCAAGAATCTGCAAAAAAACAAGAAATAAGTAGATAATCAAATAAATATGGCAGAAAAGGCAAAAAATAATAATTAGATAAAAACTTTAAGTGTTTATCTTTTCTTTTGCACAAACTGTACTAAAATAACGTCAAAAATGGATTTATGCCATATTTTTGAAGTTATAGTGATAATTTATAGACACCCTGTACATCGTCCAAGAGCAGGGGCGTCCAAACCATGGTCCGCGTAAAGGTTTTGTGTGGCTTGCGCAGTATTTTTTGAAACCCTCTTTCCGGTCAATTTTAGCGGAAATCGAAGACAGATTTGATGTGAAGACCCCTTTTTTTTAAAGGTTTAGAGAGCACTGTGAATTTGGGAGAAAAAGTGGGAAATCTGAGACCGATTTCAGGTGAGGACTTTTTTTTTTAGAGATCACTTTGATTTTGGGAGAAGAAGTGGGAAATCAGAGACCGATTTCAGGCGAGAACCTTTTTTTTAGAGATCACTTTGATTTTGCGGCAAAAAGTGGGGTGTTTTGTTTATCTGGCCCGCCAATATTTTCGATGAGTCAAAATGGCCCTCGGCTCAAAAAGGTTAGACACCCCTGTCCAAGAGTATGCCAAAGTTAATTTTATAATGTTTTAATTTCAAAGAATAATGTTTTTATTTTTAAACAACTACGAAATTTATCAATGTAATAGTAGCCTATTAGTTTGTACACAAGGCCCAAGCTTCGTGCTTGAACAGACTATAAAGATTTTAGTGATTGACATTTTTAGTACGAAGTTAAATTGTATAAAAATTTTAAAAAACAGCCGAAGTTTGCACACAATCACGTGATGTGTTTCATTGTTTACTTTGGTCTGTTCAATGCGAAGTTTTTTTAATGGATAAAGTGCTCCTTTGTAATCCTAATTGATTTATTTTAAAAAATCGGTTATTTTGCAAACACAAGTTTTTGCAGCTGTTTCATACGCACAATATATTTATTTAAAAATTAATTTCAGATATAAAATTAGGTCAAAAAGTTTCAAATTTTTTTTAGAATGAGCTGTATGATATGTTATAATCGCTTTTGACTTGGATATTATTTTTGGTGAAAATTGAACGTTTTCGAGATTGTAATTGTTTAAACTTTGTAAACTGCTAAGCAAATACAAACTTTGGGATCAAGTAAAGATGGTACATTCCACTTTGAACAAGATGTATTATCTTTACTAGGTTAATTCAGGAATACATCATTTTTACTTAGTCAGCTTGGCATGTATAATTCTTAAAAGTTTTTTTGAGATGTACAATTCTAGATAAAACATTGTGGACTATAAAATTCTAAGAAGCCTAATTTTAACGTTAATCTTAACCCATATTTTATTAATCAAGAGTTAAGATTAGGTTAGGGTTAGGGCTAAGTGGGGTGAGGTTTAACCCTAACCCTAACCCATATTTCATTAATTAAATTAAGTTGAAAGTAATGTCTTTAACTTCATTTCGTAAAATTAATACAAAAACAGGATATATAATCTTTACTGAGTTAGTTTAGGAATATATGATCTTTTTAGGCTTTTTTTGGAATGTACGGTCTTTTCTAGTAGCCCATAGGAACAAATTACCTATAGGCTACTATTTTTACTTGATCCAAACTTTTTAAGCAAATTTACTTAAATGGCATTTTTTAGTTTTGTAACGATACATTAGTGGATAGATTCAAAGTAGAAGTTTCGGTAAGTCCTAATTTCTTGCGCGGACTACACCTCTTCTTACTTATAATAATTAATTTTAGCTCGGAACTCAGTGGTCATGCAGTAGGACTCATAAATTTCTTCCTGTCCAAACTTTTTAATTTTTAATCAGATAAAGTTTCTTCCTTAAAGCAGTGTTTCTTATCATATTTTCAGGGATTGTATTTAACTAAAATAAGATCTTTACTTAAAATCGAATCTTTTTGTCATTGAAAGTCAAGCGTTGTGGAGTCTGTATCTAGTGCCGCCACTTAGAACACGGTTATCGGTAATAAAACATACCTAAAACTCAGTGTGGTGTAATACGTACTAACAGACATAGGCATAGGAACTCAAAAAGTACTGAAAGCTTATAACAATTTTTCTTGAATTTTATGCAAACGTTGCTCAAATTATAATTTTCACGATCACGCAAATATGTGCATTTGTTTCTAAAAGCCAACTGATACAAAAAAAAGTATTCCCTTCAAAAAAATCACGAAAAGGCCGTCGTTCTCACAAAAAACACCAAAAAACCCTTAAAAATGAAACATTACCCCATCATGGAATATTAAAAAAAACTTTTTTTGCTTATGCATTTACGCATTCACAATAGTTGCCTCTTCCCAAAAAATAAAATTGGTCAAACTTTCGACATTTTTTAATGAAATGGAGCGTCACTTGCCCAAGCTTCGTCACCATATTAAAATCTTAGCAATATAGCGATGGAGACCAAGAAGCTCATATTTGAAAACTATATTAAAACAACAAAATTAATACCATGTAAGCGCAAGAATTACAAATATACAACAGTAACTTACAAATAAAGAGAAAAAATGAAAAACAAGATGATGATAGATTAAATAAAACGGTTACAAATACCTGAAAAATTCATACTTTTTTTACCTATGGAATAATGCATGTGGTGGAACAGTTAAAGATAAAAACAATCTTGCACCCAGCGTGCTCTTAAAGTCTAAAGTATAAACTTCTATACCTTGCTTAAAAGACAAAATTTTTATAAATTTACTGCACTGTTAAACTTAGCTTTTTTAAAGTAATTACCTTAGATTGTTCGTTTTCAGAGAAAAACTAAAGGTATTCAAGTTTATCATGAGTGCTTTGGAAAAGGAAACGGAGTTTTCTACCCTGATCTGTATGTGGATCCTGATTCTCCGTGCATCATCTGCACGGATTGTAAAATGAAACTCTCTCCTTCTACTTTTGTCACTCATTCACACAGGTAGATAAAAAGCTTAACCAATTTTATTATTTATTACTATTTATCTATACTTATCCTCCTTACTCGCAGAAAAACGTCGTAGGCGTTATACTTAGGCGACAGTCAAGCGATTATTCTGAACTACTTTTGGAGATGCCAAGATAGCCTATTGCTTAAATTTTTTATAGGAGTTTTTTAATTTGGTTAGAACTTTTTATTTGATTTATAGTTTTCATTTATTGATACGATTAAAGTTTAGGACTGCTTGCCAAGACCATCAAACAGAAGAAAATGTCTAATTAAATAGCGTGAAAGAATAAAACCGAACCGAAATAGAATAGAATAGAATCGTTCACAAAAAGCCTTGGTTTGTAAAATGTTAATTCTTATCTATAATATTTTAGGGGATTAGAAAAAAGGACTTGTCACTGGGGTTTTGATCGGGAAAAATGGCGTTATTACGTTCATATACTTAAGTCCTTAGACACTGCGAACAAGGAAGAAGAAAAAATTCTTACCGCAATGAAAGAAAAGTTTGAGCACGAACTTGCCGCAAAATCTGAGACCAATCGTTGCAGTTCACCAACGCTTAAGCGAAAAATAGTAAGTGCAATTTGGTATGACAGTTAAAAAATTATTAAACCAACTATGCCAACAAGTTTTTAGTTTGAGTTGGTCAATAGGCTATGTCACATAAAATTTTGATTACAAGAAGTTTTTTACTTATTGTTTAATTTAATTTTTTTATAATTACTGATTCTTATGATAAAAAAAGCAAATTTTTTAGAATAGACCCTGTACCAAAATTTCAATGATTAGATTTTTCGAAAATTCTTAGTAATATTATTATATACATTTGCTGCTGAAATTTGACTTAGAATATTAATCTTTTTGGCAAATTATTGATATGTCTGTCTTACTACTTGATAAATAATAAGAACAAAAACGTTTCAATTGGATAAGCATGAAGCAAATAACAGATTTGCGAATTTTTTGTCTGCTTTGATAATCGCCAAATCTATAAAAAACACTTGACGTCATATATTGGGAATCTCTCCAATCGCTTTCTTCAAGTATTTTAAAGTAATTTTTGGCTGCTAGTTTTTACTGAGTCAAGTCAAACTTTTTTTGAACTTTATATTCCTGTGAAGCTGGTGTGAACATCAACATTTTATTTTATACTGAATGACATTTATATTAACGACCCTATAAAGATAATAGACTATTCCAATCAACGATCTTTAAATTTTATTCCTGACAGACCATTCCTTAAAATTTCTGTTTCTTACAACGCCAAAATAAACGAAAAAAAAACTTTAGTTCAGTCTATTTTTCTTTCATTCCTGCATAGCGACATAATTAAAATTCTACAAACAATAGAAATTTTAAGAATTGCTTAGACAAGGGATCAAAATAAGGAAAAAACAACCAAACAAGGTGGGGTTGTGACTTGTTAATTAAAGGTGAAATGTTTGATTAAATGTATTATATAGAAGCAAGGTCGACTACCTCATAATAAGTATTTCACCAAGTCTAGTACGTTTCGTTAAAAACAACTGTACATTTAATGAAGTTTTTTGTAACTGCTAAGTTGTCATATCTAGACACTAATGGTTCAATAACAAAATTACGTCGGTGTTTATAATCTACCATTTTGAAGAGATCGGGTTTCACTTCTTATCATTTTTATAACGATGAACTCTTATCTGTTACACATTAGGTAAAGCGATTGATTCACGTAACAGCAGCAAAATTTTTATGCAATAATGAAATACTAAACAAAATTTGATTGGACCGAAAGTACTCGCTCAAGCACTGGCAATTCTAGACAAAGTTTGAGTCGCTCGCAAGAATTCATCGAATAACAAAAAAAACTAGATAATGTTTAATGGCATTTATTAGATCACTAAAAGTAGCATTTTTTCAAAATACGTATCTTACTAACTGTTTAAAAAGATTGTTTATGTTTCACTTTTATCAGACCACTCCCAAAATTTATCATCCTACCTAAGGACCTCTTTTAAGTTCGGGTTCGTTTACTAAAAATGATCCATAAATAATGTAGCCAGGCATAGATTTTCCGTTTGATTTAGATTTTTGACATGGTCTATGATTAATTTTACAACTTTTGATTTTAAGCATCGGACTATAGTTTATAGAATTTACTTGACATTGTCTTGGAAATTCTTGTTCAATAAAGAGAAATAGAAAAAATTGAAAATTTTAGCAATTTGTAACAAAGATTGATCTAGTTTAGACTTGTTGTTTTAAAATAGCTCTTAAAAACAAGTGTTTTATTTGAAACTCTTTTGTTAAATAAATAACCTTAAAAAAGACTTTTGGAAAAATTCGAACGTTTTCCTCTAGCTCTCTTTAGGAGTTTTTTGCTACAATAAATTGAAGAACTAAATGTAGTTTTTAAGAAGTTTTAAGACTGATTCTGATTGGTTAAAAATTAAGGTTAGTAACAGTTATTATGCGAAAAAAAGAAACAAAATTATGCAAGTTTTGTGTTAAAATTTGGAACTAAAAAGAAATTTTTTTACGCTTTCACTAATAATTTATGTTTGTAAACAAACTCTTTCTGTCTACACAAATTAAATTTACGAAGAGTAATAAAAATCGATTCCAAGGCTGATAAATGGAAATCGGATCGTGCTTCAGAAAGAATAAAGAATTGGTCGTCCTTGTAGTGAAATGCACATTTTTGGTTGTGTAACAAATGATTTCCGATCGCCGGGTCACGATTAGGTATAGAATTAACTGATTTACCTCGCGTTCTAGTTGTTCTCGTTCTTGACCGGTTCTATTCCGAATAGACTTCGACAAATGTTGACGGATTCTGTCCTGCAAACTTTGGGAGTTCAACCCACGTACGGACTATCGCAGTGGCACACGAATTCATATACGAGATTACTTTGTTGAAAAGTGGAAAGAACGTCCTTATGTATTATAGGTAAAACTCGTCTGGTAAAAGACCACTCGTGGTTGGACCGCTCCAAAACAATTAGTGATAGATAATTTTATTTTTCTATCAAATTTCAGAGAATTTTCGCTAATCCAAGGTAATTTTAGATAGACAGGACATTCTTTTGGGCCTTCTTTAACGTTTTGTTGGAAACGTAACAGTTTTTTGAAAATTCTCGAATCAATAAGGTATTCTGAATAACCATTTTCTACAAGGATAAAGCGAATATTGTGTACTTCATGTTTTAGGGTAGATTTAGTGCAAATTTTTAAGGCTTGATGTGTTAAAGTATCAATAAGATTTGTTTTATGTTGTTTTGGTCCAAACGAATTCCAATGAATATATTGACTTGTGAAAGTGGGGTTTCGATAAACTGAATTGATGAATTTATTATTAGATTTGATAACAAGCACATCCAAAAAAGGCAGAAAATTATTAGCTTCAATTTCATTGGCGAATTTTAAGGAAGGATGAAGCGAGTTAAGACAACTTAAAAATTTTTGGAAGTCAGTTTCTTTGTGAAAAATTTGTGAAAAGTCAGTTTCTTTGTAAAAATTAAATATTTTTGGAACTCAGTTTTTTTCACAAAGAAACTAACTTCCCAAAATTTTTGGGAAATAAATGAATTAAATAAATAAAAAGAAGTTAGGAATATATAAGGTTAAAGAATAAATAAATTATAGTTTAATACAAATACATATTTCTGGTTAAAAAATAAATAAATTAATTTATTAAAAATAGGAATATGTAAGGTTAAAAAGTAAATAAATAATAGTTAAAATAAATAAGGTTAAAAAATAAATATTCAGAAAATAAATAAAAGAAGCGGAGATAAATACAATATATTCCATTAAAAAAACAAAAAGCAATTTAGGTGAAAACATGGATAAACCAAGCATAAACTAAAACATAAACTAACTTTAAGCATAAACTAAGTAACTGGCTAATGAATTAGTCAATTTAAACAGCTCCGAACTGGACAGACGTAGGCTACGTGACGTACAACGCACGAGAGAAATTTTCTAAGTCCCAACATCGAACATCGCTAATTACAGCTGGTCCCAGTCCCAAGTGAGCCGTACAAGCGCTGGAACTTTCGCAACACGGCTTTATGACAAACCAGTTATTTCAGGAATTATCATTCCTTGACTCGAGCTCTTGTAATGAACCATACCAGGACTTCAGTAATACTATCTTTGCAGCAGCAAAATTGTCAATTCTACGCGGTTGCGGAAACAACTATATACCGTGTTGGGATGCGGAGTGCGAACGTCTCTACCAGGTTTTCCCTATGCGGAGTGTGAACCTTTCTACCAGACCCGGTCTCCCCTACCGTGTTGGGATGCGGAGTGCGAACACTTCTACTAGATTTTTCTACGGGCTCCGCAGGATGAAGTAACTAGTTCAGCTGCCTTCGCCTTGCCATCCCAGCTTGGTAAAAAACGAAAAGATTGCTGGTCAGAGGCTGGCATGGAATATAATTAACAACTTGACCGGCAGAACCAGACTCACACGCTGTCTCTGCCCCATTATCGCCAACTCGATTGCCTCGCAGTTGGTTAAAAATGGAATATACAAAGCAATAAGCTATGAGTCAGCCAGACTCATCGTTAGAAAGGTGTCCCAACTCTGGAGGATTCCAACACCGCCTGTCAAATGTATCTCCGGAAAAATTTGCCCTTCAGTTGTTAAAGTCTGGAAAAGCTCCGGGTTCTGACTCTTTATGCCCAGAGCTAGTAATCCATGCTGGCTCTGCTTTGAAGTCCTGCTTTTTCTACCTTCCTGCATGCGCCAACTTAAGCTTCCAAAAATTTTGACGAGAGTATTAGTGGTTGCTGTCTGGAAGCCGAGTAAGCCATAAGAGGACCCAAGAGCTATAAAACTATCTCTTTGCTTTGTGTTCCCTTCAAGATCTTAAAGAGACTTATCTTGCCCCGCGTCGAACCAATTATTGACCCACTGATACCTAGAGAGCAAGCTGGGTTTCGGCGCAGAAGGTCGACCGCAGATCAAGTCACTCTTCTAACTGAAAAAATTGAGTTTAGCTCTTTGGCCCAAAAAAAGGCCGGCGCTGTGTTTGTCAATCTCACAGAAGCCTACGATACTGTATGGCACCGCGGCCTCACCTGCAAGCTACTCCGTTTTCTTCTGGAAAGGCACATGGTTTCATTGATTATGGAAATTTTTTTTATTTCTATATTTATCCTTTTAACCTGCAGGAAAGCAACGGAGGCGTTAATACACAGGTTAAGCAATTACACCGACCTGCTTCTAAAGATGCCAAGATATTGCTGTCCGCTTGAACTTTGATAGAGATATGACTGAAATTTAGAACTGCTTATCAAGACCACCAAGCAGAAAAAAATACCCTAAAATGTCTTTCTTAAGGACACAACAGAATGGCGCGAGTAGGTTTTCAACCGAGACCGTGTCAATCACGATCCCGGCGCTCTAACCACTCGAACACGTTACCGACTTGTTGTAATTAAAGTTTTACCCTCCCCACCGGTGCCAGAAAGCGAAGCAGATTACAGCGCCTTAAAAATGGCGTTTCACAGGAATCAGTCTTGGGTCCCCTCTTACATAGTACCTATATATGATCTGCCGGTAACAGTCGCCAGAAAAATTGCTTATGCTGATGACGTGGCCATCATGCATTGTGCAAGCAACTGGCAGGCGTTAGAGGAGACTCTTACTCATGACATGGCAGCTTTATTCTACCTTCGAAAGTAGAAGCTCAATATTAATACAACAAAGACTGTATCGGCAATCTTCCATCTTTGCAACAAGAAGGCACAACGTGAGCTTAATATCTTTGTCAAAGGACAGGCCCAACCATTTGTGCCGAACCCATTTATCTTGGCATAAAGCTGGATGGGCACTCACGTTTCGTTGACACTTAAAGTGACTGGGCAAGAAGTTAACATTTCGCGTTGGGCTTTTAAGACGATTAGCTGGATCAAGCTGGGGTGCGGACTCCGCACAGCCGCCCTTGGCTTGGTCCATTTCACGACTGAATACTTTGCGCCTGTTTGGTGTCGCAGTGCCCATGCTCGCCTTATCAACAAGCTCATGTCTTGCGCATAGTGACCGGATGTCTGCGTCCCACACCAACGGACAACCTTTTTATCTTATCAAGTATCCAACCCCCTAAGCTTCGCCGCCAAAAAGCAGTCGAGTCTCTTTCGAAGAAAAACCGATTAGAATGAGAGTTAATTTTAGGGAGAAACAGAGTTAGTTTTAGGGTGAAAGTAATTGTTTCAAAAGAAATTAAGTTCTTCTTGAGCTTCTTAACTAATAAAAAAAAAATTCAAAAAATTTTGGGCCCACTTTGAACCGGCGAGAACAATTTGCGCGGTGTTTTCTTCTTTTTATCTGTTAGAGCAACTAATTTTGTTTGTTACTCTCACTCCAATCGGTTTTTCTTTGAATTAGACTTGACCCCAAAAAACCGTACTGTCGCTAGCTCGCCGCGCTCAGAAGCCAGAACACCTTCTATATAAAAAGCTCCTCTCTCCATTTGGTGGACAGTTGCGGCAACTTAAATCAAGACACTTATTTGTGCCTGTAGCATTGGAACTGCTGAGCGATCCCGCCCAATCAGGCACCAGTGTAGCACGATTGGCGGAATATAAATGAAACATGGAGTGGCCAGAAAACGCCTCTTGACTCCAAACACTTATTAAAGATGTTAGTCCAAAGCAACTGCGAATTACTGTAGCTTTCCCAGACCTGCATGGTTTAGGCTTAATCGTCTCCTAACAGGCGTAGATCTATTGCGCTCAAAAACGCACAAATGGTGTATAGCTTCAACGGCGGCTGTAAGTGTGGCGCAAAGAAGCAGACAGCTGAGCACGTAATAACATCAAAGGGAGCTCGTCCTCTCTCAAATATCGACAAGAGCCTAGTGACCTGGCTGATGGAAACATGTCCGGCCATTTAGTGGACCTTCCAGATCCCTTACACCTCCCCCAAACGAAGAAAAAGAATTTTATTTTTAGTGATTCAGCGATTGCAACTTTTTCAAATTGCTCTGTAACATGTTGGCTATAGTAGCAAACCGAAGCCAGACATTTTGTTAATGCATTCTTTGCACGCTACGCTCACCAGTCAATTAGTTGTGATTCAACCTACTTCTGCTTTTAATGCAGCTGTTTGTGCTAAATCTAAAGTTAAAATTTAGTCATGTCATAGTTTTACAGTAATGATGGTCTATTTGCAGCAAGAGTTTTTCATTGCACAATTTTTTGATTTTATTAAGACATGTCGAGGCACGTTAGACTTTTCAATTTTTTTAAATTTTAATGCTTCTATTCATAGCTTTTTGATGCATAGTATTGGAAGCTATGACTAATTTATCATACATAGGCCTAGCATTATCAATAAAAAATAAATAAGCAAATTAATTCATCTTGTAAAAATTTCGACCAAAAAT
This sequence comes from Diplosoma virens, assembly GCA_963680785.1. Lineage (NCBI taxonomy): Eukaryota > Metazoa > Chordata > Ascidiacea > Aplousobranchia > Didemnidae > Diplosoma > Diplosoma virens. The sequence continues at coordinate 40,708,197 of OY796882.1, read as the reverse complement.
TTTTTTTACGGCGATATAAAACTTTTGTCCATCTTGAATAAATAAAATGAAATTTAACCAGCTAATATTTATTGTCTTTTTTTTGATTACGACTAATAATCTTTGATGAGTTGTTTCATAGGATATTAGACATTTAACTTACATTACTTTTTAAAAAATTCAATCGATATAAAAATTAGCAATAAAAACCACGGCAATATTAAGTTTTACAAAATTCAACTGTGTTAAATCAAATTTATTATAAAAATTAACAGTATGTTTCCCGACTATCATGATGTTACAAATGCTATTTTAGAGTTAATGTCAGGAAAAATCGTGACTATTAGGACTTTTTTTTCTAACAACACTTTTTGTCTGACGCGAGTGAATGAAATTCGCATCAAATCTTTCACGATTCTTTCGAAGAACTACCAGCACAACAACAGAAGTTTCTCAAATTTTTTAAAGAAATGTTGTTTCCGTCATCACGTCATGCAATAGCTATTTAAAGCAAAGTTTACGAATCTAAATAAAACGACCAATTGAAACTTTTGTATGCATTTTAAAATATAGCCTTCATGTAAATACTATAGAAAAAATAGATTTTCTTGCCAAGACTATGAATAATGGCGTGTTCTTCATAAAATATTGCAATAAGCAAACTGAAAGTAGCGAAACACTCTGTGGTCTTTGTTTAGTGGCTGACGGTGACCTTTTTTTAAGGTGTACGCTTAAATTGAAACAATAATATCATGGTATAGTAAATTAATTAAAATTAAAGTCAAAAAAACATTTTAATTTTGTCACATGGCGGTAGAGAAGCTGCGATGCGGTTGTGCGTCAATCAACATGTTGGAATGTAAGTTCAACAAGTCAAACGTTCGTTGCTAACAGCAAAGTAAATGCAACAAAACTTTTAAGGATGAATATTTAATATTGTGAGTAGAAATTAAAGTATTAAAAGTTTAACACATTGAGCTGTGACCTTCTGGTAATTTAAACACAATTAAAAAATACCTTTAAAATAATTTTTTTTTAATTTATATATTTTAAAAAATTTAAAAGGTTACACTCAGTGCTTTTTAACAACCTAGATTGAAAGTTAAGAAACAAGTATCGTGGCTCAGCTGTGCGTCGTCGCTTCATTTTGGAAGCAACTCGGCAGCGTAGTCGAGTGGTTAGAGCTCCATGATTGTGATCGACGTGGTCTGGGTTCAAAACCTACTTTCGCCATTCTCTTTTGTCCTTGGAAAAAACACTTTTCGGCACTTTCCTCTGCTTGGTGGTCTTGGCAAGCAGTTCTAAATTTCAGCCTTATCTCTATAAAACTGAAAAAACAAAATAAAAAATTTCAGCCGGAAAGCAACACTTGGCATCTTCGCAAGTAAATCGGGTAATTGCTTCTCCGGTGTACAGAACCTCTGTCGCTTTTCTGGGAGTCAGAAGGATAAATATGGAGAAAAAACGAAAAAAAACTTTCGCAAACTTGTATTAAAGACCAAAAAAATTCATACTTTTATTGTTCGTGTGTTTCAAAAAAACCAGGTAATTTTCTACAGATAGCGTCAATTTTACTGATGATCAGTATAGAAGTTCATTTACAGTACACCTTGCCACCATCCAAATCAAAATAGCTCAATAAAAAGTACGCAGCCCACCTAAAAAAGCTTCGTGACCCCACTAGTTCGAAGCGCTGATTTCGATGCTCAATCTTGCTGAGTGATTTCTGTTGTGCCCGTGAGAAAGCCGCTTCACGATGAATCCCTTGATCGGGTCACGATGCTCACCTACAATGGTGACTCCCTTTAAAATAGAAAGCACCATTATGGGCTAATACGACCATACGACGACGTTGACGACGAAGACGTCATGTAACAAATGTTTTCTTATTTATTTTCTAAATGCAGGTATAAGATTCTAATTTTCAATAATTGTAGTTTCTTCGTGGACATGTTTTCCGGCAAATTTATCCGATCGGTATGGCACATAGATCTCCTATTTATTTTCAAAGCGAACGCATTAAAAAAAGAGGTCCATTCGTGAACTTGTTTTTTGTATTTTTTTCTATTTAACATGCCCTAATAAATGGAAAAATTGAAGTTTTGTAAGCGACGAATATCTATTTTTTATCTGTATAGCAGTGGCTTGCGGTCAGGGCATGCAAGTCACGCGTTGCATGACCAACGAACTTTTGTGCGATGACCTTTATTTTTTAACTTAATAAGGAAAATCACTGTTTTGGAACGAAATTACACGAATGTGAGGCTGATCCGAGGGGAAGGCCTTTTTTTAAAGAACACCAAGATATTTGGAAGAAAAGTGTGGAATATGGGACTGATTTCAAGTTAAAACTTTTTTTTTAGAGAATACCATGATTTTCGGAGAAAAAGTGAAAAATCTGAGTCTGATTTCAAGTAAAGATCTTTTTTTTAGAAAACACCATGATTTTGGGACAAAAATTAATCTGTGTCTTGGAATCCCACACAATTTTTTATCCCACCCATAAAATATTGCATATCCTAACCATTAATTACCCATAAAATACCCAATTGCAGGACCAGCTTTGGCATGCCAACTGCATGACCAGTCTCAGAGGTCACCGCACGCCACTGCCGTGTAGACATATTGTTTGTGATACCGTAAAATAATTTGATATAGTTTTGGAGTCTTATTTACTAAAAATATGTCGAGTCATAAAATGTTGCAAAAGTTCTTTTTCTTTGGTTTAATAATTTGCTGCAACTTTAATTTTGGTTTTGGTTTTCCAACGGTTATTATTTTTAGTTTTTTGCAGTAAGTTTTGCTTGAAACTGTTTTTTAAATAATACTTCTCACGCTATTTTCACCATTTAGTTAAATTATAATTACGATTAAATTTAAGAACGAAATAGCGAGCTGTTAAAATTCAACTGGATAACAAGGTCGGCAGCGTGGTCGAGTGGTTAAAGCACCGGACTGATGATCAACATGGTCTCGGTTTAAAACCCACTTGCGTCATTCTGTTGTGTCCTTGGGAAAGACACTTTACGGCACTTTCCCCTGCTTGGTGGTCTTGACAAGCAGTTCTAAATTACAGTAATATCTCTACTAAATTACTAGCGGACAGCAATATCTTGATATCTCCGGAAGCAGGTCGGGGTAATTGCCTTACCCTATGTATAGCGCCTCCGTCGCTTTCCTGCGAGTCAGAAGGATAAATATAGAGATAAAAATAAAAAATAAAAAAAATATAAAAAAAATTTGCTATTGTGACGCTTAATCCCTCACTTTAAACCACATGTTAAGTTCAGGCTTATACTCAATTAAATTGACTCTTTTCTCGTATAAAAAAGAAACCCAACAATGTACACTTTCCCTTTCTCTTTAAATTACACTCCAAGTTCAAGATCTTCAGTGCATCAAGAGCCAATATAAAATGAACGCGTTTTTTGTAAAACAAGCGAAGCCAATGTCCGCTAAAGGCTGCTTTGAAAATACGGTTAGGCTTGTCTGCGTGCACTGAACCGGAACTCAAAATTTCAAAATATTTTTAAAAGTCTATTGTTACATCAAAATTTTCTCGTTTAAGAGTGAAATAACGTACATTTAATCTATTGCGCTGATAAGAATATTATTATATTTGATTTGGTATTCAAGAAAATATTTTTTACACTTTGCTGCACAAAATTACAGCGTGTGCGTCGCACACCATGCACGTATTGAATATACCTCCCTGTTTTTTTATTTCAAAGTTTTGGTCATTTTAATTTTTATCACGAAAGAAAATGTTGTAGAAAGATCCGAAAGATTACTTCTTAATTCATCTGAGAATGTGATATTGGAAATAAGCTAGGGTTGCTACATCTGAATAGGCGGAATTCCGGACAGACATAGGCACACCAACAAAAAAATTGTGAAGGGGAGGACAAAATAAATTTGTTTCCGAATCTAGAACAAAGACTAAAAAAAAAGTCTTCATTTCGAATCGATCTTCGAATTTGCTATTTTCGTCCCATAATCAACGTGCTTTCATAAAAACTTGCACGTTGCTTTTAGTTTATGCTAAAATTCTTGACATTTGGACTTTTTTAAAAATTCCTTTCGGACACAAAAGAATTAACAAAATTCCGGTCATGTCCGGAATTTTCCGGACGTTATAGCAATCCTAAAATATGCCTACTATAATTTGATTAAATTTTCTTGAAAAGTTTAACTTTAAACGTTTACTACGAAGCAATGATTTAAAAAATAAGCCTAAACACAGCTCGTTTTTTCTTGTTCCTGCTCCGTTGCATAATCAAAATACTACAAAGCTTTAAAAAAAGTTTTTTTTGAATTGCTTTGAGACGGAATCAGAGCAAAGAAGAAACATAACGAGTTGAAGCTGTGACTTAATTAAGAAAATAAACCATGTTTTATTATTATTATATCTAAACATTGGTTTTGCAAGGCTGCTTTTTAGTGTTGCAACAAAACAGAATAAAGTTTTTATAAACCTCTTTTACACCAGCGTTGGTATGCCTCTTGGCAGTAAATTTTTTGTGTCCCATTTAACTACTACTCAATATTTAAGAAAATATTTTCCTGGTTTCGTTAAGAAATTTTATTAATTAGGCTAGGGTTACTATATTTTAATAGGCGCAATCCCTGACAGACATAGGCGTACCGGCCAAGAACAAATTTTGGAGGGGCCGACAAAAAATTGTCTGAGATTCTAGGATGAAGACCAAAAAAAGTCTTTACGCAGAATCAGTTTCGGATTTTTTAATTTTCATCCCAAAATCATAGTGTTATCTAAAAAAATGTACGATGTTTTAAGTTGATTTTAAAATTCCGGACATGAGTTTTTTTAAAAAATTCGTTCCGGACACAGAATTTAACATAAAATTCCGGACATGTCCGGACTTTTCCGGATAGTATGGCAACCTTAAATTAGGCCTACCCGTAAAATAATTAATGTTTCTGCAAAAAAACTTTTTACTGAGATTATTAATTTTTTAGAAAACTGAAACCAATTTTAATTTTGGTAAACGCTTTAAAGAAGAAACTAATCAACTTCCAAGCTATTCCAGTTCCTTTTCTCAACGTAAGTGCAGATAATTTTTCTTTTTGTGCAAATTTATATTAGGCCTACTGTGAAACTGTTTAAACAACAATTTTTTTGCAGCTCCCTTTTTTTCTCAACCTTCAGCGTTCAAACCCTGGGGATCCAATTTATCTGCAGTGGCGTCTAGCTCTACCATTTTACATTCAAACCAAGATTCTGTGTTTTTAAAAGCACTTGAACCTCTCGTTCATGCAGGGTATAAGATTCTTTGATAAATTAATCTTTTAATAAAAAGGTTAACTTTTAATAACTTTCAGAAAACTTTTGCCGCATTACTTTCCATTTATGCCGCAAAATGTTGTCCCTCCACTGGTACCCCCAGCGCCCTCAATTTTACCATCAATTCAGTCACCCATGGATCAGTCTTCTGTTGAAGCTAATATTTCTGCTGATTGGTATGCTTTCAAACTTAATTTTTAATAGTTCATTCAAACTAATAATGGCATTTTTTCAAACATTAACAGTAAATGATTAATCAAAGTAATCAATGTAGACTTGCGTTTCTGATTGCATTGAGCTACAGTCATTTTTAAAACAACAGATAAAATATTTTTTAACTTTGCGTTAAAATATTAGTTTATCAACCATTGTATGATATTTTTTTTTAAAGTTAAATTTTCTAACCGTGTTCTTATTTGTTTCACAATTTGTTTAAAAGATTAAAAATTATTATTAGCCTTTATTGCAGCAACTAGCCAACTTTTTATACTGTCTATTGCCTCTTTGATCTTTTGAAATAATAATCCTACGGTTGGAAAACATAAGTTATAGTGCAGGAAAAAAAAGATACGTAGATTTTGAATGCAATTTATGAAATTATTCTTTATAATGGGCAAAAATGCTTTAACCGTTTTAGGTTGGATTTTACAAATTCGCCAAAAAAGGTTCCAAATGTCACACTTGATCCAGCCGATCAACTGAAAAGAGCAGAAGATTTTATTTTAATGAAACATCGTTTGAAAGAAGAAGCTTTAAAGAAAAAACATCTTTCAGTTCAACGACCAATGGGAAATCACTTTTGGAATCAGCTGCATCAAGTCCGAGGATTTACTTTAAAAAATGAAGGTATAGCCTCACAATTTAATAAAAATAACCATTTTAAAAATATTTCAATGGAAATCAGCTTAATATAGTTTAGATGTTTTGAGTCAAATGCAAGGTCGTTCTTGCGAATTTTTTTAAAAACAATAAAAGCATTTAATTACAGAAATACTTTCTTGCAAACCTCCAGCGCCTCCGTTAAATCATCGTTTTAATGGAAAGCAGTTTAATCTTCAAAACCAATTCAACGTTCCAGACCGAAAAAATTCAGATTGTAACAAATATTCTTGCAATGAAAAGACATCACGATCTCAATTGGACACAACGTCATTCAAATTAAGTGACACCAAAGAACACAACTCTTCTTTCGAAGACGATGAAGATGTTGATATAGATGTAGTCGGCGAGAGTCATTCTGCAAAAAACTTTTTGAAAAAAACAATCAAGAAAAAAGTTCAAGATTCAAGTGACAAAGTAGTTTCTTCCGAAAAAAATTTGAATAAAAACCAGGATTTAGTGAAAACAAATTCACATACTCACGATCCTTCCGACCCTCAGTCACCGACAAGTGAAAAAAATAATTGTAAAAACGACGAAAAAACGAACAGTTTACTTTTAAGCACGTATCCAATTGTAGTTTCATTAAAGGATAAAGAAAAGCATCACAAATGGGACTTTCCTTCCGCTTCTTATGTTATTAGTTGGTCCGGAACACAAGAGTTGACAAGAGTAAGTTATTTATAAAAACTCACTTTGTTTTTTAAAGTTATACATTATCTTCATATAATAATAGCTACGTAATTTGACAACATCATCAAAAGAATCAAAATCTTGTGATCTTCTTCATGAAGTGGTGAAAATTGTATGGCGATCAGAAGAAAAACTATCAAAAAAAATGAAAACAATAGTGGACTTGCAAACAGTATGTAAATTGTTTTTTTTTGCTTTGGATATCATTACTTAATAGTTTTTTTTAATCAATTTCTTTGTCTAATTTACTTCATGTTGTTCCAAACTGGATTAAAATTCAGGAATTAACCCGAATAAAGAAGTCGCATGAGAAGCATTTGAAGGAAACTACTTTAACAGAAGAAAAACTGCGTCGTGAAATAAACCAAACTAAGTTAGTGAGCCAATAATTGAATTAAAATACAGGGTGGCCCAAAAGTAGGTATACAGTTATTAAAAGGGTTCAAAAGTAGGTTTGTAGTTCTCATGTACGTAGATACTTTTAAACTTCTAGAATGCAAGTTATATCTTAGACAGAAACTGTTTAACTTCTTAAGTGCTCAAAAATGTCCTCTGCTAACATTGCAACATTCTTCAAACCTGTCCAAAACACTCTGACACACAGTGCGGCACAAACTTTGATTTTCATAAATTTCTCTGAATGCATCATAAATGTAATCTTTTAATTGATTTACTGTTTTGGGATTCTTCTCATACACTTTGTTCTTTACAACACCCCAAAAGAAGAAATCCATTGGTGTCAGGTCAGGTGAGTGGGGTGGCCATTCAATGCTACCTCTTCTTCCAAACCAACACTGTGGAAAGACTTTGTTAAAGTAATCTCTTACTCTTAACGCATAGTGTAAAGGTGCTCCATCTTGCTGAAAGAAGAGTTCATCAAAGTTAGGTTTGGTTTGGAGTTGTGGCACTACCATTTCACACTAAATTCTTAAGTAACATAAATCACACTGCAGATAACTTCAAACCATATTAAAAAGCATATAAAAAAGCAAACCGTATAAATAACTGTATACCTACTTTTGGGCCACCCTGTACAATACAATTTTTTTGAAATTACCTAAAATTTAAGTGTATTGGGAAGTACTGTGCACTATGTTTATCTAATTATACAAAAATACAATGATTAAAAAAATTAGGGTGTTTTCTTTATAAAAAAGTTTTGATTTATTTTAAGAAAAGATTATCAACTTCAAATAAAGAAAGTCAATGATTCGTTTATGGATATGTCCAAAAAGTTATCCGAGATAAACGAGAATGCTGAAGTTGAAACAGATCGCAAAATTCTCAATCAAAAAGTAGTGTTCCTATCTTGCCGCTTTACGCTTCCGGTGTTGACTTTATTTTTATTCAGGTAATTGATCAACTCCACAAAGATGCTAACGAAAGTGAAGATGTTTTTGCTTTGAAAGAGCAACTAATTGAAGAGAGGAAAAAAAAGCTTGTTTTGCAAAAAGAACTCAATAAACTCGCTGACGCATCACGAACTAATATATTTGCTTTCATGGTGAGTGTTTTTTGATTTTATCACTAGATATTTTTTTTATTTGTTTGTGAGAAATTGATGAATTTTTAAACTAAACAAGATTTTTATTAGAAGAAAGCTTTAACTTTGTAGTCATGAAAAAAGCTCCTTTATGTGTTTGATTATTATGCAAAACACATGCTAATATAATATAATAAACAAATATTCATATAGCTATTTCCCCAAAGTAAATCCGATTAAAAGCCAAGAATGTATTTAGGGGTAAACCGGGAAGTGAAACCCGAGAAATAAAAAAATTTTTAAAAATATTTAATGATTTTTTTAAAAGATATTTTTTGTTATGTTTTTCCACCACTACAACGCTCCTATCTACTCCGTCATGATGAGGACTAGCTAAGTTTCACAATAGCTCATATAGTACATAAATTTATTACATCTTAAGCGCTTCCTATTTCTTATTAATTTTAAATGTTCTTTTCTACCTTTTCCATCTAGTACAGGATTTCTAAACTGAGGGTCTGTGGCCTTTGGCAAAGAATAAATTACAAATCAATACGTCTTATAAAATTACGAATTAACTTAAAGGATAAATAAATACAACAGTAAGTTTTATATAACAGAATACAAAACTCTATAACAATTAATATTACAAAATAAATTATCTCTGGATCTATAAGAGATATGTTAGAGTTTTCTATCCCTTAAAGATCAAACTGCTTTAAATCTTTTTTCCCCTTACTTTATGATTCTTTCCGAGTTGCCAACCTTTTCTCAATTCATTTCATTTCTTCTCTTCTCTGGCTTTGCTTCGAATGCCAAGTTTTTTAAACTTTTTTAGCAGTCAACGCACAGTTAATCAACAACACAGCGGCGAACAGTAAAACTGAACAGTTGTATTAAACAGTAAATTGAAATAGGGATTTGAACCACAACAGGTATGTGAACTCTTAAGCGCCCATAGCGACCTATCCAGGGGTCCAGAGGATTTTTCTATAAAATATTAATTTTCTGTATACATTCTACGATATTTAAAAGCATTCCTAAGATTGTAAGAACTTGCCAATGATAAATGCATTACCCAAAAAATCTTTAAATTTTTCCGAAAATCAAAGAAAACCAAAAAAAGTTATCCATTGAAGTTCGGATATAGTTCGTTAAGTGACTATCTTTTTTTGGTTTTCACTTGACTTTTAAAAGGTTTTTAGACTTGGGGTTTACAGAGTTTTGCAAAATTAGATTTAGGATCCACGCTTTCCAACAAGTTTAAAAACCCTGATCCAGTTTCATTAACAAAGCAATTAGATGTACTTATATCAAATTTGAACAGCTTCATCTTCCTTTTATTTTCGTCGCCATTGTGACGTCTGCTGGTTATATGATCGGCCCAACAAACTAAGCACGCGTTCACTAACTTAGATTTATTCTAAAACTGGAAAAACAATTTCAGCAATTGAATTATTCTCGAAATTCCTACTTGCACTAATTGGAGTAAACAAAATAAACTAATTATCTCTACCCTTAAAGCTATCGTTCTCCACAATTTGGACTATCCGAACACTACATAAAGCCTCATCATATCAAACACCGCATTAAAAAACTGTTGACCATTTAAAACACAGGTATGCGTATTGCTTTACTAGCGAAACAAAAGACACAAACTTTCAAGTTCTACTTGGAAAAATTGGTGTCCTTTCGATGTATGCCCATCTCAAATTTGATGCTGGTAAACTTAAACAACCGACATAAAACCTCTAATATCATCTTAAGGCACATTTAAACCCACCCATAAACATGAACGCCACATTTTTTCATGACAATGATCACGTTAACATCATCATCTCAGATTCAAACATTTAATCCGAGGAATTTAAAGAATACCTCAAAGACATTCACACTACCATTACCTCAAAAACAATAAAGTCAGTAACACCTTGCTTCCATATGATACAGTGCGTCATACTTTTCATCATTAATTAGCAAGTCACAACGTGAACTCGTTTCGTCGCTTCTTTTTTCTGATTTCGTCTATAAGCAACTCACAAACCTTTTAACATTGTATTGTATTTTGATCATGTCGTGGAGCAGAAATAAAAGAAATTGAACCGAACCGAACTGAACCAAACTTTCTGATATACATTCAACAGAGCAAACATTACCATGTCACATGTGTACAAAACTGGTACAGCTCAGAACCAACAAATCACCATTATTGCGTAGTCACCTTCAGACAATAAGCCCTGAGAATTTAGCAGGTCACCTTTCTCGCTACTTGACACCCATACACGACAATAATGACCTTTTTAACTGCACCAAATACCAGCATGACACCACACCGTTAGTTGGTGCAAAAAGAATTAAGAAAATTAAAAGTGAAAACCTTTTTTTATTTAAGTGAAAACCCCTAAAAAAGTCTTTACGTGTTGATCAAATTTAAAAAATGCTTGCACATTTATTGTTCTCACATTAGTGATTTGAAAACTTTCTCTGGGTTTTATTTTCGTGAGTAGGGGTCAACAAAAAGTAATCTAATGACTCGAATCATTTTTATCTGGAATTGAGTCAGTATTATAACTACGCTATTTTGAAGTTTCTCGATAATATATTTGTAAATAGTTTTATCTTTGTTACCAATTGGAGAAAGATAGCCTACATCTTTTATTCTTTTTTCTATTCCATAGTAGAATTAAAACTCTTTAAGAAGCAACGAAAGTTTTTCTGATTTTTAGAGCAGCTATGTTAAAAATGTTTGTAAAAAAATATTAGATATTAACAGTATTATCGTTTCTGTTTACTTTTTAAGTTTTTCTACACCACAAATTCACACTTTTTTTTTGCAGTCTAATATCCCAACTAATCGAGACAATGCCTACTCATTCTATCAAAAGAAGAATTTGGATTCTTCGACAAATCTTGACAAATTAAATTATCAAAGTGATGAAGAAATGAGCATTAATCAATCAAGTCCAGTAAATCATCGTCTATTTCCAAGAAAAAGTCCTTCAAAAGACAGTGGTGTGCATGATGTATGAAAACGTTCAATATATTCCGTAATTGCAGACATGTCATTTTTAACAAGTTGAAAGTTTTTTAAACAAAGGTGACACCAATCGGTGATAAACAAAATCAACTGTTTAGGTTCAATGATAATTGCGTTTCACCGCCTTACTGTTTTATAACTCGGCGAGTAACGTTAAACTCGCAAACCATATGTACTGTAGCTCTTTGTGGTTTTTCTGCTTCAAAAAATTTATGTCAATGTCTATCATGTTGAAACCTTTATGAAAACAAAGCAAGAAGTGGTTCCAGCAATTCTAAATCTAGATTTGGAAGTGAAATAGGGCTCCCAGTCCTGGGTTTTTACACCCAGATCTGGACTTTTCTTGTCCCATCTGGGTTTCTAAGTTTTATTTTTAAAACAAGTTTGGAGAAAATAAATGAGTATTTATTATTAACCCCTTTCCCTCCGCGCATCTATATAAAAAATTTACAAAAAAGGTTCCATTTTGCTTAGAATTAATATCTAAAAATATTTTTTTTACAAATTTAATGTAAATAAATATCTAATACATTTGCAAGTACTAGTTTTGTTAGTAAAAAACCGCCTTGATATGTAGGACGAAAAGTGGCAACGTGGTTTGAATACATGAATTCATTTCTCTAAATTTTTTTGACTTTTCGACGAATAGTTTGTATAATATTTTTCTAAAACATTGCAATTTGCCATAATAAACACATTCGTTTGAAATTTAATATATTTTATGAGAAAAATATACCATCTGTTTTTTTTCATAAAAACCGTCACTGGGAGCCCTGAAGTGAAATAAAGATTTACTTAATCTTTACTTGACTTTTTAAAGAAAAAATATTTCTTTGTATAACTTTTATCTGATGCAAAGTAACCTACATTTGATTTAAAGAAAATCTTGAGCAGCCCACGGTCAATGCTACTAAAAATTTCTAAAAGACCCCTTATTACTTATCCCACCCCTACTCTGTAATGTCACGCTATTTCACATGACTCACTTTTGTCGACTCTACCTAAATCAATATGCGACACTTGAACAATACAAGCTTTTATAAGGTTGATTAAAACTCTTTTCCATGCAGCATATATAAAAAGCAAAAGATTTTAATTTTTTTGTAGGCAATCAACTCTTTATACTAAAGTGTTTTTAAAAGTTTAAATCTTTAGTGTGACTAAAAAATGTGACACAAAAACACTGTTTCGCAACAACTACTGAGTTATTAGTTTTACAATACTTTTTTCAACCATACGATTACCACAACACTAATTCATACCAGATTAAAAACATGAAATAAAATGAAACAATGAACTACTACGAACTACAATAAACGTTTTCGGCTTACATTAGCCTTCTTCAGATGAATAAAATGTAAAAAAACTGCAATCAAATTTAAAGGCATAGTCAATGACCTGATTTGGTAGTTGTTTATCAAAATGTTCACACGAGGTTTTTGTAAAGGGGAATTGGGGAATAACTAAATTAGAAATACAATTTAGTGTATAAATAAGATAAGAATTATAAAGCCGATACCACAAGCAGAATCCAAATAACAGAAACAACAATCTAAAATATATTCAACAAAAACGATGATCATCGTTTGTATTTCTAAATCAATTATTCATTAATTTTCTTTTATGAAAACGTCGTGTGAACATTTTGATGAACAACTAACAAATCAGGTCATTAACGTATGTCTTTAAATTTGATTGTAATTTTTTTACATTTTATTCATCTGAAGAGGGCTAATGTAACCGAAAACGTTTATGATAGTTCAATATTTCTTTTTATTTGATATTTTTAATCTGGTATGAACGGATTGGTGTTGCTGAATATAATTGTATATGGTTATTATTAGTCTTGTAAAGTAATGTTCAATCGCTGGACAGTTTTGGTTTTGTAAATTTTTTTCTTTTGTGTTGCTGCAGGAAATGTTTTCTGCGAAATTACAATTTTAATGTGCAGCATTTGTGTTAGACGGCTTCGTTTCTTTTTTTTGCAATTTTTCATATTTATATTGCTTTGTCTTTAAATTTGATTTTATGTTTAATGCATTTCTAATTTCTTCAAAGTTTAAAAAATTTGCAACAATTAAAAACACTTTTCTGTATCAAGAAGGAAAGTAGCCTATGCTTAATTAGTATAAGTGCTCCAGATGGGTCAACTACATTGCCCGAATTGTTCACTTGATAGAAGCGAAACAAATATGCCAGCTATGATAATGTTTACTTAGTAAATTTTTGGAAAAGCTTTGTTAAAGTGGTTAAGCTATGATTTAACAGAAAAATTTGAAATTTTACAGATTATTAAAGTCCGAGACAAATTATCGAAATTTTACTTAACTGTTAAAACTTTGTAATAGTTTGTAAAATAATTTTTAGAGATAAATATTTTAGTTTACTCACAAACTGTATGATCAAATTGCTGCTCAGTTGTAGAAAAAACAACAGAGTTACTAACACCACACTCTATGGCATTCATTTATCAGAACAAACATTACCACGTCATATGCATACAAAACTGGCACAGTTCAGAGCCAACAAATTACCACTCCAGGAAAGTAACCTACAATACAGTGAACCCTGAAACTTCCACGCCAGAATGCACACTATGCTTGTCTCACACACATGACACTAATTACCTCTTTAACTGTAGCAACTACCAACACAGCACAACACTACTAATTGGTGGAAAAAGCCTTTAGAATCAGCAGAGGTAATCCAAGAGTGGGAATCTAGATTGGCTTCTTTGAGAGACTAAGGGATGGCTACTCCAAGATATCCTTGGAGGAGGGGCAACAACAACAACGGGCGCGAGTTGAGGAAGATTTAAGTTAGTGAATAAAAAGTTTGATGACTAAATTTTAGTTGGGCGGATGTTTCATAACATGGGATAGCTTGGAAAGGCAAGATTGTAGTTACGACAAATGGTTTTACGAATTTATAAAACACCGTATTGTTGCCTTTTTGGTGTGATATATAGATTGTCAGAGACAATTTTGCTTTTTTTGTTAACAAACTAAGATTTCATTTGCTAGTTATTGAAGAACACGCCGTTAAACCAAAAAAGAATGAGTAAAATTATGGTACTACGTACGACACTTGATTGAAACGACAGTTCATTGAAATGACAGTTGATACAAAAAGATTTACTTTTTTATGTTTCTGCGATAAGACAATCTTTTTGTTACTGAAAATTAGGTTTATAAAAAGCAGAGGCCATCAGTAAGAAGATAGTTAGTTTTTTTTTATTTTCAATGATTTTTTGCAAGTCAGAGTTTCATAACAAGGTCCCTGGGCAAAGCATTTTTAGGGGAGCAACAAGTAAATCTCTTGTCATGGTTATGTTTCTTTAGATGCCTATTGATGCCATTGTAGTAAGTAGCGTATCTAGGAGGGCATAGTGCCAAGCTCCGACCCTTGGAGAAATCAAAGACAGATTCACAGGGAAGATCTTTTTTAGAGATTATTATGTTTTTGGGACAAAAAATTGACAAAATCGGAACAAATTTAAAGTGAAAACTTTTTTTCAGAGATCACAATGTTTTTGGGACAAAAAATTGAGAAAACTGGGACAGATCGATCAAGTGTGGTTCGATTAACTGTCGGGTCACGAGTACAGATAGTTGTGCACACTGAAAGAAATACAGACTATAGGCCTGTGCAATTTACAAAAAAAAAAGTAAACTATTTAGTAGCAAAATTATTTGGTACAGCGACACGTAACCACAAAAATAAAATCGCTAAAAAACCTATTTAATATGTAGGTTGATAATTGCTAAGTAACAAGAATACCAAGCAGTTTTTGAGTTACACGTGTGATCGAAAATAATGCTCCAACTGATGCTACTTTCCTCTAAGCGTTTTTTATGTTGTTATACCATGTGTCCTAAAATCTTTGTCTTTTATACAATGCTTACGAGATCGTTAAAATTTTCTTTTTTTCCACTGAATGCACATTTGTCTACTTTTTTTGATGTTTTTTTAAATATTTACTTTTAATTAATCGAGGGCGAGATAAATGGGAGAAATTTTTTATAAATTGAATGGCGCTGGACTGCCAAAATCAGTCTTGGCGGAGTCCTTAAAATCGAAACGTTAATTTGTCTAAACTTAGGTTTTAGACTTCTCTTGTTCTCCAAGTCAGAAGGGTAGAGTTTATTAATTAGTTCTATACCATTATTAGGACTCTCCAATTAGCCTACGTAAAAAAAATTTGAAAACATGTTTCAGTGTCTTAACTTACAGGGCAACAGAGAGCAAATGAGGAGTGATTTAATTAAGACCATTGCTTTCCTCAAAACAAATAAATTTGTGTAAAAGAATAATTTATTGTTACGTTTACTGCAACTTTCTTCAAAAAAGTGCATGTGTTGGAGCAATCTGTGATGGCTTTAGGATGGAGCTGACGGAGCGGCTGCACCAGGCCACTCCTAAAAAATCTCCTAAAAGTGCCTCTTAGGTGTTTGTATTTAGCAAAATAGGAAACGCCTAACAAAAGCGTTTTAAAATGGCATAATCATATACCCGATTTCCGGTGTAAAACACAATGAAATCGAATCTAGACTGTGTAAAAAAAATTAATTATAATACATCAAATTTTGACGAGGCTTAAACCATTTCCCACCAACACATCGCGCGTTAGAATAACAACGTAAAGTTTTGAAAAAGCGCAATTAATGTAATTTTTCAACTTGAAAATGAAGTAAGGCTGCATTGCCGGCTGGTTTATTAAGACTCAGAAATTATTACTTAAAAGATTAGATCAAACAAACAAAGTTTAGAATCATTCAAATAACAAAAAACTATTTAAGCAAATGTATGCACTTCTTTACGTGCTCATAAAACCGCATTTAAAACATATTTACAATAAAAATGAAAAGTATCATTTTAATGACTTTCTTTTATTTGCAATTCCTTTTCTTTTTCAATCTTTTCTTTTGTAAAAAGTTCTTTTACGACGTCACCCACTTTCTCGATTTTCTCCGATTGTTCTCGATACCAAAAAGCAGAAGTTTTTGACCGTTTAATCTTTTTTTGAAGTTGCAGGATGCCGTATAACAGGGCTTCGGCAGTGGGGGGGCAACCAGGGACGTAGATATCAACCGGGACGATGCGATCACACCCACGGACGACAGCGTAAGAGTAGTGATAATAACCCCCGCCGTTGGCACAGCTGCCCATCGAAAGGACCCATTTTGGATCTGGCATCTGATCGTAAACCCTACGCAGGGCGGGCGCCATTTTATTTGTCAAGGTGCCGGCTACTATCATTAAATCGGCTTGACGCGGGCTAGCACGAAACACAACCCCGAACCTATCCATGTCATATCGCGGTGCGGCAAAATGCATCATCTCAACAGCACAGCAAGCGAGACCAAATGTCATCGGCCACAATGATGCCGTCTTCACGTAATTCACTAAATCGTCAATTTTCGCGGCGATAAATTCGGCTTTATTGGGAGAATGACGCAGTTTGGCTATTTCAGATCGAACTGGTTGAAGAGCTTGAGCCGGTTCAGAATTCGATGAATCATCGTTGCAAGGCGCAGATTGATGGAAGATGCGGCAAGCAAGACGAGAGTTGGTAATCCCAGGCAATAACAAATAACGATTAATTAAGAAAGACATAGTAACCTTGTTGAATCGAAACTACAACAACATTCTGTAACATAAAATTAAAAATTTTTTCGTCGTTCGTTTCAGACAAAAAACTGACATTTTGTCGTTCAGACTGAAGATGTAAGTTGAGTGTTAACCAATGAAACGCTTTAATTTTTTATTTTATGTCTATATTTATCCTTCTGACTCGCTGCAAAGCGACGGAGGCGCTAATACGTAGAGTAAGCAATTATCCCGACTTGCTTCCGGAGATGCCAAGATGTTGCTGTCCGCTTGGAATTTAATAGAAATATGACTTTAATTAGGAACTGCTTGCCAAGACCACAAAGCAAAGGAAAGTGGCGTACAGTGTCTTTCCAAGGACATACCGGAATGGTGCGAGTAGGTTTTCAACCGAGACCATGTCGATCATAGTCATGGCGCTTTAAACCACTCGATCACACTGCCGATTACAGCCAGTCCTCGCTTAACGACGGAGTATCGTTCCAAAGACCCCGTCGTTAAGCGATTTCGTCGCTAAACAAGGACCCATTGTGAGACATACATGTACTTTCATTGGACAGGATCCAGTAGGCGAATTTGTATTCTTTCGTTTTCTAGTCATCATGAAGGGATAAAGTTTTATACAATTCACTAAATTGTAAAATAGAAATATCACTATGTTAAGTAGAAATTACTAAAACTTGAAGAGCAAATTTTTTAAACACGCTAGCTGCGTGTAACAATTACAACGGAGCGAGCGCGTGTGTTTTGCGCATTGTGTAGGCGTGAACATACACACGAACCCACAACTCGCCTGCTCCGTTGGCGCTCTGATTCGAATGCAGTAAAAAGAGTATTTTTAAACGGTTTTAACATTTTTTTAAGAGGCCTTTGTAACTCCGAGTCGTCGCTAAACGAGGACTGCCTGTATTGTTATTGACATAAAAAATTATCTTGCTGATTTTTGATTTCGTGTTATCACCGGTGGAGCATTTAAAGCTATTTACAAGATAAACATGATTATTATGTCATGTGAAATTACAAAATTATCTTACGTGGACCCACGCCTAACTTTTGAAGTAAAGACACGCTTATAACAGCGTGGCCTAGTTGTTAAAAGCGTCGTATCGCTGGCGCACGCAATCGAAACGGTGTCAGTTTAAAACCCACTCGCGTCAATTTAGGGTACGGCATTTTCTCTGCTTGGCAGTCTCAGAAAGCAGCTCTAAATTTCATGTAAGCGTAGTAACTCTGTTGAGCAACAATTATTTTTTGGTCATTAGTGCTTTGTTTTTACCCGTTGTATTTATCGTTCTAAAAGGTGGTGGCTAAAGGTTTGGCTAAAGAAAATGTAATTTTTTTTCAAATCAAGTAGTAGCAAGAGATATTAATTGCAAGTATGATCAATTATTCAAATAGGATATTCTTCTAACACCTTTTTCTTATTATCAAACAATTAATATGTTGGCAACATGAACAACTGCATAGGAATGCGGCATTGATGGAGAACACCATTGACACGGTCTCTATTCAAAAACTACTTGCATCAATCTGTTGGGAAAACACTTTACAGCACTTTTTTTCTCCTTGACAGTTTTAGCAACTACCACTACATTTCAGACATCTTTAAATAAAATACTAAAAAACGAAATAAAAATTTTAGCATCTCCTTAAAGCAAAGTCGGATAGTCACTTGACGGTTGCCCTATGTAAAATGCCTCCAACGTTTTCCTACGAGTCACGAAAATATACAGAGATGAAAATAAAATATGAAATCATAATGTCAGAATTACCTTATTAAGAAGCAGATAAAATGCTGCAGAAAAATAAAATCGTTCAAGTTTTAAGTAAACAGATTACATAAGTGCAAGTGCATACTGGGCCTAGTGCAAAGCCAAGCATTATGTTGAGTTCAAAACATTAGCTATTGTGACAATTAAATAAAATACTGCTGCAATCTTGTGCAAGTCACATAATCTTTTGTAAAAATTACAATTTTTAGAAACGTTTTATGAAGGACTTAACAGACTCTCTGCACCTGAAGATCATTAAAAATTTCAGGTGCACCTTACTGAGAATCACTAAACTGATAAAAATATAAACCAGTCTTTCGCAAAATTTTTTCAAATAGTTTTACAATTTGGATATCTTTTTTAATAGTCAAAAATATTTTCCAAAAATTAATAAAGATTTAGAATTTAAATGTCAACAAGAGCCTGGTGACCTGGTTGACAGAAACATGTCTGGCCACTAGCAGACCATCTAGCTTCCATCTACCCTAAACGAAGAATATTTAAATTACAATAATAAGATAAGCTATATTAGCCTTTAACTAATAACTGCTTGCAAGTGTAAATATTGACAAATAACAAGAAATTGTCTTCAATCATTATTCTTTGCTTTTCGTTTACTACAAATTACAAATTTATTAACTACAATTTTATTAAACTTTTCAAGCCTTTCATTAAAATTGTTTCTTTGTCTAAATAAGGTATTGATCAAACTGCTTTGGAAATAGAGTATTTTCTTGAAGTTAAACATGGTGTTATTGTTATGACATACCTTGTCTTTCTGTAAGAAAAAAGGATGTGCTACTACTGGGTTTGTGTTAAACCAGCTTCTATAATTTTTTAGTGCTATTTTGGCAATTTAAGTGTAATGTAGGTCACACAATTTGCCAGCATGTGCCTAAATCTTTCAAAAAAGGTTAACTTTTTTAAGTGCCAACAGTCTTACCAGAGTTTGTAATTGTCAAACCAAAAATGGTTTGGTTACTCAGTCATGGGACTATTTCTACCCAAAACTCCTAGACTTTTCAACTATTTGGTTTAGTTTCTAGTTGGCAAGAGCTGAGTTTGAACAGTATACAAGTTATACCATTATTAATCTGTTGTTCACAAATTCATGCTTGTATAACAAATTGGAACAACAAAAAGAAATTTTTGATTTCTTAAAATTTTTAGAAGTTTAATTTTTGGTTTCTACACCAAATAGTTTGGCCTTGAATTCTTTTTTACTGTTGTTTTTGTGTTTTATTTGCATAAAGAATTATAGTTTTACTGTGATTTTTATTTTAAGATTTTTCCCCAGACCCAGTTGGAATCAAAAACAATTTTACAACTTATCACTAAATTTCATATTTCATAAAAAAAAGAATTTAAGTATATGGAAAACTTTTTGATTATGTCAAATCATATTTTATACTCTTTCATAGGAACTACTACCCTACTGTGGTAGGAAAGCAGGGCTGTGTTAAATGCCCCCAAACCCCCAGCCAGGGGGGTCCAGTGTCATATAGGGGCCCACTCATTTTCCTGAAAATAATTATGGCTTGCAGGTTTTGCAATATAAGTATTATAATGGTCTAAATGTTTGGTCCGATTAATGTTTTAACTACTTTATACTATGTCTTTACAACTGAAACGTTATCTACTATAACGTCATACAATAAAGTTTTCTTGTGATTCAGTTATTGGGAAATTAATTAGTCAGCAAAGATATTGCGTTTAAACAGCTAGCAATAACAATGTACTGTTCAAGTTTTTATCACGTTTTTCAATCCAATAAGAAGCTAGATAAACCTCAACTTTTAATCATTTTAGCCTAATTTGACTTAGTTATTTCTTGTTTATTAAGTTTTGACTTATTTGGACTAGTTAGTTCAGGCTAAGTGATTTGCTGTTGCTAAGTAAACAGCGCATCAGAGTACAAGTATTTTCGTGACAGTAGCTAACTACAGCGTCAGAAACAATGTTTTATTTCAACTTCACACTGTATTGTCTTTGTTTTTTCACATAATAACTGCTGATTTGCTCAATAGATTTTTTGCAATTTTCTTAGTTCTGTCCAGATCTAGTTAATTATTTGTAATTGTATTTTTTCTGAACTTTCTGTGGCAGCACAGCAATATAATTTTTAGCCGTGAAGAAATATAAAAGTGGAGCGCAGAAGCGTAAAGAAGCACCTTTAGCTAAAGAGTCTTCCCAAAAACAAACCAAAGTAACCCACTATTTTTCGCCTGTATCAACACGTGTAAGAAATGATATTAATCAGAGTAAAACGTCAAGCATTGATAATGCTGAAACAAAACCACTTGAAAATTGCACCAAAAATTTACCCGAAACGTCAATATCACTTCCACAACTATCTTTCATCCCCTATTTTCATTTGCAATTTTCATCTGTTCATTATGAGCATACTATGATTAATGGTGAAACTATTCATCGGTCATGGCTTCTATACTCACAGCAATCAGATCAAATTTTCTGTTTTTGCTGCAAGCTTTTTTGGTAGCACAGCTAGTCTATTTTGTTCTGGTATGAATACTTGGGAGGAAATTTCCAAAAAACTAAAAGATCATGAAAATAGCACTTTTCACAAAAAATGCTTTAGTCAATGGATGTTACTGAAAGAGGGAATTTGAGAGCAATCTACTATTTGACATGCAAGAAATGCAGTTATTCCTTAATGAAAAATCATTTTGGAGAAATGTACTAGAGAGACTTATTGAGATCACCACAAAATGGAAATTTTTTAAGACTATTTGAATTGTTGGCAAAGAGGATTCTGTTTTAAGTGAATTAAAAAACAGAGTAATCAGGCACACAACCAAGCAGCACTATTTTAGCAGCACCATTCAGAATAAACTAATTCATGTTGTAGCAAGAGAAGTTGAAAAAATCTTCTAAAGCAACTAAAAAAGGCCAAGTATTTTTCAATAATTCTTGATTGTACTCCAGATGTATCTCATGAGAAACAACTGACAGTTATCTTGCGTTTTGTTCAATGTGACAAAGAGCAAGGAGCTATTACAAAAGAAGCGTTTTTTGGCTATTTGAGAGTAAAAGACAGTTCTGGAAAAGAGTTGTTGGAGACATTTTTGAAACGATCTGCAGAACTACAGCTAAATCTATCTGACTGCCAAGGACAATGCTATGATAATGGTGTGAACATGAAAGGAAAAGAAGCTGGCCTTCAGGCTAGAATCCTAAAAATGAATCCCAAAGCATTATTTGTGCCATGTGCAAATCATTCATTGAATTTAGTCGTTGTAGATAGTGCCAAATCTTTCACCGAAGCTCTGTTATTTTTGGTGTGCTAACACAGCTGTACTCATTATTTTCTTCTTCTACTCAGCATTGGACTATACTGAAAAAGCATGTCCAGTTGTCATTAAAGTATCCATCTGCTACCCATTGGGAGAGCAGAATAAATTGCATCATACCATTACGATTAGTGGCAGCGTTGAAAAAACTAGTCAACTATTCTTTGGAAAAGAAAGATGGGAAAACTGCCACAGAAGCTCAGTCTTTGATAGTTCACATTACATCGTAAAAATTTGTTTTGTTGGTCGTCATTTGGTATGACTTACTCTTTCATATCAACAAAACCAGCAAAATCATGCAAACCTGTGGCATTTCGTTAGAGATTATAGAACTAGAAATCAAAGCTACTTTAGCATTCTTGGAAAAATATTGCAATGATGGGTACAATACTGCAATAATAGAGGGTTGTGAAATCACAAAAAATTTGGATATTGACAGCACTTTTGCTGAAAAGAGGCACAGAAAGAAAAAGCAACTGTTTGGTTATGAGAACAAAGATGAAAGTGATCATGATTCCAAGAAAATACAATTTATGAAAATGCATGATGTGGTTGAAATCTTTAATTTCCTTTTAAATCAACAAAATCTTTTAAAGAAAAGTGAATGTAACTCGTTCAATGCTTGCCAAAAGTTTGAAGAAAAGCTTGGAGATATTGATCCTCTTGAAATGAAAGATGAGTTAGTATGTTTTGCTCTTCTTATAAAAAAAAACAAAAAAACTTTAAAAACAGCCAAAGATTTTTTGAACTATATTTGCATGAAGCATTTGATGGAACTATACCCTAACTTATTTATTGCTCTAAGGGTACTGTTGACGTGCCTGCTTTCCATAGCCAGCGCTGAAAGAAGTTTTAGTAAACCTAAGTTGATTAAAACATTCAATCAATCAACAATGATGGATCATAGGCTATCATCATTAGCAATTATTTCAATTGAAAGTGATTGTGCACGGTCCTTAGATTATAACCATGTAATTGATGTGTTTGTGGCAGAGAAAGCTCGCAATAAATCGTTTTAGTATTTTCATGCCAAATTGATAATCTGTTGTAAAAACCTTTAGCCTACTTATTGTGTCTATATTAAGCGACTTCTTAAGTTTGTGTATATTTGCTACATTGTCAAGTTTAAAAATGCAAAATACATTGTTATTTACTTTTCGTATAATGATTTTTACAGAAAATAGAGCCAAGGGTCTTTTCTGCTTACCGGTGATCACAACTTACATAACTTGCATTAAATATCTAGTTACTATCACATGTAACTGCTATCAAATAAAAAGTTGGCAAACAAAATAGGAGCCCACTGGTGAGATTTTGGGGGGGCCCAAGATTAAGCTCACATGGCACCATAGGAAAGTTTGTGTGTCTCAGTGACCTGTAAAACTGTGTTGGCCAGAGATTTTACCTCTTCTGTTAGCGATATCCATGCCAAAAAGGTTTGCAGATGGAGACCAGACAAAATGTAGTTCACAAGATGGCAACTTCAAACCTGGGCAGACTGTGCTCAAAAGCTCTGGCAAGCAAGCAGTCTAAGATAAGAAAATATCTAATATAAAACCCCCTCACAGTAGGGATATACTGCAAAATCATGATATGTTACCTAGAACATATTTACATGCTGCCTCGGGTGTCGTGCAGATTAAAAAGTCTGTTTTTAGGTACTTGGCAGAAGTATCTGTTCGAAAAGTACTTTCCTATATGAGTCAGCCTTGTTGTGGTTAGGACACTGGTGGTTGATTTTCAACCATTGCAAATTGGCTCATTTCTGCTTCCTGTCTGATCTCTATTCGGTGGAGCTCTTGCTTTATTCAATGAGAAAGACTCCTCTCTAGCTTCTCGGGATAGTCAATATTTCAGTTTACTCACAAACTGGATGATCAGATTGCTACTTCTTATGGGCAACATACACCCAAACCCTGGAATACAAACACAGAAATGGGTTTGTGACATTTGTCTCAAACCTATCACTAAACACCAAACATCTATTTTATATAACTACACAAAGCACTGAGTGTATTTCAACTCATGGTAATGCAACTCATTTCACAGCACTTTTAACCACAGAACACAAACAAACACAACATCACCAAAGAACTTTCTCAAATTCCTGCAACTTAATGCAAATGGCATTTGCAACAAAACAGATGAAATCTCATTAAAAATACACAAGCAGATGTTATAACAATACAAGAGACAAAACTCAATCAACCCCACAAAACATCAAACAATCCTCAGTTCACACCTATCAGAACAGACTGCACTCACCAACAAGGAGGCCTCCTAACTTACACTAAAAACAAAAACATCAGTTTCTCTCAACTCAATACATCAAAGACCTTTCTAATTGAACTACAAATAGTCAAAACTAACCTTTCAACATCACAACAATTACATATTGCAAACATGTACATTCCACCCAGCTATCACAAACAGAAACCTCAATTATATCCAGCATGCTTACAACCATAACCAATCTTCCACACACTATCATCACAGCAGATGTCAATGCTCCCTCACCATCATGGTATTTTTCAATCAAAGACCATATAAAAAAGAACTGATTGAAGACATCCTGCTAAACTCCCATCACATCACACTAAACAGAAACACTCTAACCTGTTTACGACCCAATCAAACAAAACAGCCTACTTCACCAGTTCTTCAGCAATGCTTCAGCAGACTTGCATGACTACACTAGCTGGCAGACCATCCAGTAACATCAGATCACTTACCTTTACTCACCACACTCAGTATACATCATAAGACCAAAACAACTTGCTCTCACTTCACTAAAATAATAACAAACTACCAAAAGGCTGATTGGATGTCATTTAAACAACATGTTGAGAATCTCATCTCCTGCAGACCCCAAAGCACAAATGTTCATGAGGCAAACAAACACCTTTCCAAGGCAATTTTGGATGTTGACAGACTCTTCATCCCTAAAGAAAATCACAACAGCTCAAATCTTTGGAAACATGCCACAATCATACCCATTCCAAAACCAAACAAAAACCACAACATTGGCACAAACTACCAACCCATATCACTTCTATCACCCATTGCCAAAACACTAGAGAAAACACTATTACCATACATAACAGAAAACATTCCAATGATTTCTTATCAATATGGATTCAAACATAAACACTCAACACACACTGCTTTGCACAACATCTGCCACCAAATCACAAAAAGTTTCAACATTTCAAGGCCTTTACCAAGCACTGTAGCTGTAGCTTTGGATATGAGCAAGGCGTTTGATACAATAAACATACATAAACTCACACTAACAAACATTCCTAACATCATCATCAAGTTCATAGCCGATAAAAGGATGACAAGGATGACAAGCATGCACTCAACACATTGGCACTCTTTCAAAACTCAAATGGAGTACCACAAGGTGGAGTTCTGTCTCCAACATTATTCAACGTTTACACTTCTGACACTCCACTCCGTCCAAAAGATGTACAAATCACAACATATGGTGATGACATAACAATCACTGCATCTCACACCTAACACCATAAGGCCCAACAACTTATTCAACCAGATCTCCACAAAATATATGAATGGCCCACCACTAATAACCTTTATATAAACACAGACAAAACTACAACCACACTTTTTATCACCAGACCCAGCTAAATACTACAATAAACACAATAATATAAACACAGACAAAACTACAACCACACTTTTTATACCAGGGAATAGCACAACTAAAGCAAAACAAACGCTTAACATTCTGAAAGCATTCATTTCTACCAAATGGGGAATTAATTGTCTTTACATTTAAAGCTATCACTCACCCCATTATGGAATATGCAAACACTATATGGAGCCCTATCATATCAAACACCAACATCAAGAAACTGCAAACCATTTAAAACACAGCTTTGTGAATTGCTACTGGCAGCACACAAGATACAAACACTCAACACCTACATGACGAAACCAAGGTCCTTCCAATGGACACCCATCTCAAACTTCATGCTACTCAACTTAACAACTGACTCAAACACAAACACAACTACATAATCTTATGCATACTTAAATCTGCCCAGAAATATAAAAACTGCAATTTTTTATAACAATGAGCACACTAACATCATCATCTCAAAACCAGACATAAACCTGAGGAATGTAGTGAAAACCTCAAACACATTCACACTACCATCACCTCACAATACCTCAGTTCTAGAAAAAACAACAAAGTTACTAACACCACACCCTATGACATTCATTTATCAGAACAAACATCCATGTCATATGCATACAAAACTGGCACAGTTCAGAGCCAACAAATCACCACTCCAGGAAAGTAACCTACATAGAGTAAACCCTGAAACTTACTTGCCAGAATGCCCACTATGCTTGTCTCACACACATGACACTAATCACCTCTTTAATTGTAGCCAACAACCAACACAACACAACACCACTAGTCTGTGGGAAAAGCCTTTAAAATCAGCAGAGGTAATCACAGAGTGGAAATCTAGATTGGCTTCTTTGAAAGATTAAGGGATGGATACTTCGAGATATCCTTGGAGGAGGGGAAACAACAACAACAACATGTTTTTACTCTCATGCAAGATAGTTTCAAGTGTATGTTTTGTAATGTGGATAAAAATCACAGAACCAAATAACAAAATCACAATTGATACAAGCATTCTTTGTAGCAGCAGTCCACAAATACTTTTTACTGCAACTCAAAAAGCACATAGTTTTTGTGACTCAAACATATGCTATTTTTCTGCTAGTAAAGATTAAAAAAGTATCCTTTTATTTTCTAAAAAACATCAAGTCTATATAGTTAGAATCAATTTAAAACAACTTAAAAAAAAGTTAAACTAATATTTTCAAATAAAACATTACTAGTATAATTTTTTATTTCATCTCTATATCTATCTTTCTGACTTGCAGGAAAGCAATGGAGGAGATATACATAGGGAAAACATTTACCCTGACCTGCTTTGGAGATGTCGAGATATTGCTGTCTGCTTGAAATTTTTTTATTTGGCTTTTTAGTTTTATAGAGATATGATTGAAATTTGTAACTGCCTGCTAAGACTGCAAAGCAGAGGAAAATCCATAAAGTGTCTTTCCCAAAGACACAACAGAATGGACCAAGTAGGTTTTAAACCCAGGCCATGTCAATCACAATTCCAGCATCTAACCCAGTGGTTCCCAACCTATTCTATATGGTGGCACACTATCAAGCTATTTAAATTTTTGCAGCCCACCCATTATATTGGTTAATAATAAAATGGTCTTCACTTAAAATCTGTCTATGATCTCAATTTTTTTCCAAAATCATGGCTACTTTGCACTTGGAAGCCAAAAAAAGCCAAAAAGCCAAACAAAATTTTTGATGCCTAAAGGGCATAGCTATGTGGCACACCAGTGTACTTGTTGCAGCACACTACTTGCAATGTTTGTAATTTTCCATTTTATATTTGGGAAATCACACATCTGTATAGGATTTTCTTGACTTATTTGATACAAACAAATACATGGGGCTCTGCTTATTATGGCCACTTCAGGCCAAAATGTTTTGGCCTATATTAAGTGGAGGGCCACAATAACTGAAAACAGAAATTTTAGGAGTATAACAGTTGGAGGTCTTCTTCAGTCTAAGAATGAAGCATAGAGCCAGAACACTAGCAAGCATAGAGCCAAAACTCCAAAATTACTTGTTTTTGTCTTGCTGAACTGCTTCCCACTCTGTTCATAATTCCCTTTCCTCCTTTAGCCATTTTTGCAACATTGTTCACCCAATGCCTAGTTGCTTTGCAATTTCTCTTTGGATCTCACCAGGCTTGCTGTTGTTGACTGCATCAAGAATTTCAATTTTTTCAATGAAAGTGCAATCTCTTCATGAATGAGAAGTCATGACTGCTACTAAATGTAATTGCAACAGTCAAAAAATACCTAAGCAACATAGTACTTTATGTAGACAAATAGAAATTGTTTGCAAATAAAGCACAAACCTCAGAAAAGAAAAAAAACAACTGAAGAATAAATGGCACAGTACTTTATTTGAACAAATAGCGATTGTTTGCAAATAAAACACAAACCTTAAAAAAACTTAAGAACAGGAGGCTATAATAAATGGAAGCTTGGCCATAAGCAAAGATAAATGCTTTGCAAATTGGTTTCTGTTTTTGTTTTACAAAAACTGCCTATAATAACCAAAGGCCATAATAAGCAGAGCCCCCTGTACCTAATAAATTAGATGAAGATGAGCAGGTTTTTAAAAAAATATTCTCAAGTTGCACAATTGTATATTATGTCATTATTTTTGTTTTAGTTTTGTGTCTTTGTACTGCTTCATTCCTAATTTGTTACAGATTTTTTTTCTTTACGTGTTATTTTAATGAATCTTTTACCACTTACTGCTCTCATTTTAACAAATTTCTTACCACTGCTGTCATTTCAACTCAGGAAACAGCTTAACATTTTTTAATGCTCCCAAGCCATTCTACTATAATTTTGCATTGTCACAAGGTGCATTATATGGTTTTTCTTACTATATCTCACTGTTTTTTAAATTTTTTCTAAACTGTTTTTTGAAATTTGAGCTCTTTATTTTGGAATTTTGTGCATGGTCTGAATAATCTTTCTCTCAAGTCATGTTTGTTATCTTAAGTGATTGTTTGAAAGCTTTTTTTAATTCACATCTGGTCATCTCCTCTAAACACAAAAATTTGCAGCTTAATCAACCCCACCAATTTGCAAATCAGCTAACCTCTAAAAGTTGCATAACAAAGACAGATAACTTAATTTTACCAATACATAATGATGGATACAAACCTCATAGAACACATTGACCAATTGATCAAATGGCCCATGAGATTGCAAATAGTGATATATATACTTCATTATTAAAATTATTAAAAATTAGGAAATCGGACAAATATACAAGGTGAACCAAAATACAGAACCCAAAATACAAATTTTACTAAATCTTATCAGCATTGATAAATTTCAAGAAATTTGGTCAACTTAAATATCAATCTTTGTACCATCAATGCTCAATATTTTTGTTGCTTTACATCAGGGGTTCTTAACTGGGGGGGCATATGCAAATTTTAAGGGGGGCACGAGCCCTAATGCATTTACAACACACTTTTTGTTAATTTTGAGATTCCGAGCTTTGCACACGAAACTAATCTTCTGTACACATTTCTTTGTTTTTCTAAATCAAAAGTTACTTTAGGTCAGTTGTGTGTTAGAATTTAAAAATCTTTTCAAATTTTTAATGGTACAAAGTGTGTTTCTACTTACCCTGGCTGAAACATACAGAGTACAGCATGCGAATGCTTGCCGTACCAAAGGTCGTAAACCTAAATTCTATCCGAGATATTCTTGTGAGTGATTGTGGCCTGCCATTAATGGTAAACCTGCTTCATAAACTAAATAGATGTATGATGTCATAAAATAGCTAAATTATCGATTGTGTTAGTTTATTTTGATTAGCAGCAGCAAATCTGCTTTGCAGAATGAACTGTGTCATGCGAAAATTAAGAAATAAAAAATCTGAATGGATTAAGCAGCTATCAGTCAGTTTGTTAAAATGGTAGAGTGGTATATATGTAAACTAAATTTACAATTAACTAAATTTATGTTTTATCATGTTGCAGTGCCTGCATAGATAAGTAATAAAGTAAGATAATTAAAATGGCAACGAAAAAAGAAAGTATCTTGATGACTATATTGAATTTGGTTTTGTATCACTGTTTACAGAAGTCCCGCAGTGTGTAATGTGTTACAAGACTCTTAGTAATGATGCAATATGTCCCTCTCGCTTGAAATGGCATTTGACCACAGCCCATTCCGCTTTAGCCGATAAACCTAAAGCATTTTTTGTCATGAAAAGTCATTCCTTAAAGAAAGCTAAGTTGGACATGAGTGGGACATTTCAGCAAAGATCTTCGAATGTTGTTGAGGCCTCTTATGAGATCGCCATGTTGATTGCAGAGTCATAATATCAGAAAATCTCTTGTAAAACCTAGTATACTCATAGGGTAAGGATAAAGCAAATATGCTTTCTCAAATTGCATTATCCAATAATACAGTTAAAGGAAGAATCAATGAACTATCTCAAGATATCAAAGATCAACTTCCCGACCAAATAAAAGAGTCTCCTTTCTTTGCTATACAATGCAATGGAACGACAGATATTGAAAGTTGTTCTCAGTTTCTGCTTTATACTCGTTTCTTGTCAATGAACACGATAAAAGAAGAAATGTTATTCTACCACCAAATGAAAAGTCGTGCAACATCAGCCGAAATTTTTAATGTTGTGGGAAACTTTTTTCGGGAAAACCAACTATCATGGGAATCATTAGCAGGAGCGTGCACAGACGGAGCTCCAGCTACGACTGGTCTGAAGTCTGGCTTTATTAAAAGGGTAAAAGAAAAAAATTCTTCTGTAATAGATACACATTGCATACTTCATTGTGAAGTTTTAGCATCAAAAACTCTGCCTCATGAAATAAAAAAGGTTCTGGACTGAGCTATTGAAATCGTGAATTATATAAAAGCAGGATCTCTTAACAGTCGTCTATTCAAGCTCGTGTGTCAAGATATGGAATCTGAAAATGTTGCTCTGTTGTTTCACACAAATGTCCGATGGTTGTCTAAGGGGAATATGCTAAAACGACTTCATGAATTAAGAGAAAAAGTTGCAGTATTTCTTGATTCAAGGAAAAAGAGAAACTTATTGAAAAAGTTTCAATCCCAAGGTTTTCAACAATCACTGGCTTATCTTGTGGATATATTTCAGGCGTTGAATACTCTCAACCTTCAACTTGAAGGAAAAACATCAATATCACAATGCATCATGATATTGTGCGGTCTTTTATGTCCAAACTTGACCTTTGGCAGAATCAAATTGAACAAGGAAATCCAGCAAGCTTTTGTAACCTGGATTCTGCTCTCAATAACAGTAACCTCAAGTCTGAATTAAAGACACAAATAAAACTCATCTATTTGATTTAAAAGAGGAATTTATCAAATACTTTCCTGACATAGATGAGAAGTGAAAAGTTTGGAAGTTTATCAGAAACCCATTTCAGTGTGAAGTTGATGAAGAAGCTCAAGAAGAGTTTTTTGAGTTAAAATTTAACTTCACAGCCAAGGACAACTTTAAGGAGCTGGAACTTGAGGCGTTTTGGGTTAAATACCTTCCTGTTTACCCTTTTATTTTCACCCAAGCACTTCGTTTTCTGGTTATGTTCGGTTCAACTTATATGCGTGAAGCTGCGTTTTCTACACTAGTTGCTATCAAAACTAAGTACAGAAACAAGCTGGAAGTTGAAGGAGACTTGCGGTGTGCGCTGTCTGGGATTAAACCACGTATTAAAGAGCTAGTTGCCAAGAAACAATGTCAAGTATCTCACTAATTTGTGCTTCTTAAATAAAATGCAATTAATATTATACTTTTGTATTAATTCTTAAAGATGGGGGGCATAAAATGGGCAATCATTGCTCAAGGGAGGCGCGGTACCAAAAAGGTTAAGAATCACTGCTTTACATTAAAGTTGTGTACTGTTTAAAATATGCTCCAAATGGGCATAACAGCATTAGAGGCAACTTGCAGATGTCATGCAAAATTGTCAATCACTCAAACTGATTTCTTTATTGAGATTTCTCAAATTTTTTGCTTTTAGTTCTGTGCTAAATACAGCAAAAATTAAAAAAGCTTAAAGAGATCAGTTTGAGTGATTGACGATTTTGCATGACATCTGCAAGTTTGCTGCCAATGCTGTTGTGTCCATTTGAAGCATATTTTTTACAGTACATAACTTTAATACAAAGCAACAAAAATAACTAAAACTTTGTGGAATAATGGTACAAAGATGGATATTTAAGTTGACCCAGTTCCTTGAAATTTTATCAATGTTGATAAGATTTAATAAAACTTGAGAGTTGTTTTTTTGGGGTCACCCTGTATTCACCTTTGTTCACATTAGTAAACAGAGTTACCAGATCAAGTTTTCAAAAAAGGTTAAACAGGCTGTCAAAGAAAGCCAAAATGTAAAAGGTCAAATTTTTTTTTCTGACCTTTAATTTTTGCAACAGCCTGCTACAACAAATTTTAAATCATCTATAAGAAGTGCAAAAGGTTTTTTGGCCAAAAAAAATATTTCCAAGACTATAACAAGCACATGAAGAAAAACATTTACCATTAAGTTTATAAATGGATTGTTTTCAAATTACTATT
This sequence comes from Diplosoma virens, assembly GCA_963680785.1. Taxonomy (NCBI): domain Eukaryota; kingdom Metazoa; phylum Chordata; class Ascidiacea; order Aplousobranchia; family Didemnidae; genus Diplosoma; species Diplosoma virens. The sequence continues at coordinate 40,675,894 of OY796882.1, read as the reverse complement.
AAAATACCAAAACATTTTAAATTTGCTTTTAAAACAGCTGCAGTCATTGCAATATAATTATAACAATAAATCATTTGCACAGATTTTTTGCTTCTAGGCACCAAGTGTGCTTTGAAAACAGTTATAGATCGTTAATGTGACACAAGAAAATGAAAACCACTGCCCTATAAACTAATAAAAATGTTGTTTAATGAAGCTTTAGTGTCACAAAGCTTGATTCTATAATATATGTTAAAGCCTTACCACAACTCAATACAACACAATTTTTTAAAATTTAAGCAATATAAATTTACAGGTCTTCTCAAGAACTCACTGTAAACAATTTTTGGGTCTTTTCAAGAAGTCACTGTAAGCAATTCTTGAGAGATCCTTTTTCTTTTGATTTCTCCTTTATTCCATCCTGGTGCCAGAAAAGGGATTTTAGGTTAGTTTTACCCATGAAAATTGTTACAATCACTTTTGAAAAGACTCCAATTTTTGGGTGAAACTAAATTGGAATTCCACTTACAGCACTAGGATGGAATAAAAAAGAAACCAAGAGGAAAGAATCTCTTCAAAAAAATGATAGAATTCAAAGGGAAGATCTGGGTTAGTTTCACAAACAAGTTGCTTACAGTGACAAAAAAGTGCATCAATAGTGAGAAGAATACAAATGAGAGTGTATCAATAGAAATAATACAATGAGAGTGTATACAAATGAGAGAAAAATACAAATGAGAGTGTATCAATAAGTACAGAAGCACCAATATGTTTGATTCCAAAAAGACCTTGGCAATTTTAAATAAGAATTTTATAAACTTTTCTACTGCTTTTAATAATCATGCCAAATAATCATTTTTTAATATATGCTTTTCATGTCCCATTTATGAAAACATTTCTGAAATGTAATTTAAAAAAATTCTAAAGTAAATATGGTGACAAGAAGATTACATGATCCAACAACTTTAGGTCCAAATTTACAAAGGAAAAAGGTTGAAAAAACTTGTCACTGTACTGTGCCACCATGGTTTCAACCATTTATTATTTTGGTGATATAATACAAACGTATGATAAAAGAAGTATTTAGAACTAATAAAACTCCAGAGGACAAAATAGGATTATTCAATTTTTAATAATGTAGCCTCATTATCAAGGGATAAATTAGTTGCTAAGCTGAAAGATTAGAATTTTGCCATAATCATTGTTAAGTCAACAGACGTATCTGTGCAAAAATATTTAGGAATTTATGTTTTGTGTGTGATACATTTAAGGCACTTTAAATGAGACAGTAAATTTGGATCTCTTCGAAAGTCACCATCAGCGATTTCTTTTTTGTTGACACTAACCCAGAATCCCCTTTCAGCACCAAGATGGAATAAAAAAGAAACCAAGAGAAAAAGGATCTCTCTAGAAGCGATAGTAACCGCAAAGTCATCTGAGTTAGTTTTACGAACAAAAACGGCTTACGGTGACTTTTTTAAAAGACCCGAATAGTCTAAAATTTGTCTATGATTGAAAAATAAAAAACAATAAAATACCTAACACATTCGCTCAAAAACTTTAAATATTTTTAAAAAATACTAATTAACAAGAATAAAATTTTGATTAATAAAAAATACTAAAAGGCCAAACAATAAATTTTAAAGCAAACACCTTTAAAAAACCACTGTCATCATTCTGGCAGAATATCTACCATTTCAACAAAAAAATAAAATAAAAAATCTCTAGCTCCATTGCAAAAATAGTGGATAAAAACAACAAGAAAATTCGTATTAAGATGTTTTTGATTTTTTCACTGCCAGTGCCACATTTCAATGTCACCCACAAGTTGTGGCGTTTGAGATCGTTAAGTTTTGTTTAGCCATAGACTTTACAATAACAAGACATCAGGCTAAGCTGTTTTGCGTGTTCACTATGCGCCTGATAGCGGTATTCATCATCAAACATAGCAACGACAACGCTTGTATAGAAATACTATGGCAAAATATAGGTTTATTACTTTCGATTTTAGCCCCAAGTATCAGTCGTATTTGTTTTAAAAATCTTGCTTATTACTATAAAGTATATGTAGAGATATTTCTAAAAGTCAATATAATCGAACCTATTATTAAAACAAAATTATAATTATGACAAATTAAATAATCTTTTTTAAAAAATGTAGCCAGAAGTTTTCAATTTGTCACAGAACAGTGAAGAAATCGTGCAAAGCCCGGAAAAAAATAAATGCTAATCTTAAGCTAAAGCTAAAAGATATGTAAAAGAAATGTATTTTAATTAAATTAATACTTTCCTAAACCATTTTAAAAGTTTTTAATATCTTTGTAAGATCTGCAAGTTGTAGCTTGCGGATTTAAACTAGTAAAAAATAGTAAACGAAATGTATAGATTTTTTTTATTTCTTTTAAAACAAATTCTTAAAAAATCCAGAACTAAATATTTAGATTTGTTCTATGTATAATAAAAATTACTTGGATATTTATAAACATTTTTTTGTACAAGTCTTCGGCGTTTTTCTTAGCCTACTGGTTTTGTTTCTTTATAGGTCTCCAGAATTTATTGAAATATTAAAGTTCATCAATTAAAACATTAATAATAAAATAGTTATTGAAGTTATATTTAAGATCGATTAGCTTTGGGTATGCAAAAAAATGAAATGCTTTGTTTGGAATAAAAAAGCTTCACCAAACTAAATCTTTGAGAAAGAATTTGCAGCTTTACTGTTAGTTTTATCAAAGACTAGATCAAATTCGTACTTTCTACGTTCATTTGAATGTACTTTCAACGTGTAATTTCAGCTCTTCTTACATTTTGTTTTTGCTTAGTGTGATGGGTTGAAATCTAGATTTAGAGTTTTTTGATTTTCATTTTGTTGAAATCTAGATTTGTAAAGACCTAGATTTCTTTTCGAGTGACGTGATGATTGGCAGTTTGTTTCTTTGCCTACTCGTTGGGAAATAGTTATTCTTCTTTGAGATTAAACACTGTTATTGTTTTTGATAACAATATATATGTTATTCTGACTCTTAGAGCTTCACTATTGCTACTGCTACTGATAAACATTTTAATAATTTTGCTGTTTGCGCAGTGGTAGATATTGGGTGAGGCGAATGAGACAGTCGCCTCAGGCCCACCCTCGAAATTAGCCATACAGTTTCAATCCGCTGCAGATGTTTGTTTAGAGGGTATAATCAAGTCGGGACGAAAAGTGGGAAATGTAAGAACGATATTAGGTGAAGACCTTTTTTTTTTTAGAAAACACCCTGATTTTGGGACGAAAATAGGGAAATCTGAGAGCAAATGAAAGTGAAGAACTTTTTTTTTTTAAGAGGACACCATGAGTTTCGGAGAAAAATATGCAAGCCGAAATCAAAGGTCTTTTTTTTTAGGCAACATCAATTTTTGAAAATTCTTGCCTCGGGCTTCTAAATTGGAATATCCACTACTGTGTTTGCGTTATATTTCTGTACAATTATATATAAAAATCTATTTAAATAAGCTTGTTGTAGTAGGATGAAAAAAGCAGATAAGCAGCAGTTTGGCACAGCGTCTCCGATTTATGAAATTATCTGGCGTCAAGTTGTATTTCCGAAAACCAACTGCAAAATTTGCAAAAAACACTGTATTTAAATTTATTGGATCTTTACATAAGGTTTACAGTTAAACTATTTATTCTTTTACATTTTATGTTTTTCAACCAACGAAGTAACACTAATTATTAAGGTGTTAATAAAAAAAAAAGGAAAACAAGAACTACGTCCAACTTTAAAGTGCTGGTTTCCAAACTTTTTCCATACTTGGCCTATATATTCATTTAAACGGCAGCTGTGGCTTATTATAAAAGTTTATTATACAGGGCGTTTTTAAAAGAATACGCCAAAATTATTACGTGGTATGTCAAAAACAAAGAACTATAAAAAACTCAAGCTTAGGTAGATGTGTTGTACAAACCTGCAAGTTTTATTTCATGTTTTACAAGTGCTCAGTGTGACCACAACTGGCAGCATGGACGACATCAAGCCGATATGAGAATTCATCCCGAACGCGCCTCAGCATGTTGCGGTTCACCGTGTTGATTGCAGATGTTAATTCAATTTTTCATGTCATCAATATTTAGTGAAAGCAATGCAGTATAAACTTTGTTTTTAGCATACCCTTACATTAAAAAATGACACACAGTGATGTCCGGGGATCTGAAACGCCAAAGGGCAGAGTGCAAGATCTCTCGCACCTCTCCTACCAATCCATTGTTGGGGCACGTTTTCATTCAGATAAGCTCGAACCTCGAAATCCCAATAAATTAAAAATCGCAAGCACACCAAATGCTTCTGCTGAGGACTCGCCGTTTTCAGTCCAAAAAAAGTGTTTTTCCCACAATTCAATGCTGCCAGAAGGATTACTATCCACAGCGGTGAAAGTGACACCTAATCAAAACTTTGATAACTATTTTATCAACTAATCATTGATTCATTTTACTACAATGTTAAAAAAACAATAAATGCGTGATAATTTTGGTAAACACCCTGTATATACGTTAACAGCTTTATAGTGAAAAATAATGACATTATATGATTAACACATTTTTTTAAAAATAGAGCTTAAAATATTATATTATAATGCAATTTGTTGAAATAGCTTGTGGGCCATTAAAATTATCTTCGTGGCCCACTATTGGAGCATGGCCAATAGTTTGGAAACCACTTTTTCAAAGCATAAAAAAAGGCACGGGAAAAATCGAAACCATTGAAGAGCAGTCACCAAAAACAGCAAAATAAAAGAACAATCTTTAAAATTCTTTATAAAATTATGTATGGAAACCCATGTGCGATCATTGCTTGTCCGATTGATGAAAACCAGTTGCTCGCTTTCATTCACCTAAACGAAAAACAAAACAATGATAAACAACTTAGAGTCAATAAAGTTAGCAACTGCACTAAGTAACCGTAAAAGTAGTAATTTGTAAAATAGATACACATACTGGATTCAGGTGCACTACATGCAACAGATATATCTTCAATAGAAACATTTGAATTCCTGACATTTTTACGAGAATGTATGGCATTGGCATTATTGCCAAAGTCAACAATTGTTGGAGTTGTATTTCGTCGTCCAACGCTACGCTGATGGCCGAAGTAAGATTCCAGGCAATCTAAGATAAAAATAATAATTTTACGTTTTACACTAACAAATATAAGGCCACTGCTTAGAGTTGTAGCAAAATTTTAAAAATCATTTATGTCAAATATTTTGGTACTTATTTATTTTTTTAGTATGATCGAAATAGTATTATACATGTATTCCGTTTTGCTAAATATTACTAAATAATGCAGCAAGTGGTAGAAAATTTGATGGTAAACTATTCAGAACACAAACGCACCGCTGACAAATTCAACATTGTCGAACGCAACGTCATTGTAAAACTTTGTTACCTTTTTGTGTAGTTATATAATATAAAAAATGCAAAATCAAAAATAAAACCTTGGTTACATCTTCTCGTTATAACATATTGTGCCCCGTCTTGAAGGGTATCTGCAATAAGACCAGCCATAGAAAAAGAAGTGCAGAGAATTCCTTCTTCTGTTGAAGGTGTAAGCAACATTTTTTCATCATAGTCGTCTCTTGCACGAGCTTCGAGTCGCCATTTTGAAAAATATTCTACACAGAGACAGTTAAAAAATTGCTTCAAATTTTCAATAAAAAAAGCATTGTTTTTTAAATTGAAATGCGTAAAACGCTTTACTTTGTATCGAAATTGGGTGTTTTTACAACTTTTCTTGTATTCGGTAGTACAATAAAATTATTTTATTACAGAAGATAAAAACTTAAGTCAATGGCCTAGTAGCCCAAATTTTAAAGCTCATTTCCACTACAAGCGTGGAATAAAGTAATCCTTGTTTCTTTAATGAGTTTTTTGCTTTGCTTAGCGCTTAAGCGCGAAAAGAGGTACAAAATTCAATAAAACAGACAACTGTCCGATAATCACGACATCGGCAATGTACTCGTAAAATTGCGAAGCCCAAAGTTTTTCTCGATTGTATTAATTTCTAGCAATACATTAGTACCGTAAATGTAAAGAGCAACTTTCGTAAAACCTCAAACCTGAAACAGCAGTCCGTGAGCCATTTTATTCTGTCGTCATTTACATTTGTGTATGGTGACAGTTGTGGCTTCGCTTTTCGTTTATGGTCATGCAGACCTGTGTTCATTAGGTCGAACCATTAATCCACAAACAGAAGAAACTCAGCCAAATGTACATGACCCGCTTGTTTAATTGCTAGCCCCACAGTTAAAGATAATACCTGTAATAAAGTTTTTTAAAACTATTAAAAGTTCTTCTTTTCTCGAGTGGTCCTGATGGCTGGCTTAAAACACTTAAAAGTGAGGAACAAAAAAAGTAATAATTTCTTTTTTTAGATTTGTTTTTACTACAATTTTCATTCGTTTAAATTTTAAAGAAACAGAACAATTAACAGTGAAAATAACATTTCTTATTTAATATTAATACTTCTTAAAATCAAGTTTTTATAATATCAACAAATTGATTATACTGCACTTCTCTTGCACAGCATTAAAGTGATAGCAATTTACCTGAGCAGCTAAATAAACTTTCATTTTCTCATAGTTTTCTGGATATGCATGCGATTTTGTAAGGCGAGGAAAGCGTCGAAGTAATATTGAAAGATCTTCCATAATTAATTGTTTGATTGGTTCCCAAGATAAATGACTTTTGTTCCAGAGATGACGATTACATGACATTAAGTTGCTTCTTAAAGTTTTTAACAAATGAGGAGGATCATAGATAAAGTATATAAATCTGTGACAAAAAATAAAAATTAAGACGTAAGAATGTTAACTCTTAATATGAAGGAAAAAAACACATGATGAAATCAAAATTACACATTACAAAAATAGGGAATTAAACCAAAATAATGCTATTGACTATGCTTAACAAATTTTCAGCAAAAGGGCACCTTTGCAGATCAGCAGGATTCTTCATCCGATACGAAACACTATTTGGCTCCTTTTGAGCAAATGCCTTGAAAGTGGTATGATTGACAGAAAGACCATCACCTACAAAAGAGACACGGGGAGTTTTCATGAAAATTTAAAAAATTAAAGATACCTTTGGTTTACCTATAATTCCAACCACACGAACTCCAACTTCCATTTCCAGGCTCATTATTGCATCAAGCAACATGAAATATAATGGTTCTGAAGTGAGACCACGAGAAGGATAGTATGCCAGTAATCGATCCAGCAAATTATTGGTTACACCTAAAAATATCTTTAATGATGCAATTGAAGATAAGATTTAGTACATGAAAAAATTGTACATTTTGTGTATAATATAAAATTTAACATTATCACAAAGTCTCCAACTAACCTCTTACATAAAATGCCAGGACGTTTTCTGCCAAAGTTCCAGCACGATTACTTAAATTAGTAATCGCTTCAGAAGCATAATCAACAAAACCTATCAAATCACCAGTGTCTTTCCGATAAAGCAAGCTTTCTGGAAATTTAAGTAAAAAAGTTTTACAAAAAAATGAAGGAAGTCTTCCCACGTAAGTTACCTACCAGTGATTTTCATTTCATCAATAACAAGAACATTTTTTTGAAATAATGCCTTGTTTTTTCCAGCTATGGAGCGAATTTCTTTGAGGACATTTGAGGTAATACCAGGTGTTGGCTTAAATAAATTTCGTTCCAAGCACAACCTTTGCTTTGATGGTAATACCAGCAATTTCGTGTCTTTGAGCATGGCATATGCTGCTGGACTTTTATTAAATAATTTCATGCAATACCTAAAAATCACCATGATTTTTATATATTTTTTTACTCATAAAAAAAACTATTATTTCAAAAACTAAATCTTTCCAATCTCTTGTTTGTTGCTCCACAACCTTTTTGTGCTCACAACTTTAAATAGTTTTCACTGACCTTAATATTGAAGCTGGAAAACGTCGTCTGGAAGATGGTACATTTTTAAGGCTTTATTGATGTTTCCACCATTCTGACAAAAGGGTATCATTTTTATTTTGAGCACAAATTGCTGTGACAAAATCCTCAGTTGCCAAATCTGTATTCAAAGTCACACCATATTTTTGTTGAAAATTAGAAATCCTACAAAAAAACACCTTTTATTCTAGGTATCTTAAAAGTAGGAATAACCCTACAGCTGAATTTACATTCTAAAACATGCAATATAATTTTTAAGTTAGCAAACCAGAAGAAATTTGCCAAAATCAGTCATAATTAATCAAATATGCTTATTGATTCCCATAACCTTTTTAAACAATTTTCTAAAGTATGACAAAAAGCACAATAAATTTAACTGTCACGTCACTCCACATAATGTTATGGCTAATCAAATATGCTTATTGATTTCACTTTACAAAAATACATTTTATTTTTTCGTCCTAAAGTTGAAGCAAGTTTTTCTTTACTGCAAGACTTCATGTTTTTTATTTTTTTTGAAGGGCTTAGTTGCTTAGCTGTCTCCTTACTTTCTTCAGTCAATGCTGCATTAAAACTTTCTTTGAGATGAGAAGTACAACATTTAGAGCAGACTTTTTTTTCTGAAAAAATTGCCACCGCACATTGCTTGCTCAAAAACCTGAAAAACATTTATTTGGGACAATTTAAGACAAATGTTTTTATTAAGTGAAATTTTTTCAGAGAAAAGATATAACACTGACAAATTACCTTTGACATGATGAATTCAAGTCACTGTAATTAATCTGAAATAAATTGAGACACAACCAATTTTCTTGTTTTATAACTTTATCAAATCCACAACAAAGTTTAGCTTGTCCAATAGTTTTTAGAAAATCACAAAACCCATGAGATACAACTTTATAGAAGGTAAAGATTCGCAAGGTACTGGAATACCACACAATGCAACATGGCATGTCATGTTTGAATATAAAACAACTTTTGCATCATCTACAAAGTTTTTTTTTGATGGTAAAATCAAGTGAAATTCACTTTCCTCCAAAAAAAAAAAAAAACCTCCAAGAAGGTGGCAAATTGTTAGAAACCAATTGTGATGTTTCTAAAAAAACGTTTGTTGCACTTTGATCAATTGTTAAACAATGATTAGTACTTGATTGGTTAAGTTGAATGTCATCTAGAGTTGAAAAATCGTGAGAAGTATGTTTAGTTATGGTACATCTTTCTGTACGTTTAACTGTACAATGACTTTTTTGTGGAAGGTGCTTTGAAGGTAAAGCACCAAATTTTAACCAGCTCCTCTTATTACCTGTAATAAAAATAACCTACATTAACTCCAGGCAATATAACTTAATTTGGACTAAAAACAAATTAGTAAACAAGAATCCAATAGAGTATCTATTATAAAACCATAAATTTTAATTTAATACCATTTTCTTTTAGTAAAACTTTTTCAAAAATCAATATCCACAGATAGAATAGCAATAAACAAAAGACAATGTTGATCATATAATTATAGCACTTTTAACCGAAGTGAATTTTTATTCAAATTTAAATTGCTAGTATTCCAAACATAGACAAGTTTCTATAAACAAAGTATTTAATTTATCAATGAATATTAAAACTAATACTTAACAATGTCATTTTCTTCAAAATGAAGGCTGCATATGCAAGCAATTCCTTTTTCCAAATGTTGTTTAAAATTGGCATTATTGGGAGCACGATATTTATAAAGGAATTCTTTCATACACTTTGACCAATTTGTTGAATCATATCCCCTATTTGTAGCACCATGTGGAACTTTATACAATTTCACTCCAGGTGTTGATCTTGTGGTATCACAGCCAGGAATGCAACAAAAGTGAGGCATCTTTACAAAATTTTTTTTTTAAACTATATATATTAATTCTGGTCAAAAAAATAAAAATTCAAAAAATATATACTTAAAATCAAAAATCAAAAAAATGTCAATCAAAAAATATATAAACACTGTTACCAGGGATATTACTTAGTTTAAAATTCATTTGTTCTTCTGCTTCACCATATATTAAAGGTCTTAGTGATGAAATGTCTAGAATTTTGAGCAAATTTAATATTGGCATTTATACTTGCCCATATAAAACAATTGGAAATTTTACTTAAGACAAAAGACTCTGTGGATGAAATATATAAGCATGGTGCAATTTATAAAATTCCTTGTAAAGATTTTGGATGTATATATTGGTGAAACGGGCAGCTGCTTTAATACTCGCTTGTCTAAACATAAACGTGATTTGAAACCGATTAATTTGGCTAACTTAAAAGAAGATGATTTAAATAAAAAACTTGCATTGGTTAAACATTGTTTTAATTGTGAACATAGATTTTGAAAATTTTGAAATATTGAATTACAACATTAATTATAAAAAACAAAAATTTTTAGAATCGTTATATATTAATAGTACAAAAAATTCAATAAATGACAAAGATTGGAATGTTTTTCCAAAAATATATAGTAACATAAAAAATCTCACAATAAATGTGAATTTTCAACCTGTTAAATTTGTTTCTGTTGCACAAAGTAGTTATTGAATTGTTATGCATGTTTGCCTCTCACCTTGTGTTTATTAGTTTGTTTTTTAACTTCTTGGTTTTTTTAAACTAAGTTGTGCATTGTGTGTTGTTTTTACCTGATGAAGTCTGCCCAATGTAACAGACGAAACATTATATTAAGTTTTTCTTTGATAAATATATTAAGCCTTCTGTTATTTGTTGAAGTTTAACTTGCCTCTGATTCTACCCAGAAGAACAAATTTAAAATATATATATATATTTAACAATAGTAAAAACACGGAAATAAAAACAAAGCAAAAACCCTACAGACTGTTTCACCCATAAAAGGGATCATCAGGGGTATCTAAAAAGTAAAATAAAATAAAATAAAATTAAGACCGCAATAGAAAAAAACTGAAAAAACTTTTATTGAGCACTGTTATTGAGCACTTTAGAAGTACTGATTTTCATACAGTGTTATATATATTTATTTATTCATTCATTCAATTTTATTTGCAATCAAATTATTAAATTTTTTAAGTAGTTATTGAGAAAGTGATTACAAAATAGAAAACAGCAGCTAAACAATATATGTTATTACACACACATCAATTGTGTGCAGTTGCTGTACCTTTAAAACAAAGAAGCTAAGTTAATTTAAAAAAACAACTAAAGATAGAAAAAAAAAAATGAATAAAATATTTAAAAAAAGAAGTGTATACATTTTGTTTACGAAAGTGAAGCAGAGCAATAATTAGTCAAAAAATGTACACCTCTGAGCAATATAGAATTTAAAGTAATTGTAAAATTTTATAAAGCCTAAAATACTTTTTTTAGTTTGAAATTAAGAAATTAAGATTATAACATTATGAGGTCAATATTGATCAAATTTAGAAGCTTAACCATTTTGCTGTAATCTTTTACTTGGACCAGATTAAAATTAGTATTGATTTTATATATAAAAGAAACTGCATACAATTTTCACTTTTGGAATTTTGCACTTTTGGAACATACAATTTGCATTTTTGGACTCTAACCACTTCCCAAAACATGAAACGCAATGCAAAACAATGTTGATGATAATGAAATACTTGCAAAATATAAATGCCATGAGTTTACTTTAAATAAAAAGATGGCAATACATTTTACCTAAAAATTTATAGGCAGTATTAGTTTTCATACATATAACTAATAAATATTTTATTGTACAATTAAATAAATAATTTTAGAATTTTAAACTTTTGTTTTTACTATATAATAACAAATATATCAGTAAACACACTCAATTTTGAGCTTTAACATATATTCAAGCAGCATATTTATGTAACATAAACTAATTAAATTATTTGCTTTACCAGCTATTTTAAAACAAATGTAAGCACAATTAACAACGGATGAGAAGAATTAAGCTATAGCCACAACCCATAAAAACTCATGTCTAGCAACTTTTTTAAAAAATACATTAGCATAAATTGGTCTAATTCAAAATAAGCTTATAATACGAAATAAACCGATTTTTTGGTTGAAAAAAACAATTTTGCTTAATTAAAAGTTCTTTAAAAAAAATAGTGACTCCAAATACAAGCAAAGTAATCCACTCGCCCTTAAAAATATTTTGTTAGTTTTTTTATGATCTAATTTTTATTGGATAAAAATCTACATTAATTTTACTATACATAAAGTTGTGCAGCCTATGTTTCGAAAAATTAGTTTTGGTTCACTATTCGCCGAGTTTCGTTGATTATCTTTTAAATTTAGGGAAATTTGAAAGCCTGCGAGGTTATTAAAAGCAAACAGGGAGTGAGACCCGAAACTTTTATACTGTTCATAGAAAGAAAACCTTATAAATGATGAATATCGGTAGAGGCGCCACATGAACACGCAAAACCGCGAAAAAACTGTAGGAAAGATATGGCAGCCTGATGTCTTGTTATTGTAGAGTCTATGGTTTAGCAGGACCTTCACCAATAGTTCTACTATTCTTGCTTTGAAAAATTCAGTTTTTGGTATTTAAAGATATCTATTTTTATTGCTTGTTGCATAAATCTTGTACTTTTTTTACCCTATTTTGAAAGTTTTTAATTATTTTGACCAGAGTCAGGGGCGTAACTATCGTCGGTGCAATGCACCGGGACCCCAGCACAAGGGGCCCCGCATTGCTACATTTTATTGTAAAATGTTTTCGTTAAAAGCTCAAGTAGCTAAACTTATTATTATTAAAGGGTCTATATGCGGCTCCTGTGGTATTTGAAGCAGGGCGTTGAACCGTTTAAAATAACGTTCCGGTTCAGGTTCAGGTTCGGCAAATTTTATTTTTAAAGGTTCAGTTCCGGTTCAGGTTCAGCAAAAAAATTTTTTTTCGGGTTCAGTTCCGGTTCGGGTTCAGCAAAAAAATGTTTTCGGGTTTAGTTCCGGTTCTGGTTCAACTAATTTTTTTTTAGGGGTTCAGTTCCGGTTCAGCTCCAGTTCGGGTTTGGAATATATCTTTTTTGTCTATTTCTGACAAGCGTTAGGACTGTAAACACAATTTGTTACCTCATGTTATCATGGGCGTCCGCAGACGCGCTTCCTGGAGGAGTGATGGCAAGCAGTCGGAAACACAAAAACTATTCTTAAAAATGGTTTTTAAAAAAATTCTGGTACAGGTTTTAAAAAAATTAAACTAAACTAATTTACAGGCATGGGTCGTTGTAAAAACCAAGTCTTACCAATAAATTTATAGTAATGATCTTGCGAGTGCCAAAAGCCGAAACGGAAGTTTTTGTTGTTTTATGATCTCAAAACTTTCTTATAGATTGCATTTATATGAGTTTATATACGTCGATCTTTCTTGGACTAGCCGCTGATACACTTGTCTAAGAATTTTTTGATAATTTTTTAGTGGCGGCCCTTACGCAGAAGGTTTACTAGTTATGAAACGTCATTAAAGATTGCGTTAAGTAAAAGATTTTTCTTCCCAAAACTTTTCATCTGACACTCTTCGGGGGAAATCGTCAGAATAAAGCAGAATTGAAACCGAACTGAGTTATAAACGGGAAAGTAGAGTTTTCATTGGCTGAAAGAAGTTAGCCAATGAGAGAAAAGATTAAGAAATTTTCAAAGAGTGGACGAATTCTTTTTGCTTGCACAGAAAGGGTTTGAGAGATTTAATGAAAGTCGCTTCAAGAGTAGAAAGGTGAAAAGAAGAGCGACCTCGAGCGAGAATAGAAAATTGTTTTTGTTTTAGTAAAGAGCGCATTGGGCGTTGTCAAGAAGATGTTGACCAATGGCGGATTCGTGAAATTGTTGTGGGCGTATGTTGGGCTTGCAAGAGCGGGAAAGGCTTTGGGCGTTGTGCGAGGCAGGAAGATTGGCGATGGATCTAGGAACGTGTTGTTTAATTCATCTTCTAGGCGTTGAGACGTGTGACCAAATTTTATCAATAAAGTAAAAGGTTGGTGGTTTTGCAATTGAAGGCCCTATTTCTAAAAGTACCTAAGTCACATTTTTGAAAAAAAGAGATAAGCTGATAAAATTGTTTATTTACTCGCCAGAAATATTCTGACAAAAAATCTTTTCAGGAAATCACTTTTTGAATAGCACAGAGGTTTGAAATCTTAGCGTATTTTTATTGTAGAAATAGGGTTTTTGAAAACTTTAAACCTCATTTTCTCAAAATGACATTATTTGACTTAATAGCAAAAAAATTTTTGCGCTTGATCATCATGTGTTTTTGGGTTTTATTTATGGTATCCGAAGAAGTTTTAATAAACGAAAGATTAAAAAGAAATACAAATGAATTAAAATCAAATCTGGCGTTATCCAATCAATGAAAAGTTAAAATCGTAACTATTATGAATTGCGATCTCCATGCTGACAAACAACTCAATCTTTATCTCCTCAGTGGAAAATTTTAAAAGCACATGTGCGCGAAACAAAAACTTCCAAGAGGTTTTAACGCACGAGGTAATTTATGAAAACGTTTATGACGAAATACATGGATTAAGGCAGTAAAAATTTTGAGTCAGCCAAATCTTCACTAAACAAATTTAAAAGGTAAATCTTTGACGTAAAGTTGAAGCGAAGATTGAAGCAAATGAAAAATTTAAGTAATCCAATTTTCACTGCTGTAGTATCTTTAAATAAGCTTAAAAACTATGAGCAGCTTATCCCGAATCAACCTTACCGCAAAAGTAAAGGCCTTTTTAGATTTCAACATGCAAATTTGAGCCTAATAAGAAGCTGAGAAATAAAAGAAAAGCAGTTAGCTTATAAAATATTATTTAAACTTCACGCTACAAGGCGAAGGTTAATAACTCTCTTCCTAATCTCAACAAATTTTCTTTAAAAAATTTTGTTTTTTGAAAAATCAAAAATTGCGTTGCTTGCTCAACATTATTTTTCACTCAATCTCGACTGTTAGAGATACCATCATGCTAGTGAAAACCATTTGGGGCAACTAATAAGTTACAATGAACTCGAATCATTCGATAAGTTTACACTGCTTTTTTATTAAACTTTTCCACGCAACTAAATTTTAGTCGAGTAGTTCCCCAACAGCCTGCACTATGCAGCTTTGATTTTTCAATGGCGTCAAATAATTTGGGTTTGTTGCGTAGAGTACAACTACGTGTAATTTTAATTTAAAAGATTTTTAATATAAAAATTGTTCGCAAGACACCTTAAAGTTTTTTTTTAATTAGTTTATTCCTATAACTTAATTAATTGTTACACTAAAAATAAAAGTCATAGTCTATATGTGATTTTCGTCCTATATGATTTCGTTTCACCAACGATGGTTTCACTATGTTTGCTACGTCTCTATATTAATATGTATTTTTTAAAAATTATGGCACTGTAAAAAGCTTAAGAACAACTGCTTTAGCATATATTTAAAATCTCGCTTTTTTTATCTAGCTAGTGACATGTTTTTGCTTTAACTTCTTGCCTGAAAAAGTCGTTTATAACGTTTCTGTATTTCCACACAAATATCGTGACCAAAAAAATTGCGGCAACTTCAAAGACAAAATTGTGATTCTGATTCTTCTACAAATAAGTTTAAAATTAAAATTTGAGCATCAAACGGTTGAACCGGATACATTTGAAATAAAGTTCCGGTTCAGGTTCGGGTTCAGCAATTTTTTTTACTGGTTCAAAAAATAATAACGGTTAATACGGGTTTACGGATCCGGTTCGGGTCTGGTTCGACGCCCTGATTTGAAGTACACTTGGAGGCTCCATGCATCTCCATACATCTCTAGATTTTATTTAAAAGGTCTGTATGCGACTTCTGTAGTATTTGAAGTTTACACGGTGGCTCCATGCAACTCCATGCATTTCTAGACTTTATTTGAAGGTCTGCATGCGGCTCCTGTAGTATTTGAAGTTTATACAGTGGCTCCATGCGGCTCCATGCGGCACCATGCATCTCTAGACTTTATTTAAAAAGGTCTGCATGCGGCTCCTGTATTTGAAGTTTACACAATGGCTCCATGCGGCTCCATGCAGCTCCATGCGGCTCCATGCATCTCTAGACTTTATTTAAAAGGTCTGCATGTGGTTCCTGTATTATTTAAAGTTTATACAGTGGCTCCATGCGGCTCCATGCGGCTCCATGCATCTCTAGACTTCATTTAAAGGGTCTTCATGCAGCTTCTGTAGCTCCTGTAATATTTAAAGTTCGTACGGTGGGGTCCATGCGGCTCCATGCATCTCCATGCATTTCTAGACTTCATTTAAAGGGTCTCCATGCAGCTCCTGTAGTATTTGAAGTTTATACGGTGGGCTCCATGCATCTCTACACTTCATTTAAAGGGTCTCCATGCAGTTCTTGAAGTATTTGAAGTTTATATGGTGGGGAGATTGCGGCTCCATGCAGCTCCATGCGGCTCCATGCGGCTTCTGTAGTATTTGAAGGTACCGTGTTTTAATCGGGAAACATTAGCTTATTATGTTTTGTTTTTTCAATGCAAGCCAGTATATTATATTGATTAGACATAGCGTCTTTGCGCATACACTTTATATATCTAAATCACATAAATAAAATTAAAAAAAAATAATATAAATCATTAAACATTAAAAAGAAATTTTTTTGTTACAAATATCGTTAATTATATTTAATAATAATAAAAATAATAACAACGTTTTTATATATCGCTCTTACACCCAAATCCTTGAAAGGAAATTTGTATGGTCTCAGAGCGGTTTCTCTAAATAGTAAAAACAAACACACATACACAAAAAATTAATCGAAAAGCAATATATACAGCAATATGAAAAAATCAATTATTAAAAATATGAAAGAGAAGATTATTAACGCATATCGCAAAACACATCTTTAAAATAGATGGTTTTAAGATCTTTTTAAAACTTTGTAAGACAGGTTTCAGTACGCAATACATATAGTAACGCATTCCAAAAAACACACATTTTATGAGATATACTATTTTAAACATGATGTCTAGAGTTTAAAATGAAACGGTCATTTCCAATTCTGAGATTTTCTCGCAAGGGTCTATAGAAGTAGGTAGTATCTGTGAAGTACTGAGGTGCTAAGTTATTAACTATTTTAAAAGCAATTAAACACAATTTATACTTTATACGATACTGGATTGGTAATATATGACACTCTTTATAGTATAAAAGAAAGTTGTGATTATTCATGGGAATGTTACAAATAAATCTGATACATACATTAAGTACTCTTTCTAGTTTATGAACAAGATACAATGGTATATTTGCATAAACAGAATTGCAATAATCAAGACATGATAGTATAAAGCATTTTACCAACATAATCTTATTCCGAGCTTCTAAAAATGAACGTAAATTTCGAAGTTTAGTCAGTTTATAAAAGCAGATTCTACAAGTTTCATTAATCATGCGATCAAAAGACAATGTTTCATCAATAAACACACCTAGTAGTTTTATACAGAAAGCAGGGTCCGAGTTTAAATGAATACTGCTTTTCAAAGATTGGATACATGGCTGAAACGCTGTAAGAAATCTTGCCTTACTACAAACTAAAAGTTGCGTTTTATTCAAGTTAAATTTCAAAAAATTGCAAGACATCCACTTATCAATTTTACTTAAGCAGCATTTTATATTTTCTATAGCATTCTGAAAGCAATCGTCAGGACTAAAACCTATATTCAAGGTTGTGTCATCAGCATATAAATGAATTGTTACATCAAATTCAGAACCTAAATTTCTTAATTCATTAATATACATTATAAACAATAATGGACCTAAAATAGAACCTTGTGGAACACCAAAAAGTAAAGACTTCTTGGTGCTATAAACATTGTTTATGACAACAGCTGAAGTTTGATTATTGAGATATGAGGTGAGCCATTTTAAAACATTGCCATTAATACCAAAATAGTGTTTTAGTTTAAACAACAATCTTTGATGGGCAACTGTGTCAAAGGCAGCAGACAGATTCAGCATCACAACAGCAGCAAGATTATCATCATGAATCACAACTTGTAAGTCATTAACTGTAGCAAAAAGTGCAGTTTCACAAGAGTGGTTTTGTTTATAACCTGACTGATTCGGACTAAGTAGGCAGTTAGAATTGAGGTAGTCATAGAGTTGTTGAAAAGCAGCTTTTTCAAGAACTTTGGCCAAAAATGGAGTATTACTAGTTGGTCGGTAATTCTTAATGATTTCTGAATCAAGGGCATAGTTTTTTTATGATTGGAGTAATAACAGCATGTTTCAATTGATCAGGAAAACATGCCTCTTCAAATGATTTGTTTACAATGGCTTGTACAACTGGAAAAATTATATTGGAAAATATTTAACAAACCAACAGGAACCGGATCAAGCAAGCAGTTTTTTTATTTATGTTTGAGATAACATATGATACTTGCTTGGTTGATAAAAGGGAGAAATTGGTAAAGGAGTGTAAAAGAGCATGGCTTGAGAAATCCATTTTTTCAGCTGGTGTAGATGATTGAATTGTGTGGTTTTTTGAATTAAATGTAGAATGAATTGAAGTAATATCTTTTCATCAAAAAATTTTGGAAATGTTTCGGCCAAGGCTTTATCTGTGAAACCAGATGGTAAAACTTTTGGCTTAATATCTCCAGATAATCTCTGAATTGTGCAAAAGAAAAAATTTGGATTATTTTGATGAAGGTTTAAAACTCTGGCATAATAGTTACATCGTGTTTGTTTTAGAGCAAAAAAATTTTTTTTCTGTTTTGTATATTCTTTAAAGCTAATTTTACTTTGTTTTTTATAGTTTCTCTCTAAAATTCGTTTCTTTCTCTTTAAAGTTCTGAGCTCTGAAGTAAAGCATGGTTGCTCTGGCCTATGCTTGATTATTTTTATTTCTGCAGGAGATGCTTGGTCTAGAGAATCAAGTAATGTAGAATTATACTTTTCAACACTCTAGTGCAGTGATAGAATATCAAAATTTTCGCTTAAAGAAGAATTAAATAAAAGCGATTCTAACATGTTTGTAGCTAATAATCCAAGATTTCTGTTTTTAATCATTAATTTGCCAGATTGATTTTTGCCTATGTGGTCAACATCAAGATTAAAGCAAATAGGATAATGATCAGCTATTGCATTTAAAACATCTTTGCCAATGTTCAAGTTGAAAATGAGTTTAATCTATCTGCTATTTTATAGAACTAAGTCGAGGGTGCCACCTGCAGAATGAGTAGAACTCTTAATAAGTTGAGTAAAACCATTTTTTTCCATAAGATATAACAGTTTTTTAGTTTCTTGCCTGTTTTTATACTCAAAGTGAATATTGAAATCACCAGCAACTAAATAAACTTGATTAGCACAAGAAATAAGAAAATCATCAAAATCAGACAAGAATTGAAATTTAGTACATTTGTGTTTGTTAGAGTAACCGGTATAGTTCACAGTTGTAATATTAAGCCTGCCTAAATTTTTTGAAATTGAACAGGTAGCGTGTTCAAATGAGGCAAAAGTTTTTGTCTTGACTAAATTGAGTTTAAGTTTATTTTTAGATAAAATAGCCGCACCACCACCAAGGTCAAAAATTCTTAATTTTCTAACTTGTATGATATTAATGTTATACTCAAGCATTTCAGCAACAATAGCAGAGTCAGTTTTTTTTTAACTAAGTTTCTTGCAGTAAGGTTATATCTATATTTTGGTTGGTTAAAAAATCACATATTTGTGGTACTTTTGATCGAACCGCGCGACAATTAAAGCTGATGAATTTAAGAGACTTTGAATGTTTAACTAGTTTTTTGTAAAAATCTTAGTCTTGAGCATAATCTTTTCTTGTTCTCTGATTAACAAAGGACATTATGGGCTTGATGAGATATGACGTTTTGCTTGCTTTCTAATATCTAAAGAAGTATTCTTCAGGCAATTTGAGCATTTGTGTTCATCTGGCATGGTTTTTAGATTGCAAGTTTTGGAAGAATGTTTTCCAGCACAGTATAAGCATATAGAATTACCAGTGTTGGCTAAGGGACATGAGCTGGATTTATGACCAAAGCTTTGACATCTCTAGCACTGCAGTACACGATAGTAATCAGTTACTCTATGGGAGCTCATATTACAATAAAGTAATATAAAGTCTTGTATTTTTTTAAACAACATTTTTTATATCTAGAGAAATTTTAACAATAGCATAAATTGATTTTTCATCTTCGTTTTTGGCCAAAAACAGAACACCAAAAATACTTTCTTCGCTATTTTCAAGATATTTTCTTAATTCATCATCTTTTTCAAGAATTGCTTTTTTTTAAATCATTTTTGTCATTAAAATTATGCAGATAAAGTTGTGGCGATTACCACATTTTCACGCTTGACATAATTGTATTTTTTTATTCGTTTATTCATTTTTTCTTTTTGATAAGAAACGAGAGAGTCTTTGTTCAGCCAAAAAGCACATGTCAAAAAAGTTTGAATCAGAGTTGGTTTTAAGAATAATTGAGTTTAAAAAGGATTGTTGTTTTATGAATAAAAAGAAGATTTATAAAAGTTTTGTGGAATTTATATGTAGCTAGAGTTATATAAACCATCAAACCGCTACATAAATGGTGACCACGACGTGATCTCAGTAACCGCTACGTAAATGGTGACCAACCCGACGTGATCTCATACACTGAAGACGCTTTTATCAACATAACTTTGAAGTTTATTAACAAGCTTTACTCAACTATCAACAGCGATAATAGAAGAGGATTCAGCCCAGCGAGACGAAGAACATTAAATTTATAAACTTATAGACGAAAAGATAAGTCTTTTAGTGGTTTTGCAAGCGAGTCATTGTAATATAATTGTAAGTGCTAAATTTATGTTCAATTTTTAACTAGTTTTTGGCGGACAGTTTTATTAATTGTATTGATAACAGTTGCGAAAAAAAAAGCAGTTTTTTTTAACCTTAACCTTGATTTAATAGTGTGACGTCATAATGTATTTCTACTATCTGGCGTTATGTGCTTTAGTTACTGCGTTAATCATTTTAAGTTGTAGTTTTGTATTCTTGATTTTTTACTATCAAATCAAACATGGGTTTCACGAAGCGGGGCCTGACATATCGCGGCCTGCCCCAATAACATTCTCCCCTACAAGAGCTCCCTCTAGTGATAGAACAAACTCAGATATAAGTGGCAATAGTGGAAATAATAACGTTTTTTCGCCCGCAAATAGTTTTGGGAATATACATTTGCCACCTTTTTGGGAGAATGACGCCAGCGCTTATTTTTCAACTATCGAATTAATGTTTCAAGAAGCTAATATGACATCAGAACGGTCCAGATATTTGGCTCTTGTCACGACCTTATCTTGAGACGCCAATGTATTTAAGTCTGTGGCACACCTATTAAAAACAACTAACACGGTAAAACCTTATTCGACTTTGAAAGTTGCTATCCTCCGGTTATATTCTAATGCAGGCGTTGAAGATTTAGAGACCTCGTTAAACGATTGTCTCCGCGGCGATGACAAAGTTTCAAACTACTTGGCCCGGCTTAGGTCCATATTCGCATCCCGTTATTGTGAACCGACTACTCTCCAGGAAGACATACTTAAATCTCGCGTACTGCAGTCGGTGGACACTCCGACCAGGCTTGCGTTGTATTCGTACGAACAAGGCACGGTCGATGAATTGGCTGCACATGCCGACCGCCTTCTTTCTCTGGCGAAATCTCAGCCTGCTACTCCCATATCAAAAGTAAATAATATCACATCGACAAAACCGCAGTACAAGGTCAATGAGTATTTTGATAAACAGTTGGGAAATATGTCGGACGCCGTAAACCAATTAAATCAAAAGCTTGAAAAGTTTACCTCCTACCAGCGTAATAAAGGTTCCGCACCCACATCAACAGTTTCTAAGAATGAATTATGTTTTTACCACAACCGTTATGGCAATCGAGCTCATAAATGCATATCCCCTTGCTTTTGGCATGCAAACGACGCAATGTCTCATTCTCAAAAGAATCATTTAAACTAATAGCTCCGGTAAAGAAAGGCGACTTTACCGGAGGAAATAATGAGTGCTCAACTCTCACATCGCAACTACTCTTGAACGACACGATAAATATTTTGTCATCGAAAAAGACGGTCACACTGACACCGTATCAATTGATCGTTTAAAACCGGCCTTTGTTGAGCCTATATCTCCAACTGGCTCCTCAGTCGAGGAGGAATCTGCCGAGACTCGATCTTTTTCGCCCACATCTTCGAGTGAGAATGGGGACATTTTTGCGGAAGATCTAGACGAACTCCCCGCTAATCGCGTTTACTCCCGCAGAGGCAGACTAATTACAAAACCTATACGTTATCGCGACTAGTTTTTTTTTTTTTTTTTTTCGATGTCTGGTTTGTTTCGACGTTTTAATCACGCGTTGCATTTTTGCGCGTTTGCTTGTATATAGTGATTTTTTGCTTCAGTGCGTGTAGAATTTTGTCGTATTTTCTATTGCAATCGATTATTTTTTTTTTCTTTTTCAGTGGTATTTGCCTCTTTGCGGCCATACCACTTGGGGGGGGGAGATATGTGGCGATTACCACATTTTCACGCTTGACATAATTGTATTTTTTTATTCGTTTATTCATTTTTTCTTTTTGATAAGAAACGAGAGAGTCTTTGTTCAGCGAAAAAGCACATGTCAAAAAAGTTTGAATCAGAGTTGGTTTTAAGAATAATTGAGTTTAAAAAGGATTGTTGTTTTATGAATAAAAAGAAGATTTATAAAAGTTTTGTGGAATTTATATGTAGCTAGAGTTATATAAACCAGTAACCGCTACAAAGTCATCTAGAATTATTTGACTTACTTTAATTATAACCTCTTAAACGAAAAAAACTTGACAAATATCGTTTCTATAGTTTTCGCTGACTAGTTCTATAAAGTAAACATTGAATTATAATTAGTCTTTCTTTAGGCTAGACGAAATTTTGTTTACAGTGGACATGAAATTTTTTGAAGAATATAAAAGCATATTGAGTCCTGTAGCCATGAGTTTGGATATTCTTCAAGGGAAAAAAAAGCTTGTAGGACCGATTACTACCTACGCTGGCTGGCGTATTAGTAAACTTGTAATCCAAGCGAAACAATGATCTCAATTACTGCTTGCCTTTACTTGATTGTCTCATTCAAGGAGTTGAATCAAGGTAACTAAAGTGCATCTAATCTTTTTGATGTTCAAAGTTTAAGATGTTCGAGATCGTTAAAAATTTAGACATTGTAAAATTTAAATAATCTTATTTGGACAGCTTTAAGTTTCCTGACTTGAAAAAGCAATATTTTTATGAAAAGCATTTATTTAGAAATTTGCTATTTCAAGTTTGGTCATCTTTTCGAAGACTTTGAGTGCGTCCTTGCCAGCGCGACGCATCCTCGGTATAAACTTGCACAATGGGTCGACTGGCTTCCTGGTGTTAATGCGGAAAGACTTCGCTACCGAACAAAGGAATATTAATTAACATAATAAAGGAGAGCGAACCAGAGGAAGTTGAAAACAACAAAGCAGGACACCAGATTGAAAGCAAAGATTTATAAGCACTTTATCAGAATTCCCTGATGAAAAATCAGGAGTAAATCAAATAGAACAATTTCTAAGTGAAAACCCATTAAAGCACTTTGATTTAAGCGTTTTCCCAAACAATACAATTAAAGACTTATTTATTAAATTTAACACTCCAATTCCTTTTAGTGCAGCTGTTGAGCGTCTTTTTTCAACTGGAAAAGAAGTTTTAAGAACCAAAGAGAAGCCGCTTGACCGACAAGCATTTTGAAATGCTATTGTTTTTACGAAAAAATAAATAGGTCTAATATTCCACGGATTATTGCATTGCTGTTAGTGAATCCGGGCATTGGTTTGACTAACCAAAAATTTGACCAACGATCGTCACTAAAATTATTACATAATATTCCTTGCTTTATTAGTGCACAAGCATCTCAGGTCTATCATAATATTATTACTTTTTGATGGTATTTTAAAAAAAAGTATGCTTTCACTTTCATAAATCGTAGTTTTCAATCAAATAATAATTGCATTGAAAGTCTTGTAAACTTAGATGTTTTTTTAAATCTCATTTTTATGGCTTTTATAAAAATCTGCTGTGTATCTAAATTATTCAGCCCATGTTGTACTGTAGATCCGTGAAATAGTATTTACTTCAATGCAATTTTTTTTCTTTCACTATTGTGCTTAGTTGTCGTTAATGTTTTGTGTGCCATTGTTCGTATGGGCTCTAAACCTGAAGTAAATAAATGAATAAAACAAGTGTAACAATAATTTTGTGACGCATTTGTTTTGAAATTAAATCTTTTATGACAATTCAAAAATTCTTAATTTTTCTGCCCTACTACATAATGTATGATTTTTTCGTAACAGTACTTTAATTTGTGGGAATAACGCTAATATTGACGCTGACGCCGTTAACATTTTTTAGCGTTAATATAAAGTTAATATAATTAATATAAATTAATATATAATTAGTGTAATATTTTTGAGCGTTATCGGCGTACATGACGCCGATAAGAATTTGAAGAGGTAACGCTGACGCTAACGCCGTCAAGATTTTTTGTTGACGCGCATAACACAGACTATATTACACCAAGTTCTCTTCTGATGAATTTAAGTGCCCCTACCATGGGTGCGCAATTTCAGTTTAAAATCCTTAATTTATATGATGAAATGTTTACCATTTTTAAATTTGGTAAAAATAAAATATTATCCTTGTGAAGTGAAAACAAAATGTTTTTTTAAACGCGTGTTTTCTTTATAAACAATCGGCAATCAAACTAAGTAGTTAAAAGCGCCGTATGGCAAACATGAACAACATCAGTGATGAAGGTCTCGGGCTTTTGCTGGCGGTCTCGGTCTTGGTCTCGTAATGACCTGGTCTCAGTCTCGTACTTTTTAAATTGATCTCGAGACCGAAATTTTTTGATATTTTTGTTATTTGATGTGGTTATGATGATTTACTGCTTTCTTCACCATAAACAATTCCCCTTGCGAAATGAAATTGAAAGCCTTTTATTGCCTTGTAAAATTTTTGAGTCGTCGTCGTTTGAAGGGTATCTACTCCAAGTCAGACACAAACAGAACTGGGGCTGAGGGTTTATTCTTTTGCTACCCCAGACTGCTACACTGCCTGAATCAGATGCTGGCAGTGGTGTTATTAAGCCAGCATCGAGTTTCGTCATCCAAAACCGTCAGACCTCGTGCTCCATGTGGTGCCCAATGTATAGGGCACGCTGTTAGAACATGCTCTGCAGTTTGCTCAGAGGCTCCACACTTGCAATTCGGTGAAGGAGCGAGACCCCATTTGTGCATGGACGAATGGAATCGTCTAACACCAGTCCGCAGGCGGTTGAGCTTAACCCAAGCTGCTCGGGGTAAGCCCATCCCAATAGGCCTGGCACCGGTCCCGGGCACAAAAGCACGGAGCCTGGAAGCATTTTCACAATACTCCGTTTCCATTTGTGATTTGTCCATTCAGAAGCGCGAATGCCAAATCTGGCAAGGTTGTTCAAAAGATTCCGCACACCTGGCACAAACGGGCGCCTGGATCTTAGTCTCACTTGACGAGTATCTGAGGACCCACTTAAAAGACCATACAAGATATGATCGAGGTCCAGAGATCCACGGTGAGCCAAGGAAAGTGTCGCTCCCAGTCGACGAAGCTCAGCTGGCTGGATGCCTGAAAGTACAGGTAAGTGGTCCGTTGGAATGGGACGCAGGCATCCAGTGACTATGCGCAAGGCGTCGTTCAAGACACTGTGGATGAGGCGAATGTGAGCACTGCGCACAGTACTCAGCTGTTGAGTAGACTTGAGATAAGGTAGCTATGCGTAGTGTTTTAGCACCAGCACCCCATCCCGAACCCACGAGTCGCCTCAGCAGTGTGATGCGCGAGGATAGTTTTTTGAGCAATGCCACTAAATGGTGACGAAACGTGAGCAATCTATCTAGTTTTACCCCAAGATAAGTAGGGGTTGGACAGAACGGTAAAAGTCTACTATTGTTGTAGACCTTTAGCTCACGTTTGGCCTCTCGGTTGTTTAAGTGAAAGGCTGCCGTCACCGTCTTAGTGTGACTGAGCTTCAACCTCCAAGTCTGAAGATACGCTAAAAGTGTAGACATGTCTTGGCTTAAAGTCCCCTCCAAGCCCTTCCAGTTTCCAGAAGAGTGCAACAATGCTAGATCATCAGCATAAGCAAACTTTCCGGAAATCATGGAAGGAAGACCGTACGTATATGTGTTAAATAGGAGGGGAGCCAAGACTGATCCCTGAGGAACTCCGTTTTTAAGATAGCGTAGCCTGCTTTGCTTGCTGTCACCGGTGGTAAGAGTAAAACTTCGATTTCGGACAAGCTCCATGATCATTCTGACCATATGCTTATCCGGAAGTAGTCTCAGCAGCTTGCAGGTAAGGCCACGGTGCCAGACAGTGTCATAAGCAGCTGTCAGATCAACAAATACGGCACCGGTCTTCTTTTTAGCCTCAAAAGAATCCTCGATGTTTTGGGTTAGCAGAACAACTTGATCTACGGTTGACTTCCCGCGCCGGAACCCATCCTGCTCTTTAGGGAGCAGCGGATCGATTAATGGTTCAACGCAATTGTTAACATATTTTACAACACATTCTTTATCAATTTTCATGGCCCAGATGGTAGGTGCTTTCACGCAGCCTGGGCCGTGAGTAAGTCTGCTCATTGATTTTAAAAATGACAGACCGAAACCGAACCTACCAAAACGGAAGGGTATCCACCCATTCCAATGTTCAGTGTGGGTCTGTTAATCGGCAAACGTCCTTTTCAGGACGGGGCAATGTCAGGATAAAACTGCCCTTTTCAGGGCACATTGCCAACAAGTTCCGAAGACCCACTATTCTTCAGCTGAACATCGAAGGCCTCACTGCAAGCAAGATGAATGTTCTTCATCACCTCGCTATGCAGTCTGAGGCACTCGTCATCCTACTGCAGGAGACCCACTGCACTGATGCAGAGAAGTTGGTACTACCACACTACCAACTAGCTGGGTCTTCTTTAAGCAGGAAGCATGGCCTTGCCACGTTTGTTCACGAGCGACTGAGATACACGCTTTTGGACCAATCTCCACCGACATCGGAGATCGAGTGGCTGTGTGTGGACGTTGATGGCTATAAAATAGTCAACGTCTACAAACCACCGCCAACGCGATTGCGAACCCTGGATCTCCCAGTGTTTCCTCACCCCTGTCTGTACGCTGGCGATTTTAACTGTCGTCATGCTGACTGGGGTTATGATGACAACAGTCCGGACGGTGAGTGCTTGGCTGGCTGGGCAAGTATTAATTGTCTTGCCCTCCTATATAATGCCAAGGACGCTGCCAGTTTTTATTCCGGCCGCTGGAACACTGGCACCAATCCAGACCTAGCTTTCGCTAGCGTAGGTCCAAACAGTCGCTTACCGGATAGACGTGTCCTTGAGAAGTTTCCTAGGTCACAACATCGACCCTCGCTTATTACACCACCAAGGTTTGCTATGGCATTGCCAAGCATGCCTGTTAAGCGATGGAACTTCCGCAAGGCCAATTGGAGTCACTACATTGCTTTGACGAATAAATTCGCAAAGACTTTGTTGCCGCCTGATTCACTTGATGTGGATGCGGCTTACCAGGACTTCTGTAACATCATTAAGAAAGCAGCCAAGAAGACTATCCCACGCGGGTATCGAAATAACTATATTCCGTGTTGGGATGCAGAGTGTGAATCCCTCTATAAAACCTTTCTGCAGTCTCCTCAGGGAGACGACTCAAATTTGGCTGCTACAACTCTGCTTGCCAAGCTTGACAGAAAACGGAGGGATCGATGGTCCGAAGCAGTTCGGAGCATTGACTTCTCACACTCTAGTCGAAAAGCGTGGAGTATTTTGAACAACCTTACTGGTAGGTCACGACACTCTCCTCGTCACTGTCCCGTTTCAGCCGATGCTATTGCATCTCAGCTGGTTAGAAATGGGAAATACGAGGCTGTTGATCGCAAGTCATCTCGACTTGTCTTTCAAGAAGTGTCTGACCTTTGGAGGGCCACAACAC
Source organism: Diplosoma virens (assembly GCA_963680785.1). Classification (NCBI taxonomy): domain Eukaryota; kingdom Metazoa; phylum Chordata; class Ascidiacea; order Aplousobranchia; family Didemnidae; genus Diplosoma; species Diplosoma virens. The sequence goes on along the minus strand of OY796882.1, from coordinate 40,647,922 downwards.
CAGACGCAGTAAATATCTCTGACAATTTCTCACAGAGAGAATTTGCTGCTGCCCTTCAACATTTAAAACCAGGTAAAGCTCCGGGTCCTGATTCCATCTGCCCCGAGCTTATACTCCATGCTGGAGCTGCTTTGAAGTCCTGGTTACGTGACTTCCTTTCTTCCTGTTTGCGCCGACTCAAAATTCCCAAGATCTGGAGAAGAGCGCTTGTGGTCGCGATCCCAAAACCAGCAAAGCCCGTGGGGGACCCAAAGAGTTATCGACCGATATCTCTGCTCTGTGTCCCCTACAAGATCCTCGAGAGGCTTATCTACGCCCGCGTTGAGCCATTAATCGATCCACTGCTCCCTAAAGAGCAGGATGGGTTCCGACGCGGGAAGTCAACCGTAGATCAAGTTGTTCTGCTAACCCAGAACATCGAGGATTCTTTCGAGGCTAAAAAGAAGGCCGGTGCCGTATTTATCGATCTGACAGCTGCTTATGACACTGTCTGGCACCGTGGCCTTACCTGCAAGCTGCTGAGACTACTTCCGGATAAGCACATGGTCAAAATGATCATGGAGCTTGTCCGAAATCGAAGTTTCACCCTTACCACCGGTGACAGCAAGCAAAGCAGGCTACGCCGTCTTAAAAACGGCGTTCCTCAGGGATCGGTCTTGGCTCCCCTCCTATTTAACATCTATACGTACGATCTTCCTTCCATGATTTCCAGAAAGTTTGCTTATGCTGATGATTTAGCATTGTTGCACTCTTCTGGAAACTGGAAGGACTTGGAGGGGACATTAAGCCAAGACATGTCCACACTGTCAGCGTATCTCCAGACTTGGAGGTTGAAGCTCAGTCACATTAAGACGGTGACGACAGCCTTTCACTTAAACAACCGAGAGGCCAAACGTGAGCTAAAGGTCTACAACAATAGTAGACTTTTACCGTTCTGTCCAACCCCTACATACCTTGGGGTAAAACTGGACAGATCGCTCACGTTTCGTCACCATTTAGTGGCATTGCGCAAAAAACTATCATCGCGCGTCACACTGTTGAGGCGACTCGTGGGCTCGGGATGGGGTGCTGGTGCTAAAACACTACGCATAGCCACCTTGTCTCTAGTCTACTCAACAGCTGAGTACTGTGCGCCAGTCTGGTGTCGCAGTGCTCACACTCGCCTCATTGACAGTGTCTTAAATGACGCCTTGCGCATAGTTACTGGATGCCTGCGTCCCACTCCAACGGACCACTTACCTGTACTTTCAGGCATCCAGCCAGCTGAGCTTCGCCGACTGGGAGCGACACTCTCCTTGGCTTACCGTGGATCTCTGGACCCCGATCATATTTTGCATGGTCTTTTAAGTGGGTCCTCAGATACTGGCCAAGTGAGACTAAGATCCAGACGCCCGTTTGTGCCAGGTGCGCGGAATCTCTTGGACAATCTTGCCAGACTTGGCATCCGCGCCTCTGAATGGACAAATCATAAATGGAACGCGGAGTACTGTGAAAGTGCTTCCAGGCTCCGTGCTTTTGTGCCCGGGACCAGTGTCAGGCCTGTTGGGATGGGGTTACCCCGAGCAGCTTGGGTTAAGCTCAACCGCCTGCGGACTGGTGTTGGGCGATTCCATTCGTCCATGCACAAATGGGGTCTCGCTCCTTCACCGAATTGCGAGTGTGGCGCCTCAGAGCAAACCGCAGACCATGTACTAACAATGTGCCCCATACATCGGGCACCACATGGAGCACGCGGTCTGACGGTTTTGGATGACGAAACTCGATGCTGGCTTAATAACATCACTGCCAGCATCTGATCCAGGCAGTGCAGCAGTCTGGGGTAGTAAAAGGATAAACCCTTGGCCCCAGTTCTGTTTGTGTCTGGCCTGGAGTGGATGCCCTTCAAACGACGACGACGACGATCAATTTTCATAATCAAAATGACAGAAAACTTGACCTCAGCAAGAATCGAATTAAACAACGGAATCGAGAAAGCTTTTTTTAATTAGATTTTGCTCTCAGAAACGGTAACTGTGAGTCCCAATTAAAGCATAAATGAAAACTCACACATCTGATTTAAAAAAAAATTTAATCAAATAAAATTCTCCTATAGATGAGAAGCAAGAAACATATTACAGTGCGAAATAGCGACATTTTTGATGAAGCACAAGAACAGTTTCTCGAGTTAAAATTTAACTCAGCAGCCAAGGACAAATTTAAAGTGCTGGACCTTGAGACATTTTGGGCCAAATACCATCTTATTACTACGGCACACTAATAAATTTTGGGTTTACCTGCGGCACACTTACTTCATAAAGGCGAAAGCCTACTTAATACACTCTAAGTTTACATACAGAAATTATATTCACTTCGATTTGATCTCATATTTCGCTATTTTTCTCCCAAAATCATGGTGATCTCTAAAAAACATATACAGCAAAATGAAACTATATGCGGTATTTTCAAGGGAGGCCCGAGCCAATTGCCTCATTCGCCTCACCCAATATCCACAATTGACTCTATGGCTTTCTATCAAAAACACAAAAATTTCGCGGCAGACTTTAATCCCTTTCACGGCACACAATTTGGGAAACCCTGCTCTATAGTATAAAGTTACCTGATTAGCTAAAATATAATTTATTACATTGAACAAATTATCTCTATTCCGTTCGTCATGGGGTTTTAGATGTTTTTGCTGATTAAAAATTCTGACTTTAAAGCAAAGCACAGCCGTTTGTAAAGGACTTGCGCATTTGCTGGGGTATTGTGACGTAAACAAGAAACATCAAAGAGTTTTTCAGGAAGTTTAGCCAAAAAATGTGCCGAGTTTGTTTTTCTGTTTACTTTGAGTCACGTGACATGCCTGAATTTAGGTCTCCCTTAAGAAAAATTAGGTAAATTTTTTTACAAAAAATTTTCTGGTCTCGATCTCGAACCTTAGGTTTCGAAATTTTTCGATCTCGATCTCAGTCTTGGTCTTGAAAAAATTTTACGGTCTCCGTCTCGATCTGGAATCATGTGGTCTCGACTACAACACTGATCGACATGGTCGCGGATTCAAACCTACAGTATAATTCATTTGTGTCTTTAAAAAAGACACTTCACGGCACTTTCACCTGCTTGGTTGCTTAGCAACCAACTCTAGATTTTAGTCATACCTCATCTCTAAATAAAACAAACTACAAAAGCCAAACAAAAGACTTTAATCGGACAGCTCTTGGCATCTCTGAAAGCAGATTACGGTAATGGTTTGAGTACTGTGCTCAAAGTCGCTTCCAACAATTTCCAGCATGATTGGAGGATAAATATAGAGATGGCGTGAAGTAAAAGATTTTTTTCCCAAAGCTTTTCATTTGAAACTCTTCTGGGGAAATCATCAGAATAAAGCAGAAATGAAACCAAACAGGATTATAAAGAGGAAAGCAGAGTTCTCATTAGCTGAAAAAAGAAGTAGCCAATGAGAGAAAAGATTAAGAAATTTTCAAAGAGTAGATGAATTCTTTTTGTCGCTTTAAGAGCAGAAAGTCGCTTCAAGAGTAGAAAGGTGAAAAGAAGAGCGGCCTCGAGTGAGAATACCTCCTCTGTGAAATTCAGCTTCAACAACAACATGCATCAACAAATCGACGGCGTCGCTATGGGCTCACCGCTCGGTCCAGCAATCGCAAACATTTTTGTTGGCTACCAAAAAACGAAACTTTTCAACATCGCCAAAAGGCCGTTAGTGTACTTCCAATACGTTGACGACACTTTCGCCGTATTCAACAATGAAGAAGACTGCAACACTTTTCTCACCCACCTCAACTCCCTTCATCCCTCACTAAGCTTCACCTACGAAAAGGGATCCAATCACTTTCTCCCCTTCCTGTATGTGTTGGTAGAAAGGCATGATTCGGAATTTCTAACCTCAGTATACAGGAAACCCACCTTCACCGGCCTGTATCTACGTTAGAACTCCTTCAGCCCCCCAAAACGGAAAATCAACCTAATTGTTACTCTTGTTCATAGAGCTTTTATGATCTGTTCAAAAAGCAAACTGAACCCAGAGCTTGGCAAAAGTCGTTCAATTCTATTAGAAAATGGCTATCCGGAACATGCCATCGATTCGGCTTTGAAACGAAAACTTTAACAACTAAATTCTAACTCGGTTCACATAGTGAAAAACTCACCTACACATCCCATGGATTGGAAATGTCTCGATGAAGTTCAAAAAACAGATTACGTCTGCTGTAAAACGCTGCTTTTTCTCCGTCGAACCACGTGTCATTTTTACAACCCGACAGCTCTTACCAGCAACTAAGAAAGACATGTTACCTTCCCATCATCACAGCAATGTCATTTATCAGTTTGTGTGCCACTGCGATAGTCGGTACGTTGGTCGCACGTCTCAACGCTTAGAAGAGCGAATCAAACGACACGTTCCAAGATCCATCGTCAACCCTGTGCACTGTTGAACATGGTAGTTCCAATTGTCTAGCAGCAGTACGGATGGACTTCATAGGAGAACATTGAAAGGCTTGCCTTACACGCTCGATGTTTTCTTCAGATGTTCTTGGTCGCCCACTCCTCCTTGCATCGAACACTGTCCCTGTCTCCATAAATTTCTTGTGCCATAAACGAATTGAAGCACGTGATGGTGGTTTTCTTCCATACTTACTTCTGTAGTTTCGCTGGGTCTGAACATCTGATTTTGTCTCAATAAACCAGGATACACATTGTGCTTTTTCTTGAGGAGTAGTCATTTTACGGGGGTTCAATTCATATAACTCAATCATTAAACATAAAAAATTTTAATTAAGAAATTTGATCTGAAACAATAAATTTTAGTGTCAATCAAAACTTTATGAAATACTGATTAACATAAAACAACCCTGATTGCGATATCTCATCATTTCACTTTGTAATAATTTTTTTAAATTGTAAAGAGACTTTATGGACACCCTGCATATTCTTTGAATTCGAGTTCAAGTTTAAGTACAGCAATTTAAAGTTTTCGAGTTTAAGTTTGATTTCGAGTTTGCAACCCTGATCACTAATGTACAAGAAAAACTAAAATTTTTATTTCACTGTCGACAAAAACAACTACAATAACATTATAATAAATTTCAAAAATAACTTTATAACAACTATTAGTAGTAGTTTGTTTTTATTTGCATCCAGAAGAACAATTGATAATTAAAAATAAAATAAAACAAAGGTTGCAAATAGGGAGACGGCAACCAAACTATATTTATTTTTTTTATTTTTATTTTATTTTATCTCTATATTTATCCTTCTGACTCGCAAGAAAGCGACGGAGGCGCTGATACATAGGGTAAGCAATTACCCCGACCTGCTTCCGGAGATGCCAAGATATTGCTGTCCGCTTGTAATTTAATAGAGATATGACTGTAATTTAGAACTGCTTGCTAAGACCACCAAGCAGGGAAAAGTGCCGTAAAGTGTCTTTCTCAAGGACACAACCGAGACCATGTTGGTCACGAGCACGGCGCTTTAACCACTCGACCACGCTGCCGACTACATATCTTATAACCAGTAATGACTTTAATAGGGTGCAAACGGAGCGGCACCAATTTCCCCCAACACAAAATATTGTTCTATTTCTTCATAGTAGCACCAGGACGTTGATAGCATATCTAAAATAAAGACTTTTTTATTTATTTATTTTATTTATTTTTTTTAAAGATAACTTTGTTTTGAGACATTAGAAAGCGGCCCCTCCTAAAATGATGACTTTTTTCAGAGACCCCAATATTTTGGAGCACTTAACAGTGGTCCCCTTAAAACGAAGACTTTTTTTTAGAGATAACTTTGTTCTGATACACTTATAAAAAGTGGCCCCATCTGCTTTTCTTGCACCGATCCTTTTTTTGTAAGACCATTTTGGTTATAACACGCAAAAAAATTGTTCATGGTCACTATAACGAGCCAAAATCATTAGGTCAAAATAAAGTTAAAATTTTACAAAATAAAAGTCCAAAGAATTTATTTCAGGTCAAAAAAAAATTTCGTACTTATTATGTAATTATATAGGAACTTTGCTGCATTTTAGGCTACTGGTATTTATAATGAGATGGAGCAATCTTGCTTCCATATTGGTCACACTTCATTATTAGTAAGTCACAACATCAACTTATTTTGTTACTTCTTCCGTTTTCTGATCTCGTCTTTGAGGTAGGCTACTCACAAACCTTTGAGTAGTAGCCTATTTTGATCATGTGGCGGAGCAGAAATAAAGGAAAACTTAACTGAACTGAACGTTATTTTTTTAACGTTGATTGTTCATTTAAAATTTTGATCAGCAAACCTTCTTTTGTCAAACGTTAATTAAACATCCACAACGTAAGCGAATTTTTTGTCAGAATTAACAAACTTATAACGTTAAGTTTACGTTGAAATTTAACGATAACAAAAAATCAACAAATTGAACAAAAATTCTACTGTAAATTAAAGTTCGCATGTTATTTGAGTATCAGTAGAGTTGTAATGTGTTTACAGCAGGGCGTCGAACTGGAACCGAACCGGATCCGTAAACCCGTATAAACCGTTTTATTTTTTAAACCCGAACCAGAACTGAACCAGAAAATAAAATTTGCTGAACCTGAACCGGAACTGAACCCAAAAAATAAAATTTGCCGAACCTGAACCTGAACCAGAACGTTATTTTAAACGGTTCGGGTCCGGTTTGGATCCGGTTCGACGCCCTCGTTCACAGTGATGGTCTCAGAAAAAGGGGGGCTGGTGCAAGAAAAGTAAGGGCGGGACACTATATAGTGTACTAAAAAAGGTTTCTGAAGCCAAAAAAAGGTCTTCAATTTAGGGGGCCACTATTGGGTGATCCAAAACATGGAGAGGCACCTTTTACCGTCTCAAGACATTGTGATCTCTAAAAAAAAGGTCTTTACATTTACAAACACAAATAACAGCAACCTAAGCAGCAGAAGCCCAGCATGCGCTGATCTTCAAAGTTTTTTTTCTTTTCTTTTTGGCATGCCATCGATGTCCTGGTGCTACTATGAAAAAATAGACCAATTTCTTGTGAAGGAGAGGGGCCACTTTTTGATGTATTTTAGGGAGGGTCTGGTGCCGCCGCTCCGTTCGCACCCTATTAAAGCCATCACTGTGTGTCCAACATTTGAAAAGCTCGAATTAGTCTGAGTACAACAAACTTCGTGTTCAAGATAATTTAGATCGGGTCCGCATAGCTTGCTAAAATGTTTTAGTCGAATCCGAGTTCTTCCGATCCGCTTAATATTATACAAAAATACAACTAAAATTAAAAAAGTAGTCCAAGTTTTAAAAATTATCTTAAAATAACAAAAGATATTAATAATCGAATGAAGTACATATAGTAAAAAAAAACATAAAATCACTTTCTAAATTTAGTATGGTCGTCGAAAAATTATGTTGGGTCAGCAGCTCTCCACTCAGCCTGCTTCGCACTACGCACCCTGTTTTATGTTTAAAATTGTAAAATTTTATGTCAAATTATGGGGTCTTTTCAAGAAGTTACCATAAGCGATTTTTGTTCGTGAAACTAACCTAGATCCCTTTGCTGTTATTATCGCTTCTTGAAGAGATCTTTTTCCTCATTGTTTCTTTTTTATTCCATCCTGGTGTTGTAGGGGGATTCCAGGTTGGTTTTATCGAAAAAAATCGCATAGGGTGACTTCTTGAAAGACCCAAATTATGTATTTTTTAGTATAATTTTGGGAGGATTTTATTTTCGTCCGTATGGCTGTTCGATTTAAGAAAACTCAAAATTACCTATACCATACTGTATTTGTTAAGAACTAAATGATTTGATGTTTTTTCAGTTATGTTTTGATACAGTGATAGTAACAATTTCCACAAAAAACACTTAATGTGAAGTACTTTTTTTAAAAAAAATTTAGTTTAGCTTGATATTTAGTATTCATAATCAAGTGGTGGTATTAGTGTTAATTTGTGTTTTAACAATATCTTAATAGATTTGTCTGTAAATTATCTTGCTATTTTCCACATGGAATGAAATTAGATGAAGGTCAATGTTAATTAAAAAAAAAGGATTACAAGCAAAATTTTATACAATGAAAGTGTTTTTAATGTATGAGTATTGGTATTTAATTGCAATTTTATCTCATTTTTACATATGTACTGGTAAGCCTACATAAATTGGGAATCTCACAGTTTAGGTGTGTGAAGTATTTGGTAATTTTTATTGCATGTAGTACACATGAAACTGCTTTAACCACTTAACTATTTCTGTTACCACAAGTTGAACAGCTGTTTTAGAAGGTTGTTATTTTTTGATTATATTTAAAAAGTTTAAAAATAATAAAATATTCACTTAAAATATAGATGAAAATCTTTATGAGTTACTGAAAATACTTCATGCACCTAAATTGTAAGATTACTAGTGATGGAACAATTCCATTTTTTTTTTTTTGATTCTGATGCTGATACAAACAAAAATTTTCAATTTTGATGCTAATTTTGATTTCAATTTTTGGTAGTCAAAATTCATTTTGTTTTTTATAAGAGGCAAACAAAAAAATTTCTTTTTAAGCACCTTGATTGATCAGTTGAATAATTGACGTACAATACTTCTTTTTTAATTGTTTTAAATTCTTCATTGTTAGCTATTGTAAATTGAAATTAGATATATTGAAAAAGTGAATCAATCTTTTCAGAGTGCCCAATTAAAGAGTAGGAGCAATATTCTTATACAAAATTTGTTTAACCACTGTTTTTAAAAACCACAAACATCTGTTGCATCTTTATTTAAATAGAATCTTGATCTTTATTCAATTAGTAAGATTCTATTTGAAAAAGGATATTAGAATATATCATACAAAATCTATTTAGGTACTTTTTAAAAAACCACAACAGTTTATTTCATTTTACCAAATTGTCCAGTGGTTATATACTAGAAAAATAAAGAATATAATCATTAGTAATGAAAATATAGTTCATTAAGTCAATCATACTTTGATAAAAAATACATGGTTCTGCATATAATAAACATAATTTATAATATAATAAACATAATTTATAATAAACATAATTAAAATTTTAAATCATTTATTCATTTCATTTTATTCTCAATCATTATTAAATAGTTTAACAAAAAAATTACAAATATTAAAAAGATCAAGAAAAGGAAGAAGCAGCACAACGTCAGATATTAAAACCAGGGCATGCTAAGGAATGGAATGGAATAGAAATTTTCCATATTCCATATCCATCAAAATCTTTCATTTTGTACTTAATTTCTTCCATTCTATATTCCATACATTTTTTATACTTTGTATTATATCAAGAACCCTAAATTTCATACCATGTAAATTTTTATTAAGTTTTTTTTTATAAGTTCAACTCAACTTCTTAGCTCGAGGGTCACATTGAGAAATTGATTTTGTTTAAGTGCTGCATTATAATAATCGCTAAAAAAGGTTTTCATTTTAAATTTGTTTTGATTTTGATTTTTGTACCCAAAAAGTAGTGTAGTTGTTAAGGGCATTATGTTCAAATTTAATTCAGAGTGGTTGAGTGGTTAGAGCACCATGATTGTGATTGACATGGTCCCAGTTCAAAATCTACTTGTGCCATTCTGTTGTGTTTATAAGAAAGACACTTTATTACACTTTCTTTTGCTTGGTGGTCTTGGCAAGCAGTTCTAAATTAAAAGTCATATCAGTATTAAATTACTAGCAAACAGCAATATCTTGGCATTTTTAAAAGCAGGTCAGAGGAATCGCCTACCCTATGCATTAGTGCCTTTGTCACTTTCCTGTGAGTCAAGAGGATAAATACAGAGATAAAATAATAAATAATTGCTACAGTTTAAACTCAGATAGTTCACCTCTAACTTGATTCTATTTACAGTTTTATGTATTCTCTTATTCAAATAGAATATAAAAAATTAAAACAAACAATTACCATATTAAAGACAACTTAATATAGCGTAATCATAACATAAGTTTAACTTATCTAACCAATGTCTGGCAGAGAGTAACTCTAAATATTACAATTGGTGACTAACCCAAATTGCTGTATGAAAGTGCTCGTATTATTGCATGATCATATGATATGGATCAGCACAACATTTAATATGAGAATGCATAAAAATAGAGCATGAAAAAGTTAAATTTAATGTTTTAAACTAAATTTTATAATTCCGATAATAACTAAAGTTGTATTTTGTGTGAAAATATGAAATTATGTTTGGGCTATCCAATTAATTGCTACAGTAATGAATCTGTCTCAGATTTTTTGATTTTTATTCTTAAAAATTAGTGATCTCAAAAAGGTCTTCATTTTAAATTAGTCCTAATTTTCTTAGTTTTTGCACTTAAAAATCAAGGATTGCCAAAAAAAAGGACCTAGAATTTGATTGAAGAAAAACAGAAATTAATAATTTTTTCAATTGTTTGTTTGCAATTTTCATTGGCCACAAGGAAGATTGTTATGGGCCATAGTTTGCCCATCCCTGATCTAACTTGTCCAAGGGATAAATCTTTGATTTTAGACTTTATTTTGATTATATGAATTTAAATAAGTAGAAAATCTAAAAAAATTTTTTGTAGTTGTGGTGGTGTTTTTCAATTATGCTTACCGCTTTGAGACTATATGAACTTTTTACATATAGAGTGATTTAAAGATACATCTTATTATTATTTAAACTGTAAATATTCCAAAATGGCAACCAAGCAAGTTATCTATCTCTGCATTTCTTAAGGAAGACATATATTGCAAGCAAACTAGGCACTCAGACTTGAGCTTTAAAACTGGCCTTATATTGAAGTTGCAAATTGTTTAAACATCAATGTTGAAATATCACTAATCTGGTTCTACTTACTTTTTTTCTTCCATCCATATTCAATTGAATAGATTTTTGGCTATTACTTTTATCATCATCATTTTGTGTATCTGATCAAAGGTGGCTTTATTGACTGCATTTAGTATGTAAACAGCCTTAAAATGGGCAAGTATGGAAAATGTATGAAAGTATGGAAAAAATTTTCCATTCCATTCCATATTCAATAATTCCATATTCCATACTGAAATTTTGCTTCCATTCCATAGCATGCCCTGGTTAAAACATGCATAAGATAATCAGAAAGTGAAAGTACAAAACAGTACAAAGCATGGCTGCAACATCTTAATCAGATAAAAATATAAGAAATGAGGAAGAAAAAAGAAAATATAACAGTAATATTATCAAATAAATTGAAAGATTGAATAACCAGTGCATGACCAGTTTGCATAATGATGATAGGTGGCACAGCTAGCCAAGAACTTTTATTATGAATGGGTGGCTCAGCTAGCCAAGAATAATCATTTCTAAAACTAAAAATATTATTTATTTATACTTCAAAATATGCAGTTTGTTAAACTAATCAAGCAAATAAATGCAATTCCTGTAATGTCATATAGGAAAAAAATTACTCAAAATAAGGTAAATGCAAGTACATAGGTTATACATTTTTATTAAGGTGACCTGATTCCCCTTCTCACCTTAATATAAATGAAACAGACAGTGGAGGTTTCTTAAATAAATTTTATATGAAATTGCTCTGATCTTTTCATTGAGCACTCTGCAATGAAGATCAATTTACTTTTGCTCTCTCTCTCTCTCTCTCTTTATAGATATATATATGCAATATTAATATGTGCATTGTACCAGCAAGGTGAAACATTACAGGATTGTATTGCAATATTATATGAAACTCAAGCTATATATATAAATTAGGAAAAAATTAATTGACATGTTTTTGTAAAGTGCTTAATGAAAGTCAGAAGAAATACATAGATTTTTCATTTATTAAAAAACAATCTTACAGCCTGTTTTTTTCATTCTTAATTTTTTAATCAGATAAAATAGGCTGTAGAGATGTTTTTCTTAATAAATGAAAAAAATATATGTATATAACATAAAATTAATTTTATTAATGTTTAAAAATTCACAACCGTCAATTTCATCCTATGGAATTGTCAGGTGGTTACATATTCAAATAAACCAACCAACTGATGATTTGATTTGAATAAGTAACCACCTGATGATTCCATACGATAAAACAGATTGGTGTGGTTTTTAAACATTGTTAAATTTTTCTGATCTTTTCATTGACTATTTGTTTTTATTTATTTATCTCTATATTTACCCTCCTGACTCATAGGAAAGTGATGGCTGCGCTAATACATAGGGTAGGCAATTATCTCAACCTGCTTCCGGAGATGCCAAGATATTGCTGTCTGCTAGTAATTTAATAGAGATATGACTGAAATTTAAAACTGCTTGCCAAGACCATCAAGCAGGGGAAAGTTCTGTAAAGTGTCCTTACCAAGAATACAACAGAATGGTGTGAGTGGGTTTTGAACTGAGACGATGTTAATCATAAGCACAGCACCTTAAAACACTTGACCACACTGCCGACTCTTTACAAGTCCACAATTGCCAACTATTCTGCAAGGAAAATCAATTCATTATTGCACTATAAATATATACAGAATGGAAACCTTTGCTGCTGACAGTTAGCCACTGCCAATTTGGGTTAGGGTTAGTAATGATATTGTTGTTAGGGCTTGTTTCCACTGCAAGCATGGAATAGAGTATTCTTTGTTTGATTCATTAATTTTGTTCTTGCTCACCTTGTGCTAAAGCATGAAAAAAAGTAAAAAAAAATTGGTAAAACAAACAAAGAATGCTCCATTCTACACTCATAGTGAAAATGAGCCTTTTTAGTTAGTGATGATTGATGACAATTTGCCACAGACAATTTGCCACCAACACAGGTTTACAAAATTCCACAAAATTTTCTTTTATGGAAATAGTCGTTTCTTCTAGGTTTTTTGGGCACTGAATCTGAAAATGACAATGAAAACCTTCGATTAACTCTCGTTTTTAAAATATTTTCAATTTTAGTTTTCTACAAATGCATACACTAATGGTAATGCAACAACAGAAATGTTCATGTTGACAATCGCATTCTTTTAGCTTTGCTGTAAGACAACTCCAGTTGATCTCAAGCAAGAGTCCAACAGTAATCAGCTAACACTGATGGGTTCCATTTTCCTTGGTACCGTTTTTCCATGACTGCAATATCCTGGTGGAAATGCTCTCCATGTTCATCACTTATGTCACCACAGTTTGAAGGAAAAAAATCCAAGTGTGAATATAAGAAGTGTATTTTCAAAGACATGTCACACCCCATATTTTTGTAGGAGTCTATCATGTGTTCAACCAGTTCAATATAATTTGGAGCTTTTGTATTCTCAAGAAAGTTGTGTGTTACGTCTCGGAATGCATTCCAGGCAACTTTCTCTATTCCACACAAGGTGTCATCAAAGTCTTCATCCTTTAATAGCTTGTTGATTTGGGGTCCAATGAAAATACCTTCTTTGAGCTTTGCTTGGCTTAATACAGGAAACTTGTTGCAAATGTACTTGAAAGCTGCTCCATCCTGATTCGTTGCTTTTACAAAATTTTTCATTAATCCAAGTTTAATATGCAAAAGAGGAAGTAAAATCTTTGATGCTTCAATGAGTGAAGTGTACTTCACATTTTTTGTACCTGCTTTCAAAGTGCTTCTCTTTGGCCACTCCTTTTTAAGGTAATGTTCATGTCTTGCACGACTGTCTCATTCACACAAAAAACAGCAATACTTTGTATATAACCAGGCTGCAATCCCAGCAGTATTGCAATTATTTAAAAGTTGCCACACAGTTGCCAGCAGTACTGTATGTACTGTAAAAGGTTCTTCATATTCTCGTATGTTTCTTTCATATGAGCTGCATATCTAACAGGAATTGATGGCAACATATTTTTATTGTGCAGCAACACAGCTTTTAGACTTAGTTTCGATGAATCAATGAACAGTCTCCATTCTTTTGGTCTGTGGGAGTACCCAAATTTTTGCATAATACCACCAACATCTGTGCAATATACAAGTCCCCCTTTCATGCTAAAAAACTGGGCCAAAGACTGTTGAGGTGTATGAAAACTACCAACTTTGACACCACTTTGAAGCAAATTCCACTGTTTTAATCTGGAAGCCAAAAATAGTTCAGGTTTAACTTTTGGTAAATGTAAATCCCATACAAGATCATTCAGTTCACTTTCATTGATTAAATGTGGTTCAGTAGTAATACCAAATTCTTCATTCCTGGATGTGCACGGTTCAGAAACGCTACACTCTTCATTGCTTTCTGCATCATCTGAACTCAACAGATCTATTTCATGTGGTTCAGGAATAGGTAGCTCGTCATTGTGAGGAACAAGATATATTGCAGATGGTATGTTAGGATACTATTACAAACTTCTTCCTGTTGAATTCTTTTTTCATGGAAGGTGTGAGACAGAAGTAATAATCGTTTACGTTTTCCATAGGTTCTCTCCAAATCATTGGTACTGCAAATGGCATTGCCTTTTCTTATTCGACCACTCATTAAGGGCAGTCACACAGGAGCCCAAGGCTTTTTCAGATCTCCAACTTTATAATCAAAGTACTGATGATAAGCCTTTCTTGTTCTAGTGGTTAAGACATGCTTCTGCAAAGATACGGTGAACTCCCCACGGATATAACAGAAGTTATCTGCAGAATTTACACAAACACAAGGCATTTCAAAATATACTGACTGAAAGCTACTTTAACAGGTTATTGTACTTGTAGTTAAAAGAGCTCAATTCTAAACAAAAAAGAACACAGTGCAAGTTTTCGGATATAACTATGTTACACAGGTAGTGTACTTTGCAGTATATTTGCATCTGTTAAAAGCCTTTTCTGTGTAGTCTAAGTTTGGTGAAATTTTGCTGGCTAGCATTACCTGTTATATTTCACTGTTTATCATGCACATTAACTAAGCTACACTCCTATTTAAGCTCTGTAGCTGATATAAATCAGCAAAATGTTTTCACAGCACTTGTATTATCTTGGGATATACCCTCCCTAACGGATAACTTTATTTCATCTCTGTTGCTGAAAAACTTCTGATCAACACAGGAAGAATGCACTATGTATTTCCATCTTTTATAAGCCTAGCTATTATCACAATAAAACATGTAACCTACCTCCTCTGAAATATCTTGAAAGAGGGCGCCTGCAATTTGTTTGAAAGGGGCATCAAATGATCTGTGAAGAGGGGTCAAATGTAACAGTCACCAAGGCCTTAGGTTATTGAAAAGGTAACTTGGTGGTAACTTGGTGGTTGTTTTAAAAAGGTCTTCGATCCCTGTTATCTAAAAGAGGTAAATTTGTGAATGAATGAGATAAACAGGTATTTGACTTAGATTTCTAGGGAGGTCACCTGTCCCCCTATCATATGTTGCTGGTGCCCATATCTTGAAAACTAGAGCTAACCGACAATTTTATGACTCATTTTTGGATTCCGCACCCCAAAATTAGTAAAAGGTGGCTACTTTCATCCCAGAAAGAAATTTTGTGTTGACCAGTATAATTATTATTAAGTATACATAATGTTCAAAAAAAGAAAATGTCTTTTTTCATATATGTGCATGCTCAATGATAGTGAGGTATATAAAAAAAGGAAAATGCGTGAATAAATTAGCAATTGTTTTCAATAATCAAAATTTTCAAGAAAAATTTTTCAATTTCAATGTGATTCAGATTCTTAAAAATTTTTCAATTCTTTTGATCTTGATTCCAATTAATTGTCCCATTACCCATAAATTTATATTACAAAATTATTTTTAAGCAAAAAAAATGCATCTCACTTAACTTTGTTTAATAAATTGTGTAGTCTTTGTTATGTGGATAAGCTTTCAAAAGAACAACCTTTAAATAAAACATTCAGCCATTTTTATAAACAAGTGAGTTGTTTTGTTTTATATGCTTTAATTGCTTTTAAATTTTTCATAAGTGATATTAAAATTTAGTTGAATTAATCAAGTAAAACTGGTTTTGAAAATTAAATATGTGTTATATGTTAAGGTGTATAAAGTCCAAGTTGTTTTGCATCAGGCTTAACATATAGTGTTTTCATTAATTGCCAATTTACTTGAAGCAAATTTATAATTAGTTGATACAGGAAAAAGTGATAAATAACTTTTACAAAGCATGTAATTCTATTTTAATTCACTATATTTTAAGCTAAAAATTTTAATTTAAGTCTCTTTTAAAGGCAAGTTCAACTAGAATTTGTTAAAGCAAGTTTTTTCATATTATAAAAATCTGTGTAAAAAAGATTTAAATTGGTTTTTAAAACTTTGTAGCAGTTGGGGAAACATTAAAAACTATCAATATAATAAGCAAGATGTTGCCTCAAATAAGATTTTAAAAATTATAATGCAATATTTATAATAAAACTAATGAAAACAAATATTTCAAATAAAAATAAAGTTTATTGAAAAAGTTCTAATAAATTAAAATTTATGTTTAGCTTAATAGGTTGTCATTATTAGCATTTGATTGCATTTTCAATTGATGATAATCTTGTAAATTGGTAGTTCATTGAATTGATTTTACACATCCAAAATTTCTTTCTTTTACATTAAAATTTCATAAACATTCAATATTATATAAAAATTATTGCCCTACAACATATATCTTACTATTTAATTTTTTTAAATAATCGCCTAATCTGCAAATTGTGAAATGTAATCTTAAATATAATTATAATTTTTAATCAATAGTTGTTTTTCATTCACATTTTCAATTAAAAAAACTATTTAACATTTTGTATATGGCACCACGTAAATTTATGTTTAACACATTGAAGTGACATGCTTTGAAAAGGCTTATTGTTTGGGTGTGAACTTTTATTCTTATAAAGCTACCAACATGTAGTTTTACGTTTTATTGGATTTTTGATCACCAGCACAGTTTGAACTGTTATGAGTTGGGAGACAAAATTATTCTGTTGGTATGCAGGCAATAATTCACCACAGATTCTTTCTTTATTGGGTCTGTTGTCATTGCATAAAGGATGTGGCAACTATATGTTTGCCATGATTCCATATTGTGCAAGTGGTAGAGTATTGTTGTGTGAGACACTGACGATTCTGCAATGTTGCATAAGATGTAGTGTATTTTTCAAATGTGATTTGATCTACTACATCATTTATGACCAATGTCTCCACTTCTGTCTTAATCATCAACAACAAAATCACCATCATTAAATTTTCAATTGTTTGCTAACAGTTTTTTGCAGACACAATACTGGTGCCAAGCACTGAGTTAATCTTGTTTGCAATTGCTGGCACATTCATACCAGCTTTCCACAAAAAATGTGTAAGATTTTTTAAATTACTTTCTAAAAGTGTCATAATGTGCCACAAAACAATTTTCTTTGCTATGAAAAGCAGTCATATTGGAATTAAGATTTTTGAATTTATTTATCTACATTTTTAAACAAGACAGAATGAATAAAATGTTTTCAGCTAACTTAAACCCACATCAGGCTTCATGATGAAGAGTTTTTATAACTTTAGTTTAATTTAAATAGAGATATAAATATTATAAATGCTGATGAAATGATTTTGTAAGAGTTATGACAATAATAGATTTTCTTTAAACACAGAACACACGTTGGCAGTAAATTAAATTTTATGAAACATAAATAAAGAAAATGAGCAGATTTTGAAAATATGTTTACTAAAAACAATGTTTCATTAGCATATAACTGATGATTTAAATTAGAATTTGCCTTATTAATAAAGCTTTCTTTATTCTAGTGTAAAAGTCTGATTTACATTTCCACAATATTAAAAAATTATTTAAATCAAATGTAATGCTTAAACAGGAATCACATGATCAAATATGATTTTTTATGCACTCTTTTGAATAAGATTAAGATGTTTCCAGGTTTTTGTGATCAATTGTCTTGATGGCATGCCAATGTATTGGGTTGAGGAATATGTTCGTAGTGTTTTTATATTTTCTTTTATTTTACAATGATTTTTTACTACTTGACAAAATGTGTATATTCATTTGATAGAGCTTTTTCTACTGTAAAAAACTGTGCTGATCGTCTTTTTGAGTATTTTGAGATTTTATTATTTGTGGGGCTTACATATGGAATATCCAGGGGGTAAGAAGCAACATTTTTGACAACTGCTATTTTTTGCTTTTTATTGAGGCCAAAAAGCTGCTGAAGCAGCCGGGGACATTTGCATGGTATATGGGGAAGGTGTCATAGGTGAATCTACGGCAAAAAAATGGTTTGCAAAGTTCAAAAATGGCAATTTTGACATTGACAACACACCCCGCAGTGGAAGATCTTCTGAATTTGACAAAGACCATCTCAAAGCACTTTTAAAGGAGGAAAGTTGCCAAACAAGTTGTGAATTGGCCAAAAAAATGAACTGCAATTAAAAAACGATTCTCAATCATCTTCATTCAATGGGATTTGCCAAAAAATTGGGAGTCTGGGTGCTTCATGAGCTTAGCGAAAACAACAAAGAAAATTGCCTTCAAATTGCTTCTCAACATCTCGCCTGCCATTGAGCAACACATGCTCACAAACAGCACTTTTTGTACTGAATTGTCATAAAAGATGAGAAATGATGCCTATATATAAATATGAAGCAAAGAAAGGAATGGGTGGCTCCTGGAGATACGCCAAAGCCGAGAGTTAAGCCTGACCTCCATCCAAGGAAGACCATGATATGCATTTGGTGGGACTGGGAGGGCATGGTGCACTGGGAAATGCTTGAAAGGAATGCCACGGTTAACAAGGAGCTTTACATAGCCCAGCTACATCGCGTGAATGAGGCTATTTGACTGAAAAGACCCCATCAACAAGGCCAAACCATACTTCTTCATGACAACGCCAGGCCTTATGTTGCACAAGTCGTCAATGCCGCACTCCAAGAGCTCAAATGGGAGGTCCTTCAGCATCTGCCATATTCTCTGGACCTTGCACCCATAAATTACTATCTTTTCTGCTCTTTGTCGAACCATATGAGGGGCTTTACCTTCGACAATGAAGAAGACCTTAAAAACTGGCTTAACAAATTCTTCAATACCAGACCCGGGGATTTTTGGTGGAATGGCATTGAACAAATTGGTCAAGAGGTGGGAGGAGGTTGTAAACAGTAATGGAGAATACATAATTTGTTAATTTATAGCCATAACTTTTCATTTTTGTTTAAAATGAAAATCTTTGACAAAACCATCAACATTTTCAATTTCAAATTTTTTGTTTTAAATTAATTACTTTTTTCTGTTAATTTATTTGTGGTATGATATAGCAATATCTTTTTACAGTAATTTGAATTATTTGAAAATACATATTTAATCAAAGCATAATTTATTAATAGCTATTACAAATTGTATTTTTTACATATTTTTCAATTGGCTAAATTATGAATACTTGCATTATTATGTTAAAAATTGCTTTTAAATAATTTAGAAGACCATTGTTTATTTTTATTTTTTAATTAGATTTTTTAGTTAAATTTATGTTAATAACTTTTGTAATCTTAAAGTAGTTTTGAAAGTCAAAAAATTGGTGGTAAAACTAATCTTTACAGAGAAAAGCCAAATGCTTGTTACAGTTTTGTATTTGTGGTTCATGTTTAGCTTAAACTTGCTTGTTGATTGATATATATATAGTTTTTCATGGAAGTTGCAGTTCAATAGTGTTTCCTGCTTAACCTAATTGAGGAAATGTGATTTAAACAATTGCTGACTTAAGGTGTATGCACTATCATAAATTGTTGTTTTATTGTGATGTATTTATTCAAAGTTTAAAAACTTTTCAAATCTTTTTCTTAAAAAAAAAGTCTAAATTAAAAAAATTTTTACAGCTGAAAGATTTGTGAGTTTTCTAATTGATCTTGACATTTATTAAACATATAATAGTTTATAACAATTATATTGAATATTTATTATTAAATCATAGCATATATATATGTGATTACAAAGATTTTAGTTGTTTTTACTTGATTACATTTCATCAGATTTAAAATTTATAACAAAAATTATCATTTGTTTAAAATTGTTCAAGGTTATTTTTATGCTTTCCTGATAAATGCTAGATAATTATTTGAAATAAAAAAAGTCAAAATATATTTATATCTAAAACTATACTTTGATTATCAAATGTAAACCTTTAATATTTTTATTTTTATTTTGTCAGAAAAGATAATTTTTTTGTTTTAATCCTGGCAGCATTTGGAAAAAAAGAATCTGTGTTGCTTTTAAATTCTATTTAGTACAAATGATGTAATCAACAGTATGAGTATCATATAAAAAAAAGGTAAAAAAATGAAATAATTGCACCATATAATATTTTGAATTTTGGAGTTTTATATCCCAAAGTATTTGAAAAAAACTATTTTGTTTTATTTTTTTGGGGAGGGCAACAATATATTTGAAAGTTGAAAAAAATTTGCTACAAAATTTGAAAACTTTATTTACCAGATAAAATTTATACACTTGCTATTGTAACTTTTTAATAATCCTAAAAAAATTTTTTGAAGCATGACATCAGTTTTTTCATTATTTTGCATAAATCATTCCATTTTATTCTTTTGTTATTGTGAAAAATGTTTTAAAATCAAGTTGTTACAGCCTATTATATTTAATTTATGTATTTTGCCACCTTAAAAAAAAATTGAGTTTAGAAATGTTGTAATTCCTGGGCTGGTGTGCAGAAGAAGATGTTTCAAGTTTTTTTCTCAAATTTGTTGAACAAAGCATTTCTGGGTTGCAGATGGTCAAAATTTTTTTAATAGATCAGGAATGCTTAAAAAATCATAACTTTCAATTAATAGTTGAAAAGTGGTTTTAGTTTCATCTATTTTGTAAAAAAAAAAAGGGTATTTTTTCTATTCAATTATGCAAAAAGTACCTTTGATAGCATATGATTATTGATGACTGAAAAAAGAGCATCATTGTACAGGCCATCTAAACTGTTTGATCCTTTAACTGCACTTCAATTTTTTTCTAGCCTGCACCAATGAATAAGAATTCAGTTGTTTTGACATCAGACAGATATTACATCACTTGTTACCAAAGAGTAAAATTCTGAAAATTGAAATATCTACTGAGTGTGCAGAGAAGAGAAAAAAGAATGGATATATTCGTTCAGCCCAGTTAAAGGATCAATGAGATTGTTTATGATAATTGATAAAATATTAGGTTGGATAGAAAGTCTTGTTGCATTTTTTGCCATGGCATTTTCAGTCTATATATTTTGGATTTGGTCAATCAATATTTATTGTCATTATATTAATGTTTTAATATTTTATTTCAGATTAATTTAATAGCATTTTCTTGAGTTTTACAATTAAATTACCCTTTTAAAATGGGTTTTGACCAGATGCATATTAGACATTGCATTTTATATGAGTTTAAAAATGGCTCAAAAGCATCCCAAGCAGCAAGAAATATTTGATCTGTCTATAAAAACAAGGCTCTGAGTATCCGAACTTGTTAACAATGGTTCAAACAATTTGAATCAGGAACTTTACCCTCGAAGACTCCCTTCGATCAGGAAGACCAAGTTCTGTCCCTCTTAAGGTTTTAAAGGCTGTGGTTGAAGAAAATCCCAAACAAACTGCCAGGGAATTGGCTAAGCACTTCAGTACTTGTCACAGGACTATCATAACACACCTAAACAAGCTTGGAAAGGTCTCAAAATATGGTCAATGGGTTCCACATAACCTGACTGCTAATCAGCTTGCTCAAAAAACCTTAAGATCCAAGTGGTCCAAGTGGAGTCACCCCTAATTTTCTTAAACAATATATAGAAGAAAGTGTGAAAAGATTAAAAAGACATGGAAAATGGTTTGTTGGATGAAAAAAAGATGCCAAAAAGCTGGGGAATAAATAAAATTTTACCTATTTATAAAGAAAAGGGAAATGCAAAGTGTTGCGGCAGCTACAGAAGTGTAAAAATGTTGGAACATGGGATAAGAATAGTAGAAAAAAAATTTGAAAAGCAGCTGAGGAAGCAAGTTGATATTGATAAAATGCAAATGGGATTTATGCCTGGAAAAAAGTACAATAGATGTGATACTTTTGGTAAGACAGATGATGGAGAAATGCAAGGCTGCAGAGAGGCAATGCTTTATGGTATTTGTAGACTTAAAAAAGGTATTTGATCAAATGCCTAGAAAAGTGATCTGGTAGGCACTTTGATGAAAAGGTGTGGTGGAAAGAGAGATTTCAGCCATAACCAGTATGTATAAGAACTCAAGGACAACAGTGAGAGTGGAAGGGGTGAGATCAGAATGGTTTGATGTAAATATTGGTGTACAACAGAGTTCAATATTAAGTCCCTTTCTGTTTGCAGTTGTATTGGATAAGATAACTAAGGATGTCAGAGGTGGGCTTCTGAAAGAAATCCTTTATGCAGATGACTTTATGCTTCTTGGAAACAGCTGGGAGGAGGTGGAGGAAAGATATTCAAGATTGAAGAAAGCTTTTAAAGAAAAAGCTTTAAAAGTCAATGTAGATAAAACAAAAGTCTTTTGCACTGGAGAGAAAGTAATGCAAAAATTAGCTATTAAGTATCTGTGTGCAATCTGTAGAAAGGGTGTTGGAGTCAATATAATCATCCAATGCAGAAAATGCAAGAAATGGGTACATAAAAAGTGCTCAAATTAAAAGCAGCTTGGCTGAGGAAAAAATCTTTTGGTGCAATATGTGTAAAACAAACCAGGCTGCTGCAGATTCTTAAAGTGTAAACATGGTAGGAGATCTGATTGAAAAAGTGGAAATATTTTTTGCTATCATGGAGATGCCTTGTTTTTAGAAGGTAGGGCAGTGGAAGCAGTAATCTTGAAAATAAGAGCTGGGTGAAAGAGATTTAAGGATGTTGCTTGTGTGTTATGCAAAAGAGGTTTGTCAGTATAAAATGTATATCAGAAGTGCAATGGAGCAGAATGCTGGCTAATAGTATAATATAAGGAGAATGGAGTCCACCCAAATGAGAATGCTTCAAATGATATGTGACAAGACATTGAAGGTAAGAAAAAAGTGGGGTAATACTACGGACGACTTGTGATGAACCAGTGAAAGAGTTTTTGAGAAGTCAAAGATTGAGGTAGTTTAGGCACATTGAAAGGATAAGCAAAGAAAAAGCTGCAGTGATGGGTATGAAAATTATGATATAAGATAAAAAAAAGATCCCAGGAAACAATGGATAGAGATTGTTGAGGAAGACATGAGAAGAAAAGGGTTATGATAAAAATTGGCCAAAAAAGAGAAAGTGACACAGCTGCAAAAAAATAGCTAACCTTGCAAGCAGCAAAAATAAGTTGTGTCTCTTACTTTGGGACAAAAATGGATAAATAAACTATTTTGTTTTGTTCTTCCCAAGTTCTTAACAAAACTAAATGATAATACAATGAACAAATAGACTAGCTTATATATACATTTTTTTTTGGTATAGGATTTTCTTTTTAGTTTTTTTTATGGTTTTTGATAGGTTTTAACAAGTAATAGCTTTCATTACTATTCTGTATATAATGATGTGGGTACAATGCATTGCTGAAAACAGTCAATAACTTAAGTTGAATTATGCTAGGTCAGCACCATGGCTACATGGTTAAGAACACCCTTTTGATAGCATATGCAATTGACGCAGTTGCAATTTTAAACCTATTTGCATTATTATGTTGTGTCCTTGAAAAAACAATATATGGCACTTTTCTCTGTTTGACAGTCTTAGGAAGCAACTCTAAATTTCAGTCATATCTCCAAATAAAAGACAAAATAAAAAATTTTTCCAACATATCTGGCATATCTAGAAGCAGGCAATTGCATGAGTGCTGTTTTAAGTATGATGCGTCCAACTTTTTCTTGTGAGTCAGAAGGATGATATTAAGATGAAAAAAATCTAGTAAATGGTTTATGTTATTAGCAATCCAAATTTAAGGTGGCACCTAACTCAATGACCATTTGGTCTTATCACTGTCTCCTTGTTAAGTGCTTAGAAACCTCTATAATTTTTAATCTTTTTTTAATCTCTTGCTAAATAATGAAATCTGGATCTGGAAAATTTTTATCATTAATATCAGCTTCAAAGTGAAATGATGAATATTAATATTTAGCTTGTATAATGCAGTGGAAATATAAGTAAAAGAAACAATGCAAGTGTGAACAATAAAAGATTGCATATACATAGGCTTGTAGAGTGCATCAAGTAGGTTTTTGCTTTCATAAAATAGTTAGTTAGTGTTCCATAACAAAACACAGTTTGAAAAGCAGTGAACCAGGTACTAATATTTTTTAATTTCAAAACTGGAATCCTGAAATGAAAAAACAATAAAATACGTATTTTACAGTGTTTTTGAAAAATTTCATAAAATAAAGTTAGTGTTGATGAAAGTACAACACATGCAACAAACATTATTGCATCATGATACTGCTACTAAAAGTTGTGGAAACAAGATGAATGAGTGAAAACAAGATGAATGAAGGCTGCTGGAATATACAGGGTGTCCGTAAAGTTACTATACAGTGAAACTGTATAGTAACTTGTAAGACTGTATAGTAACTTTACGGACACCCTGTATAACAGTGTGAAAACTTCTTTAAAAAATGCAATAGATTAAATTTTCTGCACATATGTATAGCATGCTTGGCTTATGAATATGCACACTATAGAACCATTAGCCCAGCATAATATTCTGTTAAAAGTTTCTGTATAATGAGGGAAACTGTTGTGATTGAGTTTTATATAAAAAAAGTCCATTCTCAAATTTTAAATCCCATCATTTATTCTAATGCTTAACAGTTTTTGGATGTTATTGGATTTGTTTTATTACCTGTAAGCTTTATTAAATTTAAAGTCTTGAAATTTTATTAGTGCATTTAATCCATTATGCTAATATTTACTTAAAATTTTTAGATGTTTTCACCTGACGGAATTATGTCCGGAGTTGATGGTGTAGCTCAAGGAAATAATGTTAAACCTTTACAAGATCCTGCTGGTATTATTTAAAATATATCATTACAGTTGTAATTACAATAGCTAATTAAATTTCTGCTTTTTAAGTTTTGTTATTTCCTGTACAGCCAAAAGCAAAAATTTTTATTTAGATCTATTGTTCGGTTGAAAAAAATTTCTATTTTTTTGTTTGATTTAAGCTTTTTTGAAAGTTTCCAAGATTTGCTACTATAAAAAATAACCTTTGGCCAAATATAAAAAATTAAAACTAACAATATGGATTGTTTCATGCATAACATGCATACAACTTGATACTTAAAACCCCCTTGATATAACTTTCAATTACACAAGTTTAATTCTTAATAAAATTTTATTTTTCCAATGAAATATATTTCATAAAAAAATATTTATCACCATATTTTCTATTCTTTGTGCTTTCATTGAAGAATAAAACAGTTCTTTTGCCATCGTTTATATGACTGTTTACTTTTATAACTTGCCAAATGTAATTTCCAGGTTATTAGTGTTGTGTCAAAAATAAAAACTATTGGAGTCAATATTCTAATTAAGTAAGACTTGTAAGTTTTGACATTAGTTTTTTACTTGCAAAAATAATATTGACAGATGTGTAAGCAAGAAATTAAATCTTTTGGAGTCTTTTTGTCACTTGATTTTTTTGATAAAATCATCTATTTTTCTGTTATAATCTTAGTAACAGATATCTTTCTTAGATGCATATTTAGCGTTTTATTGTTGCTTGTGCATAGCTTTTATTTAGTTTTTTTGAAATTTTAAATTTTAAGTATGTTTAATGCATATACTGACTAGTCTAATACAAAATGTTAAATGAATCTTAAAATAATATTTAAAAAATAACAATAAACAAAAAAAGAGTGTATATTTTCAATTTTTGAAAAATTTTATTACCTGAATTACTTAAATGTACAATCTCACCAGAATTGCAAAGAATGGATGATTGTATTTGAAACATATTTTGTGTAAAGTTTTTTATTCACTGTTTTCTTAAAATTGCAAAAAATATTGTAAAACCATTGTACCCTATTTAGAAGTTTAGAAATAATATAGTGTTTAAGTCATTTATATTGTCATTATTTATTTTTATTTTACATGTCTCGTTTAAAACAATATAGTGGTAAAAGTGTTTTGTAAAGTAAGAAAACCGTATATATAAGCATGATTCAAAACTTTACAAATGATTTTTTCACCTAAACTTACAATTAATGTTTACTTTTATTCTTTGAATTTAAAAATTGTTTAATGTTTACACAGGTGCAATGTATCATGTGAAACTACAATTGTTAAAGAATCAAATGTCAAATTTTTAAAATTAATTCATTTGTGCACATAGCATTTAAATTTTTTATTACATGAATTTGGTTTATTACAAATTGTTGCATAATCTTTTTTTTTTAGCATGGCCAAATCATGTGGATACTTTGTCAACCTCTTACAACCAAGTTTCTGTAAGTTATACTTTTTACAATTCTTAATTTTTTACTAAATGCCTATTTAAAAAAGCAAGAAAGATTATAACATTAACAAACGTCTTTCTAAAAACCAGTAATAATAAAACTGTTACAGTTTAGGTTTTGGCTTAGGGTTGAATCTAATGTTTACCAATTTTTGTATTTTAACCTTGTCTTAAATGTTCAACTTTTAACTTTTTAATTCAATGTGATATTGGCAGAGAGCAAACTTAATAACTATTGAAAGTAATTAAAAGTGAAACAATTAATAACCATTGAAAGCATAAAAAAAAGTCATAACCAAATCAGTGGCTGGTTGAAAGATTTCATTAATAGTTTTCTTCTTTGTGATGATAACTAAATATTATATTGATGTCTATAAAAAAAATTTATAAACTAAGTTAATATCCACTAAATTCTAAGCCTATACCTTTCATGTATATTTAGGCAAATTGCTTTTTTAAAGAATTAAAAGAGTAACCATTTATTATTTTATTTCAAAATGAGGTTTACTGTTGCGGCCAAATAAATGATGTTAAATTTTCTATCCAATATGGTTTTCTTTATGTTTGTTTAACACACAGTACATTATAGAATATTTGTATTATTATGTACTGTTATATGTAGGTAATTAAGCAAAAGCTTTGATTTGTTTGATCACAAATCTTTCAAGCTTTCTTTGAAGTGAATTTTGAATAGCCACTCTGGCCAAAGTAAAATTCAAAGATTTATTAGCTATTAATTGTTTGATTTTTTTTTTTGGATGCCTTGGTAGTTTTCAAATAAACTTGAATTCTGCTTATTTTTATGCTTTATTTTGTATGCATGATGTCTTTTCTAATAATATGGAAACAGAGTATGGCTCCCACAAAGACTGTGTGGAGACATAGGAGCAGACTGCAGATAAAATGACAGCACCTATCCCATTTATCATCATCCAAATTAAGCCGAAGGTCCTACATTTGTTGATGGGAACCTAATGACCTAGTTGTCTAAAATATGTCCATCCATTAGATAAAACATATTTTTGAAAATTTTCCACTAACACCAAAATATTTCTATATTGTTAACAAGTTTGAGTATTTAATAATAAAAAAATTATTATTTCTTTTCTTGTTATTTTAGAGTTACAATACTTATTCAAGCACTAGTGCTGTAAGAAGTCCAAATGTAGTGGTTGGACAACCTGGTGGACCTACAAGTAAGTTTACTATGTGTGATTCAACCTTTATTTTAATATATTTTGCCAAACCTTGTGTAAAATTATTGAAATTGATGATGATTAGATTATTCTTTTTAGTTTATAAACATTTTTAACAGCTTTAAGCAGGTATTTTAAGTAAAGCTTTGTAAATAAAAACGGTTGCTACAATAGCCTCATATAGTAATTATTGTATTCGTATATTTCAGTTCTGAAATAATCTTCACTAAGTATGTTTCTTAACGATATTTATATTGCATTACCTTCATTTCATACACATGTTTTGTGTAATTGCCTTTTATCTGAATGTGCCAAATTTAGTTTTGGCAGCCTAAATTACTTCCAAATATGATGTTAAATCGAAAAAATGCTTCAGCTTTCTGACCTTTGATATAAAATCTATTGTTATTGCTTTGTTAAGAAGTTTTGTGAAAATAACTACTAAGATAAAGTAGTGTGTCCACTAGGTAGAAAAAAATTGACAATAAAAGTAATTGAAAATTATTTTTATATAAAAATTATAAGATGTGCAGCTTGTTTTAGAATTAAACCCATATTTTTTCAAAAGCATGTTTTATACTAATTTGTGTAAATAAGAGATTGAACCTTTATTGTCGCGCACTTCTACTTGAATCACAATTTTAAATTGATGAGAAAAAGGTTTCTGCCCACACTGGTCATATCAAAATTTCCAACATTAATTTTGTTGGATTTTTTTTTCGTCATTTGAGGAATTCTCGTTTGATGTTTTGCTAACGTCAAATCCACGCAAATTAAAAAACAATTGTTTGGTAAATTCACGTATAGTTGATAAAAGCAAACTATTTGAGTAAAAGATATTTTTACTAATTGTGTAAAATTTTGAATATATATATATTTTTTATAGAAGATTTTGTTATATGACCTCCGTCTACGATTGGTTTCATACGTAGTTTTGGTTTTTATCACTCGCAATAAGTACACCTACTATAGTCAGTTTGCCAACAAACATTCCTGTTTCTTTGCTTTCTAGCGCACCTGTTCGCTGTAATTATGGTTCAGCTCCATGATAACGTCAGCCGATTTTCACGCTTCGCTGTTCGTCTATGCTTGATGTCATAAAGTGATGTTGAAGCATCAAAACTTAGTTTATATTTTATTGAATTCATTTTAAAATGCTACAGGAACATTGTAGGAGCTGTTTTTCGTGATTGAAACAATATCTTATATTGCCGTTTCGTTAATTTTGTGATCCAATATTTTGCTTTAGTTTGATGAATTCTTAAAACTTCGTTTTAAAGTAAACAAAGCAAGCTAATATTTAACCTATTGATTTTCATTATTTAACTTCAAAGCTGAATATGCTAATTCAAATTTTTAGTTAAAAGAACTTATTGCTGACGATTGTTTTGAACGTGATAGAATAACGTTGTCCATGTTCTGTTTGTTGCGCTACCGGTTTATTAACCTCTGCTACTAAATCAAATTGTTTTGTTACAAATCATTTTTTAACAATCTATGGAAACATTTTTTGAATTGTGACAATTTGATTTAAAAAACTTTTATGACACAAAAAATGTTTAAATGCAATAGTTTAAAATTTTAGTCAATAATTTAAAATATGTAAATTAAATTTCGTAATGCCAAATACTGTGGAAGTTTACTTGACTATCCACCCTATGACTCTTGATACACCCACTGGAAACATGTGCAATGTTGCTACTGTAATACTAATTTGATTATGAATAACTCCAGTATGACGCAATCATTTATGCCCCGCCCCGTTCGCGGCCGGGTTATATGAGTTTTGTGCATATTCAAAGTGGATCAAACCGACGTTTTAGAACGAAGTATTTTAAAACCTGCCTTTTACACAAACGCGATTAAATGTTTGCTTTATCGCATTTTGTATATTTATGTTTTTGTCGTTATCAGACGCGTTGGAAATTGTAAGTTGGTTTGTTTATTATAAGACAATGTATTGGTCGCAAGAAGTTGCCGAAAAATAAAGAAAGCAATTTAAGTGGTAAAAGTAATTGCAAAAATTAATAAATACTTTCGAAAATAGTTTGAATGAAATAAATCCATCTACCTACCTTTCTATATATTAAAACATTTATTGATGGTAATATAGACTACGTGTCAACAATATATATGTGGTATGAATAGAAAGATTTATAAATTTTTGTTTATTAATATAAACTGTTAATTGATGTCATGTTGATATTGTGTTTTCTTAGGTAGTCCTGCTGGCTCATCTGCGCCTTACCTTTATAGAAGAGACACGCCGGTGAGTGTTTTCATCAATACTGCTTCCAAATAAATGCTTAAAAAAATCGACACCGGCGGTTTCACATTTACTCTTGCTTCAATGGCGCGTTCTCGCTGTAATGATACGCATGAATGGACAGAGTGACAAGGTCACGTGGTCTTCGTTTGCTGAGTTACCCGACCAGTGAGGGAGCCAATTTGTTACGTAGCTCTTCTTTTCTTTCTTTTTTTAATGCTCTTTGATTGCGGCACATCGAATAATCGTCATTTACAATGACACAACAAATCGTTTCGCTTTGAAGCACATCGTCGCTTTCCTTCGTCATCATTTGTCGGGAGGAAACCGAGGCAGCTAGGCTTGCTGAACAAAGAACATTGTCTCGCCTTTATTATCACGCATGCGTCCGGAAAATTTGCTTTTTACGTCTTTGTATCGATAGGAGAAATGCTTGCATCTGCTACGTTAATTTACGAAGTTTGAAATTTAGCATTTTCCATTTACTTGGTTACTTTTTAATGTGTACCTGTTGAAATATTGCAAAATTAATTAATAAATTGAAATATTAGGTTGGTTGAAAATTACTCAGTTAATATATTTCTTACTTGAGCCAAAGTGAAAAATGATAAATTGCTACTTATAAAGTCGCGTTGTAACTTGTTATTATGGAAGTTTTCGAACCGCCGCAGTGGAGGACACCTGCTTCGCGCTGATTTTACGTCAAAATTATATTTATAGAAAATGTTACGAATTAAGATTCGGTAAAATTGCAAACTCGTTACAGTTTTGGTACAGCAATCATTGCCATAATTTTTTAAAATGAAAAAGACTAAAGAAAAAAGAAAACGATTGGTCCGTTATCGTACGCACCCCACTGTAATGTAAAACAGCGATTACTTGGCTTCCCAAGAAGTATTTTAAAATTCGTTGAATCAATTCGGTCAAAAAAGTTGGTAGTTAAAAACTATGAACAACTTTTCGAAAGAATGTCTTATTACAATTCTATCTTTCATTTTTTCATATTCTTTGAAAAGTCCACTTAAAGTTTTGTAGGTTTTCTTGCTGCAGTGTGATAAATTACGCCCTGGTCGGCCGGAAAAAAGACAGAATAAAAAAAATTCCACCAGAAATATTTATTGTATATTAATTTGCAGAATTTTGTATTGCATTATTCAGCTTGATCAGAATCTTTGAAAGGCAAAGAGGTGGAATGCTCCCTCCCTTTTCGCCAAACCAATTTTATTCTTTTTCGTCTCTTTCTAATAAAACGGCTAAATTGATTTATAAGTAGCTTTCTTTTATTATTGGATTTTCTTCCAAAACCTACATGTACATTCTGCGATCCCTGCTCGCTTTGGGCACTGAAGATGCTGGAGACACCGCTCTAG
This sequence comes from Diplosoma virens, assembly GCA_963680785.1. Lineage (NCBI taxonomy): Eukaryota > Metazoa > Chordata > Ascidiacea > Aplousobranchia > Didemnidae > Diplosoma > Diplosoma virens. Next base: position 40,616,779 of record OY796882.1, on the reverse strand, counting down.
AACTGGATGACCATACGTCTTGACAAGCGCAATAGCACAAACTAAAAAGTCGAGAGTAAAATACGGATATCTTTTTTGTAACTTTTTTTATCTTAATTAAAATTGTGAAACTTTACTCTTACATCTGATGCTAATGTCAATGCGATTTTTTGATGCTTTTTGTTGATTTTTCATTTTTTAAAATATTTTTTGAATTTTATTGCAAGTTCCAATACTCTTAGCCCAGATTGTTTCACACAATTGCTTCACGTTTATCCAGAAAATATTTTAAAAGAAAATATTAAGCCAGAGGTGGAATCCTGCCGCCAGCGATACCGTGTTCAGTTCACGTTAAACATATTATATTGATGCGATGATGCGCTTGTTTTCGGGTATAGAAGCCCCATCCTAGATAAGTTTATTAAGTAAAAGGTTTATTGCAGCGCGTCAGCAATGTTTCAAATTTTATGCAGCTTACGATTGCAATTAGGTTTACCTCCTCGTACCAGATATTTGTGAACTAAAACAAATAAAGTGATTCTTGGTGAAACTAGTTGTTTGAAACGAACGTCACATTGAACGCGTCGCGAACACGTTGTTTGTTTATCTTTTGTTACTGCTACTCCGTATTCCAGATGGCCTCTGTCTTGATAAAAAATATTTTTTCTTTTCTCCAATCACGTCCTTTGTGTGTGACTCATCAAGATTAAACCTATTTTGAGCGCTTTCTCGCACTCGATCGGCACAGAGAAGCTCGACGTGCTTATAAAGATTCTTGCTTTACTTCATAATAGGATGTGTACAATGCAAAGTAAATTTATGGTTTGACCGTATTGAGAATATATAGAGATTTTGTTCCGAAGCACAGTTTTTCTATTAAATTTTAAAATGAATAGCACGCCTTAGTACAATGCCAAACTTTCATCTCCTTTAATAAGCTTTGATGTGTATATATTGAGAATCGAAAGGGTAGTTAGAGAGAGTGAACAATGTTGTTTTATTGTTGCTAACCTTTTCATTTTACGCTTTAAATCGTGACGTTGTGAACAACTTCCAGATGTTTCGAAGTGTTTTCAGTTTTACTCAACTGAATAATTACAAGGCGGTTTTTATTCTAACGTTCTATTCTTACAGACAAACCCCATGTTAAATATTCATCGACTTGATAGTTCGTCCCCTAACAGCAGCAATAACAATAACGTTCCATATTCCCACAAACGTCATTTAAATGACCTACCTGCGGGTGAGTGAAACTATCTATCGCAGTATTTAATCAGTCTTTTTTTTCTGTGCTTTATTTTTGCTTTACAATTTATAATTCCATTTTATTCACATTTGTCCCTTTAAGGAAAGTGAAGGAATAAAATGTTAAAAAACGAATAATTTTTACTATTAACTGTAAATTGATGGCTAAAATGTGTTTTTCCTTCGAAAGAGAAATAAAAGATTCAGCTTTACTTTTCCTTTGAAGGAAAAAAAAACAATGAAAATACAAAACATAATTTGAAAAAATTAAACCAAGGTTAATCTGCTGTTTACGAACTAGTTTTCAAATCGTAAAATGCGCAGCTTAACTATTATTTAAAGGAAAAAAAAAAACTGAACGGTTTGCTATTAATTGTCTCAAGAACAACATCGATTAAACTAAAATTCAAGTGAAGTTTATTGAAAATAAAATTTTATGAGAGTAAAAACGCTTTTGCAGTTAACTGAAAACCTGCACGGACAGTTCTGTCCTTCGCGAATTGCGCAGTTAAATTTCTATTGATTTTTTATGATGATAATCTTCTGGCTTAGAATTTCATTCTCACATCGATATTGTAAGAAAAATTATTATGGTTATAATTTTCAAGTCTCGTTTCTTTTTTTTTTGTCTTGCTATTACAGTACAATCAAAAGCGTACAATCTTAAAACGAGTTTTATCAATTGTAGCACTTATTTATTTTAGCGCTATTAGTTATCTGGGACCATGATGAGTTTTAGTGATCTTCAAAGCAAAATGATATTAATAAAAATATTAAGTCACCTTAAAGTGGTTTACTAACTTAGTTATAAAAGTTTACACCACTTCAATGCTAATCTTCTCTACATTCAGCACTCGACTTAGATTCGTAACTTTAGTAGTCATCCTTGAAATTTTCAAATATCGCGTAAACTTGATTTTTGGGTTTTACTTCGTAAAGTTGTACCAATAAAAAAGGTTTAAGCTTTGTTTAGATTTTAAAAAGAAATAATAGAAGTTATATTTTAAAAAAGGTTACAAACTACTAATTTCGATTCACAACATCCATAACTCAAGAATTTTTCGTAAAAAAATTTTTTTGGCAATATTTAAAAAAAATTCTCTATCGTGTTTAGTGGTGTGCTTCCCCTTCATAATTCGTATACCGGCCTAAGTGTGCTTCAAATTTGTTTTACTTTTCAGTATTTTGCAAACTTTTGACGTAGTTATGTTCAAATTTAGATTAAAATTTTATGTTTTGTTTCTCTTTGACTCATAAATTTTTAGAATTCTTAAGAATTTCGCGCACATATATTTTGTTAATATATAATACAGGGTGATTTTGGTTTTACACTTTTGCATTGTATGTTGCCTGATGTTGTTGTTTCCCACCTTCAAGGCTCATCTGAGAGAAACCATCCCTTAATCTTCTAAAGAAGTCAACCTAGACTCCCGTTTTTTGTATGTTGTGTCGTAGTGATTTAAGCCCAATTGTTAGTTTTTAGTGGATTGATCAATTTTGTGCATCGCAGACGTCAAGGCGATTTTATGACAGGAAGAAAATCCTGTGCAATTACGTTGTTCTTGGATTTTAAATACATGAATATATAAATAGTTTTAACCTTAATGGTGGTTCTGAAGATTTTTTTTACAAAACTTAATGCTCATTTAACTCTTGCGTCTCTGCTGCTGCGGAATTTACTGCGGTAGACTATTAATTGCACGGAGTACTATTATTTCAGGTGGAAAAAAATCTGCGGAAGATTTTTATAGTTATTGCGGATTACAGCAAAGTAAGCTTTTAAGATTTTTCAATACGTGATTGCTGATTACCAGCGATCTTTATTAAAGTGTGTTTTATGATAACTAGAACTCTAAAAATACCCAAAACTCGCGTCATTTTTTTAGCGATTGCCGTTTTTACACTTTTGTTTTGTTTATACGTGACTAGGTTTTAATTAAGGCGTTCATACAGTTAAATTTTCAACGTTTTATTAAACAATGTAAATTTTACAGAAGCCCATCTCTCAAGTTAATCGACTTAAAGTAATTGATCTTGTTTCTATAAAAGCTTGCGAAGCAAATGATAAACACGATTCAAACTTCATCTCAACAGCAAATATTTCTTCAGATCAAGGAGAGATTCTGACCAACCCGGAGTGGAGAGGTTGTGACGCGTCTGCCAGCATGATACAGTTTCAAACGACCAATCCGGTGCGAGTTTTAGACGAGCGTTTTGTTGATATTTTGCTCTTATCTTAAAACATTTTTCTGGTTAAGAATTATCATGATGGCTCTCCAATGCATCCCCAAGTCGCTCTTCATGGGGGATATTCTAGTTTATCTTCAACCTACCCGTTAGATACTGGAGAGTCTTCTGGAAAACAAGGAAATAATGGCTACAGTTCGAATGTAAAAAGTTGTTTTTGTTAGTATGGTTATTAAACATCAAAACGATCGAGTCCAGATTGCAGACAAACTGAAAGAAAAAAAAGTTCATATTTAGTATGTTACGCTAACGTAACAAATATTTGCAAACTAGGCTTAAGGCCAGGTGATACTGCTTTTTCTCTGCCCCATTACTGTTCTTAATTAGAATTAGTAAATTGCTATGCAAAGTTTTTGTCTGCTCTCCATTATCAGCTGCTGTCGACTTCTCCAAAACTAAGTTTGCTTTGAAATTTATTTTGTCCATTAAAACAAAATTTCGAAACGACATCTGGCATTTAGATAATTTATTTTTGTTCAATTGTTCAAATGGCTTACTGCGAGTATTATTTTGCGATTATTAAGCAAATCTTGACCAATTTTACATAATTTTTCTAACTTGTATCCCATTTATGATCCAACAATTGTTTATTCCAGATCGAGAGACTGCATCCAAATTTTTCTGCTGGAACTAACACAAGGATTGATCAGTCTTCTCATTGGCATGCTGGGGGCCACACAGACACTTATCCCATGCAACCAGTAAGATTGGTTAATTTTTTGATCTTTTAAGTAAAAACTAAATTGCTTGTTACTTTGCTCTTGGTGAGTTTAATGATTGAAAATTCCTTTGTTTAACTTGTATTTATCCTTGTTCAGTCGTATGATGATGGATCTGGTTTGTCGAACCATCCGAGCCAATTGTGTGACGTCAACAATGCATCCCACTCGAACGCATCTCAAACACACATGTCTTGGCCAGCGCCTTCAAATGATTTGCAGTATTCCCCTTTGAACATACCTGCTACTATGGTTTGTTGATTTTTCTATTTACAATTGTCCACTGCTCTTGTAACGTAAGCTTCTTGAAGTAATTGCTTCTAGTTAATATTATAAACGTGAATTTATGTAGAAAAAAGTTGTTGCTTGTTGCAAGTTTTTTTGTGGAAAAGATTGTTGCTTCAAAAAGTTTTGACATAAAAAAAGTGTTGGTGCATGAACAACACTGAATTAGACGGCTAAAAATACTGAATATACCCATGGTATTTTTATTATTTGGGTTTCTATTGTTAATTTTTAAGCTCAATTTTGTTTATTCATGATTCAGTACTGTTAAAATTTCAAAAATACTTTTTATATAATTGAAAATTAAAACTTCATGCAAAGTCCCGGATGAACGAAGATCTTTGAGTAAAATTTCCGATTCAATTTAGACTTGAGTGTTTTTTCGATTCCCCAAAGCTGAGTTAATTGTTAAAAAGTATTTTACCCTGAGCATAACATGTGTGGTGTTATACCAAAACCTTATTGGTCGAGAATAGTATTGAAGCAGATATTTTCTTATTTGGCCACACTGCCAAAAAAATAAGAAAAAAGGAAATTATGACTGTTTTTATTTTCTGCGTAGTTGTTAGCGTTCGTAACTTTCATTATTGCTGATGCAAGCGTTTTAGTTTGTGTGGTGAATACGAGGGTGAGTCAAAAAGTTCTCAGACAAATGCCATATTTTCAAAATGTGCAAAATCTTAAGATTTCTTTTTTATGTTCAAACATACCTTTAGGGCTTCCCTAACAATCTTGGAAAGTTTCATCATTTTATCTATTTGCAGCATTACGATTCGTTGTGTTTGAAATATTTTGTATTTTTATGCCTTAAAATGGCGAATTTTGAAATAAGAACATTAAATTTTTGACTAACTTAATTGGAAACTTATTAAGATCATTGAAGCTTTACAGCAGGTTTATGGTGAGTCCGCACCATGTGGAGCAGTCGTTTATGATTGGATTGAACGCTTCAAGAAGGGAAGGGAGCAACTTAAAAATGATTCAAAGGAGGAGAGACCCTCCACCTCAAAAAATCAAGGAAACATCAGGCTTGTGCAGAATCTAGTTGAAGAAGATAGAAGAGTTACTATCGATAAAGTCGCCAATACAGTGGGAATCTCGCATGGATCTGCATTTTCAATTCTTACTGAAGAACTTCGCTTGAGCAAGCTTTCAGCACGTTGGGTCCCAAAAGCATTGTAGGAAAATCAACTGAATCAAAGGGATGATCTTTCCTTAGCAATTTTGACAAAGATGGAAGCAAATGAAACCATTTTTTTCAAGCCCTGCCTCATCGCGGATGAAACGTGGATCTGTCAATTTGATCCAGAAAACAAAATTCAATCAAAAGAGTGGCATCCGAAGGGAGCACCAGGACCTGTTAAATTCAAAGCAGAAAGGTCTGTTAAAAAGGTCATGGCCACCATTTTTTGGGACTCTGAAGAAGTCTTCTTGTTAGACTTCCTAGAAGGTAAGAAAACAGTTACCTCAAATTATTATAAAGACGTTTTAAAGAAGTTGAAGACATCTTTAGCCAAAAAACGCCGAGAAAAATTGCACAGTCAGATTTTGTATCATCACGACTGTGCCTCTGCTCATTCTTCGAGGGCTGTTAGGGCCCTATTATGCGAATTTCGATGGGAAACACTTCCACACCCACCTTATAACACGGATTTAGCTCCCTCTGACTTTTTTTGTTTCCGCAACTAAAAGAATCGCTCAAAGGTGCCTGATTTGGATCCTTAGAAGAAGCAAAAAGGCAAGTGATTACCTGGCGTCAGAGACAGACCCCAGACTTCTACAAGGAAGGGATTTATAGGTGGAAATATAGATTACAAAAGTTTATAGACAATAATGGAGCTTATGTTGAAAAATAATTGTAATCACTTATAAAATAAAAATTTTGTGGCATTTGTCTGAGAACTTTTTTAATTTACCCTCGTACGAAATCTGTTCGAAGAAATGCGAGTTTTGCACCGAATTTCCGGAATTACATCGTGCGGGTCTGTTTTTTACTTAAAGGCTTATTGCTGGTCTTTAAATAAACAAATATTAATTTTTTTTTCAAGTTTAAATCGAGCTAGATTAGCGATTGTTTAGTCGTGCATTTGATTATTTTGTAAAATCAAAAGTCTTTTTTCCCTAAACTGCGAAGCAGCAATTCTGAATTGTTCGTTTTTTTTTTTAATTTCAATACAAATTAGTTACAAATTTATTTAATGCGACGAAGTTCATTAATTGACTGAGTTAGCACATACGCGTTTAATATGTTTTGCAATGAAGATCAATTTAGATGTATCATTGCGCGTATTAAATTTCCATTTGGGTTTATACTCGCGATTTCTTTGTCAAGTTGTGCATTTATTGAGAGCAAAACCCTTTCTTTGGTTTATAGGGGAACGCGTCATCAAGCAGTATTACCAGTCCTAGCAACACTCCTTGTCTGGTTCCGAATCCAAATCCCCGTCTGCAACAAATAAACGCAGGACACTCAAACACCGGAGCTTACTCTCAAAGTGAGATTGTTTTTTCAAATTAGACTTCGCCGCGACGTAAGTTTTCGATCTTGGTTCCACATGATTCTGATTGAAATCAACTCATTTCAGGTTCGCATCCATCGACTTCATCTGATAAGACCTCCTCTTCTACGCCTTTATCGGGGAGTGTTAAAAAAGAAAAAGTGGATGAAGCAAAACCGAAATCAGTAAAAAATAAAAAGGTGGGGTGTCAACTGAGTGCATCATTTGGTGCGAATTTGCTTTTGAATAAGTCAGGGGTTCTTAACCAGGAGTGCAATATCTGTTAATGGGGGGTGCGTGGTTGCTGAAATATCAAGGTTTCTTAGGTCTATGTCTATGAGATAACAGCAAAAATGTCACTGAGGCACAGTAAATGTATAATGTGTTACTGTAATTTACTTGCTACTGTAAAACTAACTGACGTTTTGTATTGTGTTATTATTTATCAGTTGCCTGCTTAAAATTTTAATAATAATGATTTTTTTGTTTAACCAATTCTAAAAGGGCTTCCAGAATTGGTGGCTGACTTCAAAAGGGTGCTAGCAAAGAAAAAGGTTAAGAAACACTGGAATAAGGGTTAGTGTATGTGCACGCGCGGCACACGCGTTACCACGCACAGGCCGCTACTAATCTCCCGGGAAGCGTGCTGGTACGTTTTACTTTCGTCTCTTCCGTCATCCGATCTAGATTCGCAGCCGCTGAAGTGTTAACACCGAGTAAAATCACGTGACCGGCTTACTTTTGTGAAGCTTTGATCTTGAATCTTATTCGTCAACGTTAATATTATTTGGTTAATCGAGTTATGCCTGCCCCTGTTTTAATTTTATTAAAGGTGGCGCTGTTTTGATTTCTTTACGTCATCATTTAAGTTTTAGCGAATGTTAAATTACAGAAAGTAAAAAAGTTAATTGTTAGAATTGCATGAAGCTCTTGTTCTCGCTTTTGTTTTTTTTTTAATCAAGAGTTCAGCATTTCGATGTTATTGTAGATTCGAAATTCTCCCGCGAACAAATCGATCGACAATAAAGTTGACGAGAAGGAAGCGCCGAATCGGAAGAGAGGGTAGGTCCGCGGTGGTGGTCCCTAGGATCAGGTTGACTGACTTTGATGTTTTTTAGTTTATCGACAAAGGATGAAGACGATCAGGACTTATCTGTCGAGGAACGGGAGAAACGAGAGAAAGAGCGGAGAATGGCGAATAACGCACGTGAGCGTCTCCGAGTGCGCGATATAAACGAGGCATTCAAGGAGCTAGGTCACATGGTGCAGATTCACATGAACCAGGACAAGCCGCAGACCAAACTGACAATCCTCCACCACGCTGTGCAAGTCATCCTCCGACTGGAACATGAAGTCAGAGGTGAGTCATTGTGACTGCTGCTGCCTGTTCCTGGTCACACTTTATTGCTATTCAGAGAGGAATTTAAACCCAAAAGCGGCTTGCATTAAAAAACGAGAAGATGATAAAGGAGGAAGTACTTCTTCTATTCCCGGTGTTCCATCATCTGCTGGCGCTCCCGTTGGAACCGGAGCAACTCACGTGCAAGTAAGTTTTGTAATTCGATAGAGACATTATTGTACTAATATATTGTCTTATGCAGCAACCCTGCCGAAGACCTCAACCAAGCAATGCAAGTGCGCTTTCCAGTGGTAGCGCCTCATTTCCTCCCCACCCACCGTACCATCACCAAACTCCACTTAATTCGGTCGACCCAGTTCCAGTGAACAGAGACGAGCATTATCAACACCCCCCTATCAAACAGTATTCCCGGCCAGGTAAGAATTATTGTTGGGAATGATAAGCAATTATTGCACGGCAGCAACTACTTCAGGTGACATGATGACGCCGGAGGGACAGATCATGTTCGGACAAGATCAGTACATGAGCCCGGGCATGATGCCGCTTTCAACTATAGACACTGGTTATCCTCCTCCTGGTGGAATGGGCGGGAATTTGCACTCGTAATACTTTTACCTCTGATTTCGTGACGTACGACATCGGAGAGTGATTGATATTTTCTCCCCTTCCCGCGACTAGCGTTGTTAATTAAACGAACTTGTTTTTCAAAGAAAATCAAAATGATGAAATAAACTTTGATGAATTTGACCCGTTTCCCTTCATTTCCGATTCGTGTTGTGTTGATCGTAATGCGATTAATTTTTTATTTTAGTAAAATCGCAAAATTTTTTGATAACTTTTCTATGTTCAAGTCTTGCTCGTTTTTCTAAGTAGTTTTAATATAATTCTTTTCATTTGATAATGGTCAATTTTTTATTCAGATGTTGGTTAAGTGCCAAAAAACTAGCAATTTTGAGGGTGCTGACCTGAAGCTCTGGTGCATTGTAATTGTAGCAAAGTGTCGCGTATTTATTTTCAAGACTGCCTCGCAGCAGTATTTTCTTACTACAGCCCGTTTTAATCGAATGAAGTACCGTAATGCTTAATGTTTTTGCTCAATTTGGTGCTGCGCTTTGTCGATTTTTTGTGAACTATGTACGCATTGAACATGTCACTTGCGTCTACGCACTGATGATGAAGCCGATCAGCTTGGATTGGCGAGCACATAAGTTGACATCAGAAGCAAGTGAGAGTGATTTTCGCTCAGTTTTATCTTTTGTTGTGAACTTGACACGCATGCTTCTCTTCTGCTTCATTGAATTAGCAACCTTCGGCTTAATTATGCTGCCATCATGATAAAAATCCATTCCGTGAATGTGAAGTTTGGATCACGAAATGACCACAACCGGCCACTCGGTGCCTCGAAATTTCTGTACAGTATCATATGAACAATTGCGTTCGAATGTATTGTATCAAAATTTTTTGCAAATAAATTTTACTTCCAATTTTAAAATCAGTATAAACAATAAAAAAAGGAACAATTCTAAGAACTGAAATCGGTCGTTGCACCGTTAGCACATGTAGTTCTTAACCTTTATTTTGATCTTTTACTCATTTATAAAACAAGATTACTAAGTCTACTCCCAATTCAAAATAACTATAAGTAGGCGGCCAAAATAAACGAACTGAGGATTAAAAAGTTGAAGTGAGGACTAAACAACCGATCCCGCTCCGCGATCAAACCGGGAATGTCTATAAAAAAAACTTAGCAAACATTTTTATAAATCATGAAGTTTTTCCAGGTTAAGAAATCTTGGTCTCTAACTGCATGCAAAAACAAATACGGCCTTCATATATCGGTTTAGAAGGTTTTAACCCCCATTACTGTAAGTCAAAAGAGGGAAAGATTATTTTTTAATTTTAAAAAGATGTTTTATCTACTTTGCTATATCAACAAAAAGTGATTAACATACAAAATACATTGGGATTGAAACAGTCAACACTTCAAAGTTAACTGGGTTAAGAAATAATAGTGTACACCAACTACATTGTGACGCCAAAGTAATGCCACTAATTACAAAATTTCTCATTCTCTTCGATCATATTAAAAATGTTCATGTGAAGCAGGCACGCAGTAAGGAACTATTTGAGCTAATACGAAAATGCAGCAACCTGAGAAGTTGCTTAAACGGCTTTTTTGACAAATACAAAAAAAGTTCTATCAAGGTCGTTTATGTTCCGACTTCCTGAAGCTATTTTTTTGGACTAGCATTAACTCGGCACGTTAAGTTTTTTCGCCAAAATTAAAAAAAATCTGGACGAGAAAGTTTTCATCGTCAACTTTCAAATCTAGGGTTAATCCAAACCCGTTATTAAAGTGTTGCTTTATTTATCTTGGATTTTCGATCCCCTTTTCTAAAAACCTCAACTTATTCCCTATCACGAGCAAGTTTTAGTTGGAGTCATCACGTAAAAATAGACTTTTATAAAAATTCGATTGCAAAATAAGTGACAGCGTGGCCGAGTGGTTAAGAGTGCCGTGATTGTGATCGACATTCGACATGGTCTCGGTTTAAAACCTATTCCTGCGATTCTGTTGTGTCATTGGAAAAAACATTTTACTTGCCCTTTTTCCTACTTGGCGGTCTTGGTAAGCCGTTATAAATTTCTGTCATATCTTTATAAAAAATAAATAAATTAATTAAAAATTTCAACCAAACAGTAATATCTTTGGATCTCCGAAAGCAGGTCGGGGTAATTGCTTGCACTAGTAAAGCGCCTCTGACGCTTTCCTACGAGTCAGGATAATAAATATTGAGAAGAAATAAATAAGTGTTGAAACACCCGCAAACGTTTTTACAAAGAAATGTCTCATTCCATTGAACATGATTGCATCAAAGTTCTTTGGTGCACGTCATTCGAAAGAAAATCGACTAAAAGCCAAGTATTAATGTATTACTGTTTTTCTTTTATCTTTGATTGAATAATTTTGTTAAGAGTAGCTGCAATATAACCAACGTAGATGATTCAATTTAGAAGTAGTTGTGTAATGCTAACACAAAATGCGATACCTTTCAAAAGACTCTTGTTTTAAAAATAAATTAATGAAAAAATTTGTATGCAAAGAAGAAAAACAGTATTAATAAAAGTCGGTAGCGTGCTCGAGTGTTAAGAGCGCTGTGCTTGATGGCGAACGTGATCGACACGGTCGCAATTCAAAAGCTTAGAAAAGATAGCCTACTTTACGGCACTTTCCTCTGCTAGGCAGTCTTAGCAAGTAATTCTAAAATTCATTCCTATGTCAAGTAATTCTAAAATTTTAAAACTAAAAAAAGAAAAAGAAATGGCTAAGGTGGCAGTTGTCTTGTTGCACCCTGGGCCGGGAGCAAATCTGCTCTTGTCCTACGTGACGAACCAAAATCGAAAAACTGCCAAAACGGAAGGGCATCAACTAATCTATCAGGTAAGCGACTACAAGGACCTACCTAGCTTTTGCTAGTGTAAGTCCTTATGGTTACTTACCTGATAGATGTGTTTGAGACAAATTTCAGCTTACAATATCGACTTTTGCCTATTACACCACCACGGCTTGCTCTGCCTGGTTGTTTCGCAATCGGCCCTTTCTTGACGCTGTATTTTCGTAATTAGTTATTGCCGCTGATAAAATCATTACCTTTTTTGTTTGAACTCAGACCATTTATTTTGATTAGGATTGTGCTAATTCGTTTTAAAGTCCCATTGTGTTCGCTTTGCATTATTTTATATATCCGTGTTATTTTATTGTAGACTTATAGTATTGTGTGAACTAATTAGAAAGGTATTGTTATTGCGAGGATTGCGAAATGCATTAACGTCACTGAAAGTCAAATCCTTTATTGTCAAATCTCCACGTGCTTAATTGTGATGTCCAATTGCTCCTATTACCATACCCGTACCAGCCCAAAAAATTTTGGGGGGGCAATGAAGTTTTGCCCAAATTTTGTGACGTTTGCCCAAATCATGATTTTAGAGTACATTTCGGATATGACAAAAAAATTGTCTGAGTTTCTCAGACAAAAACCAATTTTGTCCTAAAATCATGGTGATCTCTAAAAAAAAAAAAAAAAAAAAAGGTCTTGACTTAAATTCAGTCTCCTAATTTTCGATTTTCGTCCCAAAATCAAGGTGTTCTCTAAAAAAAAAAAAAAAAGGTCTTCACCTAAATTTGGGTTATTATTTCTTGCAGTTCCTCATCATCACCTCTCTAAATTTCCTGACTTTGCCCAAATTTTTCATATCGCTGCCCGAAAAACTATGGTTTTGCCCAAATATTTTCTTCTCACTGCTCGAAAAATCTTAATTTTGCCCAAATCTTCCAAACTTGGGGGGGCAATTGCCCCCCCTGCACCCCCGGCAGGTACGGCTATGCCTATTACTTTATATAGCACAGAAGAGAAACTCAGGAAGGCTGTTATTTTGTAGAGGGGATTTTAAGTTCTTTGAATCGACAGGTAAAGTTGTTTTGTTAATCAAGTACAATTGTTGCCCAGATGGTAGGTGCTTTCTCGCAGCCTGGCAAGAGAAGAGAGATCTGTTTATTTGCATCAAACTTTTTCAATAAATTACCGCTTAAAACACAAAAAAATAATGATTTTACATTTTGAAATTAAACAAACTAATAATAAGCCATATATATCAAATCAAAGAGCATTATTAAGATGTGATGCAGGGGTAGGAAGGGACAAAAGTCATTTAATCACTACCCCCAGCTTATTTAAAAGTTTCATTACAACCAATTTAACAAATTAATTAAGTTTTTGATATGTAAAATTGATTATTAACTTAGAAAAAGATTAGCATAAGACATTTTACATCATAAATTAAAAATCACCTTACAAACATGATAAAAACAAAACAAACAACAACAACAAAAACAAAGGCCGCATACATGTAGATAAAATTAAATCACAGAAAATAACTCGGCATAAATTAGATTTGAAATAAAGGCAAATAGTGTAAAAAATGACAGAAAAAAAAAAAAAAAAAAAGCTTATAAGATTTAATTAAACAACAGAAATAGATCTTACCATAAATTAAATTGAAAATAAAGGTAGTAGCATAAAACAAACAACATAACAGATTTTCAGAGTAGATACAAATAGCACCAATCCAACAGCACAATAATGAAAAGGAGCATAAAAAAGTAAGTCTGTTCATTGGTGTTAAAGATGACAGACCGAAACCGAACCTACCAAAATGGAAGTGTATCCACCCATTACGATGTTCAGTGTGGGTCTGCTAATCGGCAAACGTTCTTTTCAAGATGAAGAGGCAATGCCAGGATAAAACTGCCCTTTTCAGGGCACATTGCCAACAAATTCCGAAGACCCACTATTCTTCAGCTGAACATCGAAGGCCTCACTGCAAGCAAGATTAACGTTCTTCATGATCTCGCTATGCAGTCTGAGGCACTCGTCATCCTATTGCAGGAGACCCACTGCACTGATGCAGAGAAGTTGGTACTTCCAAACTACCAACTAGCTGGGTCTTCTTTAAGCAGGAAGCATGGCCTTGCCACGTTTGTTTACGAGCGACTGAGATACACGTTTTTGGACCAATCTCCACCAACATCGGAGATCGAGTGACTGTGTGTGGACATTGATGGCTATAAAATAGTCAACGTCTACAAACCACCGCCAACTTGATTGCGAACCCTGGATCTCCCAGTGTTTCCTCACCCCTATCTTTACGCTGGCGATTTTAACTGTCGTCATGCTGACTGGGGTTACGATGACAACAGTCCGGACGGTGAGTGCTTTGCTGGCTGGGCAAGTATTAATTGTCTTGCCTTCCTATATAATGCCAAGGACGCTGCCAGTTTTTATTCTGGCCGCTGGAACACTGGCACCAATCCGGATTTAGCTTTCGCTAGCGTAGGTCCAAACAGTTGCTTACCGGATAGACGTGTCCTTGAAAAGTTCCCCAGGTCACAACATCGACCTTTGCTTATTACACCACCAAGGTTTGCTATGGCATTGCCAAGCATGCCTGTTAAGAGATGGAACTTCCGCAAGGCCAAATGGAGTCACTACATTGCTTTGACGAATAAATTTGCAAAGACTTTGTTGCCGCCTGGTTCACTTGATGTGGATGCGGCTTACCAGGACTTCTGTAACACCATTAAGAAAGCAGCCAAAAAAGACTATCTCACGCGGGTATTGAAATAACTATATTCCGTGTTGGGATGCATAGTGTGAATTCCTCTATAAAACCTTCCTGCAGTCTCCTCAGGGAGACGACTCAAATTTGGCTGCTACAGCTCTGCTTGCCAAGCTTGACAGGAACCGAAAGGATTGATGGTCCGAGGCAGTTCGGACCATTGACTTCTCACACTCTAGTCGAAAAGTGAGAAGTATTTTGAACAACCTTACTGGTAGGTCACGACACTCTCCTCGTCACTGTCCCGTTTCAGCCGATGCTATTGCATCTCAGCTGGTTAGAAATGGGAAATACAAGACTGTCGACCACAAGTCATCTCGACTTATCTCTCAAGAAGTGTCTGACCTTTGCAGGGCCACAACACCATAGGCTACGCAGTAAATATCTTTGACAATTTTTCACAGAGAGAGTTTACTGCTGCCCTTCAACATTTAAAACCAGATAAAGCTCCCGGACCTGATTCCATCTGCCCGGAGCTTATACTCCACGCTGGAGCTGCTTTAAAGTCCTGGTTACGTGACTTCCTTTCTTCCTGTTTGCGCCGACTTAAAATTCCCAAGATCTGGAGAAGAGCGCTTGTGGTCGCGATTCCAAAACCGGTAAAGCCCGTGGGAGACCCGAAAAGTTATCGAGCGATATCTCTGCTCTGTGTCCCCTACAAGATCCTCGAGAGGCTTATCTATGCCCGCGTTGAACCATTAATCGATCCACTGCTCCCTAAAGAGCAGGATGGGTTCCGGCGCGGGAAGTCAACCGTAGATCAAGTTGTTCTGCTAACCCAGAACATCGAGGATTCTTTTGAGGCTAAAAAGAAGACCGGTGCCATATTTGTCGATCTGACAGCTGCTTATGACACTGTCTGGCACCGTGGCCTTACCTGCAAGCTGCTGAGTCTACTTCCGGATAAGCATATGGTCAGAATGAACATGGAGCTTGTCCGAAATCGAAGTTTCACCCTTACTACCGGTGACAGCAAGCAAAGCAGGCTACGCCGTCTTAAAAACGACGTTCCTCAGGGATCGGTCTTGGCTCCCCTCCTATTTAACATCTATACGTACGATCTTCCTTCCATGATTTCCGGAAAGTTTGCTTATGCTGATGATCTAGCATTGTTGCACTCTTCTGGAAACTGGAAGGACTTGGAGGGGACTTTAAGCCAAGACATGTCTACACTTTCAGCGTATCTTCAGAGTTAGAGGTTAAAGCTCAGTCACATTAAGACGGTGACGGCAGCCTTTCACTTAAATAACCGAGAGGCCAAACGTGAGCTAAAGGTCTACAACAACGGTAGACTTATACCGTTCTGTCCAACCCCTACTTATCTTGGGGTAAAACCGGACAGATCGCTCACGTTTCGTCACCATTTAGTGGCATTGCTCAAAAAACTATCCTCGCGGCATCACATTGCTGAGGCGACTCGTGGGCTCGGGATGGGGTGCTGGTGCTAAAACACTACGCACAGCTACCTTATCTCAAGTCTACTCAACAGCTGAGTACTGTGCGCAGTGCTCACACTTGCCTCATCCACAGTGTCTTGAATGACGCCTTGCGCATAGTCACTGGATGTCTGCGTCCCATTCCAACGGACCACCTACCTGTACTTTCAGGCATCCAGCCAGCTGAGCTTCGCCGACTGGGAGCGACACTCTCCTTGGCTCACCGTGGATCTCTGGACCCCGATCATACCTTGTATGGTCTTTTAAGTGGGTCCGCAGATACTCGCCAAGTGAGACTAAGATCCAGACGCCCGTTTGTGCCAGGTGTGCGGAATCTTTTGAACAACCTTGCCAGACTTGGCATCCGCGCTTCTGAATGGACAAATCACAAATGGAAACGGAGTATTGTGAAAATGCTTCCAGGCTCCGTGCTTTTGTGCCCGGGACCGGTGCCAGGCCTGTTGGGATGGGCTTACCACGAGCAGCTTGGGTTAAGCTCAACCGCCTGCGGACTGGTGTTAGACGATTCCATTCGTCCATGCACAAATGGGGTCTCGCTCCTTTACCAAATTGCGAGTGTGGAGCCTCTGAGCAAACTGCAGACCATAGCGTGCCCTATACATTGGGCACCACATGGAGCACGAGGTCTGACGGTTTTGGATGACGAAACTCGATGCTGGCTTAATAACACCACTGCCAGCATCTGATTCAGGCAGTGTAGCAGTCTGGGGTAGTAAAAGTATAAACCCTCGGCCCCAGTTCTGTTTGTGTCAGACCTAGAGTGGATGCCCTTCAAACGACGACGACGACGACGACAACAATCGTTATTATAGATTTAAATTTTTGTAGAACTGGAGAAAATTTCCCTCAAAAATCCTACGCTTTGTGGACTCGTGATTTATACTGATATCATTTAAATAAAGGTTATATTATATTTAAATCTTATTTGGTAAATTATAGTTAGGAGCTAGGATTGAAGAGAAGATTTTCTTTGCGTAGAAGATAGCCTTTCTGAGCTAGAGAACGATTTAATTCCAAAATTTGCAGCAAACTCAGCACCACATCAGTTTTGACAAATCACATAATAAGAAAATAATTTTTGACGAAATCGTTATTTTGACGATCGTTAATTGAAGCATTATAAACATAATTTTTGACAAAGTTGAACAAGCAAATTTACGTTGGAACCGAGGCCAAACTGCCCGTGCCAAGTAAACCTGTTAAAAAAAGGAAGGCAAAGCTATGTAACTACAATAATTTCGCAAAGACTTTGTTGCCACCTGATTCATTTGATGTGAACGGGGCTTACCAAGACTTCTGTAATCTGCAACGTCATTAGACAAGCAGCCAAAAAACTATCCCACGCGGTTACCAAAACAACTGTTTTTTATGTTGGAATGCAAAGTGTGAGGCCCTCTGTACAATATTCATGCAGTGCGCTGAGGGACACGACTTCAAATTTGGCTGCTAGAGTTTTACTGACAAAACTTAGCAGGAAACGAAGAGATTAATGGTCTGGTCAGTTCACAGCATTGACTTTTCACATTCTATCCAAACAGCACGGAGTATAGCAATTTTACTGGTAGATCATATTCTTGTCACTGTCTATGCGGATGCTATTGCGTCTCTGCTGATCAGAAATGGGAGATACGAGGCTGTTGATAGCAAGTCATCTCAAGTTTTTTTTAAGAAGTGCAACACTGTTGCGCCTTAACAGCTAAAATTAGATAAAGCTCCTATGAATCAATCATATCTACCCAGAACTTATTATTTATGCTGGAGCTGCTTGGATGTTTTGGTTACGTGAATTCTTTGTTCATGCTTGTGCCGGCTTAAAATTTCCAAGATCTGAAGGAGACCGATTGTAGTCGCGATGCCAAAGCGACAAAGCCCGTGCAGACTGAAAAGCTATCAACCGATATTTGTCTTATCAACGAATGTTTTGGTTACGTGAATTCCATGTTCCTGCTTGCGCCGACTTAAAATTTCCAAAATCTGAAGAACAGCCCTAGTAGTCACGATCCCCAAGCGATGAAGCCCGTGGAGGGCTTAAAAAGTTTGGTGTCCCCAACAAAATCCTCGAGAAGTTTACCTACGCCCGTGTCAAACCAATTATTGATCCATTGCTTTTAGGAAGCAGACTGGGTTTGGACGAGGAGAATTAACCGTAGATCAAGTTGTAAAGTTAACCCAGAACATCGAAGGTTTTTTTGAAGCTAGAAGAAGGCTGGTGCGGTATTTGCCAATCTGACAGCGGTACATGGCACTGTTTGGCATTTGTCATTTCTTGCAAGCTGCTGAGGCTTCTATTGGATAAGGACATTGATCATGGAGCTTGTCCGGAACCCACGTTTCACCCTTACTAACAATGACAACAATGTCCACTGTCTGAGAAAGCGTTTCTCAAGGATGGGTCTTGGCTTCCCTTCTTTTCAACACCTTTATGTACAATCTACCTTTTACAATCTCCAGAAAGTTTGCCTATGCAAATAACCAAGCATTGTTGCACTCTTCTGAAAACAGGAAGGAATCAACGAAATTTTAAGTCAAACAATGACAACAGTTTTAACTTTTCTTGAGACTTGGAAGTAGAAACTTAATCTTTCAAAATGGTCACAGCAGCTTTTATTTAAACAACGAGAGGCCAAACGTGAGCTAAAAGTTTACGATTTACTATAAATTTTTACGATTCTGTTGTGATGAAATTTTGCTTCATCGTTAATTGAACGTATTGAATCCCGCACGCCTTGAAGCGCGTGCTAATGAATTGAAGTCTTCTGCTTGTCGTTTTATTTTCAGTTTATTTTCAATTGTGTTTGGAAGAAGCTCGGTGCGTTTTTGCTAACCTGATTTTTTGTTTACTTATTTGTTATTTATATTCGTTTTTCGTTTCAGATATTTAAGTGAATAAAAACCACCAATTTGGTTTCCTTTTTTGTGAGCTTTACCACAATTTTATTCACTTAAAAATGGATAAATTACTTCAACCGAAAATTCTAGAAACCGAACCGAATAAACCTGAAGCTGAGCAAATATAGAAACACTGGCTCAAAACTTTTTAATGTTTTCTAACTTCAGCCGAAGCGATGAGAAAGAATGCTGACTGTGAGCCACAGCTTAATAAACTATCTCTTTTATTTAACTATGTTTCACATCGAATTTACTTATACATTGAAGAAAGTACTACTCTCGAAGATGCAAACAAGTGCTAGATGGAATTTACCTTAACCCGAAAAATGATATATTTGCTCGTCATCTCTTAAGATTCGAGTTTAAATTTTTGATCAAGATCAAAAAAAATAAACAATTTATAATAGGGAATTTCGATTCTGGTTTCCTAGTCACATAGTGAAAAAATCACATAGTGAAAAATATACATATACAGTATTTGAAGCAGCGAGTCTGGTTTGGTTCGTAACCGCTACATGTAGAGCGGTCAATTGAGACGTTAGAATATTGAGCACTTTGAACGGATTTAAATATTAAAGTTGAAATGCACGTTGTAATTGGGCAACCCAAAAAAGTATTACTGTAAAGCAGAGATTCTTAACCGGGGGTAAATTTACCCCCTGGGGGTAAATTTTACCTACTGAAGGGGTAAATTTACTGAATTATAAACTAAAGCAAACTTCAATTTTCCGTATTAAAAAAGTGACAGTTTTGCACTGGATTATAATTAAAATATATAACTTTAATTTATCACTACGCAAGTGTACTAACATTTTCATTTCAGCAGTGTAAGTAAATACAGGTTAAACTTAAACAATCTGCAGTTATTATGTCGAAGAAACGAACATATTTATAATCATATGTTGACTTTGGGTTCGACTTCATTGCGACAGATGATGTTCAAAAACCACAGTGTATCTTTTGCTCCAAAGTGCTTGGTAATGGTTCTATGAAGCCGTCAATTTTAAAAGCTCATTTTACTTCATGCCATTCCAATCATGTACATGACGACCATAAGTCTTTGCTGGCCAAACGTGCTCGATTTCGTGCTGCAGGAACACTACCTAAATTAGGATTCTGTTCCGAAGACAAAGCAGGATTGGAAGCATCATATCGTGTTGCTTACAGAATAGCAAAGGAAAAGAAGCCACATACAATTGGTGAACGACTTATCAAACCGTGCGCTATGGACATGGTTGAACTTGTTTGTGGAGTAGAACAAAAAAGAAAACTTGAGAAAATTGCTTTGTCAAACGATACAGTACGCTGTCGCATAAGTGACATGTCACAGGATATTTTAAATCAGGTAGCAGACGAAACTCTAGCTAGTAAGGCAAAAATTAGTATTTAGCTAGATGAGTCGACTGATGTGTCGAACTGTGCATATTTGTTCGTGTACTGTCGATATGTACATGCTGGCGAGTTGAAAGAGGAGTTCTTGATGTGCGAAAGTTTAGAGACAATTACCAAAGCGGTTAATGTCCTAGAAAAAATGGATCATTTCTTTCAACAAAATAATATATCCTGGAATCAAGTGGGTTCAATTTGCACAGACGGTGCCCCTTCTATGCTCGGTGCTAAGTCGGGCTTTACAACTTTGGTGAAAAAACGCGCACCGCACATCATATCTATTCATTGTGCTCTTCATCGACATGCATTGGCAAGTAAAACCCTTTCAAAATACTTGAAAGCTGTATTGAAGCATGTGATTGAATGTGTGAATTTTATCAGGGCTCGTGCTCTTAATCATCGACTTTTCAAAAGTGCTTTGTGATCAGATGGGTTCAGAACACACTGTTCTCCTTTATCACACCGACGTTCGGTGGCTCTCTAGGGGTCTTGTTTTGTCTCGAGTTTTCGAACTATGTGGTGAAATCGAAACTTTTCTTCGAGAACGAAAATCCCCGTTGAGTAAGCACTTTGACGACAACAAATTTATGGAGCATTGGCGTACTTGACAAACATATTTTCAAGTTTGAATCAGCTCAATATGCAGATGCAAGAAAAAAGTATTACCATTGTAGATGCACGTGATAAAATTCAAGGCTTTCAGAAAAAATTAGATCTGTGGAGTAGAAGAGTTCAAAAAGGAATTTACGCAAATTTTCCAACATTTAATGATTGGAAAGTCAATAGAAATCGCAACGAGATTTCTGACCTCGAAGTCGAGATATGTCAGCACCTCGCCGCCTTAAAACACAACTTTGGCAGTTACTTTGAAGGTGCAATTTCTAACAGTACTGCTCTTTGGATAACTCATTATTTTGAAGCGAAGTTAGAAAGTATTGCTGACGATAATCCTTGTAAGGACGAGCTGATTGATCTTCAATGTTCGACGACGCTTCACTCCAAATTTATTTTGTGCAATAGTGACTTTTCCAAGTTTTGGTGTGGATTAGTCGAAGAGTTTCCTATGCTGACTAAGCATGCGTTGGAAGTTGTTGTACCTTTTATAACTACTTATCTGTGTGAAGCAGGGTTCTCTTCACTGTTCACTATTAAAACAAAACATCGATCTCGCTTAATTCCCAAAGACAACATGCGAGTGGCTCTTTCAACAACTGCTCCAAGAATCTCAGAAATTGTTCGTGGAAAACAAGCACAAAAGTCTCACTGATTGACTGTTGAAATTGTGTGTCAGTTAGTATTAAAAGAAAATTCTTACATTCTTGTGTGCTTTATCATAGTTATCCGGGACATTTGAGTAGACATTATTTTTCACAGGACCCCGTCAAGAACGATTGTGTCTTTCACAACTAAAAAAACTTTTTTGATATGGGCTCTGGTAAACAAAACAAAAAAGGATGTTTTACTTTTCTTCACAAGATACCTCCAAGAAGATGGGGGTAAATTATGCTTTTTTCATTTGGCAGGGGGTAAACGAGACAAAAAAGGTTAAGAACCCCTGCTGTAAAGGATATAAATACCACTGTGATTCTAGCAGAATAATTCTCATAATCTACAGAAAAAAGAAAAAAAGCGAAAAAACCTTACGCAAATGACGCAAAACTTTATTCATTTCTATTTTACAAACAGCTCAACAATCTTCCACTATTCAAGATCAATATTAAACTTGTTCCCTATCGATTTGAATGCCAAATTTGATATTACATTGATCAGAATTTCACGTAGATTTCAGATATAAAATTAAGTTTCGGCGACATTATATTAACTTCCCAACAGAATACACTTGAATGACCCCCGCTTTACGAGATAACAATTAGCGTCGACAACATTTTGAGTTGAAGTGATTTTGAGTTAC
Organism: Diplosoma virens; assembly: GCA_963680785.1. Classification (NCBI taxonomy): domain Eukaryota; kingdom Metazoa; phylum Chordata; class Ascidiacea; order Aplousobranchia; family Didemnidae; genus Diplosoma; species Diplosoma virens. The sequence goes on along the minus strand of OY796882.1, from coordinate 40,594,622 downwards.
GCTAATTCAAGGTTTATTTTGACCATGTTCATTATCGATTCGAATGACAAATTTGATATTACATTGATCAGAATTTCACGTAGATTTTAGATATAAAATCAAGTTTCGGCGACATTATATTAACTTCCCAACAAAATGCATTTGAATGACCCCTGCTTTACGAGATAACAATTAGCGTTGACAACATTTTGAGTTGAAGTGATTTTGAGTTACGCTATTTGAAGGTTTATTTTAATCATGTTCGCTATAGATTGGAATGCCAAATTTGATATCACATTGATCAGAATTTCACGGAGATTTCGAATATCAAATTAAATTATGGCGGCATTGCATTAAATTTTCAATAGGTTTAAGGATTTGAAAAGTTTTGTACAAAATTTTTATTAATTTTGTTTTTATTTTAGCTTTGTTTAAGGTATTTGTTGAAAAATATTTATTAAAATCATATTTGAAATACATGGCGCCAACAAAATGCATTCAATTGGATTACTTATTGCTTGAAGTGTAGTAAAAGTACCCTTGAAGGTGAGTTGACTATAAATGCAATTGCGCGATTTAGGCTGTGTTTAAAGGAAACCTATAGCATTTTGTGAAAATTGTTTCACTTTTTCTGATTGATGTAAAATCCAAGCTTTTTTCTGGAATAACGCAAGGGTCACAATTTTTTCTAATTAATCATATGTGTCTTTATTGTTTTGACAAAATTAATCTTCAATTGTAAATATAGTGTATAGCTTATGATTTAAAATTTTTTTTCCGGATGAACGCTATATGCATTTTACTAAAATTTATTTGAAGCAGGGGCGTGTAAAGGTCTGGTGATGCCGGTGCTAACTGCTTGATTGTTTGCTCTCTCCATTGTAACACTGAGAAATGTGGGAAAGACAAGCATTTAAAATTTGTTACTACTACGGTAGTGTCGACAAACAAATAATATTCCGAAATGAAAATTCAAAAGGATTACAAAATCACTGTTAGTTTTTGATATTGTATGTTTTATTTCTGCTTGTATTATTTGTTTTATTTTGTAAACTCAAGCCTTTGAATACAAATAAACATTTATTTGGCCAGCCAAAAAAAGAAAAAAATGTATGAGGCATGATAGGAGAAAGAGTAGTCTATATTTTTTATTATCAATATTAAGTGAAATTGCACAACCATGACGTTTGCTGCATTGCTACTGTTTATGTTTTTCTGAATTATAAACGAATTGCAATTTTGTTACCTCCTCAGGCGCTACATAAGCACTTTTTCGTTTGGTCATTCTCACTAGAAAGATCCTGGCAAGTTATTACAAAAGATTATTACAGATACGTAATATTTACATCGCGTGCAAACTCCAAGACCTAGATCACAAAAAGGGAAACCTCGCAGATACTTGAATGAAGCAATCACCAGAGACTTAAGGAGCAATGCAAATTTTGCGTCAAAACCATTTATTTGTGTATTAAATCATGTGATGTGCAGGTTGAATATTTTTTTGCAGTTTAATTTGGGTGAGGTTGAGTTATGTGCAAGATAAATTGGGCGATCATCAGTCAAAAAATTAACTAAGCCAAAACAAGTTTACCATATTGCGCAAGGATCAAACATAACACAAAAATGAATGGTTAAGCAGGCCAGTTATTGAAAATTTGACATATTGTTTACGATTTGCGACTTCATATATCTAGCAAAATAAGCATCAATAAAAACAGTTTTCTCAATACAATCAGAAATACTTTTTTTGTGACATGCTTAAGATTTTCAGAAAAGTTTAATGCTATATTGGTGACAATACCAAACCAAAAATCAAAAACCTAATTTTATTTTAACTGACCTCTCGTTGGTCAGAAATCGACGGACAACTTTAGAGAAAAAAATTTAACAATTACAAGCAACTGCTAAAAGCTTGTCATCATTAATCGTAAAAATGCACCCCCTACGTGAAAGACCAGAAGCTTTTGTTTATTGATCGCCACGGGAAAAAAATTAAGAATTGAAAAACATTGCAATTGGCGATCATTGGAAAAACAAAGCGAACATTAAAAAAACTGAACAACTTCCAAAGCATGCCGCGCTCAAGAACAGCGAAAAAGAAAGCAGAAACCACTCTAATGAAAAAGACATAACAGTCAATCCTACAATCCCACTATTAAAACACTCAAATCAAAAAACCTAATTAAGAAAAATTGTAACTATTCACAAGTTGACAAGAATGCCAGCAAAAATATTAAGTTAAAATAAAATAATTTTTTATACTGTAGACAAAATGAAAACAATTATCGCACTTTCGTTTATTACATTCGATTTTGAATTTATAAACCACATTTGTACAAATAATGCTTTATTATAATCAGTCTCAACTTCTAAAATAATTTTGTTTTTCCAAACTAAAATTAACGTGAATAAAAATCGCTTCAATTGTAATTTTGTGAGCTTTATAATTCCGTTTTTCTTACTTTCCTGTAAAGTGGGAGTCATTCAACTGCATTCTGTTAAAAAGTTAATATGATGTCGCCGGAACTTGATTTTATATCTGAAATCTACGTGAAATTCTGATCAATGTAATATCAAATTTGGCATTCGAATCGATAATGAACATGGTCAAAATAAACCTTGAATTAGCGTAACTCAAAATCACTTCAACTCAAAATGTTGTCAACGCTAATTGTTATCTCGTAAAGCGGGGTCATTCAAATGCATTTTGTTGGGAAGTTAACATGATGTCGCCGGAACTTGATTTTATATCTGAAATCTACGTGAAATTCTGATCAATGTAATATCAAATTTGGCATTTGAATCGATAATGAACATGGTCAAAATAAACCTTGAATTAGCGTAACTCAAAATCACTTCAACTCAAAATGTTGTCAACGCTAATTGTTATCTCGTAAAGCGGGGGTCATTCAAGTGTATTCTGTTGGGAAGTTAATATAATGTCGCCGAAACTTAATTTTATATCTGAAATCTACGTGAAATTCTGATCAATGTAATATCAAATTTGGCATTCAAATCGATAGGGAACAAGTTTAATATTGATCTTGAATAGTGGAAGATTGTTGAGCTGTTTGTAAAATAGAAATGAATAAAGTTTTGCGTCATTTGCGTAAGGTTTTTTCGCTTTTTTTCTTTTTTCTGTAGATTATGAGAATTATTCTGCTAGAATCACAGTGGTGATATAAATTTTGGAATGCAAATGTAGTATTATTCATGTGGAGTGACGACGAATTAAGCGAAGATTTACCCGAACCAAATGATACAAATGAAAAATTTTTGTGGGCTGCAGCAAAAGGAAAGGTCGAGGTTTTGACAAATATTTTAGACCAATCTAGTTCAATAGTCCACATATGGTATGCATACGTCTGAAATAAACAAAAGTTGTTCTTTATATGATATCTTTGCTATAAACTATCAATTGCTATGCGAACTTAATTTGTATCTCTTCAATGAGAGACCGTGAGCGATTTTTGTTAGTGAAACTAACCCGGAATCCCCCTATGGTTACGACCGTTTTGTGAGAGATTCCTTTTGGTTTCCTTTTGTATTGCCTCCTAGGGCTGTAGGGGAAACCCATGTATTGTAAGCCGGGTCCCCATGCGGTTACTATGGATTCTTTTTCTCTTAGTTTCTCTTTATTCCATTCTGTTGCTGAAAGGGGGATTTTAGGTTAGTTTTACCGAAAAAAGAAAGCTTATAGTCACTTCTTAAAGAGACCCAATTCGCTTTAGGTTACTATTTCTCTTTCTCGTTGTTATTACATGGTTTTTCATGTACATGCATGGTTTTCCACAGGAAAAATTAACGTTTCTGCACGTTTGGGGTCACACACATGTTGGGGTCACACAAAAATTTATTTTTTAAAATGGGGTCACAGAACAAGAAAGTTTGAGAAGCCCTGCTTTAGATAAGGGTAATTTTGAGTTGCTGTGCATCAAGCAGGAAAAAAAAGTCATATAACCAAGACTTAAACCAGTTCCAGCATGGATTATAAGCTTTGGGCAGAAGAAATCAGGGTCCAAAACTTTACCTGGATTTTTGTATTGGAAGGGAAGCAGTAAATTTTGTAGAAAAATAAGACTTCACTTTAAATAAAAAATTTTTTGTGGGCTAAATGTTTCCCAGTTTTCATTATAATGTTTATTATCAGTTAATCTACCAATAAAAATTTTAAATTATAACTTTAAACCAAGGCTACAAATTAGACTTGGATTTGTTTTGTGTCATAAGTTTTCAAATTGATTAGAAGCTTAAACAGGTCTCTTCAATAAGTGAATGTGAGCGATTTTTGTTAGTGAAACTAACCTGGATCCCCTTGCAGTTACCATCATTTCTTCAAAGAACCGTTTTCTCTTGATTTCTTTTTTATTGCCTTCTTGTGCAGGAGGGGGGATTTTTGGCTAGTTTCACTGACAAACAACAATTAAAGTCTTGTCTTGAAGAAACCCAGCAGATTAACAAAATTACAAAAACCAGGTGTTGTCTAAAAAAAAAAAAAAAAGTCTTCATTTGGAATCAGGTTCAGATTTGCAATTTTCATCTCCAACATCAGGTGTTCTCTAAAAAAAAATCTTCACTCTGATTCAGGCTTTATTTTGTTGATTAAATGCTTTAAATGCCTACTAACCTTAAGCAACAATAGTGCAATGACACTTTACCTTTTCTAGTTTTTGATTGTCAATAAATATTATAGTAGAAAAGCCAATTTCTAAAGCACAAAAACCTAATTTGTTTTGAGACCCCATTTGGGATTGCGACCCACAGTTTAAGAAGCCCTGATTTACAAAAGAGTGCTAGCAGTAGCAATATCAAAGCCATTGAAGCCTCTAGAGGATCCAAACAGCTAGTGTTGCATATCTCTCCTCTGTGTCCTTCACAAGATTCTTAAGAGGCTTATACCCATGTTGAGTCAGTTATTAATCCATTGCTTTTCAGGGAGCAGGATGGGATTGATATGGAAAGTTGAAATGGGATCAAGTTGTTTCCTTGACAAAGAACATTTTGAAGCTAAAAAGGTTGCTTGTGCTATTTTTGTGAAACTGGCAGCTGCATATGACACTCTTTGGCACAATGGTCTTACTTGCAAGCTTTTGAGACTTCTGACTAATAAGCAAATGGTCCAAATGATCATAAAATTTACTGAAACAAAACTTCTACATGCTACTTGTGACAGCACACAAAGCAAGATCTGCCATCTTAAAAATTGCATTTTTTAGTGCAGTGCTTTGCAACTGGTGTGCTGCAGAAGGGAAATAGATGTGACACAAAATAACAGTTAGGTAACATTCCAAAAAATAACTAATTCAAAAAATAACAATTCTAAACCAAAGATGGAAAACATAAATGGTAGTATTGGTTAAGAAATGACAGTTTAATCTAAAATATAATTTCTTTTACCTTTTTGACAACTTTTTTGTTTTTAATTTTGAATGCTTTTTTGTTCTTGATATTTAAACAAAAATCAAAAAAGGTGTTCATTAGCAAAAAGGTAAGAAATTAAAACTAGCAGCCTTTTTTTAACATTTCTGCACAGTTCAAATAAAATTGTTTGAATTCAAAGACTAAAAAATCTTTAATTGTTCAAGGTGTGCTGCAAAATTTTGAAACTTTTTAAGTGTGCTATGAATAAAAAAAGGTTGTGAAGCACTGCTTTAGGGATTGATCTTAATTTTGGCTCTCCTTTTAAACATCTTTACATCTGATTTGCCTTTTCTAATTTCAAGGAAGTTGGATTATGCTGATGATCTGGTCCTGTTACATTTTTATGAAGACTGGAAAGTCAAAATGTGATTGGACTCTCAGTGTATCTTTCAAACTAGAGACTGAAGCTCAGTTATACTAAAAAAGTAACAGCAGGGTTTAATTTGAACAGCCAAGAGGCCCAACATTTTCAACCATAATAAGCTTTTATCATTCTTTCCAGTCTTCTTGTGGCAAAAACACAAAACTGGACAAATGATTCAAATTTTGTTACCATTTTGTGACATTGTGCAAAAAACTATCTTTGTGTATCACACTGTTGAAGCAACTTATCAGTTCTGAATGGGGCACAATTAAAGGTTGGGCAATGGCATAGTAAAAAGATAAACCTTCAGCCCTTGTTCTGTCTGTGTCTGACTCAGATACATTTTGTGGATACCTTACCAAACCACTGCTTTATTTTTGTTAGTCTTTGCTTCAATTTCAAACATTTGCTCAGTTTTCTAAATAAATAGGCTCAGCTCAATTTGGGGTAAAAAGCTATTGCTGTTTTTTGCATTAAAATTTTGGGTTGAAACAGTTTTATAAAGATAACAGAAAAGTTTTTTTTTGACATACAAGATGTCCATAAAGTCTCTTTACAATTTAAAAAAATTATTACAAAGGAAAATGATGAGATATCACAATGAGGGTTGTTTTATGTTAATCAGTATTTCATAAAGTTTTTATTGACACTAAAATTTATTGTTTCAGATCAAATTTCTTAATTAAAATTTGTTATGTTTAATGACTGAGTTATATGAACTAAACTCCCATAAAATGACTACTCCTCAAGAAAAAGCTCAATGTATATCCTGGTTCATTGAGAGAAAATCAGATGTTCAGACCTTTCTTACTTCTTACTGATCCCCGAATTCTTACATTGTGTTTGTTTAACTTTCCTGAGACATGAAAAGTTACCTCATCACTAAAACAAACTCACTCGAGGAATGCTTCATCCTCAGAAATTCGCAGCATGTTCACTGCAAATTCTTTTTGTCTTGGCATGTCGTTTGGCTGAAATGCTTGTAACATTTGCACTTTGTAAGCATACAATCTTAAATTCTTGTGTAGGACTTTGTGCACTGTTGAACGTGGTAGTTCCAATTGTCTGGCAGCAGTATGGATGGACTTCATAGGAGAACATTAAAAGGCTTGCCTTACACGCTCGATGTTTTCTTCAGATGTTCTTGGTCACCCGCTCCTCCTTGTATCAAACACTGTCCCTGTCTCTATAAATTTCTTGTTCCATAAACAAATTGAAGGACGTGATGGTGGGTTTCTTCCATACTTATTTCTGTAGTTTCACTGGGTCAATGAACCAGAATACACATTGCGCTTTTTTTTGAGGAGTACCGTATACTTTGGCAGATAAGACGACTCTTAAAGTCAAAAAACCATCCTTAAAAATTGGGTTGTCTTATACAACTGATATAATTTATAAAATAAAAACATATGATAAATTTATAAAATTTTGCTCTAATTTTGTACCTCGTCTTATCTGACGGTTGTCTTATATGCCAAAATATACAGTAGTCATTTTATGGGGGTTCAGTTCATATAACTCAATCATTAAACATAAAAAATTTTAATTAAGAAATTTGATCTGAAACAATAAATTTTGGTGTCAATAAAAACTTTATGAAATACTGATTAACATAAAACAACCCTCATTGTGATATCTCATCATTTCACTTTGTAATAATTTTTTTAAATTGTAAAGAGACTTATGGACACTTTATACATTATTGATATAATCAGCCAGTTAGTATATTTTAAAAACAATTATGGTTACTGATATGTTGCTAGTGTGGTTGATTTTGGTGTGTATATTATTGGTGTTATTGGTGCAATCCTACTGTTCCAAGACCTTTGATTTGATTTGGTTTAAAGCAGCATTTTTAAGTCCTTTTTTCATTGTGATCCATATTAGAATGTTGAGAAAATTTCAGGCCCACATGAACAAAAACTAGAGATTCTGTGCAACAGAAAATGCATTTTATTTGCAAACACAAAATGTTTTAGCAATTGTAGAGTCCAACTAATGATTTCACTGCAGTTGGTGTCTGTGAATCAGCATATCCAGTTAAGCTTCCAAACCTCAGTTCAGCTTTAGGTGTAAGCATCCTCTCTGTTCAATCTGTAACAAATTACATTTTTTTGTTTGTACATCTTTTGCAGTAGAAAATCCCACCTCAACCAACCAGGTGGTGGGAAAACTTAGCAAGTATGGAAGAGTCAATTGGCAGTACAAAACTTCAAGATAGCTTTAAAAAGCATGTGCATTTCCTGAAGTCTTTTCATCTGACACATATCAGGAGGAATCGTCAGAATGAACTGAGAGCAATTCGATTGTGGTTATATAGGAAAGGAGAATGAATCTGATTGATTAAAAAAGGCAGCCAATCAGGAATAGAAAAGAAAATGAGAGTGTATTTGATTGGTCAAGAGAGACAACCAATCAGAAGTGAAAGAAAAGAGCATTAATGAATGAGTTTTAAACTGTAAAGAAGTTCCTTGTGTTGACAGAGATTAGGTTGAAAAGATTAGATGAACTTAGCTTCAAGAGCAGAGTGGTGGAAAGAAGTACATCCTCAGGCAAGGATAGAGAATTTGGTGTCACTGTATTGGCTGGCACTGGAAGGGTTTTCCAAAAGATGCTGTCCAATAGCAGAATTATGGGCAATGATTTGAGAAGTGCTGTTTTTCTTGCAGGCACAGGAAAGATTAGAGTGATCTTGGGAAGAATGAAGATGTCTGATCGACCTGGAGACATGTTGTCTAATGTGTTCTAGCAACCTTTGGGATGTTAATGCATATGGAACTTACAGTTGAATTAACGTGCCTTTTGTAAATAAGACTAATGTGCTCTTTCATAAAATTTTATAGTCAGTGTAGTTTTCTTAAGATTACTCCTGGCCCACTTTTAAACTTTAAAACTAAAGCAGTGTGCTCTTTCATAAAATTTCATAGTCAGCATAGTTTTCTTAAGATTACTCCAAGCTTACTGTGCCCATGTTGAGAAACACTGGTTTAAAGTTTGTAAATGGTAGCTTGCAAACTTCATAGATGTTGGAAATGCATAGCCAGGATAAAAAGACTGTGATATCTTTTAATTTCAAATATTCATAAAAGTATGCTACAATAAACTATCAAGCGCTTTTTTACTTTTTCCCAATGTTTCTATTTCTCTTGTTTTCACTTTTCTCTCATTTCCAATTTTCTATTCTATTGCATATGGCTAAATATTGCTCGCTTTCAAAAAACTCAGAAACCCTAATCCTAACTCTCTAATTCTAACCTAACACTTACCCTCCCCAAACTCTAACCTTACTAAAAAATAACTAAAAATGATCAGAGTACATTCATCAGCTTGCTCAGCACTGTAAGTGATTTTTTTTTGGTTAAGCTAACCTGGCATCCTCTACAACACCAGGATGCAATAAAAAAGAAAACAAGAGGAAAAAACTCTTCAAGAAGCAATAGTCACTACAGAGAGATCCAGGTTAGTTTCACAATGTGAGATGTGATCAGAAAGAGAAATGTTGCATCACAATTAAATATGAAAGAAAATTGAAAGCGAGAGAAGTTGGAAACAAGAGAAATAGAAACATTGCAAAGTAAAAAAGTGCCAACTATTGTCCTTAAGACAAATTATTCTTAGACAAGTAGTCAGTTAGAATGAAAAACAAATTGGTGGTCAATTTGATACCCAAGAACCAAATAGCAAAAAAGCAAAGATAACTAGATTTGTATCATGAATTGGTAAAGCAAAAGTATGAAAATAAATTAAGAAATCAGCTGGTAATTTTTGGAGAAGTGGTCACAGACTATCCTTCAACTGTATCATTACAATCATTGGTAAAGGCCAGGCAGGAAAAGATAAGAATTCCATAAAGTAACTTTTTTGGAAATTTGGAATTCTAGCCAAGAATCTACAATTTTATCAACTCTTTTTCATGTTTCTTCAAGGTACTCTTTGATGTAATTTATTCCATCTTAATTTGATGTAGTCTTAAATTCAATTTGTATCAACTCTTTTCTGATTGTTTTTTTTTCAATTTTGCATCAAGGTACCTTTCAATGTAATTTATTAAAAAAAATTTTTCAAAATTTCTTTTGATTAGTGCTTATTTTTGATTGGTTCATTGATACTATATATTTGATGTAATTTATGCTAGTTTATTCAAGGCAAGATTTTCAAAAAAGTTTTCTTCACTAATAGTCTACTGATTTCTAATTATTTCTTTTTAACAATGCTGGTACCAGGTGTTTAGTAATTCCTTCGACTCAATTTGAATTTGAATTTTTGTGCTTATTTCTTAATTGATTTTAAAAAAGTAAACAATGACAGTTTCCACGTCCATTAGAAGTTAAAATGTAATAAAAAGTGAAATTGTAAAACTACTCATCATGTCAAATAATGTGAAAAGATATGAGATATCTGGAATGCTTGGTGCCAGATCTAGTGTCAATGGTTGACTTGGTCCATAACCGCTGCAACAACTGGTATGTGGACTTTGGCAGCAACATGGAAGACCATGTCAGGTACATTTCCTCAACGAAACATGTGGCTGCAGTGATGTTTCTCAGCCTGATGGGCAGCAATGGGGAGGTCTTGCTCTTGTCTTATTTAATGGTGGCTACTGGCTGAATGCCAATGGGTTCATTGATGTCATGACCTCGACCATAATCCCCTGGATGAGGAAGGTGGCTGGCAAGAAGAAATTTTTTTCCAGCAGGACAAGGCCCCCGCCCACATGGCCAACAAGACACAGGCCTTCCTTAAAAAAAAATTGACTTTTGGCCAAGTCAATGTGGCCTCCCCAGAGCCCAGACCTTAACTTCCTGAACTACAGTGTGTGGTGGCGAGTGGAGAGTAGTGCATGCAAGATTCAGTCACAGAACATCAAAGAGCTGAAGGCCTGCATCACTGAGAGCTAGGCCAACCTCAACAAGGGGTATGTTGTTGATGTCTGCTGCACCTTCAGAGGTTGCTAGAGTGCGTCCTTGAGGCTGAGGGTGGCTACATGATTAATTATGAAAAGTAGGATTGATTTAATCGATTAGTTCAAAATTTTATTAAAATGCCTTAAAAAATAAGTAAGATATAGGGGTTTTAAAGACCAGTATCCAAAAAGTCGCAGGAATTACTAAACACCCAGTACTTTTGATGCTCACAATTTCTATTTAAATTTAGAATTGTAGATTTTTGGTTAGAATTCCCAATTTCCAAAAGAGCTTATGGAATTATTTTTTCATGCTTGGTTTTTCCTGATGACTGTCTTAGTAAAGTTGAAGAATAGTCTGGCACCATTCTTCTGAACAATTAGTGACGAATTTTTGGTTTATTTTCATACTTTCCCTTTATCGGTATATCATTTGTAAAATTTTTAAATTGATGATGATAGATTAAATTTATATTCTAGACTGGCTATTAGACAGAGAGGGAGAGAGAGAGAGAAATTTTTTCACCTTACACACATTTGAAAAACAATTTTGGACAAATACAGAAAATTACAAGCTATTTACCATGCAAAGGTCAGGAAACATCGAAGAACCTTCAAGGTTATTAAATCAAGATACTTTCTGATGAAAGTAACAGTCAATTTGAATAAGGTTATTTATTTATTTTGTTAAATTATATTAATTTTGAATTGATTTTTATTGTGTTTAACAATGGAAGATTTATGTGGTGTATGTGGTGAACCTATGAAAGACCATGGATATAAAGCATATGGATGTGAGTTATGTCCAGCATGGCTTCATGCTAAATGTGTCTTTCCAAATGCATTAGAAGCAAAACTAAAAATATTATTTGAATTCAATTCCAGTTTTAATGTGAAATGTCAAGAATGCAGACAAAAACAGAAAGTGAAACTAACAAATTTAGTAACCAAAGAAGATTTTAATAATTTTACTTCAGTTATTGAGCAAAAAATTAAATCTGGTCCTAACATAATTTCATTAAAGAATGTGGCAAAGAAACTTTTGCTGATATTGCTGCTGCTATCCAAATTAATTTGGCTGATGGTCCCTTTTTTCATCAGTTTTCCAAAAAACAGGAAGAGGAAGATAAAAACAAGCGTAAAAACAATCTCATACTGTTTGGTTTACCAGAATGTACATCAGACTCTTCAACTAATTGTATCAAAAATGATTATAGCAAAATGAAACATTTATATAAAGATCGTTTGAATTTATCTTTAAATGACATTGTAAATGTTGTATGTCTTGGATTAAAAAATGATAATTCTAATAGACTCGGCCATTGCTCATAAAATGCACAAATGAAAACAAAAAATGGGAATTTCTTCGAGCCTCCAAAAATCTTAAATTTTGTCAAGATCATAAGAGTGTACAAATTTGGGCTACTCCAGATCGTACTACAAAAGAAAGAGATGAAAGAAAAAAGCTCATCAAGACATTAAAGGAACGTAAACAAAATGGTGAAACAAACCTAACTATACGTAACAACAAAATAGTTATTAAAGCTTCTGAAAACAGTATGGATGAACCCTTTCATGGAATGGCCCAGAGCTTCTGTGCCAACTTATTTGATTAACAAAATAAGCTACAGTGGTTGCGATTCTACTCTTGGTGTATCATATTTTAATGCTACATCGATTATGAATAAGTTAAATATTTTACAAAACTATATAGTTAACATATATCCCAACACTGATATGTTTTTTATCACTGAAACTTGGCTCCATAAATCTGCTCCTGACTCTTTGTTTTGCCCATCTGGCTACTGTTGTATTCGCAATGATTGTCTTTCTGGATGAGGAGGTGGTGTTATGGTTCTCTATAAAAATACTGTAAATGTTAATCATGTCTTTCCTCTGTTAACTCTAGATTTTGCTAAATTCATTGTGATTGATGTTACTTCTAATAGAAACAAGAGCAAAGTAAGGTTTGTCTGTTTTTATTTTTCCCCCTAATGCTGCTGCCAGTCTAGAAAATATTGACAAAGTTTGCAAGATATTAACATCCTGCATTAATGTCAGCTTTCTCACTTTTGTACTTGGTGATTTTAACCTACCTTATATTGACTGGAGTGTACCTACAGTATAAGTGGTGTCAACCATCAAGCCTTTGTTCAATTTTGTATGAACAATTCCTTGAATCAATTAATAGCAGAACCTACACATTCCAATGGAAATATTTTGGATCTTTTACTCTGCAACTATTTTAGTAGCAACATTTTAATTTCTTATTGTAGTGATATGCCTTTCTGCAGTTCATGCGACCACTCCTCCATTCATTTTCATTTGAAATGGACAGTCAAAAATATCACAACCAAACCCAAATGCCATAATTTCAAAAAAGCCAACTACAAAGTTATATGTGAAGTGCTAAGTTGCATCAATTGGAATAGTTTTTTGGAATCTAGTGGTGACTGTGTCCAAACTTTATATGACCACATCTTGGAAATTTTGTCTCACGCTATTCAATTTTATGTGCCTCTTGAATTTTCATCTGAATCCATTAGAAAACCTAGTCAATTATCAAAACTACTGAAAGAGAAATTAAGTCTTTATCAGAAACGCAAAAATGATTTTTCATTAGTCTCAGATTATAAAGCAAAATCCAAAGAATATGATCAATGTGTCAAAAAATGGTATACAGATGTTGAAACTTCAATTTGTAACAACCTGAATAACGCAAAATTTTATGGTTACATAAATAAAAAAATGAATGTTGGAACTTGCATTCCCATTCTCAAATCTGAAGATGGTCATTTAGTAAGTACAGATGAAGACAAGGCTATGTTATTTAATTCAGTTTTTCAAAAGGTGTTTACTGTGGACAATGGTGTTAACCTGCACTTAAACTCTCATCTGTCTTATCATAAACATTTGCAAGACTTTGAAATAACAACTTTAGATGTTATAAAGGCTCTAAACAAATTAAAAAGTTTTATGTCATGGTCTCCAGACAATATACCTGCTTATTTCTTAAAGCAAGTTTGTTTTACTCTTGTAGATATTTTGACTCATCTTTTTAATCTTTCTTTATCTAAAGGTGTCATACCCAACCAATGGAAACAAGCCATCATTACACCTATATACAAAAAAGGTTCTTGTAATCAGCCTTTGAATTATAGACCTGTTTCACTTACCTCAGTTATGTGTCGTATCCTTGAAAATATCATTGCAGATAAAATAATGGAGCATTTAATCAATAATAATCTTTTATCTGCTTCTCAGTTTGGATTTTTACTGGGACGATCCATATGTACACAATTGCTGACTGCTTTAAACAAATGGTATAACAGTTATGATCTGGGAATAAACATAGATATTGTTTACACTGATATATCTAAAGCATTTGATACAGTGTCACATCATAAGTTGCTTGCTGTTTTAGAATCTTATGGAATTGTTAATAAACTCTCAATTGGATACATGCTTTCATCTCAGACAGAACCCAATGTGTTTGTATTAACAATGCTTTTTCATCATTTTTACTGGTCACTAGTGGTGTTCTGCAAGGCAGTGTGCTTGGACCTCTTTTGTTTATCATTTTTATTAATAATATGTCAATATTCTGCCATCCTAAACATCCTTTAAGTGGAATGTTACTTTATGCTGATGATGCCAAACTTTTTAGTGCTGATCATATTGATCTTCAACAAAGTATGACTAATATTAATTCATAGATGGACTCATACCAACTATCAATAGCCTAGCCAAATGTCAACATTTTCCAATTGTTTGCCACCCCAATAATGACAATAATCAATATTGTATTGGTAACAATGTAATTTCCACTTTGTCTGCAGTTTCTTATCTATGTGTTATAATCTCCAGCAATCTCAAATGGCACAACAACATATTTGTAACATTTTTTCAAAAGCTTCAATTCGTTGTTATCAAATTTTTCATTGTTTTAGCAGCAATAATGTTTGGATTTTACTTAAAACTTATATTACTTACATCAGACCACTGTTAGAATATAATACTGTACTTTGGTCTTGTTACTTAAAAAATGATATTGCTATGATTGAGTCTGTTCAAAAACACTACACTAAGAAAATCTGTTTTTGATGCAATATACCTAACACTTCATATTCTCATCGTCTACACATGTTAAACATAAAGTCATTGGAATATAGGAGACTTGAGTTTGATTTATTTCTCACAAAATTATTCATAGGATTGTTGATATAAATTTTAGTGATTTTTTTTCGTTTGGTCAATGTGGGTATGATTTGCACAGGCACAGTTTTGCAATCAAGCCTTTAACCAAACCTAGTACTGACCAGCTAATCCATTTTTTCTCACAGAGTTCCACAAGTGTGGAACAAACTACCTGAAAGTGTTGTATCTGCTTCTACTTTTACTGCTTTTAAGAAACGTTTAAAAGCTTTTGATTTATACCTCATCAGTACTATGATGTACTCATGATTTACTTTTTGTATTTTTGTATTATAATTTTTTTTTTTGTATTGTGATAAGTGTGTTTCCCCTTCACCTTACATGTTTACCTTACCTTTAACATGTTTTTGTGTGTGTTTAATTCTTCCTCACATATTAGTGTGCTAAAGCATTAACTTTAGCACCATTGTGTTGTATTTCAATAAATAAATAAAATAAATAAAATTATCACTATGAACAAACAAATAAAAAAAAAAATTAAAAAAAACAAAATCAAAAAAGAAATGAACAATAATGCCAAAGCATATAATAACTAAGAAAAAAAGCATTGACTATTTCACAAAAAAAAGCAAAACACAAAACAAAAACATAGCAATGAGAAATAAGTGAGATCATTTGCAAGAAACAAGAAACAATTTCTTATAAAATTAAACTTGCAAACCCAGTAAATGTTTTTTATAATTTTTTTTAATGAAACCCACTGCATACCTTTCACTTCAGCATCTATTTGACCCCATAATATAGAACCTCTATAAGAAAGATTTTTACTAAAATTTTTATTAATACAAGGTATAAAAATGTAAAAATTTTTTCTATTTCTTGTATTGTGATTATGAACTTCAGTCAATTTATAAAATAAAGTATAAAATTTTTGAGGTAATTTGCTATGATACAGTTGATACATAAAACTTAGCTACTTCTAATAAGTATATGTCTTCCAGTTGTAAAAAATTGAGTGTTTTGTAAAGAGTCAATATTGGGGTGAATTTACTTCCAAATAAAATAATTCTTAAAATTTTATTTAATTTAACTTTAACAACTCCAAGAGAGATTTTATTAGCTGTTGCCCAAGCAATAATTCCATATTGTATCTTGCTGTAAACCAAGGTGTAATGTAGCTTACAGATGGTTTCATGAGCAACATAACTACATAATCTGTAAACAAGTTTAGCTATATTATGTTGAGTTCAACAAGTTTTGGGTTCACATCTCTGTTTCAAAGTTAACATACTACCTGGTCAGATGTATTCTGTTTAGAAGTAACTTGGTCATAATTGATTTAAATTACAATAAGAAAAGTTTTAAGCTTGTAAGTTAAGTGCAAATTTTTTTGCTAATTTTTAATGTAGATTAATTAATTATATAAAAATCATTTATAATCTGTTTTATAATATTTTGCTTTGTAGCGATGATGATGGATATACAGCACTGCATAAAGCTGCATCTGAAGGACACAAACACATTGCAGAACTTTTGATTTTTAATAATGCTGATGTTAACGCTAGCACTTGTGATAACTGGACACCGCTACATTGTGCTTGTAAGGTATGACTAAAATTATAAGCTAGCCAAAGCACAGTTTTGGCTTTTGATAAAATAATTTAAAGCAATAACTAACTATTTTTTGAAAATTTTTGCTTTTTAAAATTCTTAGTTTGATAAACTTGTATGGTTTAAATGATCTGACCTCAGAATTCTGTAGCTAATTCAGTGCTATATTAGTGTTGGACTATAGTGACTTAGAAATTAATTGCAGTGGCAACAATTACACCAACTTGATGTAACTGTTGTTTCACAAATTTAAATTTTGAAACTGTAAGAATGATTTTGCTGCAATTCGTGATTTGTGTAAGCCAAATTCGTGATTACAGCTCATGCTCAATTTATGTTTATTATTTTATCAATCATACTCCCCGTAATATTTATTGTGTGAAATTTTGTGAAATCAAAGTGTTAGGATTAGGGATCTTGTTTTTGAAATTAACCCTAAAACAGTATAAGAAACTCAAATAGAGTCAATCAAATTTATTAATTAATTATAATTCAAAACATCTCTGACACAGAGTAGTGCAATCAAGTCCTTCAGAATTTTTTCACCTTTTCTTGAATAGTACAACATGTCACAATATGTAGAGAGCATGAGTGAATGTACATGTAGCTCTAAAATACTGAGTGTGGGACAGAGAAATGCTGTCGCACAAAATCAGGAAGTCAAAAAATAATAATTCAAAACTTCACACAATAAAAATTATGGGAAGAAAAGCATGATTGTTAAAATAATAAGCATAAGTTGAGCATACTGTAATCATGCATTTGGCACACACAAATCACAGCAACCTTGAAATTGAATTTGTTAATATATTCTGTAATCCCAAATGTTTTTATTTTAACAATTTTGTAGTGGAACAATGTGGATGTGGCTCATTTACTAATTCATAATGGAGCTAACATTAATGCTAAATCAAAGGCAAATGCGACTCCTTTGCATGTTGCTGCAGGTAAAAAAAGTTTGTTTTTAGTGAGGTGATAAATAGTTTTTGTTGCATGATGCTCAGTAAATGCTAATCATGATAATAAACTTATTTAATGTGAATTAAGATTTACATTAAATTAGATATCAGTTGGCAATTGTTTCTCTTTTTTTGATGTGAATTTATTTTTTAAGAGATTATACTAGTTAGTTTAGATATATAAGCAATGCTTTAGAAATTTTTCAAAATTTTTTTGGTCGGTGCTCATCAGGAAAGTGCTCAATGACGTTGAGTCAGAGCAGTTAGATAATTAACTTACAGACCACAAAATTTTTTAATTTAACATTAATTTTTATTTGCCCCAACAGACTGTTTCGCCTGCCTGGGCTCATCAGGGGGCAGTTAAAAATCTTATTCAAATAGAATCAAATTAAAAATTCTATTTGAATAAGATTTTTAACCACCCCCTGACAAGCCCAGGCAGGCAAAACAGTCTGTTGGGGCAAATAAAAATTAATGTTAAATTAAAAAATTTTGTGGTCTGTAAGTTAATTATCTAAGCAATGCTTTAGATTTTTTAAAGTTTAGTGTCTTTTTTTACATGCATGAAATACCTCTTGCATGCTTAAAGACTTTTTAAACTGCTCTATTACATCAAACTGTATTTGACCTTCAATGCCGTCAAATTTGGCAATATGTTTTGTGCAATAGTGACACTTAATATTGTACTCTTTCCTTACTGCTTTAGTATTTTGGCAAATCAGACAAAATTACATTTTCATTATGTTGAATAACGAAGTACTTTATGCAGTGACTGGTATATTCCAACCCAGTTAATTTCACCAGGTAAAAGTGTTAGGATTAGGGTTAACATTGTGGTTTTTGTTGAAGAAGAGAAACTTTACAGTTTCCGATTGAACTTCGAAATGTACTGTACGTGACAGGGGTGGAATATACCTAGAACTACTTTTTGCATCACTCATTGCTAAACAGTCTTTTACAATCAACCTTCCTTCTCACACTTGTAGACATTTTAAGTTTTTAGGCTAATTTCCAGAATGAATCTTTGTAATTAACTAGCAGTTCAAGAAACACTATGATGTAACAAGAACAAATTGCCACGGTATGCAGTCTGAATTTAATTAGTGTGAAAGAGTAAAAATAGCAATAAAATAGAAAATTGTTAAGCAGGTTAAAAACAGTTATTCAAAGAAGTTTAGGCTATTTATTTGACTTTAAAATTGTTTTTTATTTTACCACAAAAAACTCTTTAAAAATTTTTCTTAACTTGTGTTCAGTTTAATTAAAGTGGGCCATAAAAAGAGGTCCTATGGGCCATATGTTGCACACCTTTTCTCTATGGGGTTATGCTACCCACCTACAATAGTGATTCTGTTTAAAATAGAAAGCAGCATAAAGGCCAACATGGCCATGTGGAAAGAAATGCTTTGTTGATGTTATTACCTCTCCTCTAAGGCTGTTTTAAAGGAGGCATCCCTTAACATTTAAAAAATTCTAATCTGGACACTTTTCAACGATTTCTACTTTGCAAAAGGCTTCTTCACATACTTAGCTAACAGTTAAAAAAAGTAATTTTTCTCATCTGTATGGTTGAACAAGCATAGTGGGCAATGTGGTATCTAATTGTAAGGGTTTACTTTGTGAAGATAACTTATGCAATTGCAATAGTGGTGGTTGGTTGGTCCTGAGCTGTGCCAGTTTTGCATGTGACATTATAACGTTTGTTCTTATGAGTGAATGTCATGCAGTGTGGTATTACTAACTTTGTTATTTTTTGTGGAACATCAGGTTACTGCAGGTTCTTGAAAACGTGTAAACATGTGGGATATCTGATTGAAAAAGTGGGGAAGTTTTGCTATCATAGAGATGTCTTGTGTGCAGAAGATAGGGTTCAAGAAGCAGTGACCTTGATTTGAGAGCTGTGTAGAAGAGATTTAAGGATGTTGCAGGTGTGTTGTGCAAGAAGAGTTTATCAATACAGTTGAAGGGGCCTGTATATAAAATGTATAACAGAAGTGCCATAAATTAAAAGCAGAGTGCTGACTAATAAAGGAAAATGATATTAAGAACAATGGAATCAACCCAAAAAAGAATGCTTAAAATGATATGGGGCAAGGCACTGATGAATAGAGTAAAAAATAAGTTAATACTGAAGATGGCTGGCATTGAACCAATGTGAAATGGTTTGGGCACATTAAACAAAGGATCAAAGAAAAAGCTCCAGTAATGGCTAGGCTATGACAATTACAGTGAAAAGCAAGAAGAAAACTAGTTGGCAGTGTGGTCAAATGGTTTAAGTGACATGACTATGATCAACATGGTCTTGGTTCAAAATCTATTGGCACCATTTTGTTGTGTCCTTGGAAAAGACACTTTACAGCCCATGGTCTTGGCAAGCAGTTCTAAATTAAATTCATATCTCTATTAAATTACAATCAGACAGCAATATCTTGGCATCTCTGGAAGCAGATCAGGGTAGTTGCTTGCCCTATGTATTAACACCTTCATCACTTTCCTGTGAGTCAGGAAGATAACTATAGAGATAAAATAAAAAAATATGACCTAAGAAACAATGGTGGATGTTGGGGATGAAGGATGAGCAGAAGAGGGATGCAACGAGAGTGTCACAAACTTTACTTGAGAATCCAAAAGAACCAGTTGCACAAAATAACCCAAATACCAGTACTAAATTAAAGCTGTGTTTATATTTATTCTGGCTCAAGAAATAGTTTGCCAAGAGACTCAAGTTCTTAATACAATTAGTTCTGGCTAAGTTTGAATTAATTCCTTAAAAAAAATTCTCTTTCCAGATGTACAGAAGCCACTGTCACTAACTACGAAGAATATATTTACAAAATTTACAAAACTTGATTAATTCACAAAAACTTGACTCCCTAACCTCAAACAATTCCAGCACCAAAAACTGCAAATAGTCACACACAACAACTTTGTAGTAGCAAGCTATGCAAATGAATTAGCACCCTGATGACTAATATTAATCTTAATAGTTCATCCACTACACAAAACAATTCTATCTTTCTATAGAACAACTATGGTTACACAGGTGCAAAACGATTTCAACACTTGTCAATAACTGGAATAGCTCAACTTAATTTTTGACTGAAATTAACTGAAATAAAATGAAAATAAACTGTGTGCTTATATAATATCATGTTGCATGATGCTAAATTATGATATAAATTACAAGAAAGTGGAAATTGAGGATTAAAATAGAGTTTACCAAAAACAACCAATCATAGAATCCCAACAGCAAACAGATTAAACAATTAGAAATCTTTGTGTTAGATAAAAAAATTCCATTGTGATTCTAGAACAATTGAGAGAAAAAAGAAAGTCCTAGAAGTTAATGGTTGCAGGCTTTTATTTTGCTTGACATATGCTTAAGATTACAATTGATAAAATGAACAATTAAAACAATCACAAAACAGCTTGGAAATAAATTAAATGAATTAAATTAAGTGGAGATTTATCAACTATGCAATAGTTACTTGGCATTGAAAAGATTACAGCATACTAAAATTTAAACTACTAAAAAAGCCAGAAAATTAACTAAAGATTATGTGATTAAGATTAAGTCGTGAATGAAATGTGACAGAGAGCAGGCAAAGAAAAGGCAAGACTGGAGATATGGCTGCAACCCCTGCCAACAGAAAAAACATGATGTGTCCTTTTCTTAAGGTCGTCGTTGTTTGAAGGGTATCCACTCCAGGTCAGACACAAACAGGACTGGGGCCGAGGGTTTATCCTTTTACTACCCCAGGCTGCTGCACTGCCTGGATCAGATGCTGGCAGTGATGTCATTAAGTCAGCATCGAGTTTCGTCATCCAAAACCGTCAGACCTCTTAAGGTGAAAATGGATGATGAACTGAGGTATTGTGAGGTGATGGTTCCTAGTGTGAGTGTGTTTGAGGTTCTCTGTACATTATAAAAGTGTTATGTATGAATCTGATAGAATGTTAGTGTGATTATTGCTATGAAAATTGTGGCTTTCTTGTTTTGACTCAATCTTAATGTGTATTAAGATCATGTAAAGAAAAGGTCTCGAACTTAAATTTACCTTTTGTAAAAAGCAGTGATGATTTGGCTATTATTTCACTTATAGTGAAGCTCAATGTCCTTGTTGAACTGATTACACTGGTGAACAAAAAAAAATTTTTTTTTTCTTGCATGGACTTTGAGAATGGAGTTAGGGTAACTTTGGGGTGCTGAATCCGAATCTGAGCTCAGATTTTCTCTATCACATCACATTTTTGTGCAATTTGCATGTTTTGTAGTGCTGCATTGTGTGAAAGTTGCTCATTTGCTCAGATGTTTGATGCCATTAATCAAGCACAAAAGCAACTTTAAAAGCATACTTTTTAAACCAGTTTTGCAAAATGGGAAAAAAAGGCCATTATATTGTTTATGGCGCCGGAAAGTTGTGAGAAACTCAACTTCTTATTTCGATGTTGGATACAAGAACTAGCCATGAAGTTACAAAAATTGCACTTTGCAGACAAGGTAGTAAGGTTAAGAAAGGTTGTTCTTCTGAAACATATGTTTGTTTGTAACAGCAATAGTTTCTAAACAGGAGTGTTTGTTAATATGTTACAGGTTCAGTAATATTTACAGTTCAGTGTTTTTAAAGCTTTTGTTCTGTTTCATCTTACGTTAAGGTCTTAACATGTTTGTGACTTCCAAGTGAAGAAAATGCTGCAATGACCCAGATATTTTCTGTTATATCTGTGGTTGTTTTACTTCACCACCTCAAAGACGTAATATCAATAGTTTTATTTAAAAAATTTACCTTATTTTGGAATACCGCTTGGTAACCAGGACAAAAGTTGGGTGCCTCACCAAGTTTGCACAACGTGTGTCAAAACATTGAGGTCCTGACCTTAAGGAAAGAATGCAAAGCTCAAATTTGGTGTGCCAATGGCATGGAGAGAACCAAAAAACCACGTGGATGACTGCTACTTTTGCCTTGTAAATGTCAAAGGATTCAACAAGAAAAACAAGCAACACTTGCAATACCCAAACATGCATTCTGCTATGCGATTGATTTCCCATAGTGATAAAGTACCTGTACCCATTTTCACCAAGCTTCTGGACATTGATCAGGACTGGCTTAGGTCTTCCACTTCTTCAACCAATTCTGATGATGATGATGAAGCACAGGATATAGCGCACAAGGCATGGAATGCTGGCCAAGTTTCTTTGTATAGTCAGTCTGAATTGAATGATTTCATATGAGATTTAAATTTGCCAAAGCAATCTGCTGAAGTGCTGGCTTTCAGACTGCAGGAAAAACATCTTCTCAAAGCTTTGATGTGTAGTGGTGGCAAAATGATGTTTTTCCGATCAACCAAGGGTTATTGACAATATTCTTTTCTCCAGGTTTTATTGTATTCCTTGGTGGCCATTCTTTTCTTACCCAATGCTCTTCGTTGGCTCTACTATCCCAGTAGCATAAAAAGCAAGGATATTTGGTATGACCTCCTTGTTACCCTAATAGAAAATTCACCATTTTTAAATCCACACATATCAACCACTGGTGAATGCAGTACTTCAGTCTTACAAGCACAACCTTGATCTTTTCATAGTTTTCATTTAGAGTGATAGAGTGTCCTATAGGGATGGATCCATACTGGTTACCATTATAGAGCAGGACACACTTGAGGCTTCTTTTTGAGCTATCAATAAAATTTCTCCATGTATTTGAACAATATGCAGACAAACCCATAGCAAGAAGAAGCCCCTCAACATCTGTACAGTAAACAAGCTGGCCATCAAACTAAAAGTACTTTCTTAATTTCTCTTCCCTGTTACGATAAAATGAAACACTTGTACCAGCTTTGACTCTTTTGAAAATGTGGAATTTTGAAAATTTGGAATTCAATTCCAAATTTCATTGCTTCGGAATTCTCATAGTTCATTAATAGTTCATTAATATTCTCATCGTTTTCTTTGGCTTTTCATCAAATTTTACTGCAATGAATTATTTCGACATGTTATCAATTCCAAATTTACAGCGAATTTTTTACTTGTAATCGTAATTATATATACCTGATGAGATCAAACAAGATCGAAACAGGCGCTTGTCGTGTATTATTATTACAATGTTGAATATAAATTGAAATTGTGAATGTTATGTTTCATTGATTAGGTGCCTTCACCAATAAGGCATTTAGATCCATGTTAAACCAAATAATTTTGTATACTTGTGATACGAAGCACGAGATCCCTTTTCATTTATGTTACATAATTTGTCACGCTACTAAATAAGCTTTGATAATGCAAAGCTTTGTCTTTCATCATAATTCCTATTTCACATATTTACTATTTATATGTGATGTGGTCAATAATACACAAACATGGTTTTAGATTACAAATAGCTTTGAAAAGTCATTTTAAAGGAGATGCTGCCTTCCATTGTAAACATTATTTCACTTAAGGGCACTTAAACACAACATAAATTTTTTAATTTTTGGCAAAAATTAGCAATTTTTAAAAAAATTACGTTTTCATATCTCAAAAACGTGATGTGATGAGCAAAAACTGACACCAAATTTGGATTCAACACCCCCAAATTACCCAAAATCAGTTGAAAAAGTCCATGCAAGAAAAATCGTGTTGACCAGTGTTATTGTTGACAAAGAAACTACTTCAGATGAATAACAATAATTCAGTTGTTTTTTCTTTCCTGATATTGCCTCTGTACACATCATATTTATCTCCGTGTATTGTTATGCACTGGCAAAGCACATTATATGTTTTCATAACAGCTATGTTTTTCTGACAAATAAGACAATAACTAATATCAATGCCCACAATGAATACAATCTTGCCTTCTTTTTTAAAGCCTCTATCTTTTTGTACAATTTTTCTTTTAACTTTAAACATAATACTTTTCATAAAATAAAATGTTAGTTGTTAAATTTTTTTAAAAATCGTGTTAACAAACTCTAGTACAGTCATTAACACCTCTTTGGTTGCAGTTTAACAATTTTGTGTCACAGGCTGCGGAAAATGTATTTATGGGCTGCATATGGCTTGCATGTTTGAGACCTTTGATATAAAGCGGGGGTTGGCAACCTTTTGCATGTCATTGGCCAGAAACCAAATTTATAATGTTATGGTGGACTGTACTTTTTTTTCCACCTAACAAGGCCTTTCTCTTGCACTTGATTGAATCTCAACTTGTCTAAACACAAGCAGTGTTGCCAACTGAGGTAGACCAAAAAAGGCTAAAATATATTTAAAAAAGGGCTAAATTTTAGAGCTAAAGTTAAATAAAAAAGTTCTATCTATGTAGTTGTAATTTACCATTAAATGTTAAATTTTGGTATTTATTGATTTAATTAATTATGATGTTATTGTACAATATAGCAAGATTGCAAGGGCTGAGGATAACTGGAAAAAACATTACACGATAGCAAGATAAAATATTACAAGTTTACATAATGATAAACTTTTATCAAAATAATTATAAAGCAGGCTAAAAATGAGCAAAATTTTACTTTTTAAGGGCTAAAAAACATGCTAGGGCTAAATGTGAAGTTTAGAGGGCTAAAAATCATAAAAAAAGGACTGAATTTTGCCTATATTAGGCTAAGTTGACAACCCTGAATACCAAGGTGCAAAAATGCAACGAAAATTTACATGTGCATTTGCAGTGATGTGATAGTAGTTGGCAGTTTTAGATTTTTTAGCCCACCCTAGTTTTTTAGATGTAAATGAAACAATGTCACACAAATTTAAAGGAAAGATCTTTTTTGTTCTATGTACATCAGATTTGGTACTTGCAAATTAAGTATTTTTATATCCATGCTGTTACTTGATGCATGATAGTTTTACTGTCACATAGATTGTTTGAACTTGTTCTGTCAAAAAATAGGATTGCAACTGAAACAGTGGGCCGTATTCTTTTAATATCTAACTAACATATCACATGCTGGATGAGTTTGCTTGGCAGGCCAGATCCAATCTATGGGTCATAGGTTGCCAACCCCTGATAGAAAGGATTTGTTGGTGTTTGAGTCGGTTGTTTAAGTTGAGTAGCATAAGTGCCATTTGTGGATGAGTGCCAATTGGAAAGATTATTATTTCATCATGAAGATGTTAAGTGTTTGTGTCTTATATGTAGTCAGTGGGAATGCACAAAGCTGTATTATGAATTATTTGCAGTTTGATGCAAATGAGTGTTTGATATGATAGGACTCCATAAGGTGTTTGCTTGTTCCAAACAGGGCGAGTGATAGTTCCTTTTGCTTGCCTCTTGCTGGAAGTGAGAGGGTTCAGAATTTTAAACGTTTGTTCTGCTTCAGTGTGGTGACTTCTATGTGTTATAAAAATGTTATTAAATTAGGTCAAGGGTGATCCCAATAATTTTTGGCTGCTTTATGTGGGAAATGTTTGATTGCTTAATTTACACTAGAGTTGTGCCATATTCAGCTAGGTGTGATGTAAAAGTGTAGTTCTCGTTTTGTCTGTGTTTATATAAAGATCATTCATGGTGGCCCGTTTATGTATTTTGCAAAGATAGGACCTTATGGTGTTTAATATGAGATGCTCTGATTGTTATGTCATTGGCATATGTTGTGATTTGTATATCTTTTGGGGGAGTGGAATGTCAGAGGTGTAAATGTTATTGGAGAAAAACTCCACTTTATGATAATCTAGTGTTGATTCATTTGAGTTTCGAGAGTGTACAGTTGTGCTGAGTGCATGCCTTTCTTTAGTTTGCTATGAATTTGATGGTAATGTTTGGAATGGTTGTTAGTGTGAGTTTGTGTATGTCCAATGTTTGAACGCCTTGCTCATGTCCGAAGATACTGCAACAGCATTGCACTGCCTTTGGATTGTTGAAGTCTTTTGTGATTTGGTGGCAGTATGTTTTGAGTGTTTGGTGTTCTGTTGTATTTCAAGTTGAATCCATATGGTGAGAGATGAGTGATATGGGTTGTTAGTTCGTGCCAATGTTGTGGTCTTTGTTTAGTTTTAGAGTGATAATGATTGTAGCATATTTCCAAAGATGTGGTATTGGGTTTGTGTTGAGGCCGATGTTGAACATGCTTGTGAGATATACGATGGCAGATACAATGGTCTAAAGCAGGGATGTCCAACCTGCACCCCACTGCTTATTTCAATTTTTTAGATATATTTTCAAACCTGTATTGCAGCGTTTCTCAAACTGGGTTCTGCGAATTTGCTTATTAGTAGTCTGATTCAAAGTGAACTTTTTTTTAGAAAGCACTTCATTTTTGAGACGAAAATCGACAAATAAGATTGTGATTTAAAGTAAAGATCTTTTGCCGCTCGACGACTTTAGCTCAATTTAGAATTTATCCCATAGTGAAATAAGGTTGGACATCACTGGACTAAAGTGCTTTAGGAGCCAGATATTTATGCCATCAGGTCCAGTGGAATTGTCGTTTGTGCTACTTGAGATGGCTAATCGCACATGAGCAGTGCCAAAAGATATTTCGTTGGGGGTAAGGTTCTTGATAGTATCCTCTATGTGTCTGTAAATCTTGTAATGCTATATCAGTGGTTCTCAAGGTCGTATCTTTTGAATTGACTTAAATTGCTTGTCCGGTTTTTTGTCGCATAGTGTTAGGAAATACCGATTATCAACCTTAGAATTTCCTCCATTTCTAGTCAATTTCATCTATCTTTCATCTTTTTTTTGATTAAGATCAATATAGCTTTATAATAAGATGGATGGGGTATACAAGCTTTTGAGTAAAGATTAAAATTGTGTAGCATTTCGAAAAATGTTGGCAAGCACTGAATTTTGTTGATTAAAGAAATAAAAATCTTCACTTCCGGTTATTTTGGCTAAGTTTTGTTTTGGAGATAGGCCAAAAAATTTTTCAATTATCAAAAATCAAATATTTGCAGGTGCAAGAAATTCTCGTGAAGTATTAATTTTACTGTTGAATGAAGATGACGTCGATGTCGATGCAAGGAACGACTGCGGTGATACAGCTCACGAGTTGGCTCTGCGATCTTCATCTCACGCGTCGTTGTTCGCGATCGCTGCGCCTCACATCAATCTTGTTTGATTTTCGAAGCCTCATTTGGCTTGATAGTTAAGTTGAAGTCCTGGTAACATATTTTTATATGGACTCGAGCCGTTTTTTCGCTTAATTTCCTCCACACCAGTACTCGAGCACTGGGAAATTACGACTGTAATCGCTTAAAAAAATATCACTGGGATTTGGTGTTAATGTGACTCCTCAAGACAATCGGGAAGTGCCTTGTCAAATATAGCACGTAAACTCGGATATTATTAGAGTCGAAAATGTCGAATAGTCGGCAAATTTATGATTCATGAGATGCATGCCGCCAGCGTGGTCGAGTGGTTAGAGCAGTGTTTCTCAACCTTTTTCCGTTTGTGGCACATTTTTGGACTTTTTCGAATTTTGCAGCGCCTTTGAGACCAAATTTGTTCAATTTTTTTCCGAAAATTACCTGTCCTCTAAAAAAAAGGTCTTTACCGTGAATCGGGCCTTGATTTCTAGCTTTCGTCCCTCAAATCAGGTGTTTTCTAAAAAATCGTTGTTCTGGCTGCAGCACTTTCAGCCCCAAAATAAGGTGACCTCTAAAAAAAGGTGTTCACCTAAATTCACACTTTACTTTCTTAATTTCCTTCCCAAAATCAGCTTATTCTAAAAAAAAACTTCGCTCTGGATCTGACTTGTTTCGCGTCAATAACCGCAGAATTCGACATACCTAGACAATTATTTTCCGAAATCTTTCGCGGCACACAGGTTGAGAAACACTGGGTTAGAGCGTCGTGATTGTGGTCGACATGGTCTTTCAAATAAAAGATGTTTAATCAGTGTTGGGATTCAAAGTTTTAAGAACAGGTTCTCTTTTTAGAACTTACTAACAACAAATACCCTCATTGCACAGAGATATAGAAACACATAGATTACGTTAATTTAAAAGCGGATTCGCTAAACGTGCTGAAATTCCAAGAACGGGTTCGTGCGAACTCCCTGAATCCCATCACTGTGTATAATCAACAGTGGCGCCCCGGCGAGTAAAAGAAAAAGGCTGCTGCCGCCTGAAAATTTTTTGGCGGGCTGGGAAAAATTTAAAAAAAAAACTTTTTGGTCGAAAAGGCACTCTCAGCAAACACAAATTTTAAGCGTACCCTTATCAGAGAAAACTTTATCAAAAATCTTAGTCAAGACCAAAATATAAATAAATCAAAATCTTTGAATCGCAGACTTCAAAGCAGCTTGATAAACTCTGGACAAATGGAGTTAGGGCCTGGAGGCAATTTTCAATTTTGTACCCGTGGAATCGTAATCTACATATTTTCAACCGATCAAAAATCCAAAAATTTTTTCTCTGCTCAAAAAAAAAGCTCTTGGAGCGATCAAGGAGCACTCTATGTTAATTGTTATGGCAAAGCTTTTTTTTTTTAGCGACTTTTTATGATGATAAACAATCCAATCTGTTTCATATATATAGCGTTTCCAAATGTACCAAAAAATAAATATGATTGAACTGTAAAGAGCTGAATAAGAATTTTTTGACCAGAGAAAAAAATTTGGATTTTTTATAGATTAAAAATATTTAAATTACAGTTTCTTGGGTACAAAATTGAAAATTGCGGCCCGGAGCTTTACTTGATTTTAAATGTTGGAGGGGAATAGTTACTTTATCTCTGGTATACTCAACAGCTGAGTACTGGCACTGGTCTGGTTTCGGCGCGTTCACACTCGCCTCATAGACAGTGTCCTAAATGACACCTTGCGCATAGTCTCCGGATGCCTGCGTCTTAGTGCAGTCATGGCTTTAAGCTTAGGCTTAGGCTTTGCATAATTTGCTCCCTCAAAGACCACACCTAGTCACAGGCACACTTTTGATTAACTTTTTTTTGCTGCACTAGCGATTTTGAAAACATCAAATATATTATATAATGACGTTCAAATAGAACATCGTGTGACCAACCACAACTCCATATTCCAAAAAAAATTGCACGTGTTGCAACATTGTGATGTCAGCCTTGGTTAGGCTGGCTATACGTCCCGTTCTAGCCGGGACAGTCCCAATTTTTAGGCCTTGTCCCGCCTGGTTAACCAATATGTCCCGGTATTTCCAATTTTAAGTAAAAACCTTTTTATTTTTTTTTTTAGAGAACACTACGATTTTGGGTCAAAAATTGGGAAATCTGAGACGGCTTTCAAGTAAAGACTTTTTTTCTAGAGATCACTATCTTTTTGGGATAAAAAATTATTTTGCTCCCCAAACGTTTGTGAGGCCGGCACCAACTTTTAATCTTTGAAATTGGCCTCTGAGTGCAATAAGTTTTCTCACCCCTGCCCTAGACATATTCAAAATAAAGACTTTTTTTGGAGAACTTTGGTTTTTAAAGACGAATATTTTTCTTTTAACAAACGTCCCAATTTACCAGTTGAAAATATGGTAGGGGAAAACGGGGCAAAACGGTGATAGTTATTTTAAATTGGCGTAAAGGCTCCGGTGCTGGACTTCAATAAACGAAAAAAATTTTTATAATTGCTTTGACAATATACTATCATGAATATAAATTAAAACCTATGACAACAGCATAAAAATTTTCAAAAAATGTATATTTTACTTACATGCCCCTTTTTGCTCTGGGCTCGGGGCATAACGGTCATAGTGTCCGTTTTGTCCCAGGTAAAATTAAAAATAGTTATTTTTTTGTTTTAAATTTCAAGTGGCCTATTAATATTAGTAGGCTACTTATGCATTTTGGCAACTAAAAAAATCAAATGAAAACATTTTTTTACACAGACATAGTAGTGTTAAAATGATTAAACACGATTGATTGCACGTAAAATTGCACGAAAACATTCTTAGGCAGTAGTTTATAATGCGAACATCTATCGTGACACCACTGCAAACATTTAGTAGGGTGGTGGCCACTGAAGGCCTACAAAAATGGGGGGGAGTTCTGTACAAAAAAAGTAGAAGGGCCACTTGTTAGTGTTCCGAAGCAAAATGACAAAGCGGTCTCTAGAAGAAGTTTATTGTTTTAGGGGGCCACTACTCAGTGTTCCAAAAGTTTTCAAAAGTGTGATCTTAAAAAAAACGTTTATCGTTGTAGGAGTGGCCACTTTAGTGTCTCAAAACAAAGTGATTTCTTTAAAAAAAGGTATTCATTTTAAGGTGACACCACCCTGGTGCTACTATGAAGAAACAGAGCAATTTGTGTAGGGAAACCGCTTTTTGATGATTTTGAGAGGGGAACCGGTGTGGCCGCTCCGTTCGTACCCAACTAAAGCCATCGCTGGTGGTGGCTCTTTATAAGGTTGTATACAAAGCAAACAGATATATTTTACTTCATTGTTTTTATTTGCTTTATTCATTGCTGGAGGTTTTTTTAACGAAGGCTTATTTTAGTCTTTTCAATGCTGTTCCACTCCAGTGATAGATTTTTTAAACGAAGAACCAGTTATATGGGTGGCCTGTTTTGCTTTACGCTTTTTATGTGTTAGCTTCGCATTAAGAAGACGGAATATGAAAAAATTTTTCTTCGTTAGTGTGTTTAGAAACACTACAGCTAGCCAGGTTATTACACTCATTTACAATAAAATTTAATTATACATAAACATTGTTTAAATTTTACTTTGTCACGAGTGAGAGTAAAAAGAAACAAAACTAGTTGCTCTAAGAGATAAAAAGAGAAAAAGACGTCGCGCAAATTGTTCTTGCGGGCCCAAAAAAAGCCCAAAATTTTTGGAATTTTTAAAAATTTGTCAAGATGCTCAAGAAGAACTTAATTTTTTTGAACCAACTACTTTCTCTCAGAAACTAACCCTGTATCTTCCTAAAACTAACTCTCACTTCAATCAGCTTTTCTTCGAATTAGACACGACCTCAAAAAACGTTTAAATTTAGTCATCGATTGATCAACAGTTCGACTTTACTTCGTATCCAGTTTTACAACAAATCTCTGCCAAACACATTTTCACCTGTAAAACACTCGAAACAATTACAAAGCTTCCAATTTTAATGTGATAGCTTTAACTAAAATAGGAAAATAGAAGAAGATAAAAAATTTAATAGAAACTTTAAAATTGTAAGAAATAGAGCAGATGTCCGTTTTGCCCCGCCTTCCCCTATGCCTAGTCTTGACGACGTTTCTTTACAAACAACTTTGAATTGCAGATGAAATTAAAGTAAAAAAGGTTTTAATTGGTTGTAATAGAAGGTTTTACTAAATTTTTTTAATGATGTAACTATCGTAGCCGAATGCTGAAAAAATGACATGATAGCATGTACAAATTATAAGAAATAGATTATACTAAAAATTTGACTCAGCTTTTTTAAACCGTAGGTTTTGGTCTAGAACAGATGGGTTGCAATTTGTTGCTCCTACGGTCAACACTCAAAATTTGATTGAACTTTTGAACCGTAGAATTGGTTGGAAGCTACGTATTTTAGAATGCGAAAAACGCTTGCTTAGATCTTTTCTGTGTTAACCGTTGTTTTCACCGTAAAAGAGGGTTGTTGGACTAAGAGAGAATTTTTCTATTTTCGAACTGTTTAAATGCTGAAGCTGCTCCTGATCCAAAAAATGTATAACGATTAAAAGTCTTTTCGAGCTGCAGATAATGCTTTTCCGGTCCACAAGTCGCCGGGTTTTGGACCACCCTGGTCTAGATCTTCCCTGACCAACGCTCCCTGGACAAAGGATCCGATAACAAATAAAAAAAAACAGCAATTTTTTTAATAAACATTTGGTGGTACAGAATTTGAAGATTGCTTGAAGTAAAAGATTTTTCTTCCCAAAGCTTTTCATCTGACACTCTTCAGGGGAAATCGTCAGAATGAAGCAGAATTGAAACCGAACTAATTTATAAAGGAAGAAAGTAGAGTTCTCATTGGCTGAAAGAGTCAACCAATGAGAGAAAAGGTTAAGAAATTTTCAAAGAGTATACGAATTCTTTTTGCTTACACAGAAGGGGATTGAGAGATTTAATGAAAGTCGCTTCAAGAGCAGAGCGACTTTCATTAAATCTCTCAATCCCCTTCTGTGTAAGCAAAAAGAATTCGTATACTCTTTGAAAATTTCTTAACCTTTTCTCTCATTGGTTGACTCTTTCAGCCAATGAGAACTCTACTTTCTTCCTTTATAAATTAGTTCGGTTTCAATTCTGCTTCATTCTGACGATTTCCCCTGAAGAGTGTCAGATGAAAAGCTTTGGGAAGAAAAATCTTTTACTTCAAGCAATTTTTTTAAGAAGTTACTTTATTCATTCAAAGACAATTTTGAAAGTTGACTTTAAAAATAATACCAAACTTATTATTATAATATTTATTCCGGAAAAGCACGTTTTGTGTTCTAATTTAGAGTACATTTATAAAGTACCACAAATGAAAATGTGTTTATAGATTTATAAATAACTGCCACAAAGCTTAGGCCTTATAGAGGGTTACCAAATTTAAATTTTAAAAAAATGCAAAAGTGCGCATATCTAGTAAAATATAGCCTACATGCGATAAGCAGTGAAATTAAGCAATTCTTACGAACAATATTCGAATTGGCCAAAGTGTATGATAAACATAATTTAACTATCTGTAAAGTTAGGCCAAAGAATTTTAGATTTCTTGTTTTAACTTTTGTAGCTTTCTTTTGGGGAAATTAAACAAAGAATAAAATGAAAAAACAAACTGCAAATTGGGTGTCGAACTGTTTATTATTGTCCGCTGTATCATCCTCTCTGTATTACACGATTTTTCCAATATTAGGCCTCTATTTTATTTGCCTAACAAATTTACGTTGTTTTGCACAGAAACTTATTCAGAAAGGACACATTAGGGCAGTTTTCTCTACTTGGCAGTTTTAACAAGTTGTTCCGAATTATAGACCTACTCATATTATTGTATAAAAACTAAATATCAAATAAGCCAAAAAATTTTACAAAAGTATAGTCAATTTTAATTATTCCAAAAACAAGAAGTTTAAAAAAATGTAAGATTACATTTTATATAAACAAGCATCTCTCGCATGTTGGAAAGCGCTTTGCTCTGTGTGGTTGCATCATTAAACCATTTGCTTTAAAAAAATTCTCAACTAGACCAGAGAAAGCCGAAACACGCAAAGCATGCTGGTTAACAGTGACGTACCGTGAAACTCGTGGTTGGTGAAGCATTAATTTTTTAAAGTAATGTTGGTACTAATTTTATTTAATAACAAAACTGTTCTCTACTTAAATAAAAAAAGCAATTTGAAGTATTCTCTCACGTTTAGCTAACTCTTTCTAAGTTAAAAAACATTTGTTTATTGTATCTCCCTGCTGATTTGCAGGAAAGTGTCACATATACATGGGGCTATAGGCTACATGGCGCAAGCAATTACCCTGACCTGCTTCCGAAGATGCCAAGATATTGTTGTGCGGTTGAAATTTGTTATTTTGGTTTTTTAGTTTTATAGGGGTATGACTAAAATTTAAAACCGCTTGCCAAGACGACAAAGCAGGGAAAAGTGCCGTAAATTGTCTTTCCCAAGGACAATACACAATGGCGCGAGTAGATAGTCGGCAGCGTGGTCGAGTGGTTAAAGCACCGGACTGATGATCAACATGGTCTGGGTTCAAAACCCACTTTCGCCATTCTGTTGTGTTCTTGGGAAAGACACTTTACAACACTTTCCCCTGCTTGGTGGTCTTGACAAGCAGTTCTAAATTACAGTAATATCTTTACTAAATTACTAGCGGACAGCAATATCTTGGCATCTCCGGAAGCAGGTCGGGGTATTTGCGTACCCTATGTATAGCGCCTCCGTCGCTTTCCTGCGAGTCAGGAGTTTAAATATAGAAATAAAAATAAAAAAATAGATTTTGAACTGAAACCATGTTGATCATAAGCACGGCGCTTTAACCACTTGACCACGCTGCTGACGAAAAAATGTTTGTTTATGAAAAACTTGCAAAATTTTCAGTTTCCTTTAACATTAAAATTGCAAAATCTTTCATTTAAAGACAAATCAGTTCTATAAGTTTTAAAAGTGTAAAAGAATTTGATTTTGAATGAGAGCCTTCGCTTTTACACGCTTGCTAAAGCTTTCACGATCGGATCCAGCGGTGAAGGCAGCTTAAATCTTTAAATTTTCAGGCAGATAACCTACTTTTTTGGCACAAACATTTAAGTTTTTCGGTGTTTCCTAAAAAATTTCTTTCGGTGAAGTAAAAGGTTTCCATACAAAGATTTCCAACAAGATTTCCATACAAATATTTCCATACAAATACAAGATTTTCAAAGATTTCCATACAAATACAAAGATTTCCAACAAGTTAAAATACGACCGACGGTCGTCTAAAGCAGGGCTTCTCAAACTGTGGGTCGAGTAAAAATTTTTTGGGGTCGCGAACAAATTGGCTTTTTGTGCTTTGTGCCGTTAAACTTTTAAAATTCCAGTAGTGCCGCGAAACTTTTTGAAAAAGTTATGGTTATTTGCACATGTAATCGACAAATCAGACAATTTGGGGACAAAAAATCGACAAATCGGAGCTCGATTCTGAGTGAAGACCTTTTTTTTAGAGAACACCTAAATTTGGGTTCGAAAATAGATAAATCGCAGCTTGGTTCTGAGTTAAGACCTTATTTTTTTTAGAGAACATTTAAATTGGGCGACGAAAATTAAGAAACTCGTTCGAATGCCCCGTGAATTTCGAAAAAGCTCCAAAATTTGCTGCAAGTATTAAATAGGGTTGCAGAACAAAAAGTTTGGGAAGCCCTGATCTAAGATACAGCTGGACATTCCACATTTTCAAACTAAAAGTTGGAAGGGCTATTGTTGTTCACAATGGCAATTGTTTCATTAGTTTTAATTGTCTTCACAATACAAGTAAAAACTTCGCAATCAGTTTTTACAGACTAAGGTAAGGTATAGTTTATAAATTAATGTTAGTTAGAAATGTATGTTATAAATATACAGATGCTGCCAAAAATCAAGGTTCAAACACTGAATTATAAATACATGTATATCAAAATTAAATTGAAAGCTTAATGTTGAAAATTTTCTTAGCTTAGATGCAAAATCATCTTCCATTACTGTAAATGCCATTCGTCCTCGTTAGGTGGCATCAGTCATCTTTAATTTAACCAATCATCGTTTGTTGCCTTTTCGTTTTCTATAATCACCTAAAGCAGGAGTCGGCAACCTTTTGAACGCAGTGTGCCAGTTTATGAATAATTTTAACATTTAATAGTCTTGCGTGCCAAACATTTTTTGTGTTTGACTGTCACTGTCCACTGCCTGATTTTTACAGCAAATGACAAATTTAGTCGATTAATTTTATGAAAGAAACTGAATGCAGTCACAAGAGTCATTTTTAATGAGATCCTTGTCCTTGCTTTTCCTTGCTCAACTCAGTAATATTGGGACTATATCTGGTAACTTTGAGTTGAACACATGCCTCTGAATGATCTTCGGTAAGTCGGCTGCAATGGGAACTCAGAATAAACTTCATGTGTGAAAATATTTGTTCACACAAATAAGTGGATCCAAATACAGACAGCAAAGCTATTGCCATTTTCTTCAAACAGTCAAATTTTTCTGGCAAAGATTTCCAACAAGTTAAAATGCTTGTTTGTGAGTTTTCAGCTGTTTCTAGCGATTTCCGCAGGTCGTCGAATTTCGATGCCCACAATAAGGATGCTTTGAAATCGATCGGCTGCATCTGGAAGTATTCGATATCCATCCATTCAAATGCAGATAAGTCCAAGTCTTCGCTGCTCTGGGGATTGATGAGAAAAGAAAACAATGGACCGAAACGCTGAAAATCTTGAAATCTATTGCGAAATTGAGACGTTAAATTCCTCATGTATATATTAATTTCAGCTCCATTAACTTGGTGATCGACTGAGAAAGCCTTCAGGTGTTTAAAGTAGCGAAAAGTTGCAGTTTGAATGTCCCGTGTGTAGACATCCAGTTTAGCTACAAAACCTTTCCATGCCTCAAAAAGACCAATCACTGTTTTTCCTGGACCCTGCAGACGAAGATTAAGTTCGTTAAGGTGCATGGTGATATCCACGAGAAACATTAGCTTTACAAGCCAGTTTTCTTCCTCCAGTTCAGGGTAGGCCTTTCCTTGTCCTATCAAAAAGGCCTTTATCTTGACTAGACATTCGACAAACCTTAAGAGAACCTTACCGCGACTTAACCATCTAACACTGCAGTGCAGATGCAGATCACGGTACGAACTTTCCATCTCTTCAAGCAAAGATCGAAACTGCCTGTGTGTTGTAGCAGAGCGTGCGAAAAGGAAGTTTACTATTTTCGTTACGGTTGACATTACATCATTGAGAGTTGAATTTGAAATCTTCGCACAAAGGTTTTCTTGATGAACAATGCAATGCAACTTCATAACAGGGTTTTTTAACTCACATAACATTTTTTGCTCAATAAGATTAACAAATCCATGGTGTTGTCCTATCATGGCAGGTGCACCGTCTATTGTTACCGAGAATATCTTCTTCATATCAATCCCCCTTTCTTCAAAATGCTTAGTGAAGGTGTCAAGTATATCTTTTCCTGTAGTAGTGCCGTACATAGGTTTCAAGCAAAACAGCTCTTCATGCACCTCACCGTCACAGCAATACCTAGCTACAACCGCTAAACGAGGATTATCGTTTATATCTATGCTTTCATCAAGAGCTACGCTGAAAACATTCGCAGTTTTTAACGCAATAGTTTGCTGCTTATTTACGTCTTTAGCTATGTCTGTGATGCGTCTCTCTATTGTCCGGGCAGAAACAGGCATATCCTGGATTCTCGAAATTATGGTGCTTTTGTTAGGTAAATCATCAAACAAGACGTCGGCACAACTGAGAAATGCCTCCTTTATAAATACTCCGTCAGTAAATGGTTTTCCATGTTGAGCAATGCACTCTGCAGCTTTGTAACTACTTTCGGTTGTTCGATTTGCCCCAAAAATCACTTTCTTGAAAATGCTGCTTTGCTTTTCGTAGCGAGATACCGCCTTTTTCAGCGATTCGATCTTCTCTGCATCATCCTTAAAGGATTTCTCGTGCTTCGTTTCAAAATGTCGTTGTATGCTTGATGTCCGGCAAACAATGTTTTGACAGCAGAGCGCACACACAGCTCGGTCGTCTCGAGAAACGAAACCGAAATCTGTCGTCCAGGATTCTTGGAAAAACCTGACGTCTAATTTAAGTCTCTTGCAAGCGGCCATTGAACCCGATTTCATACGCTAAATTCTAAACGTATATTAAATTTATCAATATACTGAATTTAATACACCACGAGACACGAAGGCTATCCTTACAAACTTCTCACTGCAATGAGACAATCGGCATAATTACCAAACAAAGACCATTATTACAAGGCATGCGACCTCAAACAAAACGAACTTAGGATCAAGAAATCACGTCATAAATAAAGTGTATAGTAAACTTACCACGGTTATATAGTGCTTGGCAAAGCAAAAACACGCTCAAAACGCTGCAGCAGGTAAGAAATTTGGTGAGTATAAAATCACTTGGTGTGCCATAAAAAATCAGCTCGCGTGCCACATTTGGCACGCGTGCCAGGGGTTGCCGACCCCTGACCTAAAGCGTTTTAATTTCCACGCACAATGACAGTTAATTGTTTGATTTGCACTAAACGCATCAGGTTTTCTTTTAGTACCACTTTGGACGTCAAATAGATTGCTTAACTCAATTTTATTAACGTGATCAGTTGAATTGTAGCTAGTTTAGGTTAGGAAATATTTTACTTATATTTTAATACGCTAGTTGCTTAGCTAGATTGGGATTAGGAATGTGTTTTGTACTTAATGTATTTAAGTTATGTGTATTAATTATTTCTTTACATTCTATTTGAATAAGATTCAAATTAACGTCGTTTGTTTAATAAGCTATAAATTTTGTTTTAAACGACGCCTATCATTTCTGGATCAACAAATAAATTCAAGACAAGATCTGTGAAGTGTTGGAGTCCGTTTGACATACGATAGCAATCAAATTTTAGCAACGACAATTACTAAAACTTAAAATAAATTTATTTTTTTGCAGTTGCACAATGCGTGTATTCCGACTTACTGAAAACAAACTGATTTATTTTGTTTTAGCAAATGTCAACAGTAAGAAAAACTTTTTTTCTCTACAAAGTCATAATTGCGATATGCCTCAAATCTCTCTCATTTCAACAGATATTTTCGCAAAAGAGAAAAGAGCGCTATATTGTTTTACTTCTGTTTCTTTTTTTTATCTGAAAGGAGGCAATCTTTAAGCTGCCTCACTAGCGTGTATTAGCAATTTTGTTGACTAGAACGCTTGACGAAATGATTAAAGCGCTGAAAATTCAACGATTAAACGGTCAAAAATTAGGGTTAAAGAGCAAAACTAATTAAACTACTACAGTATAACTACGGTATAATTTTTACTAATTTTTTTTCAACCAATAGCAAGTTGCATCAATTTTGCAAAGACTATGACTTCAATATTTTGCTTCTATTTTATTTGACTTACACAGGTGAAGCACTGTCTCACTTGCCTCCCTTGATGGCACGTCCCTGCTGGCTAACAATGTTAAAAAAAAGCAGAACATTTATTAAAAATTTTTGTTACAAAATTCAAGAATGCCGAAGGCACGGCATCACAGTAATGGTTGAAGCTTTATTAAAACATTTGATTAGCTCTGAATATGTGTTGGTGTGTTGCAGTTGTTGGATTTATTGGCCATGGTTGAGTTACATAGAATAGAATTTATCTTTTAACAGCAAATGCTTCATTTAAAGCTCTTTTGTTGAATAAGTAGCCTTAAAAAAGGCTGTTTTGAAAACTCGAACGTTTTCGTCCAGAACGCCCAGGAAAACTAGCGAACTCAATACCGCACTGTGATTCAGCGATTGGAAACCATCTGTTACATAACCAAAAATGTGCATCTCACTATAAGGACAATCAATTTTTTATTCTCTCTAAAGCACGATCCGATTTCCATTTATCAGTCTTAAGGCCCGTTTCCACTACGAGCGTGGAAAAAAGCATTCTTTCTCTCTTTTATTGATCTTCGATTAAAGTAAGCGGTTAAAATTGAAGCGGACGCAAAAAAAAGCAATAAAACAAACAAAGAATGCTTTTTTCCACGCTCGTAGTGGAAACGGGCCTTTAGAATCAATTTTCATCACTCTTCGGAAACCTAATTTGTGTAGACAGAAAGAATTTGTTTACAAACATAAATTGTTAGTATAATTGTAAAAAAATTTTCTTTTTAGTTCCAAACTTTAGCACAAAACTTGCATAATTTTGTTCCTTTTTTGCCCAAAATTTTTTACGCTGACGAAACGTGGTTTTATTTATTAAATACTTTTAATTATTTGATAACTGTTACTAACCTTAATTTTTAGCCGATCAGGATCAGTCTTAAAACTTTTGAAATACTACGTTCAGTTCTGCCATTCATTCTAGCGAAACCTCCTGAAGAGAGCTAGATGAAAACGTTCGAGTTTTCAAAACAGCCTTTTTTAAGGCTACTTATTCAACAAAAGAGCTTTAAATGAAGCATTTGCTGTTAAAAGCTATTTTAAAGTTTTGTACCAATAAAAAACTTTTTAAATAGAATTTATCTACTTAATCAGCTAAAAAGATTAAAAATAACGACAAATTATGCAAAGTAAAAACTTTTTAACGACTCGTTGGTTTTTCTTGCGGTATTATCCATGTTTCTGTGTATCTTGGGTAGGTTGTTCGGAGTAGTTTTTAGGACGTTATCTTTTCCTACCTCGTCATACTATTACTTTTTTAGTTTAACTTTAAAGCAATTTAGTAGGCCTATTGTGTTTTAAGCAATTAGATTCATACAATAGGGTATGCTGAAATTTTATGAGGGGAGCGGTTGAGAGCCAAAATCCAACAATTACTATAATCCGTGATGTCTTTTGCAAAAGAGAGGCCTGGTGCAACAAAAAAAGAGAGCCGCTTATAGAGATTCGCTTAAAAAAAGTACTAAATTTATTTATTTATTTATTTTTAATATTATTATTATT
This sequence comes from Diplosoma virens, assembly GCA_963680785.1. Lineage (NCBI taxonomy): Eukaryota > Metazoa > Chordata > Ascidiacea > Aplousobranchia > Didemnidae > Diplosoma > Diplosoma virens. The sequence goes on along the minus strand of OY796882.1, from coordinate 40,554,226 downwards.
TTTTGTTTTTATCTTCCTGACTTCCGGACTCACAGGAAATTGTCGGAGGCGTTATACATAAAAAAACTGTCAAGCTATTTCATGGACCTGCTTCCGAAGAAGACAAGACATTGCTGTCCGGTTGAAATTTTTCATTTTGTTTTTTTTAGTTTATGTTTAGACTTTAATTTTAGAGAATGATCAAAATTTAGGACTGCTGGCTAAAACCGCCAAGCAGGGAAAAGTGCCGTGAAGTGTTTTTCTAAGAACGCAAGAGAATGGCGAGAGAAGGCTTTCAACCACGACGCTGTCGATCACGTTCGCCATCAATCCTGACGCTCTTAACCACTCAACCACGCTGCCGACGAATGTGAAATAAAAGTGAGGATTTTTTTGCTCTTCACTGTTTTCAAGCTCTAATTTTCTTTTAAATAAAAAAAATCTGCACTTTATTTTAACAATTTTTAAGCTGTCTTAGTTGTATGTCACACTTCATTCATAATTTTAATCGTAACGATATAATTTATCCCCGTTAATAGTAATTCGTAGTGTTATTATAAGAGAAATAATTGCATCTCTTTTAGCGCTGCTGTCGTATTATCCGATTCGCTCTATTGCTCGATATATGTATCTTCTTTTCTCTTTTTTCTCTTTGTATTGACGTAATATGTTTTTGACCAACGTCATTGTACTAGAAGGTTCGCGTATATGCCACTTGATTCGAGTGTAACGATCTCTCCAGGGAGTTCAGCCTAAATCTCGAATTTACGAGAAAGTTTACGTCACGTGATTTTGGTTTCTATATAAAGCCGATGCGTAGCGAATTAAGAGAGGATGAGATGTGATTTGGAAACGACTCGAGTGGAAGTAATTGGTTGGGCGCGGAAAGCCCGTTAGTTTTTGTATTGGTCGTCGAGTGTTGAATTTATTTTGTGCCAGTGGATGGCAGTTGTATTCTACAGAGGTAGAATTATTTGTGTTGATTGAATCAAGTTATAGCGTTGAGTTCGCTTTGCAGTTTGGCAAAGCGTGGAATAGAAGTTTGGTCGGACGTGATTTTTGTAATACATTCGTTGTTATTAGAGACAGTGGTCTCTATTTGTTGTGAAGAAGAGTCTTCAACGAAACCAATCCGAGCTTTCGTTAAACCAACTGTAAAAACCGTCAGGCTCATAGCAAGACTACTTCTTGAGCCGGAATAAAATAAAATTTAGACACAGCTTTGTTTCAGCGCAGGTATTCGGGTTACCTAGCTCAATTGGTCCTTTGGGATTCCCGAACAAAGTTTGTGACATTGTACTATGAACCTTTGACCATCAATTTTTATGGCAGTCTTTTAACCCCAACCCTTCCCCTTCCGCGAATACGCCGAAGGATTCATAGATCACATCTTTTTAACCAGTTGTTAAACGGGTTCTGAGCAGCGTGGTCGAATGTTTAGAGTATTGTGATTGCTATAGCCAATTTTGATCCGTTTAAAATGCGCACCAAAAAAGGGAAGTTAATTTATTAAGTATAATGCGAAGCGTTTTACAAGATTGCGACGTGATCAAAATTATGCCATTCAAAGTGATGCGATTCAGAACGATGCGAATCTAAATGATGCGATCCAGAACGATGCGATGCGATTTTAAATTGTTTTATTCCAATTATACTTCTGCAGCTATAACAAATGAATTCAAAACAGTATACGTCGTAACAGTCTTCTACAAATATTCACTCACAAAACCAATTCTTCTCTATCAATAACTCTAAGTAGTTTATAAAAAACGATCTACAATAAATAAGGATAAAAAACGAAAATAATTATATGACAAAAGAATGTGACGTGGAAAAGAAAGAATCAATTAAAGCGAACAGAAGGTTTACTACGTAATAACAAAAGAATCATAAATAAAAGAAAACGGTTCGAAACTCAAGCTAAGCTTGCTGCAACAGTGATTATACTTAAATCGGTTGCGGTTCAAAACCTCTTTGCGCCATTCTGTTGTGTCTTAAAGAAAGACATTTTTCGCTGCGTTTCCCTTGCTTGGTAGTCTTGACAAGTAGTTCTAAATTTTAATAGTATCTCTTTAAAAAGATAAAAAAATAAAAACGTTTTAACTGGACAACAATATCTTGGCATCTTTGGAAGCAGGTCGGGGTAATTGCTTGTCCTGAATATAGCGCCTCCGACGCTTTTCTAGGAGGCAGGAAGATGAATATAAAGATAAAAATAAAAAAATAATTTAACAAACTATAGAGGTGGGCAAACGCTGTGACCAAGAGGGTCACCAACTCTAAATTTTCATAAAAAGTCGCGGGCTATAACTAAATAAATATATAAATATGGTGTTCAAATTATTGCTTACATAAATTTCGTTACAACAAGCATTTGTTCGCTTTTTCAAGAAAAAAGTAAGCTTATTTGGGATCAAAATTGATCACTTTTTAGGATTCGATCAAAGTTTACATGGAAGAGAATTCGAAACAATCATTAAAATCAAACTAAAGACCAATAAAAGTTTTATCGCTGCAATACTGTACCGATTGCGGGCAAGGGTGTGAGTACAAACATTCAAAGTATTACCAGACTTGTTTGTTGCCGAAAAAAAAAATTAAATAAAATTTTTTTGCTATAGGATTGTCTTGTAACAGATGGCCCTGATCACAAAAAAAATCTTTTATGGAATAAATGTAAGAAAGTTGCAAAACTATATAATAGTTTGACTCCAAGCTTTTTGCCACATCAAATTACGGCAAAGCTGTCATTTGAGTGTCATTCTTAGCCAAATTGCAAAATTCATTACGATAACATCAAGTAACAAACATATTAAAAAATGTCCTGTCTCGAGACTAATTTGATAAGCACGTACGAGACCAAGGCCAAGACCACCAGCATAAGGTCGAGAACGAGACCACTAAAAATCGGTCTCAAGACCTTTATCACTGCTTTCAGCTAAATAATGTCTTGGCATTTCCGAAAGCATGTTGGGGTGATTGCTCTTAATTTCAAACCTCCGGGTTGTCCTGCAGTCAAGAGAAGCAATACTTTATACGTCGTGATAATGAACAATACGGTGGGTTTTTTAAAAAATAAATACTTTTTTTTTTAAATACTGCTTTACTGAAGTTTAAGCAATTTATATTTTTAACAGCCGCTTTGGAAAAAGCCACAAACTCATAATTAGCCAAAACATTGGAGTTTTTTTAACAGCATTTCAACGCGACATGTGTAAACCGTAAATATAATTCGCCAATAAAATGTATCATAGATCCGAATATTGGCAGTTTCTACCTTAAAACCAAAAAATTTGAATAGTTTTTTACCTTTTGAGATTTGAAAATAGCTGTAATTAAACAAAGTTTTATCTTGATTATTATAGCTGATTTAATACTTTTGCGTTCGAGATTGAAAAAAATAGTCAATGCAAAATAAGAATAAGCTGTTTGTGATTTTTAAAAATTGTTTTTGTTTTTATGTTTTTAAAAGATAGAAACAATTGCTTAATTGTGAGAATTTTATATTATTTTATATACAGCTGCCGCAAAATGACTTGAGACCTGGATTATTTTCATACGTTCTCATTGCCATAGAGCAGTGCTTTTCAAACTTTTTTTCACTACGGCACACTAATAAACTCTGAATTTTCCTGCGGCACACTTACAATACTAAATACACTCTTCAAGTTTACATACAAAAATTATATTTAATACATAACAGTAACACCTAATGAAAGGGTGTGCCTACAGAAATTGTTTTAATACAGGGTACAACAAAGATGTCCAACCAGTGGTGGATATTGGGTGAGGCAAATGAGGCAGTTGCCTCGGGGCCTCCTTGAAAATACCGCATATAGTTTCATTTTGCTGTGCATGTTTTTTTAGAGATCACCATGATTTGGGAGAAAAATAGCGAAATATGAGATCAAATCGAAGTGAAGACCTTTTTTATTTTTTTTAGAGATCAGTATGATTTTGGGAAAAATAAGGGAAATACGAGATCAAAGCCCCCCTTTTTTTTAAAGAACACCAATTTTTGGGAATCCTTGCCTCGGGCCCCTAACTTTAAATATCCGTCACTGTGTCCAACCTTGCTTTAATTTGGGCCAAATTTTAAATCAAGCTAAAGTCGCTGGGCCGCAAAAAGCTTGTCATGCAGAATCTCGCTGCAATTTCTTCATTTTTGTCTCTAAAATCAAGTGTTCTGTAAAAAAAAAAGATGGAACAAGACTCTATCTATGGCTTTTTGTCAAAACACGAAAATTTCGCGGCACACTTCAATCTCTTTCACGGCACACAGTTTGGGAAACCATAGAGTATTAAAGCCATTTTTACAGCACAAAAACCTTTTTTCGCTTAAAGTAGTTCAATTATGATTTTCAATGCGTAGACAATGTGCTATTGTCAAGAAATAAAACTACTTCAGGGTTTTTGTGTGAAATAGTAGTGATGAGAATGCATAGTAAAACAAGCAAAAATGATAGCAGATTTGAAGTCAAAAGAACCAAAAGTGGAAGTTTGTGGAGGGCAGTTTTGAATATTTGTAGTTTACTCAATATGCCTGGAAAGTACACTAGTGATGAAGAAAAAGCTCATATTCTTGCATGGAGGCAGAAAAAGATGCCGATAAAAGTCATATGTGAGCGGAGTGGAAGAGGGAAAGCAATCACCATCATGAAATGATAACTCCAAAAGAACCCTTGTTTGACAGCCTTGGAGCTGCAAAATCTCCACCCAGAGCTGCTGCAACAGGTAAAAATCCAAACAGTCCAGCATCGCCTTCAGAAAGATTTGGATCTTCCTAGTCGTAAAGCAGCCAAAAAGCCTCTCATTAATGAGAGAATAAAAAAACAGTGTCTTGCCTTTGCAAAGAAACATGCACATTGGACGACTGAACAGTGGAGGAAAGTGATGTGTTCCGATGAGAGCAATTTTCAAGCTTTTAAGATGGGGTCTACCACCGTGCGGCATCTAAGATCATCTGATCGCTTTGACCCTTGATATACAGTGCCAACTGTTAAACATTCGCAGTCAGTAATGGTATGGGGATGTTTTTCAAAAGAGAAAGAAAGGGGGATCTGTACTTTCTTCCAAATAACAAAAAAATGAATGCCGATCTGTATCTGCAAGTCTTGGAAGACCACATACTCAACTTTTACAACATTCATGGCTCTGAGGTGTATGCACGATAGTGCACCCTGCTACAAAGCCAGGAGGGTGACGAAATACCTCGAACGAAAGCAAATAAATATTCTTGAATGGCCTGGCAATAGCCCGGATTTAAATTCCATCGAAAATTGCTGGCACAAGATGAAAAAAACTATGTCAGAAAAGAAAACAACAAACCTTGGAACACTGAAAGAAAAGCTGAAAAAAGTGTGGTGCCAGGAGATGATAGCAGAGTATTTCAGAAATTTGAATGGCTCTATCCCCAAGCGTTTGCAAATGGTAATAAAAAATTAGGGTAATATGACTAAGTATTAAGATATGTGGTTATGGTTCTGATAAAAGCAAGAATACAAACAAACTTTGCGTTTTTTACAAAAAAACGAGGCAGGTCTCAAGTCCTTTTGCGGCAGCTGTAAGTTACTATAGCCCAATCGTCACTAACCTTATGCCCGCCGGCACGTGGTTCCTCGTAAACACTATCTCATAATTAATTGTGACAAAGAAATACGTTAGCCTGTATTCATTTACAATTAACCAGTAAATGGTTTCTTATGCAGATCATTGTACAATGTGATCAAATATTTTGTTGTAATAAAGTATTTCTTATTCTTTTAGGTTAGTTGTATTGAGCTGCTATCCCTATTTGATAATCTTAAGACAATTAATCAATCGTTTTTTTATTTGGCAAAAACAAAACAATATGCAAGAAAAATTAAGGAATAGAATGCGTTTTGCCGCAATCGCTACGAAAAGTCAGAAAATTGACTTATAATCACCTCTGCGCAGTGATGATCATATATATAGCAGGGCTTCTCAAACTGTTGGTCGCGACCCCAAATGGGGTCGAGTGTCGCGAAACTTTTTGAAAAAATTAGTCTAGCGATGTCCAACCGGCGGCGGTTATTGCAAATGTAATCGACAAATCAAAGAATTTGGGGACAAAAATAGACAAATCGGAGCTTTATTCTGAGTGAAGATTTTTTTCTTTTTTTTTTAGAGAACACTTGAATTAGGGGACGAAAATAGATAAAACAGAGCTTGATTATGATTGAAGACCTTTTTTTTTATGGAGAATACCTGAAATTGGAGACGAAAATCAAAAATCTTGTCTAAATGCCCACGAATTTTGAAAAAACCCCAAAATTCGCCGTAGGTTTAAAATGCGGTCGCAGAGCAAAAAAGTTTTAGAAGTCCTGATATATAGGACCTGCATAAAATACATAAACAAAACAAAAATACACATTGGCCAACTCAAAAGATTACCGTGACAGAGACCAGACAATTAAGATTCTTTTTCATTTAATACTGATTTAGAAAATATAATTTAAGTTTTCAAAAAATTGGTGTAACCTACTGTAACCTATTTCTTGTTTCAGCGTAACTTCATTATAATTTGAAACTAATAATTGTAATTTTAATTGTCAATTACCTATAGAATTGGACTTTTATCACTGAGCATGAGTCAGCCAGCAATTACAACGGGTTTAACAAAATATTCCTTTTTTTTTTCACAAACTCTCAAATATGAAAATTTTAAACTTTTTTTATCTAATTTTCGCATCGCAATAAAAAATATTTGTGGTTTTATATTCGTAATTTTGTTCATTGCGTAAAACAGGGCAAATGTTATTTTTCAAAATTCATTAAAACTGCGATTTTTTTAGTTTCTGATAGTCAGATAAGTGCTTATCTCGCAGGTTCGTGGGATAAAAAATCTAACATATAAATAAACAAAAACATTAGTGCGACAGTTTGATTTGATAGCAGCACGAAGCCTTCTTTAAGACCTGCCAGTTGTATTGCTACGATGGAAATCTGGCTGACATTCCTCGCAGCAAAGTTAAGGTGAATATTTCAAAGTGCTTCATTAGGGTTGTTGAAGCAAGTGTACCTAGAAATTGCCATTTTAATATTGAGAAAAAATTTTGTTTGTGAAAGTCAGCGAAGATAGTTGTTAAACGAAGTTTACTTAGAAATCTATAAGGAAAACACAGCCCATTGTTAAACAAAAGCACATATCATACGGGCAAGTGAAAGATTTTTTTGATTTAAATAATATGTCGTTGATTACTGCCTGATTTACAGTGATTTAAAGCCATTTTAAACAAAGTCAAGCAAATAAGCATTCTCGATTCTTTCTTTTTTGTAAACTGTTAAAAATAGTAAAACTGTGTGGCGATGTGACAATGACATAACGGATTTTTAACTTTTTTCCAGCTTTTTTACAGAGCAAGGCTTACCAAAATTAAGTTGACCAATATACTTCGGAATAAAAATAAATATTAGCCTAATGAATTCGTTAAAAATGTATTTCTTTGTTTTACTTGTTGGCACTTCTAAAGGTAAGCATGTGCGTTTTATTCTTAGTATCCTTTCAAAACTTCAATAATTCTAGCAAACTTCTAGTTTCTGTGACAGCCATGAAGCATAACTAGCCGAATTTCGTAGAGGGCTAAATTTTGACTTAAAATGAAGAACAGTATTTAGTTTGAGACACTACTTCTCGAAGCATAAAACGACAAGGTTCGCTTAGTAGGCAAACTACAGTAATTTATTAATTTAAAACTTGAGCCGCTGGCTTTTACGAAATAGGCTATTAGAAATGTCCTTCTTGAAACAATGTTTTCTATTTAAAACAACCAATATTTATAACGTCATCAGCAAATGGCACCACGATTAAAAAGCATTCTTCGCTTTCTGGCATCTGGACTTGTTACAACTCTATTGTTTTCCTCATTTAAAATGTTGTTGATGCCTGGGGATGGAAGCACTGACAGTTGGTGTATTAGTATTTCCGCAGTAGGCTAATTGCTTTTTCTAAAGGTAGCAAATCTTAAAAAAAAGCTATGCAATTTTACCTGTTTAAATTTTGCCATTCTAAGTAAATTCCCTATTCCAAATTAATAAATATGCTAGCTAAACGTTTGAAATTGAAAATAGCAGAGAACAAACCTGGATCGACCCGGAACTGAGTGACATAGAATTTAATAACACAAATAAGTTTAAAAAATAACAAAAACAAATAGCTGTGTCAAAAAGTTAGGTCGTTTATGAGGTAACAGTACATGGCAATTGGCAAGCGTGATAAAGATAAGGCAAATCTGTGACAGACTGGTCGTAAATGCTAACGAACTAATCATTACTAATGCAGCAACGTTTATCTTAAAAATTAGAGGAGGTTGCCCTTTCGTCTCCCATGGCTAAACCTATGTCTGTTGCGTTATTCTCAAACTAAACTTTTTCGAGAAGCACTTATTTTTCGATGCGTCAAATAACATAGGCTGAATTTGAATTAAGAAGCTGTAATATTTCCTACCTAGGGATTTTATCCAGTCCTCAAAACAGGCTGGTTATTAAGATTTCTTATTTTAGCGTTGAAGATCCAGCTTCAATTTTTGGGCTAGCCAATTTTGTTACGTGATTGCCATGTAAAAGGGGAATTTTCCAAAAGCATTGTTTTGGACTTGGGTACCGCACATTTGTGACATGTTTTAGGCGTATGAAACCAACATAATTAAAGGCAATGAGGGCTTTAGTATGAAGTGAATGGAGGGCCCGCATCAGGATTTCCTAAAAATGTCGTAAAGTAAGGGGACTCCCTTAGGCAAAAATTGACCCCTTCTTTATAGTAACACCAGACAGCTCGAAAAATT